>JAILYB010000005.1:9087500-10287500 GCA_021437785.1 Rhodomyrtus psidioides
AGACAGAAGAAGCTTTTTATAGTGCATTGTTCAAAAATATTTGTGGGATCACTGGAAAGATTTGAACTCATGACCTCCTGCTTTAATACCATGAAAGATTTTGTGAAACTATTGCCAACTATTCTAAAAATTTAAGCTAATAGAAGAATGCGTGGTTTAACATTTTTATGTATTCCAACAAAATGATCCCGATTCTTGTAAAAATCTCAATGATAAATTTCTCTTATTTTACTATTCGAAAAAAAAAGTCTCCGTATTTAAATGTCAAAAAGATTTCACTGTTTTTTTTTCTTTTTTCTTTTTTCTTTTTTTTTTCTTTTTTGTGGGAGGGGACATAAAGGCTGTCTGGTTTGGTTGATCACATCTTAAGTCACTACAGAAGTTGGACCATCCTTTGTTGTGGCCCACCCGAAAACAAGCCCCAGCCACATACTTCAACTTTCGGCTTGACCCAGTGCGACAGTGAGATGGACTCTCTTCTTGTCATCTTAAAAAGGACCCGACCCCATTACTTCGAAATCGGGTCGACCCGCTTAGCACCACATGGGATTATGCACCTCCGAAATGGCCAAGACTTTGTGGGATGATGGTGACTCTCTTTCCTCATTAGGAAACTCGTGGGACGCATGTAACTATTAGCAATGGTCATGAGGTGATTGGCTCTTAAAGATTCTAGATATTCAAGCCAAGGACATGCGATTTATCAAAGTTAGCAACGCATTATGTGCTTGAAGCTTTGATTTAGCATGTCGTTATGTAGTTTTGCTAATTCCTTGGAGTTGACTTCGAAGAGTATACGAGGCTTATTCTGATGCTGACCGAGCCACAAGTCATTTTTCGGGGCAAATCGAAGTGAAAAACCGTGAAACCTATCATGTCCACATGCTTGAGAAACCATGAAACCTATCATGTCCACATGCTTGAGAAAATCCTCAAGTTCGACAATCTTGTGATGTAGAAGGTATGTGGAGACAAATCAGGGTTTTGAGATTTCGCCGTGAATGGTGCTGGGAGATTTTTTTTTTTTTTTTCGTTTTTGTTGGTTTCCAGATTCAAGAGGTGGGGTCTTGGAACATTAGTGGATTTTTAGTATTAGGCAGTAGGAAGAGTCTTATGTGGAATTGACCAACAACCTGATATATATTTTTTATCGAATCGAGCATGTTTTCAAAGGTATTGTCAAATTCATCGGACATGTGCTTTCGTATTTTTTGCGAGTATTGTGTCGAATTCAAAGCAAAAATCGTTATGAGCAAAAATAATTCTAGATCATTAATTATGCAACAGCTTCGGTCCAAAGATCGACGGATTTCTTTTTCTTTTTCTTTTTTTACTCAAACTACCTTTTTAGATAAGTTTTCGCGAGAAATCAAGCTAATAAATGGATGCTTTTCATTGCCGGAAACAAAAATGTAAATATCTAAAATTTCTATAACACGAGATACTCATCGCGAAATTGATTCACGATAAAATACAATGGTAGCATGGCTGGAATCATTTAGACAAATCGATATTCTCTCCATTTTGGGGGAGTCATTATCCGATTCACATCTGGCTGTTTTTGCTTTCTGGGGGTTTTGGCTAAGAGCAAGATGACAAAATTTGTCGGCATCACTCTATCGAAGACTCCACTTCATCAACGAAGGAAAACGAAGTTAAAAGAAGCTTCGTCCTTAAGAATTATTACATCCGGACAACAAATTAGAAAACTTGGACAACAGTGGAGATGAGAGAGAGTAGATTTTGATGATTGTGTTTAGGCTTGGCGAATAGTGTCCTGAAGATTCTCAAAATACAAAAGCTTTTGATCGGCTTTTTCGCACGGCAAAAGCAAACCAACCATGCCATAACTTCAGCGGATCCCTTCATGCCCACCTTCCTTCCCCCTTTGATCCCATCCCTCGAAATCCGAATCCCAAGTTCAATTCTTCCTCTTTTTGTCTCGTCACAATCTCTCCTTGTTTCTTGAATAGCACTGTGCTCTGTTTCTCTATCTACTAGGGTTTTGTCCGAAAGCCTTCTTCTTTTCCTGTTCTTTCTCTTGGGGTTGATTGATCGGTCGGGGGTCGCCTCAAGGCGCTGACTTTACATTCTCTGGCTAGCTGTTGTGGACTCTTTCTTCGTTTTGTCAGGTTGGGTCATTTGCTAATCTTGCTCTGCCATCTTTGACTTGGAGAGGGTTTTATTGTTTTGCCCCTGTATGTTGAGTATGCGATGATGAGGAAGCTCGAGTTCTTCTGGGTCTACCTTCATGTCACGTGAATTGAACCCATCAAGTTGCTTATGGAGGAGATTTTAGCTTCAGATTGATTCTTCGCGGTCTTGGTGAAATAAGATGGCATTTTACCAACCAGGGCCTAGTTCTCCATTCACTGGTTTTGGGGACACGACTTATACGAAGGTGTTTGTGGGAGGATTGGCATGGGAGACTCAGAGTGATACTTTGATGCACTACTTTGAGCAGTTTGGGGACATTCTTGAGGCTGTTGTTATCACTGACAAGAACACTGGCCGATCCAAGGGCTATGGATTTGTAAGTATTGATGTTCTGTAACTGTGATAGTTTAGCGGTTGTTGTTTGGGGATGTCGGTCTTATTTATTCCTTCTCAGTGGGCGTGTTCGGTTTTTTCTGGTTCAATATGATGGTGATGGGTTATGGCTATCGTGTTTTTATTCTTGGGTTGGATTTATATGGAGGTTAGGTGACATTCCGCGATCCCGAATCTGCGAGAAGAGCTTGTGAAAATCCCAGCCCAGTTATTGATGGCAGAAGGGCTAATTGCAATTTGGCTTCTCTGGGCCGGCCTCGGCCACCCCTTCCTTATGGTACTTTCTGTTTTGATCCGCAATACTACCTGTATGTAAACACTGCATGCTCCAACTGCTTCGATGTAAGACTCATATCGTTTATACAGTGCCATGTTGCACTTGACCTATAATGACTTGGGATGATAGAAATGAGTTTCCTGCTAATCGCTTTTGGAGTGATGCATCCCAGGAAGAACTTTTTGGTATTGTTAGGGTCCCAATGGAAGTAAGAAGAGAGCAAGCTAGATTTGCCAAGAACTTTTACTGAAATTAATCTGTCCATTGATGCGATGAGAATGGGTGTTAAAACAGTGGATCTGTGCACCAGTCAGATGGCCTGTTCAAAGATGTTCAAAGATGTAATCGTTCAATATAAGTTTCTGCAGACATTGGTCCATAGTCAAAGTATGCTGAAAATCTGTATTTAGGGTGCAATCGGTGAGAAAATAGTATGTGCCCTCAACGACATCAACATCAACAACACATTTATCCCAAACTAGTTGAGGTCGGCGGAGTATGTGCCCTCAAAGTTTGTTAAATGAATGCCAAATGAATTGTGAAATTTGGCGTCTTGTATGTTGACCACCAAATAAATTCCTCGCATTGTAAGCCGCATGATGTGGCTCTTTAAATAAGTACGAGGAGCAGGGTCCTTCTTTGGCATGTTCATCAATCATGAATTTTACAATGTACTGATATTTCATTTGTGATCCACAGTCCACAGTATGCGCTTTTTAGACTTTCTAGTTTCTGTTTCTTGAAATAATGGATGCCCTTTTATTGTCCTAGGGCGATTGAGACCTGTACCACATTTGATTGGAAGTGTGCAAACTCCCAGGGGGAGTTACGTGGGGAACCCTGTCTACCACCATCCAAGTTCTTATGGTTATCAGCCAGGATATGTCTATCCTCCTTATGGGTAAGTCCAAAGTCATGTCATTTCCTGGAAGGAACTTACAGTTATTAGTCCGAGACAGAATTGGATGCTTGCACTGCTGCGCGATCTGGATTTGAAGAGATATAGCAGTTAGCATGCCATTCAGAACTTTCAAAATCAGAGATTAAATTTGTTGATCACATGCAAAATTGAAAATCAGACATACTTAAGTGTATGGAGCATCTTCTTTTCTGTTTACTCAGAAATATTGCGTGAGCAAAGTTAAAGAACGCCCCGATTTTGATTGGAAGCTTTGTTCTTATCTTAAGATTGTCAAATTCATTCAACTTTTTTTCTGGTCACTTGCAGTATGGACGGCATATTGATTTAACTGGTCAAATCGATGCCATCTTCAACACATTATTTGACAGGAAAAGATTCCTGTTGATGTATACCTTGATGTGTCTATATCTTCTGAAGTGATTCAATCACTTTCTTTACTGCAGGTACACAACATATGGGCCTGAATATGTCTTTCCACAGGTTAATCCTAGATATCCTTATTGTCGAAGTTTCAACATTCCTTAGAAGTTGTAGCATCAATTTTTAGAATCCCATGTCAAGCTCTCTGATATGACTTTATTTACTTCCTCTTCCATATTGCAGGGAGTCTATAATCCTTACATGGCCCAGCAGTACCTACAAATGTATGGGGCACCACCCACAGATAGCAATGACGTGTACTCATTTGCGCAATCAGGCCATCTACCTCCTGGTAATCATGGGTATACGATGCTTCGTGGTTATCGGATGCCAGGTCAGCATGTTATGCAACTTGGGGGACCTAATATAACTGGAGGAACTACTGCTGCAGTTCCCGCCATTCAAGTACCTTACCCAACTGGTATTTTTTCACTCTTCTAAGTTGACAAGGTGATATAATGTCGGAAATACATATTGTCAAGAGTATGTCAGGGTTGTTCAGCATTGTCTTTCAATTGAGACCTTCTACTAACGCTTTTGGTTGCCTGTTTATCATGCACTTCTGGCGGTCTTTCCTACGCTTTGTACACTGTAGTTGCTTTTGAGGGGAATTTCTTGATACTACGAGGTCTTTAAATTTATTTAGGTTTGATTTATAAACAAGTCGTGTCGACCATAAAGGACTGTGAATTACTGGTTTTTGAGTGTGAGCACGATGCCTGTGCCTTGCTTACTAATTTCCAATTTACTAGGTGTCCTGATATGTCAACCCATCTTGTCTATCTCTGAGTAGAATGAATAGTGCAGAAGAGAAACTTCTGATTGATAGCACTTAAGATATAAACGTGTATATATACATGCAATAGAGTGGCTTGTCCTGATGTGTCGACCCATCTTGTGGCCTAGCTTCAGCTATCTCTGAGTAGAATGAGTAGTGCATAAGAGAAATTTCTGTTTGCTAGCTCATGAGATATAATAAGTGTATATATACATGCAATAGAGTGACTTGCCACAGAAAAGTCCAGAAGTCACTTGATTCTCTTCTTAAGAAAATGCATCTACCTCTCCTAATCCAATGGATTCCCCTTTTACCGCCCCTCGCATACACACATCTATACATACACATACCGGTGGCAACCAGAATCCCTACTTTTATAATTAGCAGCTTGATGCTGAATCGCAAACGAGAAAAGACTGCTTTTATCCTGTTCTGTGGGGCAATAATCATTTTCTAACTCTTGATCTCTGTGTTTCCTACTTCATTTAGCTACTTGCAATGACTGAAATTTTTAGATGTGGTTTACTTTAATTATGTGAGCTTCCTTGTGTCGGTCAGGTATGGTAGCACCTGCTCCTGGACAGACCCAGATGAGACTACCAACTCATTCTCCGCAGTTCACCAACACTTCTGATCAAACAGCTGGTTGAGGGGAAGATCGATGATTCATAATGTCAGGTAGAGTTCATACACGGAGCTATAATTTCCTCATAACATTCGGGTATATCACTGTTGGAACTGCCATGTTGACCCTGTCGCAGGTAATCCTTAGATTGCAGCAGGACTAAGAGCAGCAGCTCTGCTACTTGAGTGGCAAGCTTCAAATCTAGCCTTGCAAGTTGTCATATTTGCATTCTAGAGGTAACTTAAATGTTCTCATTAGCTTGTTAGAAAATGGAATAGATGGAGCAATCTAAAGCATACTTAAAAAGGAGTTGAACTGGGAAGAGAGTGCGTATGCTTTACGATTTCTCTAGGATAAATATCCTCGCATCGTAAGGTTTTGCTAGAATGGTTGCTGAGCACAAGATGCTTAGTTACGTTTCTGAACTGGTACTTGTTTGCTGGCGTCTCTATCATAAGATTATATCGAGAGTTCAACTTTTGCTTGTAAGGCTCGGGTTACATGTGAGATAGGAGGTTAGCCAGCTTTGGGCTTAGGAACAAAATGTCTGCACCAGCAAATTGGAGTTGTCTGATAACTGTGGCATGTCGTCGTTTCGTTGCCGACTTGAATGTTTTCAAAAGTTACTTCCGTTCTAGCTCAGTAACAAGGATCTAGTGATGCCTTCCATTATCTTATGTTTGTCTGGCACTATGTGGTTCAAGCCATACTTGCAAAGGGTTTGATTATAAATTTGTGATTGTTTCTTGCAGGTACCTTTGTCATATCCACCAAAGTTTGTAAGATGTTTCGAGTCAGTGAAAGAGCAGCAAGGGGTTGCTTTTTCGTCTGTGTCTGTCATGGGCTGAAGCTAGCGGCAGAGCAAGAATCGATGTTTTTTGCCGGAATCATAAATTCCGGCAATACCATGTAAATAATGTAAATTTGTAAATGCTGTACCAAAGAATCAAGATATGATTCTTTAATTGTGTGAACCCTAGGCATGGGTTCTTGGTCAATTCTTAGCTTGTATGATATCTCCAATGACTTTGTTAATAAAAATTCCATCATTTCTGACTCAAAAAATATGTTGAGCAGTACCGTGTGTGACAATACGCTACACAGTACATAGTACATACCATGTTTCACAATGTATATAGCAAGTATCGAAAGTACACAGAAACCGGTCAAAAGATGAATGAGATTTCTGGCTTATATGTTACAGAAGCAGCCGTCACGCTATGTTTAATAATGTCACATTACAATCTAGACTTTCATTTCAGACCAAAATTTTAACACTCTAAAACTACAACACCACAGTTGCCACAAAATTTTGCACCGAGCCCGTATGATGTGGCAGCACTATCTTGGAGCCTCTGAAAGACTTGCTGACCATCAACTGATTTCACAATGACTCCGGACTGGTAGATGGTCTTATCCTCGACGGCATTCGCACAATCTCCTCTAGTTCTCCACCAAACTTGTACATCAAGGACTGCTTTGGTGTAATGGACATTTTATTCAACGCGTAGTCAAATTCTTCTTCGATGTCAATATCTTCCTCGTTATAACTTGTAGCCATTCTGTCACCTCTTTCCTCCCCTACACCATCAACAGACTCTTCACCGTCTTCATCACCGCTACCTTCCTCGTCTTCGTCTCCATCTTCCTCGTCATCATACGTAGTTTTGACCATTGACCAAAATATGAAGCTTGGCCGGATGAAACTGCAGAAAATAAGTTTCAAAAGAAGAGAAAAGTATGGTCAGCACTCCCTTCCCCTATAGTTACATGTTAAAGACATTTAACTTATTACAGTCCACACTGGTAGCAATCCCTTAAGAATCTAAACCAGAGTAAGCAACCAAAAATGTTGGTTCTCTTGAAACTCAACTCTTGACAATAAAAAAATTTACACTTGAGAGAGAAAATGTTCTATTTTATGCAGAAACTCTGAGCCCTTCCATTATTCTAACACTTCCACATTCGACTAACACGAAGAAGCATTCCGATAATTAGCCTAGAAAGGTCTCGTGTTTCTCCAACCAAATCCAACAATAAAGAGCACAATCACAAACAGATGCCACACAGACTCTGATTGTAGCAACAATGCAAAGAACACGTCCTTTGACGTAACTCTCATGTTTCCTCCAACATTCTTTCGGCCCATAATTACTAATTTGCAGAACTTATAGGAAAGAGAATGAACCTGTCGCTTTTCTTTAATAAACATGGGTCAAAAGGAAAGAACGTGTCTAGCCTCTCCAATCCGCCAAAAGCCCTTGAAAGTTCAGACTCCAGGATGTCATCAAAGACAAATGTCTTAGTCACTGTAAAAAGCCTAGCTGCTCTTGCCTGTTTAAGAAATTCCCCCACTACAGATGGCAGGCATACCTGTAAGAAGATGAGAAAAGCTGATGTTGTAAGTCAAGGATAAAAAAAACTAATATGATTGAAAAAAATTCTTGTAAAGAATAAAATGTGAAAAGCTTTTGATGGTAATTGCAGATTCACAAGAGAGAATGCATACAGAAAAGTTCTACAAGATGGAAGAAATTACAATTCATGGCAAATCTATAATTGTATAAGATAGCAAAGCTCACCTTTAATGGATCTGATTTGTGCTTTAGGATTGTTTCTATCGGCATGAGGAAAAGCTGCGACTTCAGCCGTGGAATGCTCATTATCGACCTCATTCGAAAGCAAAGCACATACATAATAGCCTGTGATATAGAAAGCTGAATCAGCACTTCCACCCTAGTATTCTTTCCTGTGACGCATTATCTCGAGATATGGTCCAAAGACCCCAAACAATCGACTGGTATTTCTTTCCCCAACAAGACAAGGTCGCCTCAGCGAAAAGCTCTATAAGCGCATGCGTGGCAGAGAAAATGAGGAAATTCTAAACCATTGTTAATTATCCCCAAATAAAATTTCTTCACGCCCAGGGTATGGGACATCTGTTGATAAACACAATTTCATAAGGCTAGAAAAGATACATAAAGGCCCCAATTGTCCTAATAACATGAACGCCAAACTTAACCTCAACTTACAATCTATCTAAGCTAATGATGTTACCTGGCAGCCAGCATAGAAAACTCGATGAGCGAGTGGATTAACGTGCCCATCCTGAACGTTGCAATAGTCCAAACACCAATCAACCAACCTGAAGTGTTAATAGCCGCAGAATAATTGCATCAGTAAATTGTCTTTACATAGACCTATGGTTACACCAAAAGCTCTCTCATGGTAGCCTCTACAGAAACTTGAATGAATTTCACAATCATAACCTTTTCAGCATTGTAGTGATGTAATTGGCAGAGAGGAACTTTCCGCGAGACAGATAGCTGGCAAGATATGCAACTGCACTCATCCTGCAAAAGACAGGACATAAAATCAATTCCTAGAGCAACAAGCTTTAAACAGTAACAGCCAAGTTCAACAGAGACACTAAAAAGATGTTAAATCTTAACATCAGTTCTACCTCTTCACAAGAGAGCGAAATTAAGATCATTCATAGGACAAGAAAACCATCACATTGGGAATCCACGGAATACTACATTATTTGTTGTATATGAAAAGGATATAGTTTTTAGATAAGCAGTGCACACCATTTTCAGTCAACTAACGATTGCAATGGAACTTCAAAGGATAGGCCATATTACCTTGTCATTGGCGGGTGATCATGGCAAACAAAAATATCTACAAGCATTCGAGCAAATCTCACACCACAATTCTCAGGATCCAGCGCACACGCATAGAACATCACAAACTGCACTATGCAGAGTTGATAAAGCTCAGAAAGGGAATAATGAAAAGTCTGTCTCTCTAAATAAATCTGGTAGCGCACATCCATTACCTGCGCGAACTTGGACTTGTATGCATTCAGAACAGTGATTCGAAAAGAATGGAGAAGAGTCTCGAATACCTACTCAACAAAAGATCAAAATGATCAATGTACCAGACTAAAAGGTTCGGAACATTATCGAAGCCAAAACCAATTATAGTTAGCAAAAATTTATTAGAGTCCAGATATAACCTCAAGCAACCGGCCATGCCCTTGACAGGATTCAAGATACTCAAATGTCAACACCAATAAGCTATCCAATTTCTCAGCAATTACATTTCCTTGCAGACCGTTTCTGCTTAAATGTTTTCCTCGAAGCTGTGCAAGTAGCTTAATCAGGGCGTTGCATAAGGTGAGACTATTGATCAAACTTATAGCTCAAAAAACCAAAGAAAAGGATAAAAATCAACGGAAATGGATAGAATGGATCAGCACTTGTCGCACAATGCAATTTCATATTCCACAAAAGGCGCATGACTACCCAACCAAGAACTTCGGTCAATCAATTCCAGTTCGGAAGCTATATACTAGGTTAGCAACCCCTATAAACGTATTTTATTGTTCGTTATTACAAAGAAACGGAACAAATAGTAAACTTTCTAAAGATTAAAGAAAGCACGACTCTTTTGGTCAAAAGATTTCCATGCATATCTTCTGATATAGATCAGGAGTTTATGTGCACTTGCAATATGACTTAAGGACCTCCAATGTATAGGCACACTACGACAATTCTAATAACTAAGGCTGCAATGCCCTCCGGTCAACTTAAACAACTAATCTGATTCACTCACAACATCGTATGAGCTTTCACCAATCATATCAAATAAACTAGAGTGAACACACAACAACCTGATCCAGTCAAATCTATAATGCTATCTTACCTCTTCGCCTTCGTCATTCAAGTCCTCTTCATCTTCTTCCAAGTCTTCTAATTCCATCTCAAAAATGCCTTTGCTAGAGTCATCTTGTACAATATCCTCCCACCCGATCTCCAACTACAAAAAGCGGAAATTGAATTAACATCATGCAAACCCTACAAGTGGAGTATTAATAATGGAGCTTTACTATACTTACATCCAAATCTAATAGCCTGTCCACTACTGCGATAAGCATTGTGCTCCCAACAAGTTGTCCCATACTACCACTCTCCAGCTTGAACATGTTCTCCACATATGTCATCATGACCTACAAAAGAATAAGGTTTAGCTTCACATACCTTACCAACATCAATTAGCTCATTGAAGTACCATTACGTCAAACTTGAGGAAACTGAACAAAGATCGTGTTCATTTATCAACAAAAGTCAGAAGAGGGAAGTTGAGCCACATCAAAAAAATGTAAACATAAAATATCAAGAAAACAAATGAAAGAAAGCACGACGATATTCACCAAGGACGGAGGAAGGACGTTATGGAGCAAAGATATATATATATATATATATATATATTGATTCAACAGATAGAAGTGACAAATATAGCTACTCCATTGGTGACCCTCAAAAATATTGCGTTGAGCTTTTTTGAGTCAAAATTATTCTCTTTTCCAAAAGCATTATCATCAAAATTTTCGAGTTGGAGAAGGCAATCTAGAAGTTTCTGCATCCCTTTCAATCAAAGAGGTTTGTACATGAAGAATCAATCACCAAGCAACAGGTTCCATAAATATCAAAGAGCATCCCAACTTAGTGGTGTTAGTTAACATCAACATTCCAAAGGAAGCTGCACTCACAGTTTCATTATCATTTTGCCTTGGCATTCTTTGGATGACTAATGACAATAATCTCATCGGAGCAAGAGGAACCAAATGACTAATACTTTCCAGAGCTGAATGAACCCGAGAAAGAACTTGGTCTTTTCTTGAGAGGCCCCGTGGCTGCTTTAACAATGCCAGGTATGAATATGGCGGGACAAAATTCTTTATGAGCATATCCAAGCAAGAATCGACATATTTTCCACTTGAAGCAGCCTGATCCAGTATAAAATTACAAAAGGAAAGGTAAAATAAATGAGACCTGGCCAAGCTAGATTGTATACTACAGAAGCCAACGACAGGCCAAATGGAAAATTACCATACCAGAGATATGATTAAGTCAACCAATGCATCCATGACTTCAGGTCCATAATTCCACATGCTCATTCCAAATATCTGAACATTAGTGCATTATTCAGAAAGCTAGTTATGAGAACAAGATTAAAGTAAATGAACATATCACCAAATCGATTACTTACAGAAGAAAGAAGAGACTCGTGATGCACCACATCTATGCAAGAAACTGTACCTGATAGCGCCTTTAAACAAGTCTACCAAACAAACAAATGGAACAGTTCAAAATCCACGTAGGCAAATCAACAGTATGAAGTAACCATTAGACAACTGAGAAAATACAAATGTACGGGGAAACGTACCACCAGCATAGCCACCTCATCAGGCGAAAGTCGTTCTCTGTGATGCATGACCCCAATGAGCTCATCATAACTTTCGCTATCACCCTGAACCAACGGATTTGGAGAGATCTCATTAGGATACCAATAGAGCAGCATATTTCAGCATGCTCAACCTCAGAAAATTAAACATGGTCAGATCATCATTCCATCTGGAAGAGCAATAAAAGGAGAAAAAGAAGTGAAAAAATCTGAGGAAAAGCAGCACACCGCAGTCTACTGATTCGCAGGGCTTACCGAAGATGCTGATTTCAGAGCAGTCCTAACGTGATAAACCAACTCATTGTCGGTGAAATTAACTTCCTCCATCTCAAGAAACTGCGCCCTTTCGTTGGCCAACTCCACACCCATGTTATTTGACCCAGACCCTGCTGAGCTACTTAATTCAGCAGGGCCTGGGGCTAATGAATTATTGGACCTGAAAAGGAAGGCAATGAAATTATTCACCGTACACGAAATTCAACTCTCCTTCCATACTGTTAGAAAAATTCTGCCATATCATATCCATCAACCCAATTAATGAATTCAACCAAGCATTCTTATCGCGCAAATCCTCTCCGAAATTACCAGCACAATTCATAGACAAACCACTTGGACACAACATTCTTCTTTCTGGCATAAAAATACTTCAAATGCAGCTGACTCACACACATATGTAAGCAAATTAGCCGCACTAAACCGAAAATAATTTGCAGAAAGTTACACGACCACCTCCGAAACCATCGTACCAAACAGCAATCACTAAATTGCCCCTCGGAGCTAACACAGAAGCAAGAAACATCGGGAAAACGATAAAGAAGCCGAGCACATACAAAAGGAAGCGCCAAGCTCAAATCCTCCAAATCGTACCGTCGAAGTAGTACACAGACAACCCGCTTCGAACACCAACCAGAGCTGTTTGCGGGGGACGACACTCCGTCGATTGGACTTCTCCTCTTTCTTTCTCCCTGTTGTCGGCTGCAAAGTGCGATGACGGAGGCTCAGGACCGAAGAGGGTTTCGCAGCAAGAGGCACAACAAAGAAACGAAGTTCGTTTTTATACGTTAAAAATTGTCTTATTTGCAAGTCGGTCCTTGAATTTCGATATATTTCTGCCGAGCGTTGCGTTGACTAGGCCAACGCGCGCAAAAAGCCCCTCCCACTTCCAAAGAACTCCGGAATGACCAAAACACCCACACACATACATACAAAATCCAACCCAACATACGCGTGCAGTGATCGAAGAACAACCTCCAGTCAAAAAAAAAAAAAAAAAAAACTTACACGTCGATGCGTATCGGGCTGTAGCTCAAGGGTGTATCTTACCGCCCTTAAAGAGGAGGCTGTCGAGGGATTCTCCTCCGTTTGAATCCGGGCTTTTAGGGTTTACACCAAAGAGAATCGGAGAAGTGAATGAGCAAAAACAGGGGAGGAAAGTAGATATTTTTATATGCCCCTTTCCTTTGCCACGTTTGACCATGAAGGATCCGACAACTTGGGGCTTTTTTTCAAAATAAGATAAAAAAAATTACCAAATTAGGTGTAAAAAAAAAAGTATTTTGTGTTTTAGGTGCCGCTCCGCATTCAAAATGCTGAGCGGGCCTTGCGCCGTCCGCACGGGCCTTACTCGGCCATTAAGGGCCAAGCAACATGTTGCTCTATGTTTTTTTTTTAAGTATTTTTTAGTTTCCTTTTCTCGTTAATCACATTAGTTTTTTCCATACGACAAAACATTAGTTTTTTTTTTTTTTTTGCAAATATGACTAAGTTTTTCCATACGACGTAGTTTTTTTTTTTTTAATTCTTGTTGAACACATTATTTTTCTTTTAATCACTAAGTCGGCTCTGCCTTCCACCTTTAGCCAACGTTCGCCTCGCTTGTACGTTCGCTCGCTCGTGCACTATAATGACACGCCTTGACTCCACGGCCCCATTGCCTTGTTTGCTCGTTCGTAGCATTATAACACTCGTACGCATCACTTCTACATCCGGTTTCATTCCACAAATGAAAGAGTGAAATTTGGGAAGCTGGAGAAATTTATCTAGCAATGCATTCTAATTTTTTTTTCCAATTTAGTATTTTTTTTGTTGTTTTCTTTTAATACTAAATAGGAAAAATAAATTTAAAAAAAAAACTACGTCATATGGAAAAACTTAATTGTATTTATATTTTTTATGTTGTGTTCAATGCATTCTATTTTAATGTGTTCAACGCATTTTATTTTTTATTATTTTCTTTTAATACTAAATAAGAGTTGAGGTGCGCCATCGTTGTGTACAAGCGAGACGACGGGGCCGCGGAGTCAAAGCGCATCATTGTGGTGCACAAGCGAGCGAGCGAGGCGACGGGGCGGCAGATGCACTTAAAAGAAAAAAAAATGTTGAGCAACATGTTGAGGCACTTAACAAGAAAAGGAAATAAAAAAAACGATTAAAAAAATAGAGCAACATGTTGAACCCTGAAGTCGTCCGCGTTACTTCAATTCCCAGAAAATACTTTAACTAGCTTGGGTCCTTGATATGGAAACACTCATCAAGGTACCGTTTCAGCGCTGCGTACTATATTGAATTATTTCCTGCCAAGATAAGATCATCAACATATACTAACACAACGAGGAAAGTGTCGCCGTGAGAATATGTGAACAACGAGTAATCTGCTAATGATTGAGTAAAACCATTCAATGCATTAGAGAATTTTGAAAACTAGTTTCGATATGCCTGTTGAAGACCATATAACGATTTTTGTAATCGACATACGCGATATAGGCCCCTTGTCGTGAAACCTGGTGGAAGTTTCGTATAAACTTCCTCATCCAAGTCGCCATGAAGAAATACATTGTCGACATCCATCTGATGTAACTCCCAATTGCGAGCTAATGCAACTGCAAGAAGACAACGTACAATGACTAATTTAGTCACTGGCGTGAAGGTTTCATGGAAGTCCACGCCTTCTATCTGGGTGAATCCCTTTGCGACAATACGAGCTTTATATCGCTCAATATTGCCATTAGCTCGGCACTTGATTTTGTAAACCCACTTGCATCCTGTGGGTTTCTTACCTTTCGGTAAAGTTGCAAAAGTCCAAGTCTTATTATCTTCTAACACTTTAATTTCTGCAACTATCGCTTCTCTCCATAATGGATTTTTAATAACTTCAATATAATTCCTAGGCTCAATATCAGAATCAACAACAGCTAAAAGGCGATGTGAGGCTCAATAAATTGTTCATAAGAAATAAATTTCTCAATGGGATAGACTGTACCTAAAGATATCGATGGAGTGGGCTGAGGAGTTGGGGTCTACGTTCGGACCGTATGACACACATAATCTTGAAGATGAGCTAGCTGTCTTTTTTGTCGTGTAGGGCGAATTGGGACTGAAATTTGGTCATCTAGCAACTCGCTCGGTTGCTCTTCAACTTGGACTGCACTTGGACTGCATTGTCACAATCTCGTTTCACTGTCTGCCCAGTTTCTTCACAAACTTGGCTTGGAACTTTGTCTTCCACCCCCTGAGGTTGATTCCACCCCTCATCAAGAGGACCAACCACGTGAGTTGGTGTGAAAGGAGAAGGAGAGTCTTGGTCTTCATTCGTAGGTTTATGAGCAAATGAGAAATTCTCTTCATAGAAAACAATGTCACGAGACACTAATAATTCTTCTATTTCCAAATCAAAAACCTTCCAACCCTTCGTACCGTATGGATATCCCAAAAATACACATTTTCCTGCCCTTTCTTCAAATTTATCTCTGCCCTTTGACGGCTTGTGAGCATAGCACAATGCACCGAAAACTCTCAAATGACTATAATCCGAAGGTTTCCCAAACAAAAGTTCAAAAGGAGTTTTTCTAGATAATAAAGTAGTTGGAGTATAATTGATTAAATAAACAACCGTTAATATGCATTCACCCCAAAAATAAATTGGTAAATTTGCTTGAAAACGTAGTGCACATGCTACATTAAGGATGTGTCGGTGTTTTCTTTCAACTCTTCCACTCTGTTGTGGCGTGTAGGGACATGATGTCTGATGCATAACTCAACTTTTGAAAGAAAAAAATCTTTCATGGAATTTGAAAGAAATTCACGGCCATTGTCACTCCGCACCATTTTAACTACTCGACCAAATTGGATTTTTACCATATGATAAAAATTAACAAAGACTCTGTATGTCCCTGATTTTTCCTTCATCAAATATACCCATACTGCTTGACTATAATCATCGACAATGGTTAAAAAATAATGTGCATCGGATAGAGATCCTGTCTAATATGGCCCCCAAATATCATAATGCAACAAATCAAAACATCCCTCGACTTTATTATCACTTAAATGAAATGAGGAAAGCAATACCCTTCTTTTGGCCTACCCTTCCAATCGAGAAAGCAATACTCATTCTTATTTATTTTATCGGCGTAAGAATGGGTTGATTTGCGTGATGTATGTTGTCGTGCAAAACAAACTCGTTCCTACCCTTCCCTCTCTCGATTATGATTTGCATCGGATTCTTCGATTTTCCAAACGGTGCTTTCTTTTGGCCTACCCTTCCAATCGAGAAAGCAATACCCTTCCTTCTCTCGGACAATTGATTGTTGACGTTCCTCCTGAATGATCATAGAATAAACCTTACCGAGGGATGGGAATGGCTCGAGATTGAGAATTTGAGAGTAAACATTCCCATAGGTCTCAACATTAAGACCCATAAGAAACTGGTGGATCTTCTTCACCTCCTTCCTCTTTGGATACATCGTGGCTGCAGCACAGGTACATTCTAGGATATCATCATAGTCATCGAGCTCATCACATAAGACCTTCAGTTTGGTGTAATATTCCACAATCGAAAGTCCTTCTTGCTACAGAAGCCCGATCTCGGTTTTGATCTTGTGTATGCGAGGTCCGTTACCTTGAGTAAATCTCTCCTTCAACTTGTCCCACATTACCTTTGCTTCTTCTGCATATGCCATGCTTCCCTGTAGATTCTTGTCGAGTGAATTGAAAATCCATAAAATTATCATGGAATTACAAATGTCCTAGGCATTAAATTCCGACGTCGATGAATTCGGCTTCTCTATTGATCCATCAATAAATCCGAGTTTATTTTTCGCCCGCAATGCGTGTCTCGTCGCCTTCGACCTTGTTGCATAGTTATCCCGGGTCAGCACGCATGACACGAGTATGCTTCCAAGATTGTTGGAGGCATTGATATAATATGGTGAAGAAGGTTCAATCACTTTCTTTGTAGATGAGGGTCCGGTGTGTTTAAGCTCTTTGGCTTTGATACCATGTGAGAAGCGTAATTTGCGTCACTTTCATATTTTGTTCAAAGAAGAATACAGATACATAGACAACATGTCGCTTAACAGAAAAAGGGAAAAAGAAAGTCTACCAAATATTTCTAGTTAATTACAAAAGATACTGGATAATATGCTAATAAAAAGTAAATCCTAGTGATACACTAAATATTAGAAAAAGCAGAATGTAATCTTCCGTAATAGATCCTTACCCAAAAAAAAAAAATCTTCCGTAATAGAGCCCGTCGCATCTCAATCAAGCATCCAGTTACTAGGAAATTTCGTCGGCGCTATCGTTGTTATTGGATAGCTCCATCGCAATGCTCCAGCTTCGCTCTTTTCTCCCGAGCATGTGATCCAAAATGGATCGTAATCAGATTGTTATCGAGATGAGCTAGAATCATCAGTTCTCTATTTCCTAGGCTCGAAGAAGATAAATTCATGTCCAAATGATCGGATCGGTCCGGGTTCGATGCGATCGGGCTGGTTTGGATCTTCAGCTCTTGTGGTGACATCTCATGAGAAAGCTGGAAAAAACGCTGGATCTAGTGAACCAAGTTAATCTTATTGGAAAAATTCATGAAGTGGATAAGCAATGCACTCGATTCGTGCATTTAATTGCTGGTCATGGTGCGACAAAATCAAAAGAATCAATCACGGAAGCAAAATAGAATGGACCGAAGAAAAAGTTGCTGGTGTTATTTAGACTGGAGATTCGTCTACAGCTCTTCTGAACCTGGAAGCGAACAATCGGCTACTGTAATATTCCTCTTCCTCCTGCCACCACTCTCCGACATCAAAGTTCTCGGCGTAGCTCAACATGTCGTACCTCACCAGTTCATCGTCGCCGACCTGCTGATATTCGCCCGCCACCGGCTATGCATCTGGCTAAGAGACACCCCAAGACTTATCGTGTCTTGGATCTCTAGCGTCTGTCTAGATTTTTATCCTTTTCTACGATATTTCAGAATGTTCCTAGGGACGGACGTGCCGCTAATTTGGCAAGTTTTCTGGAACATTCCTATTTATTGTCGGTATTGGGGAAATGGGAGGTGAAATCTAGATCGATAGATGAGAGTGAGATCTATAGATGTAATTCGAGGCCCCTTACTATATAAGGGGAGTCCTCTTTGTCATTTGATTATCCACAATTCTAATGACACGGTCCGGGAGAAAGGGGATCGTCCAGGAGGGTTTTGACACGAAGATCGTAGCACGTTCGAGGAAGAAGTCCCTGGCAAGTTCTCGAGGAATCTAGAGTCTTCCAAGGGCGGGCGATATGGGAAATTCACGTGTCTGTATTTATTGTGGGTAGTTAGAGAGTTGGTAGATGCAATCTCCACCGTTAGATCGAGGAGGGATCTACGGTCTGTAATCCGCGAGTCATTGTATATAAGGGGACCTCTACCCCTCATTGTATCATCTCATTCTCACAAGTTATAGAATCCAAAGCTTCTCTCTCTAGTCTATCTCTCTAGAGTGTAGTGAGTTTGAGTGGGAAAGGCTGACCTAGGGAGAGGAGTTCCTAAGTGTCGCGCGAGTCTGATCGAGGATTGTCGCGACCCGTCCGGAAGCGGACGCGGCTAATGGATTACCGATCGCGGGTCTTGGATCGGCGCGGGCCCTCCCAGGCCCATACCAAATCGCGGCGGGAGTATTTTTCAAAGGATTCGACGATAAGAGTCGATCGCTTTCGACCTTCAGTGTGGTCGTGTGTCATGTGCAACTTGTGCATGCATTTGGAGTCGCCACCGGTCTTTCTTGGAGGGTAGACCGGAAACCTTACTGATCGATTGGGAGAGATCGATCAGTTCTGCAGAACCAGAAATTTTGGGTTCGGGGACTTGGTTACGCTGGTGTCATTACCAACGCCCTTTCGGTACCTAACGCGAGTGATTTTCCTGACTAAGAGTTCATGCAGATTGGATGACTATTTCTATCAATCACAATCAATTTTTGGAAGACGATTCGCCCAAAGGGCGAAATCGTCATTTTAAGAAGGGTCGGGGTTCAAAACACCCGGAATGAGTCTTGGCCAGTTGTTTGTGGCCATTTCCTATTTTCGGGGATTTTCCTGGATTTTTTTAGAATTTTTTTGGAAGACGGTTTGCCAAAAGGGCAAAACCGTCATTTCTGGAAAGATCGGGGGTTAAATGACCCGAAACAGGTCGTGGCCAGTTGAATGTGGCCATTTCCTATTTTCTGGAATTTTTTAGAATTTTTGATTTATTTTCCATTTTTTTTGAATTTTTCCTTAATGATTCATTTTTTTGAAATTTTTTTTTATTAATAAAAGCCCAATTGCACCCTAAAGCCTAAATCACCAGCCAAGCCCGTACACTAGACTACACACAAAAGCATACTCACGCCACTTCTTAATGGGTTTGATTTTTTTATTAACATTTTTATTTTAGGGTCTTCTTCCTCCTGCTATTTCCCTTTATTTTTATCACCACGCCCTTTCTTTGTGGGTTCTCAGGATGTGAAAGCAATTTCACAGTCCAATCCTATGAAAGAATGAGAAAGCATCTCACCATCGGCCTACGCATGCTGCTTCATCGAGCCTCTACCACCTCAGTCAGGCGACCTCTGCAACTTCCGGCGAACTTTGAAGATTCGACTTAAGACATCTAACAAACGCGTCCATTTTACACGTAACAACTACTCATCTCAACCGCATCAATATAACTCCGATTTAGCACAAGAAAACAAACTTGAACTATCCTACAACGAAACCTACACAACATAACCAGATATGAATTTTCGATGAACACAAGTTTTTCTCATTTTTGATCGTTATAGCTCAAATCTAAACACACATCAAACGTCAACAAAGGTTTAGGAAACTTATCTGGAGATCCTCATCTCTCGGTGATCGCCCGACGAAGTTTCCCGTTCTTGACGTCAGTGAGGTTTGGAAGGTCCAACAGTAGAGGTTTAAACCATTTTATGCGCAAGACATAGACAAAACAGAGCTTAGAAGGAGTTCGAAGCATCACTCAAAGTCAGAAAAATATCGAAGCAAGGCCATTCACGCTGACACAACACTTCAAGCGAAAGAGCATGATTGTGTTTAGGGGAACTCACATTCTTCGTATGTCGATATTGATGACGCAGCTTGGGTTTGGTTTGCAAAACCTTCGGAAATTCGCCTCGAATCAGAACGAAGCTTCGACGAGCTCTCTTTCTTCATCGACCACAGTCGAGACCTCCTCATCCCCTCCTCTTCTGTCTTTTTTTTTTTTAGCGGCTACCCAGGAGACACCCCCCTCTCAGCGCTCGTTGCCTTTCTCTCCCTCCCTTTTTTTTTAACTTGCTATTATTTTTTTTCTTCTTTATTGGCACCCCACCTCAAGTAGAGATGAGTGGACGACAACATGGAGACTCTTTCCTCCCCCTTTTATCTTTTTAAATCAATCCCTTTGGCCTTCTCTAGGTTGTCTAGTTCTCCTTTTATTTTTTTATTGTTTTCCTCCCCTCCTTTCTCTCTTCGTGCCAATGAAGCAAGAGTACCACCCTACTCTTTTTTAATTCCCCAATGCTTTCTTTTTCTCAAATGGCTAACTCTCTCTTTTTTTTTTTTTAAAATGACACGGCACTTTCTCCCCCTTGATCGGCCGAATGGTGTGACACTCCTCCCCATTATCATTATCATTTTCTTTTTATTTTTTATTTTTTTATCATTATCTTCCACCTTCTCCGGTTTCTTTCCGCTTAATGGCCGCTCATCCTTCCTTTGGGTCCTCTACTTTTCTTTTTAACACACTCCAATAATTCACTTTAGTCGTCCAAATAAGCAAATGAGCATTGCAACCAAATAAAATCGAAATGCGGGGCAATCCAATTAAATGCCAAAATCATAAATTAAAAGAGTCAAACGACATTTTTTTTAACCCAAATTTAACTCTATGTGCTGTGAAAGAACTCATAAAATAAAACTTGAACTTTCTCTTTTGTGAGGTCAAAATAAAATAATGATTTTTCCCTTTTTTTTTGTTTTTTGTGACCTCGAATGCTATTTTTTTTATTTTTCATATATTTTTCTATGATAAAAATATAAAAAATTATATTTTTTTTTTGTCAAAAATGGTTCCTTTAGCTTGGCCAAGATCACCAAAGTCGATTTCATAATTTTATGACTTTTTTGTATTTTTAATTAATTTTAGAAAAAATAATAAAAAAAATAATAAAAAAAATAAAATAAATAAAAGATGACCAAAAATCAGGTGTCAACAGCTGCCCCTCTTTGAGAGTGAGCTCGTCAGAGGTTGCTTTCAAAGACTAAATGACACCTGCATCTTAACCGACTCGCCTGGGAAAAATAAATGCTATGACATCGGATCCTTAAGACTTTTGATGAATGCTCAAATTAATCTCGGGTTTGCTCTTGCAATTTGAACTTGGGCTGGAGGGAGGGAGGTTTACCATGAAGTTCACCTGTCGGATGCTGTCGGTTGCGACAACTTTCAAGAAGATGCCTAGGACTCGTCATTCAGAATATCCTAGGGAGATTAAGCTCTGACCTGTATGGTAGGTCATACCATTATTGGATTCCTAACTGGTAGGAACCTAAAGAAGGCGCATCTCACGGTTTGGGATTTGCCAAGGATTTTGATCCGTATGGTGGATCGGACTTTTGTGTTGATCCTTACGGCGGTATTTACCAATGAATTGACCCTTATGGCGGTTTCTACCATATTTGACCCTTCAGGCGGTATCTACCTTCAAGTTTGACCCTTCGGGCGGTTTCTACCTTGAGTTGACCCTTCAGGCGGTTTCTACCTTGAGTTGACCCTTCAGGCGGTTTCTACCTTTGTTTGACCCTTCAAGCGGTTTCTACCTTTGAGTTGACCCTTCAGGCGGTTTCTACCATTGTTTTGAAAAGGGGTCTCATGACGAGGGTTCTCCACGTCCGATGAGACTGCCTAATTTTTTTGAAAAGGGGTCCCGAGACGAGGGTTCTCCACGTCTATTGGGATTGCTTGATTTTTTTGAAAAAAAAAAAAAAAGGGTCCTGAGACGAGGGTTCTCCACGTCATGCTAGGACTGTTTGATATCTTTGAAAATGGGTCCTAGGACGAGGGTTCTCCACGTCATGCTAGGACTTGGGTCTGTTGAGGTGACATTCTGGGAGCTGGGTTCTCCAGGTATCCTGCAGAAAGTTCAAACCTGAAAGATTTTTCTTCACCAAGAAAACGTTAATAATCTTTGGGAAGACAATAATTGTCCAATTGACAAAATTTTATGACTTAAGTTTTAGTCATGAAATGTGCATTTTGATGCTGGAGGTTATCCAAAGCATTCTTATAACATGCAAATGTGATCACAAATTCCTTGCATGGAAAATTTGGATCAACAGTTTGAAAATTCCAAAAAGAGTTTGTTCAAAACATCAATTGGAATATTTCTCGACAATGAGGTCTTTTCACCTGTTTTGAGATAGTGGTTTTTATAGGGGATGCACTCAATTCCTTACTAACCTGTGCCTAGGCTTTAGGCTCATTCCCAGCGCATACATTTTGATCGGTCGGGAGGTCTTCCACGGGACCATAATGTTGAGCTTGGATATTGGTTTTCAAGGGGGACCCGCTTTGGAGTCGAGGCCACTGAATGAAATCCTTCACCATCTGCTCCGGGTTTACAAGTCAAGAACCCTGCAAAATGAGAAAGAAATAGTCTTGCTCGTACTTCTTCGAGCTAAGCTATATGTTAACCCAAGTGTCTTAGTCAGAGAAGATTGTTTCAGGGTTATGATGTTGGTAGGATTGGGGACCGAAAAAGGCTTGTTTTTGGCCCAGAATTTATGAGGGGATTGACATTGGTGATCATTGCTGATTTGCCTCCTGTCATTTCCTTTCTGCATCTTCAATTTTTGAGGCATGCAACCGCTTTTGACAATTCTGTCTGCGTCTTCCACGCCTGACATCATTTGGAGGAGTAGTCTTTTCGATCTGACTCCATTAGGGATTTCCTCTTTTCCCATCCGGTTTCATTGGGGATCAATCAAACAGTTTTCACGAGCATCGGCCTTGCTTTTACCAGGCACTTTGCTTTTTCTTGATGCTGGGATTTTTTCTTTGTTGAAATCCCGCCCTTTCTTTTCCTTTGGAACTACGATGTTCAGAAAATTGTGCTAGATATGCAACTTGAATCATAGCACATTTAAACGCCGATATGAAATTTTTCTATAAATCTCATCTCTTGATTTCTTCCGTTCTTGGAGTGATGCAGTTTCTATCTTGAAACATGCCATGATCACCAACAGGGGTTTATGAAATGAATTTGCAGGCTCAAGTTGGCTGTGCAAAGGATTCGGTGTGTGTGATAGAGAATGAATGCTTCTCGTCATCCTATGGCACTTGGATTACCATATAAACAACACACAAAGATTAATGTTAGTCCGAGCAAGAAAATTTCTAACCATTTTCTCCTGGCGCTGCTGGACTTACTTCCTTTTTGCCCCGGTATGGGGTGGCTCTTGACAGGGTTAGGAATGAAAACCGCCGTTCAAATGGGTTGTCAACGGTCACCTGTAGTGTTTATGATATGAAACGAACGCCTCTGTCGTCCCAATCCATGTAATCGCTGCGAATGGTCCCTACCTCCGTAGGTCCAGATTTTGCTATTTGATTCGCTCCACTGACCTCTCAAGTGTATGTAGGATGTGTTTGGATTTGAGCTTGCTTCTCTTTTGAGGAAACATCCTTTTGAATGGTTTGAAAAATAATCATATTTGGAAAAATTCATTTTCTTTTCTCCAAAATTTATCCGTCGAGGGGATTTTGTGATGTATCGTGCATGTTTTATTCATGCTTTGGGCGACCTCCCGATTTAAAAACATGAAAGCCAATGAATTTTGAATTCTATGTCTTTTATAGACATTAGATTCTGAAAGCTTTTCTTTCCTTCTCAGTTTTTATTCAACATCTTTAATGGATCGGGGAAAGGGATACTTACCTGTCCCCCGCGGCTGGAGATCCCTGAAAATATGGAAGAAACATGTTATTGTACGTTCACGCATTTTTCAAAAAATTAGAACGATACACCTTACCCTTGGTCGTGTGCCCCTACGAGTGCACACAGGTTGTGAAAATCTGTCCTCCTTGACGGTGAGTCCCTATCAAGGATAAATAACAAGTGTTAACTCATATTCCCAAATTGAAGACAAATTGGGACGATACAACTTTACTCTTGGTTCTCATCCCGTTCTGACGTCGTGTATTGATATGAACCACGTCTATCAAATCCGCTTATCCATGCTTGGAATATTTGCAATATCAATGGTTCAGTTGCCCCTGGTTGGGCAACGTCTGTTTTGTTATTTGAACAGATGGCTCCTTGAGTGATTTATCCACGTTTATCACCTGAGAAGGGAAAGAAATGAGACATTACTTTGGTATTCGGTTGAAGATCGTTTAGGAACGATACATCGTTTTACCAAATGGGAGGCTTCGTGACCAAACGTATTTCGTGCTAAATGGGGGTAGATCCCATTATGCTCTGCGGGTGATAGTCATCGTTCATGGAATTTGCTCCACGGATTAAGTGATTAATCCATGGCCCTTGGCTCGAAGACGTTCAAAGGGTAATGTTGACACTCAGAGCGGTTAGTTTTCAGCGTTAATTAAAATGTTCCCGCGGGAACTTTACAATGAGATCGGTAACACATTCATTCGACGTATTCACCTCTCACTCTCCTGAGCCTTCTAATGATTTAGCACACGAGCTTCGAACCAGATGTCCGGTCGCCGGTACCGGTCACGACTGCGAAGATGCACTTGTTCCAAAATGCTTGACCCATAGGCTGAGTTGTTCATTCAGGAGATCGTCCGACCGCTCGAGTCGTCCAAGTTGAGCATCCTTAATTGCTGGTGACGGACTTCTCCCATTTTCGGCATGAACAACCTGGTTCCTCGGTTTATGCGTGATCCACACGCCGAGTTGCTCACTGAGGGACTCGCTTGAAATTTCAAGCCATTGACGCCCAAGTCGGGCATCCTCAACCGTTGGCGATGGGTTCCTCACACTACTTTCGACATGAACAACCTCACTTCTCGAGTTGGTACTTTCATCGTTGCCCAGTAGGTTTGTACCCAATGCTGGATTCGTCGTAGGAATAACACTAACGATCGGTTGGTGCTCAAATTGGGGAGTCCATACCTGCTGAAATTGTTGTATATACTCTTGAGGAGTACCATGGTAACTCAGGGGGGAATTCAGCCGATCGAACCAAGAATAGATGTTTTCAAGGAGATCGTTTGAACCATCGAGCGACTGACATTCAGGTTGAGTATTGTCGACCACTGGAGAAGGAATCTTTTCGCCATTTTCGTCATGGACCACCTGATTCTTCGAGCCGGAATCTCCGTAATCGTCTCGCAAGATTGTACGTGCATCTCCTGCCAATGTTAGATCCGCCGTAGGACTAGCATTAACGGCCAGTCGGTGCTCAGACTGGGGAGTCCCGATTTGCTGAAATTGCGGTACATACTCCTGAGGAGTACTAGGATGACCCAGGGGAGTACTCTGATTGATGCCTGAACAATCGACCGTGTAATTGTCAGTCCCATCGGTGTTAAGAGGTGATTGGATGCTTCCTGCTGCATGAGGATTGCGATCACAGCCATGCTCATCGTTTAAACTTGAACTGCCTCTATCTTGGTCTAGTGCCACTCGTCCATCTCTCAGTAGTCTTTTGTAGCACCAAAGGTGGTTCCTGACTTTATTTCTATCCAGTTCCGGCATGTTCATGATCTTGAGTATGTGCGATGGGCGAGCCAAACTGATCCCTAACTGTTGAACTGCATCAACAAATTTGCTATGAAGCTCCGAGGTCCAATAAAACCTTGTTTTCTTGCTAGCCGAAGTAGGGTTGGCAACTCGGCGGCTACTCTTCGCGGAATCTGGTCGTGTTGAACCGCCTCTATCTTGATCTAGCGACGCTCGTCCATCTCTCAGTAATTTCTTGTAGCGCCAAAGGTGATTCTTGACCATATTTTTAGTCAGTCCCGGCACGTTCATGATTTCGAGTATGCGCAATGGGCAAGCCAAACTGATCCCTAACTGTTGAACTGCATCAACAAATTTGCTATGAAACTCCGGGGTCCAACGAAATCTTATTTTCTTGCTAGCCGAAGTGGTGTCAGCAACTTGGCGGTTACTCTTCTCGGAATCTGGTCGTGTTGGAGGTTGCTCTGGAGGGGGTTTAGTGGTCTCAGATCGGCTGGTCATGATGGTGAGTTCATCATTGAGCGGACCCGACTTGTCATGACGCATGTTCCCTTCCACAATGGGCGTCGACTTTGACCTTATAGCACTAGTTTCCTCTTGTAGATCTTCGGCGGTACCCGCCTGTTCCGAAAGATGTTGCGAAGGGCATTGCAACAAATGAGCATTATAAACCCCCAGATCTGGCTCTTCAGTGAATACTCCGTCCGTGGGAACAGGGTTACCGCACTCAAGGCAAATAGCGATGCTTAGAGCTTTTTTGTACTGAATGTTTTTTATTCGAAGCTTTTCATTTTCCTCCCTTACAATCGCTAACTCGTGCCGATCGCGTTGCTGCTTCAGCCGGGTTCGTTTGTTTTCAAACCAGCACTTGACCTTCCGAGGCTCCCACCCTATCTCCTGGCCCATTTTGATTCTCTGTTCCATGTCCGGATAGAGGTATTCCCTGAAAAACAATTCGAGTTTATGGACTTGACCTGAAGTGTTGCGTTGGAGATATTCCCCTTTCTGACGCTGATCACCGTCGCGGGTACAGTTCTCGTTAACCAAGCCGCGGGTTTCATCATTAGAAGGATCGGTTTCCATGGCCCTCGTGTCAGGTTCGGTCCTGAGATCTTCATACTCTTCCAGCAACTCAAGCTCGGAGACCTCCAAGTCTGGCGCTTCCAGTAAATGACAGAATCCCTTGAACATTTTGACCGGAATATCACTGTTTGATTTTCCGTTAACTCGGCTTTCTTTGTTCCTCCTTGGATCTTCACTTCCTCTGCAAATTCTGAGAGGTTAAAGGAGCCGGATCACCGTTCTTCGATCAAAGGTGATGGCTACCCGACGAGCGCTCTTATCAATGTTTCGAGATTCCCACTTCGTCCTTTTGTGATGGCTACCTGACAAGCGCTCTTCTCAAGGCTTCGTAATTCCCACTTCGTCCTTTTTTTTTCTTTTCTACGTGAACGGAGCCTGAAGATCTCTTGCGTTGATTTCGCTTTGTCGAGCACTACGCTTGTCCCCCTGGCCTAGTCTCTAGAGTAACAAGCCTGCCCACCTTTCGGCGCCATTATGTTTCGTAAAACCCGAGATCACAGGACGGTGGTGGATTCGTGACTCATCGGGGATGCATTAACGAAACCCGCTTGGCTCTACTGCATATAAAATATTATTACCACTTCTCCCTATTTACTCGAGCATTTATAAGGTGATAGATTGATGTCAAGAAGATTAACACTTTAGCCTTATCAGACTCAGCCTCTCAAACACTCTTCACATTCTCACTCTCCTCTCCGTCATTCCATCGCATATGGATTCCTCCTCTGTGCCTGCTGCCTTAACTGAAACTTCGACCCAATGGGAGAGATTTTACCATCTCTTAGGTAGAGGTTATGGCTACATAAACAATCATCCTGAAGCTGCGGTTGAAGTTCGTACTTTGATTCCGGCCCTGGATACTGTGTGTATTGAAGGTACGAAACTGCAAAGGGAGTTCGTGATCTTCCCAACTCTCTTCAACAATTTCCTGCAGGCTTATGAAGTTGCTAGCCGGGAGGTCACTTTGGCTGGTATCGTGCGAGCCCGTTATCAGGACCGAGCTGAGTCCCTGATGTTGGCCGTGCTGACGGCCGATAACCATAAAAGGGCTGTTGAATACGCCCACGCCCAGGTTTCGATGCTGGTCCGTGAGAGGGACAACTTGGTGGAGCGTCTGGCTCTTTTTGACACCGCCTTTGAGCAAGACCAGCACAACTTTGTGCTGAGGTTCCAGTGTGCCTGGTTGGAGGAAAGTATTGAAGACCTGAGCATGGATATAGCTCGCGGGAGGGTGCTGGCTCATGACTTAGAGCTTGAGTTCGAGTACTATGACACCAAGGTGAACGAACTTAAGGAGAAATGTCGTCTCCTTTTCTTCAAGCTTGTAGACCTCGATTCCCGGAGTGTGGGTTGTAAGCAAGGCATGGATAGCATGGAGAGTCAGTTAAGCTTTTTTGTGATGCTTGTCAGAACTCATTTTGGGTTTACTGCTCCCCCTCAGTGATCCACTTGTAAACTTTCCTGCTGAATGAAATAAATGCGAGTTTGTTTATATACGCTCTTTCATTCTGCATTGTTGACTAGCCAAGAAAGGTTTTTGCTTTCGGATCTACGCGACTCCTTTTTCGTCTGTGTCAACAGATTGACTACGCATCATTCTCACAGCCCGACGCTTTATATTTGATTGACTTGAATGTCTCGTGAGAAATAGATTTGTAGTTGCTCGAAACTTAAAGATTGCCCCTGATTTTGCGGCCATTGCGTTTGGGGCCGCTAGTAATCTTTCACTTTCGAGCTCGATCCCATTCTGCTAGTAACTCATGCTATCAATTCTGCCTTCACGCGTCGGGGCTGATTTTACCTTGAACTTAATAACAAGGAATTACCGTATACACACGAGATGACGTTTGCGAAAAACATTATGCAAAATCAACTCTAGCTATTGAAGAAACAAACGCATGCACCGATGAGAACTTTACAATAGGAGATACATCCTTCTCGCGTACATCCCCTACTTTCTTTGGGCATGTCCAATGACTAACCAGTCTGGCCTCAGCTTAGGTGTGCCATTACCAACTGCAGATCATGGTTGCCAACCTTTAATAGCTTCCAACTGATCGAACCAGGTATCAAGTCCTTCATCGAAGAAATCACCCGACCCCTCGAACGATTGATGTGTAGGTTGAGCTGCATCGCCCGACGGGTTCTTCGAACTGGAACCTCCATCTTTGTCTGGGATTATAAGAGGAGATTTGATCGATTGACTACCACAAGCATCTCCCACTTGGGGATTAGGGAAATAAAAATGCTCCAAGCATTCTCCCATTAGATCATCTGAAGCCACATGCTCTGATTGGGCAAACCCTTGAGCACTGGGCGTGGTGGGCTGATCTGCAACAGGATGAACACTGACTAGCTGCTGCTCGGACGGAGGAGTGCTTACTCGTTGCACTTGTGATGCGTGCTCTTGAGGAATATTGAAATGACTCGCGAGGATATCCTGATCAAATCCCCAATAGTCGTCCAGATTCGACCGGGCCTCATTTGTCATAAGGGTGCTGGGTTCGCAGCCGAGTCTATTGCTCGGATTCAGTTCTGCATAACGCTGTCCTAACGCCCTTCTGTAGCAACCAAGGTGATTCGCGACTAATTGCTTGGTAAGTCCCGGTACGTTCATGACCCTAAGTATGTTTGTCGGACCTATGAAGTCGAGTCCTATCTGTCGAACTGCGTCCAAGAACTTGAGATGAAGCTCCGGGGGCCAAGTGAATTTCTTCTTCTCATCGTCCAGAGTGGCGTAGATAGCCTGCCGACTAACCTCTAACTCCTCTTGAACCGTATCTGATCTTACCGGAAGCTGTTGTGGAGGAGATTCATGGGCTTCGATGAGGTGACTCCGATCATAACGACACGTATCTTCTTCCTCCGAAGACACTGGTATAATTTCTGTAGGATCGATCTGCTCATGCGCGCCATTAGCAGGATATGATTGTACCGGAGATGGCTCAAGGGAGCAGGGGGATAAATGAGCACCTTCCATCTTCGTAGAAGGCTTACCGGGGAACAATTTACTGAGGGAGGTAGGGCCACCGCAGTCAGGGCAGGTAATAGTACTGAGGATTTTCTCATACCACATGTTTTCCATTTGAAGGTTTTGGTTCTGCTCTTTTAGGGCCGTGATCTCCTTACGCCTGTGTTGGACACCTAGTCTGAAACGTCTATTCTGAAACCAAAAATGGATTCTCATAGGATTCATTCCCAGCTTCCGGCCCAATTCAATCTTTTGTTCCTCGCCTGGGCAAGGGCATTCATCAAAGAAAGCTTCAAGAACCTGGATTTCTTTCCGAGCGTAGCGCTGACGACTTTTTCTTTTCCGGGGTTGAGCGTCGTGGCCACTGCCGTCGTCACCACTGCGATCTCGATGTTCGTCACGGGCAATGTTGAGTTCCATGGCTTTGATGTCGAATTTGATTCTAGAGAATTTGAGGTCTTTCAACGAACTCGTCACTCAGGGTTCTCTGTTCTCTTTTGTATACTCGCTCTTTCGATTTGTTGCCTCCTTTTCCTCGAAAGCTAGGTCTGTTCAGCGTTCTGTTTTTGAAACGACGGAACTGTTTGCCTCTTGCTCAGCTTTCCGACACGAAGGGGTAACCAAATCCTTCCGCGGCTTCTTCGATAGTAGCGCTCGCCTTTCACTTTTCCTCAATAGTAATGCCTGTTCAGCACTGTCTTCTCTTTTTAAGTGGCAGAGCTGTTCACTCGCCGCCCAGCTTTATGCGTAAAGGAACAACACAATCCTTTCGCGGCTTCTTCGATAGTTGCGCTCGCCTTTCACTTTTCCTCAATAGTCATGCCTGTTCAGCACTGTCTACTCTTTTTAAGTGGCAGAGCTGTTCACTCGCCGCCCAGCTTTATGCGTGATGGAACAACACAATCCTTTCGCGGCTTCTTCGATAGCTGCGCTCGCCTCCCTCCCCGCTTTAATAATGGCGAGACCGAATTTGTCAGGCCTGAAATTGCGGACCAGGACATGTCTGATGATTCATGGGAGGAGCAGCCCTCGCTTTACATTAACCCGGCTCCACAAGCATTATTGCTGCAACTTTTCTCCACTCTCGAGACGCTATAAAATGCGGAGTTGGTGTTTTGGGGGATTAATGCTCTCATATAATTTGCTTCCATCTTCAAATCGCTCCATTACACACCTCTCCGTCGAAAATGGCCTCTTCCCATGTTCCCACTTTCCCAGCCGAAGCTTTGGCTCGATGGGAAGAGTTCTATAACCTCTTGGGTCGAGGCTACGCTCACATATCTGATCATCCCGAAACCGAGGATGAAATTCGAGTCATGTTCGGGGACCTGGACATCATCTCCCTCGAGGGTACTGCGCTGGGGAGGGAATACAGAATTTTTCCAACGCTCTTTACAAACTCTTTGGAGGCCTACCGCGCTGCTCACCGGGGACTTACCGTGGCTCGTGTCCTGCGAGCCCGTTATGAGGATCAGTCCGACCGCCTAGCGCTGGCTGACTACCTGGTTGACAGCCACAAAAAGGCTGTTGAGTTCGCCAAAGAGCGGGTTTCGACATTGCTACGCGAGAGGAGGAATCTGGTGGAGGACTTAGCCCTATCTCTGGCTACCTATGAGCGCGATCGACGCAACGCCCTGCTAAGGAACCGAAGCGAGTGGCTGGAAGAAAGGCTCAACGGCATAAATGAGGATATAACTCGTGAGAATGGACTTGTTCGGGACTTGGAAGCAGTCGCCGAAGATCACGAGACTCAGGTTGTTGCAGTCAATGATGAACGCAAACGCCTTCACCTCAGGCTTGCGGACCATGATACGCGGAGTGGTGCGTATAAACAAAGCATCCATAACCTGGAGGGCCAGCTGGGCTCCTTTGTGTCGTTGATTAGGGCTCACTTCTGCTTTACTTTTCCACCCCAATGAATTGTATGATCTGGTTGGGCAAGAATGAATGAAAGCCCCCGTGTTTGTTTTAGCTTTTATAAGATCCATTTCTTCGAGCATCCGGACATCTTAGACTTGGATGAGCTGGTCCATAATAAGTCGAGTAGATGTGTTCTGATTTTCTAACTCGCTCATGATCAGATGAAATAATAGCCTCAGACTTATCCGGGAAAAGATTTCTCTCTATTACCTATTTTTTTACCTGCAAATGAAACGACCGAATCAGAAGGAATAATTTGAAAAAGAAAGCATAAACCCCTTTCAATCCTATGCTTGCTCGTGATTAATAAAGACAAAAACTTTTACAAGGATAATCTTGTGCGAAAAGTTTTTATCAATATTCCTCGAAGGAAAGCATACTATTGAAAGGAATGTAATTCGCGATAATCACTTTTGACCAACGACGCGTTTTAAATTTAATTGAAGATACGGCATCCAAATCAAAGCCGTTTTGTTAAGAACGAGGGCAATTTGGACATCTATCTCGTCATTAAATTCGAAACAATGCCGGTACTCTTGATCAATTATCGTGGATTACCAGCGGCGTAACACATGCATGAACCGATTCAAGTGTATAATTCCTTCTAGCGAAATTGGGGTTGGATTACCCTATACGACCAAAAGGTCGTGCAAGACTTCCAATTAATTTCCTCTAAAGGAATTATAAACTTGACTTGGGAGTACTCGGATGATTAGAGAAAATGTCACTATCACATTCCCATGACCCGTCAAAAGAAATACAACCAAGCTCCATCTGAATGTATACACCAATAGATCCCTAATACAATCACTCTAAGGGGTGAGATAGAGAAAACTTCGATAAAAATAAACCCTATACAAGAGGATTAGTAATGGAAAATAAAACAAAGGAATGTGATCCTAACGTTCAAGGATGCCCCAAGCTCGATCTGTGACTTCCGGATCACTTGCCCCCACTCGTCATCTTCATTGGACGATATCTCAATAATGCCCATAGTAGGCTCCTTTGTTGCTCACTCGGTGTTTGCCATGGGATATCATCCTCCTCGTCTTCTATCAAGGACGTTTTGGAAAAACACACATATCTATCCTTGAAATGGCATTTAATCTAATCACCAGAATGCAATGAATGAAATGCCTATATTTATATGAACTGTAATAGATTTGAGGGATAGAGAGTCTTACCAACCAAACTCGTCGACTTATGTGCGGTTTTAGGTGTACCAACCGCCCAAAGACATGCGCATGAGACAAGTGATGGTAAACTTCTAAAAATCAGAGGGTTTGGCACCTAAGGTTAAGGTTCCCACCTCGAGTTCTAGAAAGAGCCGATTCCATTGCACAGCTATCGTTGCATTGGGACTCGATCCTTAGTTCGAAGCGAGCGGAATTGAAAAGTGGATTACCCTGTGTTTTTCCTCACGGAGATTCCATTTTCAATCCCTTCTATTGTGTTCCTAAAGGCGGCGCCTGGGGTTTTGGGCGCGGTTGTGTGTGTCCATGTGTCGTGATCATCACAATGCAAGTCATGCACAACAGTTTATCAATCAGCACTTCAAATCATCCACTCAACATACATTCCTACGCCCCACCTGCATAAAACAAAGTTAATCACAGACTACCCCCCTTATTACTCCAATCTGCAAAAACATATAACACCTATCATAAGCGGACTTACCTCACCTTTGAAAGCGCCTGCATGGTTAGAAAAATCACTCAGCGTTTTAATTACGGCCTAAGTCCACTTGAGGTCTAGAACCATAGGTTCTAGAACAAGGGTCCCCAGTGGAGTCGCCAGCTGTCGCGACCCGTCCGGAAGCGGACGCGGCTAATGGATTACCGATCGCGGGTCTTGGATCGGCGCGGGCCCTCCCAGGCCCATACCAAATCGCGGCGGGAGTATTTTTCAAAGGATTCGACGATAAGAGTCGATCGCTTTCGACCTTCAGTGTGGTCGTGTGTCATGTGCAACTTGTGCATGCATTTGGAGTCGCCACCGGTCTTTCTTGGAGGGTAGACCGGAAACCTTACTGATCGATTGGGAGAGATCGATCAGTTCTGCAGAACCAGAGATTTTGGGTTCGGGGACTTGGTTACGCTGGTGTCATTACCAACGCCCTTTCGGTACCTAACGCGAGTGATTTTCCTGACTAAGAGTTCATGCAGATTGGATGACTATTTCTATCAATCACAATCAATTTTTGGAAGACGATTCGCCCAAAGGGCGAAATCGTCATTTTAAGAAGGGTCGGGGTTCAAAACACCCGGAATGAGTCTTGGCCAGTTGTTTGTGGCCATTTCCTATTTTCGGGGATTTTCCTGGATTTTTTTAGAATTTTTTTGGAAGACGGTTTGCCAAAAGGGCAAAACCGTCATTTCTGGAAAGATCGGGGGTTAAATGACCCGAAACAGGTCGTGGCCAGTTGAATGTGGCCATTTCCTATTTTCTGGAATTTTTTAGAATTTTTGATTTATTTTCCATTTTTTTTGAATTTTTCCTTAATGATTCATTTTTTTGAAATTTTTTTTTATTAATAAAAGCCCAATTGCACCCTAAAGCCTAAATCACCAGCCAAGCCCGTACACTAGACTACACACAAAAGCATACTCACGCCACTTCTTAATGGGTTTGATTTTTTTATTAACATTTTTATTTTAGGGTCTTCTTCCTCCTGCTATTTCCCTTTATTTTTATCACCACGCCCTTTCTTTGTGGGTTCTCAGGATGTGAAAGCAATTTCACAGTCCAATCCTATGAAAGAATGAGAAAGCATCTCACCATCGGCCTACGCATGCTGCTTCATCGAGCCTCTACCACCTCAGTCAGGCGACCTCTGCAACTTCCGGCGAACTTTGAAGATTCGACTTAAGACATCTAACAAACGCGTCCATTTTACACGTAACAACTACTCATCTCAACCGCATCAATATAACTCCGATTTAGCACAAGAAAACAAACTTGAACTATCCTACAACGAAACCTACACAACATAACCAGATATGAATTTTCGATGAACACAAGTTTTTCTCATTTTTGATCGTTATAGCTCAAATCTAAACACACATCAAACGTCAACAAAGGTTTAGGAAACTTATCTGGAGATCCTCATCTCTCGGTGATCGCCCGACGAAGTTTCCCGTTCTTGACGTCAGTGAGGTTTGGAAGGTCCAACAGTAGAGGTTTAAACCATTTTATGCGCAAGACATAGACAAAACAGAGCTTAGAAGGAGTTCGAAGCATCACTCAAAGTCAGAAAAATATCGAAGCAAGGCCATTCACGCTGACACAACACTTCAAGCGAAAGAGCATGATTGTGTTTAGGGGAACTCACATTCTTCGTATGTCGATATTGATGACGCAGCTTGGGTTTGGTTTGCAAAACCTTCGGAAATTCGCCTCGAATCAGAACGAAGCTTCGACGAGCTCTCTTTCTTCATCGACCACAGTCGAGACCTCCTCATCCCCTCCTCTTCTGTCTTTTTTTTTTTTAGCGGCTACCCAGGAGACACCCCCCTCTCAGCGCCTTTTTGCCTTTCTCTCCCTCCCTTTTTTTTTAACTTGCTATTATTTTTTTTCTTCTTTATTGGCACCCCACCTCAAGTAGAGATGAGTGGACGACAACATGGAGACTCTTTCCTCCCCCTTTTATCTTTTTAAATCAATCCCTTTGGCCTTCTCTAGGTTGTCTAGTTCTCCTTTTATTTTTTTATTGTTTTCCTCCCCTCATTTCTCTCTTCGTGCCAATGAAGCAAGAGTACCACCCTACTCTTTTTTAATTCCCCAATGCTTTCTTTTTCTCAAATGGCTAACTCTCTCTTTTTTTTTTTAAATGACACGGCACTTTCTCCCCCTTGATCGGCCGAATGGTGTGACACTCCTCCCCATTATCATTATCATTTTCTTTTTATTTTTTATTTTTTTATCATTATCTTCCACCTTCTCCGGTTTCTTTCCGCTTAATGGCCGCTCATCCTTCCTTTGGGTCCTCTACTTTTCTTTTTAACACACTCCAATAATTCACTTTAGTCGTCCAAATAAGCAAATGAGCATTGCAACCAAATAAAATCGAAATGCGGGGCAATCCAATTAAATGCCAAAATCATAAATTAAAAGAGTCAAACGACATTTTTTTAACCCAAATTTAACTCTATGTGCTGTGAAAGAACTCATAAAATAAAACTTGAACTTTCTCTTTTGTGAGGTCAAAATAAAATAATGATTTTTTCCCTTTTTTTTTTGTTTTTTGTGACCTCGAATGCTATTTTTTTTATTTTTCATATATTTTTCTATGATAAAAATATAAAAAATTATATTTTTTTTGGTCAAAAATGGTTCCTTTAGCTTGGCCAAGATCACCAAAGTCGATTTCATAATTTTATGACTTTTTTGTATTTTTAATTAATTTTAGAAAAAATAATAAAAAATAAAAAATAATAAAAAAAAAAAAAAATAAAAGATGACCAAAAATCAGGTGTCAACAAGGATCGAGTCTTGAATCGATCGGCCCATGACACTAATATCAAAAGCATTCCTCCTAGAGCCTCTCCCTCTCGATCATATCCTCTCTCATCGTGATCCGAAAAGGCTTAGCTCGGGCGTTCTAGCGACCCAAAACTAAAAAAGAATCTTGCTCCTCGACCCACGAGTCATCGGAACCACGCATTGGTTCCGTTCATCCAAACTACATATGCAATCGCCAAATGGAATAACTAGGGCATTGATCCTATCTAGGAATCTTAAACCAATCACCTTATCATAGTCGTCTATAGGGATTACTCAATGTCTTCCATGCCCGTCCATTGGCCTAGGTGAATCTCCACATCTCATTATGTCACCTTCGAAACCATCGTACATCAAAACAAACAATAATCACTAAATTACCCTCCGAAGCTTAAACAGAAGCAAGAAACTTCAAGGAAAATGATAAAGAAGCCGAGCACATATAAAAGGAAACGCCGAGCTCAAATCCTCCAATCATAGCGTCGAAGAATTACAGACAACCCACTTCGAACACCAACTAGAGCTGCAAGCATGCGGGGGACGACGTCGTCCAGAGTAGGTCCACACTCCGTCGATTGGACTTCTCTTCTCTTTCTTCTCCCTGTTGGCTGCGAAGTGCGAGGATGGAGGCTCAAGACTGAATGAGGGTTTCGCAGCGAGAGGCATAACAAACGAAGCATAAGTTTCTTCTATACGTTAAAAATTGTCTTATTTGCACATCGGTCCTTGAATTTCCACGTACTTCTTCCAAGCGACGCGTTGACTAGCCCACCGCTAGGTGCAGAAAGCCCCTTCTACTTCCGACGAATTCCGGAATGACCAAAACACCCAAAAAGAAAACTCAAGACTCGATTTTTGTATCTTAGCTTAACATTTTGGATGGAAAACTTTATGATCTGATAAATAATAGATGGTCATAGATTACTAATCCTAATGACTAATTTAAAGCATCGTATATACGCTGCTCCGTTTAATTTCCTTATGTTATCCTCGAAAGAACATGATGATTCAATTATCTAATTTCAATCTCTGTCATGATTTGTCGTCGACAAATATTTATCGGCAAACTTTTCTTTGAGAGTTGCCTCTAAAAGCGATGCGTGAAACCTACTCTACAATAGAATTAATTGTTGTCCTGGCAACTAGTGTTTTTCTTGCAGTCTCGGCACATTTTGTTTTTGGCTAGGATTGGAAAAAATACCAAAAAATTCCTAAATCTATTGAAGTAGTGTCAATTCAGTCCTAAAGTTTTTTTTTTTCGATTTAGTCCTAAACTTTTTGGAATTGTGCTATTCAGTCCATCGGTGAATTTTGGTTGGCCAGCAACCAAATATTTTAATATCTTTTAAAATTTTATGATTTTTTTTTACTTTTTACTTTTTCTTTTCTCTTTTTTTTTTTCCATTCCCTTCCCCTCCCTCAGGGAAGCCGAAGAGGCCGACTTGCCCAGCCATGGCGGGGGTCAACCTCGCCGTCGCTAGGCAATGTCGAAACCCGTCATAGCCGGGCGGGGCTCAACCTCGTTGGTCTAGATCCCTCGCCCAGGGACGGCGAAGTCGACCCCCGCCATGGCCAAACGAGTCGGCCTCCCCTCTGGCAGTTGCTGGCCTATGGCAACTGATTGGAGGTGGGGAGGAGAAGGGGAAGGGAAGTGGAGGGGGAAAGAGGGAAAAAAGAGCGAGAAAAGAAAAAAGAAAAATAAAAAATCATTAAAATTTTTGAAAAAATTTAAAATATTTTGTCAACCGGCCAGTATCCTCGTCAGCGTCGGCTGACCAAAATCAGCCGAATCGATTGAAATGGCACAATTGCAAAAATTTTAGGACTAAATCGAAAAAAATAGTTTAGGTTGAAAAAAGAGAGAGTCTTAAACCTATTGTAATTGTGCCAATTTCTTTAAGATTTAAGAAATTTCTCCGCTAGGATTTGTAGTTACCTAGTAAAAATAAGAAGTAATTTTGACGTTGCAAGTTAGCGTTGTTCGAAAATAACATGCTCGGTAACTCTCCTGTTAAGTACTTTCCTGAAATATCCATATTAAAATTTCTTACTATTACAATAACGTTGTTGAATCCATACACAATTCTCTGATGCCGTAAAGTGAAGACAATTAGAAATTCTCTTAAGTACCGAGCGCTCATATTTTACATTGATTAACTAGCCCTCTTAAGTCGCGACTTTTTTGTTAATTTTGCAAGCGTGATTAACAAAGTGATTATGAGTTCGAATGGACTCGGCCCATCATCTCTTTCGTGGTCACATCGGGCCATTTCCATCCATTGAAAAAGCCTAGAAACCAAGAATAACAGGGACCCCCATAGGGAAGCGGCGTCGTTTCGAAGGATGCGCCTCACGGGCCTCGGGAGGAAGAGGCAAGAAAGCGTCACGTGAATCGCACGGGGACGCGGCAGATTCATCGGTACCCCCCTCGTCTCGTTGGCAATTCGCCGTTTCTCTCAGCGTCGACGGCTCGTCATCCGTTTCGTCTTCATCATCATCATCATCATCTTCTTCTTCCTTTGCATCGGATTCTTCGTGGGAAGTTTATTATATTTTTGTGATACCCGAGGTCAAAGGGAGAAGCCCATGAAAAACACAGAAGAAAAGCTGGAAAATCACGAGCACGACAGTGCATCACCGTCTTCGATCTCGCATTCACGAAGCGCTCGCTATTGCTCACGCTGCAATCCCCCCCCCCCCCCCCCCAATAAATTACGCATTTTAACATAAATTAAGCAGACCATCATCGCACCACCTTCCCCGCTTCTCCCGCTGCTTCACACTGACTTCTGATACAACCAATGGCGATCAAACCAATCTCTCTCTCTCTCCATTCCTTTATATTTATCGCCTGAATCGATCCATTTTGAGAGAGAGAGAAAATGGAGATCGCTTACCGTTTGAAGTACTCGAGAAACGACTTATCGTCCGACCAGGAGACGCCAGCGTTCTCGTGGAGGTCGGCGGCGAAGGGGGCCTGGAGGCGGTTGGCGAGGGGGAGGAGGAAACTGGGAGTGAGGCTGGCGAGGAGGATCACGTGGATTTCCCTGCAGGTGAGGAGGAGGGTCCTGAGGGTTGCGACGGCGGAGGGCGACTATCAGCAGGTCGGCGATCACCAGCCGGTAAGGTACGACATGTGGAGCTACGCCAAGAACTTCGACGACGGAGTGTGGCGGCAGGAGGAAGAGGAGTACTACAGTAGCCGGTCGTTCGCTTCCAGATTCGGAAGAGCTGTGGATGAATCTACAATCTAAATAGCCCCTGCTACTTCTTCTTCTTCTTCTTCTCCTTCGTGAGCTTTGTCGCATCTGATCGGTCGATTCTGTTCTGCTTCCGTGATTGATTCTTTTGATTCTGTCGCACCATGACCAGCAATAAATGCACGAATCGAGTGCGTTTTTTGTCCACTTCATGAATTTTTCCAATCCGATGAACTTGGTTCACTAGATCCGGTTATTTTTCCGGCTTTCCCATGAGATGTCCCTGCGAGAGCAGAAAATCCGAACCAGCCCGCTCGAATCGGACCCGGAACTGATTTGGACATTCGGACCCGCATTTATTGTTTTCGAGCCTAAGAAATGGAAAAAGTGACGGTTCTAGCTCAGCTCGAACAACAATCGGATTAGGATACGTTCGGATTACATTTTTTTTTGTCAAACGAGCAGCTTCATTTCATATAGAAAAAGTAGTACATAGCTTGAAGATAGATGCAAATCCCACAAAGCAAATAAAAATCTGAAACATGAATCAACTTGCCACTGCTTGTAAAGACTAGCCCATTCCTCGAAGACAGATCTGTTGTGACATCGAAGCTCGTACGGCGGTCGATCACCGAGTCTCGTATCATCAATGATGAGCACACACTGAGAAATCTCACTTCAGTAACAACGGTTTTGCCAAAAGGCAGTGCGCGCCAAAGTTCGGCATCCCCAGCACCATTATCGTGTAAAGAACACAATTCCATCAATGGATTGTAGGAATAGAGAGAACATCTTGAAAATCCCAGATCTATCTCTAGAAACGGGATAGAAAAACACTCAAATCTAAATCGAGATCTAGATCGGGAGAGAAAAGCTACAAACTAAGTAGCAGTTGATCACGAAACCAGATAAGCCGACAGAAATTCAAAAACCTAAGAACACAACAAAAGCAGAGAAAAGAAAGACCAGCAGCGCCGGTGGGAAACTACAAGCAAGAGAAGCAGCAGAAGCACAAGTGGAAAACCACGAGCATGCCGTCGCAGGTTGATGGAGGAGAGAGCGAGCCGGAAAAGTCTTTCCCGGTGAGCTTGAGAAAGTCTTCCCGTTCTCTAGATGATACTCGAAAACAGGAGGGACGGAGGGAGAGGGGAGCAGCGGATGAGGATGAGAAGGGGGGAGGGAGAGAGAGGGAAAGCCCCCTCTCCCCCTCAGAGATCTGCTTCAGGGGAGGATAGGCGGCGATTTTGAGAGAGAGAAACCCTAAAGGCTCGAAATTGTTTTAATGAGATGGTGTTCGGATTACATGATCAGCAGAAAAAAGAGGGAAGCGGGAGCATTGTGGTGGAGCTACCAACTAACAACATAGCTCCAACGAAATGTCTAAGTAATTGGAAGCTTGATTGAGATGCGACGGGTTTTGTTTACGTCGGTATTATCCCTTCATTACGTCGATAGCATTTTGACTTTGTTCGAAACGAAGAGCTCGAGGTGGACTTTTTACTTGGCAACGCGCGAGAGTACATAATCCCAAGTGAAAAGACATGCCGAGTTCGTAAATTTTTCTAAATATAAACTCAGTGCATCGGTTACGTTTTGTGATTCGATATCTTACATGACTCACGAAGAGACGGCTGAAGAAAACTCAAGAAACTAATTCGGTCCATTCACATTTGGACTCGCACCTAATCGATTTTTCAATCCTCATTCCATGCCTCGTGAACGGGATTATAAAGTCAGTTGATTGATTGGAGTATGATAACTTTCATATATGCCAAAACTGGACAAAATGTGATATTGACTGATTTTCTCCGGAAGAATTGATACTGCCATGGTTTGGGCCAAAAGCTATGATACACGAACTCGCGTTTTTTTTCATTTTTTGCCGTGTCAGACACGAGTCGGACTCGGACTCAGACTCGTGCCCGACACGGCAGGACTCTTCTCGGACACGCGGTCAACGCGTGTCCGCGAGTCCGGCGCGGTCAACTACTCGGACACACGAAGGACTCGCGTGTCCGAGTGTAAAATATGAAAGACGCCCAAATTTTAACCTAATTTCTAACCTTCCACGACACCCTTCTCCCTCTCTCGGCTCGGCATGGCAGAACCCTCAGCTGGCGTCGGGATGATAGCCAGTAAAGGTGCGACACAGAGGAGATGGTAGGGTCACGGTGGCTGGATGGAGGTTTCTCGGTTTCGGGCCAACTGGGTTCGTCGAGCAGCGGCTGGGCTCGGCTCACGGTGGTGGCTGGAGCGAAGAGCAGGAGGCTGGACAGGGCAGAGGACAGATCTGGAGGGGAGGGGGAGTCACGGGCCTGTCAAGTTCACGAGCAGAGCTTCGAGGTGGTCTTGGAACGAGGCTTGGCTGCGCGACGGCTTCGGGTGGTGCGCGGCTGGAGGTGAAAGGCGACGATCAAGCGGAGGCGTAAGCGTGAGGGTCGTTCGGTGCTGGTGTCTCGCGCACAGAGATGAAAGAACAGAAAGAACAAAGGAAATTATAAAGAAGAAGATGAAGACTCAACTCAAGTAAGCGCACATAAAGAGAGTTGTTGCCTGGTCCACGAGGAGAGAGAGAGAATTGATGGGATGGGTTGGTAAAGAGTGAAGACTTTGACTTGAGTGGCTCACATTTTTTTGTAAAAATATTAATTTATCATGTATATACAAAAATATACGTATAATGTATAATCGTGTCCCAGCGTGTCGAAATTTTTTATTTTTTGGGAACTGCCGTGTCGACGTATCGTGTCGTGTCATGTCGCGAGTCGTGTCCCGTGCCGGGAAAAGTGTCAAAAAAAGTCCTAAACTTATTGCTCTAGTGCCAATTCAGTCCAATTTAGTCATAAATATTTTGTATTTATGCTAATTGAGTCAATTCGATCAATTTTGGTCAAAAATCATTGGCACAAATATCAATTATCCTACGTGGCACGGTTTGCGCTAACGTGAATATTTTTTTAATAATTTTTATATTTTAAATAATTTTTAGAAAAACAAAAAAAATGCTTAAAAATTATTTAAAATTATAGAATAATATTAAAAAAATATCCAAATCAGTGTTTGTCATGCCACATATGATAATCGATATCCACATTAGTCATTTTTTTTATCAAAATTAGTTGGATTAACTCAATTAGTATAAATTATCAAAGATTTAGGACTAAATTGGCACTAATGCAAAATGTTTAGGACTGAATTGGCACCAAAAAAAGGTTTAGGACTAAATTGGCACCAATGCAAAAGGTTTATGACTGAATTGGCACCAAAAAAAGGTTTAGGACTAAATTGGCACTAGGGCAATAGATTTAGGACTTTTTTGACACTTCTCCCATCCCGTGTTCGTGTAACATAGGCCAAAAGTACGAAGAATGCTGCCGTAACATTACCATGCCGATTCAGATTTCTCTTTTGTAATTTTTTCATTTACACGTGTATCAAATACATGTGATTGGTGGCGAGGTGGGTTATCTTTCCTCGAAACCGGCGATTTCGAGAAAAAATTACAAAAAAAATTAAATTTATTGAAATTGTACCAATTCAGTCTTAAATTTTTCTTTTACCAATTGAGTCTTAAACCTTTTTTAATTATGCCAATTCAGCCCACCATACCGGCCTGACGTGAATATCTTTAATAATTTTTTTCTTTTTTTTCTCTTTCTTTTCTTTTCCCTCTTCCCTAACTAATGTGATGTGGCTGGCGAGCTCCGGCAAGAATCGCCAGAGCTGCCGGCCATTGCACATATACTCTAAATCTTTTAAAATTTTAAGGGTCTTTTTTTTAGGCGCACAAAGAGTGCAAAATTCTTTGCATAGGAGGAATTGGAAGCACCATAAACTTTTCTTCCAACGGTGAGAGGCCAATTCTAAACTTCGCGTTTGGAGGTAATATTGAAAGAAAGACTCAGACACGATGTTATATCCGAGAATCGCGCAATTTTGAGCGTAGCGATCTATAAATAAGATGTTATGACTAATGCGAAAAACAATGGCAAAATTAAAACTAAGAAGAAGAAATGAACACAAAGGTTTACGTGAAAATCCTTGTTAAAAAAAAATCACGAGGAGGAGAGAAAAAAGCGAAATTCATTATAGAATCAATGATTACATAGGTGGCTCTCTAAAAACAAAAAAATACTTTTTTGTTGTTGTCTCCACTTCTTAACTTAATAGCTTGAAAAAGAGTAGTACTTATGCTACCGCCTCTAAACCTAAACATTGACCCAAATCCATAAAGAATTAAAGACATACTCCACGAAAGGATACAATAGCAACGGACGGTCTAGCATCTCATTCGCATGGAATTCAAACTAGACCTCGACGCCGTCGGATGAGCACGAAGAGCAGTTTTGGATCGGAGGCTATCTAGTCTACAAGATTCGATAAAGGCCGAGGAACCTTCTTGGATTTCGTGTGATCGGGCGGGGCCCGGCCCGCGCAACATGTTTGACCCCACTTCTTTTCTTGCGGGTCAAGTTACCACAAAAATAAAAATAAAAAACCAAACCTTGTCTCGGCAGGCACGTCGGTTCGGATTGATCTTCGGACTTCTTGCTCACGTAACTTGACCCGCAAGAAAAGAAGTGGGGTCAAACATGTTGCACGGGCCGGGCCCCGTCCGAGCACACGAAATCCAAGAAGGTTTTATCGGATCTTGCAGACTAGATATTAGGAGGTGTGAAAAATGTCCACCACCACATTTTTTTCTTTTTTCTTTTTTTGGTCAGAGTCGACCTCCACATGATGTCTGAAGAATGTGATTTTTCTTTCGTACTTAGTCCTCGTGTTTTACTTCCCGAATACTGCATTTTTTTTTTTGGTAACCCAGGGAACCCCCGCACGGCCGACAGCCGGGGAGTAAACCCTGAGGTGACGCTAGCGGAGGACCCACCACCCCGACGCCACACTTAAGATCCCTAATGACGCCTCTGGGATTCGAACTCGCTCCCCTTCGTGGGGGGATTGAGCGCAAGCCAGCGACGCCACCACAGGCGGTGGTACCCGAATACTGCATTTGCCATGCTCTTTTGATTATGTTTTTTTTTTAAAAAGAAAATAACACAAATGATTTACATAAACTTTAATTTAACGTGCGATATGATTTTTGAACTTTTAATTTCTTCAATGAGATCCTTGAATTTTCACTTAATGTGCGATGTCGTCACTAAATTTTTTGTTTGTTTAATGTGATCCAAATAATTTAATTACATGATTCAATATTACCCTCTCATTAATTTAAATCCCTCGGGAAAATCTTGAACATTTCCAATGTAGCCGAGAGACTACATTGAAAATATTCCAGAAGTCCAATGACTGTATCGAATAAATTAAATGTTCATGGACTAATTACTTATTAAGTTAAAGTTCAGGGATCACATTATTCATTAAATAAAATTTGCATTCGAATCTCTTAAAAAATTATGTGGTTCGATTCATTAATTGCTTTTATTTTTCTCAATTTACCTGAAAATTTTAGCGATTCTTTTATCTGGAAAATGATTCTTTTTTTAGTCAAATTTGGCAAATAAATTTGCGAGTGTAATGTTTTTGCCAAAGTAATTTCTTTTTTTCTTTCGCAAGACTTTTTCAGCAAACCGAGAAGTTAGCAACAAAATGACGTTCCCGGAAAATATTGGGTACGTGAGATATTTCAAATCAGCAAAATAACACTCCATTCATTGACTGACACGTGTCCACCACAGATCCCCTTTCTCTCTCACCTTCTTTCTTCCAGAAACACCCCCACCTTCTTCCCACGCTCTCTCCTCCTCTTCTACTTCTCCAAGCTTCAAAAAACCCTAACGAGAAATCAAATCATCCAAAAAAGGAAACGCGCCCAAATCAAGGGAAGAATACAAGGAAATAATAATTCGAGTGCGAAGCTATGTGTATGGAAGTACGAATCATCCGCTGAAAATGGGACTCGAGAGTTGAATGAGTCTTTGCTTCGGACATGGAAGAGAGAGGGACGCAGCAAACATCCCTTTCTTTCTTTCTTTCTTTCTGCAGGTTTTGTTTTTTTTCAAACACGCTCCTCTCTCCTCCTCTCTCTTGATTTTGGTAAGACTTCTTCAATCGAAAAAGACAGAGACCCTGTTTTTGCTTCCTTTCAGATCTAATGGCATGTAACTTCATGCGCTTCCATCACAAAAGACTCTCATAAGCTTTTCTTTTTTTCCCAGAAGCTTTATCATACTTCAAAAATATAAAAGAAAAGCTTCCAATTAGAGTTTCTAATCCTCTGGATGTGAGAGTTGTTGAAGGGAGACGGAGAAAAGTAACAGAAATGGGTGAGGGTGGAGTGGAGGGGCGTTTCTGGAAGAAAGGAAGTGAGAGAGAAAGAGTTCTGAAATGCGGACCCCACCGGACACGTGTCTGTCAGCGAATGGAGTGTTATTTTGCTGATTTAGAATATCTCACGTACCCAATATTTTCTCGTTCGATTCAGACAAAATGACACAAATAGTCCCTAAACTTTGACTGAATATATAATTTGATCCCTAAATTTTTGACTTATTCAATTCGACCTCTAAACTTTTAATTTAATCTCTAGACTATATAAAAATATTCAATATTATTTTTGATCTTAAATTAATAAAATAATTATATTGAATATTTTTTTATAATTCATGGAATAAATTAAAAGATTTAGAGATCAAATTATACGTTCTACCAAAGTTCGGACTATTTACGTAATTATCCCTTTCGGTTCATGATCGGCAAGGCAAAGCAAAGCAAAGCAGGTATAAAAGTATTTCCTTTCCTTTCCCCTTTTTGCATCATCACTTCTCCGATTCTCTCTGGTCTAATCCCTAAAAACCCTGATTCAAACAGAGGAGAATCCCTCAACAGCCTCCTCTTGGACGGCGGTAGGATTCACCCTTGAGCTACAGCCCGGATACTCGCATCGACGTGTAAGTTTTTTTTTCCCCCTCGACTGGAGGTTGTTCTTCGATCACTGCACGCGTATGTTGGGTTGGATTGTTTTTCGTTTGATGGGTTTGTGCTGTTTCGGATCTTCGCTTCGATTGTGTCGCGGGTTTGCTGATTCGGGTTTTCTATGTGTGGTGATTCTTGGCATCTGCAGATTGTTCTTTGCATCTCCTGAACGTACGCTGATATGGCAACAAGTGAGCCCCTTCCCGACAGTTTTTTAGTCGTTTTGCTTGTTATTTTCTTCGTACTTTGATTTGCGTAGATTTGGATGGAGACGATGATTTGAACTCGACGGAGTCATCGTCCGGAGCTGTTTTGTTTGATTGATTGTGCTCATGTTTGTATTTTTTGTTTCGTTCGGTGCAAATTGTGCGCAGGGCTTCAGTTTGAGAATTCATGCGAAGTTGGGGTTTTCTCCAAGTTGACAAACGCGTACTGTTTGGTTGGAATTGGGGGATCGGAGAACTTCTACAGGTGCATCAAATGGTTTTACCGCGGTCTGACGATGTTCTTTCGTTGTATCTTGCTTTGAAAGTTCCTGTCTTTTGTGCAGTGCGTTTGAGGCTGAGTTGGCTGATGTTATCCCAGTCGTTAAAACGTCCATTTCGGGCACTAGGATCATTGGGCGACTTTGTGCAGGTAAATATCATTGTTTCCCCCCTGCAAACACCAAATGTTCATGGGCTGAATCTGCTTTTGCATCTAAATTTGTACTAGCTGATGCCAACTTTTAATAACGTGACATTCTGACATTTCATGGTAGGAAACAAGAATGGGCTTCTTGTGCCACACAACACTACTGACCAAGGTAAGTCTTCTCCGGAGGATTTACAGCTTGCTGTAACTTTTTGTTGATTAATAGTGATTCATTCGATTCTAATCATAGACTCTGATGGGACATGTGAGAGGGTGCACCAATTCCGACATATGTTTCTATAAGACACATTTGGAGGGACCTGTCTACAGGAATAACGTTCTATGAATATAATGATTTTAGTGGGAGATAAATCCAAATTTGTATATTAACTCATATAAGCTACAATGATGCTTTGGTTATCTAATCATTTTCAATCATACTCGCAATCTTCTATCCTCTCTATAAGTTAGTAGCCCATAAGAAAAAGAAACCACACACCAAATTTGTTCTATGTGAAGTAAACTGTACTTCAGAGCTGACTTCAGAGCTGACGAAACTGCTAGCTTAAACAGGAAGAATTGGTCCACTTCATCTTGTGATGTAGGTGCAAGCCAGATAAATTTTCTTGTCATTTTTTGACTGGTTTGCTGATTTGACTTCTATTCTTTACAAACTTATTTTTCTTTCTTAGAGCTTCAACACTTGAAAAATAGTCTGCCAGATCAAGTGGTCGTTCAACGCATTGAGGAAAAGCTATCTGCCTTGGGGAACTGCATAGCGTGCAATGATCATGTTGCCCTTACTCATACTGATCTTGACAGGGTAACTTCATTTTTTTCCCCTTGAGAAACAGTCTTCTGTCAAGTAATTCCTGTCAAATCCGAAATCTTTTGTGTAGTACGTCTGAGACTGAAGTGGCCGATTTTTTTCCTTGTGTTTTCATATATGGTGCACTAAATTTTAGAATTGTTTGGGTGATCTCATTAAACATGTAGTAAGTATAATGTGGACCTCCTCAGCAGCATTCACTTTTCATGGCAGTTCCCAAAAAAAGGTACTTCGTAAAAATATTTGGAAAAAAAAAAGCATATTGGGCAGTGCTGAAAGCCTTTCCCTATGGATGATCTTTGTGTTGAAAAATTGTAGAACTTGTGGGAACATCACTTCCCGCTAGGATTTAGTGCCTTCCAGTTCGTGGTTTATGGAATCAAATTCCCCGTGTCCCCTTTAAGAATTCCTTGTATGGTCTGAGTTTAGAAGGATCCTGATATATATATTTTTTTTTGGCTGGCCTATTTGGTTGATTCAGGAGACAGAGGAGATAATTGCAGATGTTCTTGGAGTGGAAGTCTTCAGGCAGACTATTGCTGGCAACATTCTTGTGGGTAGCTTTTGTGCCTTCTCTAACAGAGGTGGACTGGTAAGATAGTACAATCTTTACATTGTCTTTTGTACAGTTTGGTGTACTTGGACATTTTTTTATGGGCATCTATCATTAGTTAAAGTTTTTGCCTTACGAGATGCTAAAATATGTTGGAGCAGGTTCATCCACATACATCCATTGAAGACTTGGATGAGCTCTCAACCCTCCTCCAGGTTCCTTTGGTGGCCGGAACTGTGAACCGAGGTAGCGAAGTAATTGCAGCCGGTATGACCGTGAATGACTGGACAGCATTTTGTGGTTCAGACACCACAGCAACCGAACTATCCGTGATTGAGAGTGTTTTCAAGTTGAGGGAGGCGCAACCCAGTGCTATTGTCGATGAGATGAGGAAATCCTTGATCGACAGCTATGTCTAAGTCATTTTCCCTGATTTTACATGTACGTCTGAACTTGCGATCTTCAGTCTTTACCAAGTTGTAGACTGCTGATTGAATTTCGTGTTTGTTTGCTGTAAGATTGCTTCAAATATTGAAGTCTTGTTGAGTATAAAGCTGGGTGTCATCCATGTGTGCAAAAGTTTCCTTAGAGAATAATCTGGTATGATAGCACCTAAAGAAAAAGTTTACCACGGCTCATTGCCAAAGATCAGAAACTCCAAGTTCTTATGGCAATTTGAGTGTGCCCTGTGAAGAATCACGTCAAAGCCAATAACGAGAACACTGATTTGCTGCTAGCAGTTACATTGGGGTCGTCCGAATATGATTCGGAAATACAAAGCTGCAGCACTATATTTGTTATCTTCGAAAATTTCAATAGTATGACTCATTTTCCGCCTATGTATCACAACTTATCACAACTTTTAAAAATATCGAATATATGCTTAAAGTTTATTTTTGGAGTGTATATAAATGCGAAAATATCCATCCTCACATTCTAAATTCTCACTTGCTTAAAACGTTTAAAATCAACCAAACCAGTTGGACTCCAAAAAAGATTGTAAAACGAGTTCGCAAGGAAAGACAACTTGATCTTTTCAACATGGGGTGAACAATATTGTAGAAATAGAGGAATGTAAGTGGTCATTGGATTAGACGTGAAATATATTTGGCAATTTCCCAATATTATCCAGGTAACCTTGGAGACTTCTCCAATCTCCATGTCTCTGCAGAGAGCAAGCACATCCTACAAGGACATGAAAATCTAGAAATGTAGTCTTGACGCCTGAAAGTCATCAGGTAACAATATATTCTTGGCAAGAACAAGAATTCATCAGACATAGACATATCTAAGTTAGGTCGCCGATGGAGAGAAACTCCCATGAGCTAAAAGCAAGAACAATGGTCGAGCAAACATCTAGAACAACTAGAGCTATAAACCACGATATGTAACGGCATAAAAAGCTGCCATCATATCTCACGGTTTGTCGGAATTGTTCAGTAGTTGCAGTGATTGTAACATTCCGGCATATTGAACGCCATAAAAAGCTTATAATTTCCTTGCTTGGTGAGGACACCACCTCACTATCTGAAGAATGCTGCAATCGTTCCGGCATAGCTCAGTCTTTTGTATTCTCTCTCACTGGATCAGCTGAAACTTCACCACTAGTTGGCCTGCAAGACACCATCAGCTTGTCATTGCGCAGAGAATTGTGAAGCGTTGCAATTTACGAAGATTAAATCAGAATGAACTATTCCCTAATTGTTGCCAGATTGGAACAGAACCTTCATTTTATGTGGTGTTAGCTATCCAGGTAGGTGAAACTATCATTTTACGTCTAGCATACAAATGAAAGAAAGTCTGCACTTACTTTCCCTAATTACGTACTCTAGAAACTTAAGAGTTTATTACTATCATGTCCAAAAACAAGTAGACAGACAAGCATCCAAATGCTGCTACATGGTCCCAAGAAGCCTTAGGACGAGAAACTTTTCACTTTATAATTTTCTTTCCACATACTCGAGTAATCCATGCCCGGACAATCTTGGAAAGTTCGCCATTTCAGTATCCCAAGATCCAAACAGATGGATATACAACATATATCTCTTCAATCAATTGCAAGACAAGACTTTGTAAGATCAATACTCAAACCCTTGTAAACATTAGAGGTATAAGAATCCTGTTTGTGGGTCTGTTAGGCAATTGTCCAAGAAGAAATTCACTCACAAAGAGTAACATTAGGGAAGCTAATAATGAAAGAAATAGTAACAATAGAAAGACAAGTGTGCGCTTACAATCCACTAAGAATCTTGATGGTATCATAGAACAACCACTGCAGAGTTACAACAGGTCCAACAAGTATAATTCTAATGGGAAGGCTCCTCGTAAACAGATTCGCAAGCCCGATATTCCTAATTGCCTGTTGCAAAATTGAAACTTATAGATCAGATCCAACTTTTCTGAGACATTAGGGTAAATAACGGCTTACAAACATATATACCAGCATGAGACTGTCAGCTTTTTTGTTGTTTATTGAAGCAACAATATTGTCGGCAGGATTTGATATGAAGCTGCCAACAGATCCAGCAGCATATCCAGCTAAGCATGTTACCCCGAGTTGTTGAACTTTTGAGCACTCCTCCTTTCTTCTTCTAATAACATTACGATACAGGAAATCCACTGAATGCTCAAATGTCGAGAACATCACCATTGAAACTGCCTCGGGACAAAATGAAGAGACGATCAATATGCAATAATACCGGGTTTCGGGCACACAATGGTTCAACAACTTGGTGTGAGCTTTCCTACTTTATTATGAACATAATATGAACTATAAACATTCAGAAGTAAAAGATGCAGGCATAACATGAGGACAAACCAACCACCTATAGACCAACTCTCCCACCGAAGAACTTTGGGGATTAAGTTTTTAATATCACTTAGAAAGAGAATGGTCTAAGACAGCTGTCCCATAGAACAGCTTCCATTCAACTGGCATTTTTTAGATGCAATATTCAATATGAGAAAGCTGACCAACTCTACTTAGCACAAGGAGGAATGAAAAGATTACATGGAAGATTTCGACCCCAAAGTGGTAGAAGCCCCCTGTAAAATCTGAAAGCAAGAACAGCATTAGAATGTCCCTCCTAATTCTAACACGAGTAAACAATACTAAGGCCACAAAAATTACCCTAGAAGGCCTTCTGATGCATATACTTTAGGGAAGCCATCAACCAAGCCTTTTGCAAAGTTGGGCTGTGCTTGAACCCGGATTTTAACAGCTTCAAAAGGGCAGAGTGCCACATTTGCAAATGCTTCCGCAGAAGCACTGCTGAGAAAAAAAATCAAGCTCCTGTTGCTGCCGACCAAGATATCGGAGTAAACCAGTTTGAAGTACTCGTAGAGACCGAATCTGCACCCACCTTGAGCACCATATCCAAAAAACTTGGTAGACCAACCTCTCCAAAAAGCAGAAGGACCTTGCTCTCTCAATAGAGTAGTGAAACATGAGTAAATGCTGTTGTACTTGATTGGATTCACCTACAAGATACCAAGGATTCACGTATAAAAACGTCCAAGAGAAAAAAAAATCTTTGCAGAAATATTAAATACATGCCAAAGAAGGAAAAAAGAAGAAGAATAAATCCACACTGCAGAAGCATCCAATTCTCGTTGAAGATTGGACTTTCCACATTCAATCGGATTTGACCATATCAGCAATTCCGGGTCAAAACTGTCACTAGAAAAATATGTAAACAGTCCATATAATGAGTCTGGTAAACTCAACCAGTTATAGTTCAATCATTGCAGGAACATATATCACACCACCTCTTTTATTCAATTTATTGAGTTCATGTCATCAATAAAACCAGTACAAAAAGAGAAAGTGATTTGGGGTCATACCTCTGATACGCTGTTGAGGAAACAATCAACTGACTGAATTTATTCACTGAGCTCAACTAAAGAACAGAACATGTCCGTCCAATTCATATGATTCACACTACAGCATTGAACCAAAGAATGCAAACAAAAACAGAACATCCAACACCCAGCAACCAACAACATTGTTGAACCAAAAATAAATAAATAAAAGCAGGGAGAGAGAGAGAGAGAGAGAAATGAAACCTGCATATTGACTTTCAAGACATCAAGAGGAGTAATAACCAGGTGGGTGGTTCCAGCACTGACAACTCCTCCAACCGCACAAACTCCATAGTAATGTCCTCCTCTATTCTCCTCGCGCTTTCTCCCTTCCGCTACCTCCCTCATTATTCCTCACCTAAATAAATAAAAATCAAAACTTGATGATCATGACCGAAAAACAGACGACCTCCAAATCAGCCCTTCTCAGAGAACAGACGACCTCCTTATCGCCTCACTCTGCATCTGCAAAGCAGTTTCCTTCCTGTACTTACCCGGTCGATCGAGCGAGCGAGAGAGAGGGGACGAAAGAGCAAATTCCCTGGAGAATCTACGCATACGTACGCGTCTCTCTGTATATTTGGTTCGGACATTCTGCGCTTAAACCCCTAAGTAAACCCCAATTCTCGGACGAGCATCGAACGGCAATCGGAAGCCGCCACGCGCTGTCGTTTTGGTTGTCGGTTTGTGCAGTCTATTCGTCTAATCTTTCTATTCAGCCAACTTCATTCTTTTTGAAGTTCTTACCAAAAATCCTGAAATTATTAAAATTATGTCAATTCATTCTTCAATATTTTTTCAATGAATCTTAAATCTTTTATAATTGTACCAATTCATTCTATTTGATCGATCAGCACTAACGTTGATAAGGGATGTCGGAAACAAAATAAAATTATTAAAAATTAATTGAGATGATCGAAAAATATTAAAATGTTACAAAAGTTGTCTATGTCAGGATCGACTGGCCAAATGGACTGAATTGACATAATTACAATAGATTTATGACTTTTTTGATAATTTTATTTTTATTTTTTTGCAAGTGAATAGAGACGACCTACCACCCTTATGATTGTTTGGTTATAAGCGGTGGATATTATTCACATGTAAACTAATAAATATAAAATTTCGGTCGATGTTCATGTTTCTAACCCGTCAATTAACACGACATTTCAACTTGAATCGGAGGAAAACGCAATTCCTTTAATTTTCTCAGCTTATAAACTTTGAGTTATTTTCTTTTCACCATATTGTCATTTTTACTCACGTGAAAAATGCGCAAGGCACGTGCCGCCATGTCAACAAATGAAAAGGGAGACAGAGAGCCCGGAGGCTTTCGCGCGAGGCTGAGGAATGCCGACAAGGGTCGTCGGGGTCGAGATAGGTCCTAGAAATTAGGCGATTAACATCGTACTTCACCCTTCTATATGTCAAGCCCATGGGCACTAATACTTGCGTAATTTACTAGAATTAATTACACCTGAAGCAAGGATGTAGGTTTAAAATGAATGCTCGAATTTGATAAACTCTAGGTTTGATTATGTTTTCTCTTGGTAAAGAAAACGTTTAGGTACTTTATGGTAATTGAACAGATCCAATTATTTTTCAACCTTAACAATGAAGGACTTATAATTATTTAGTTGCCAAAAAGATAAAAGAGAAATTTTCATTTGGAGACACACAATATTAATGAGAGAGTGATTATTCGGGGGAGTTAAATCGCGAGGGGAAAAATTTATGGTTATGCTCGGATCGATTCGAAATTCCCAGGCAAATTGATCAACCGGCTATAGTATACCCGTATTTTGCAATGCATCGGTTCGGTTATTGCTGATTTTATTTATGTATGTTATGGCATGTACATCAATATACCAACATTATTCAAGGTGCCATTTTTCCCCACTAGTTTTTGCCTAGATAATATGCAAGTGAGTGTCCAATCCTTGGGGTTCCGATCGAAGCAAGTCGGAGCGAAGACACGTAGATTGATGGACGGTCGATCGCCTCCGATGTGCTGGGCAGGGCCGACGGATCGGCGAGCCGACTGAAGTGGCAGCGATCAGAGCGGTTCTTGAGGCGTTTGAAGTACTTTTGGGCGTGGCTCGCGACTTGGGTCGGGTTCCTAGTCTTCACACAGTTCCTGGAGATGCTCTTCCAATCGCCCTTCCCATACTTCTCCAAACCCTCGAGGAACAACCTGCGAATTGTTGTAATCAGCAGTTGCACCCCATTTGTTTACAGTTAAATGGTAAAGCATTTAACTGTAAACAACAAACCGAAAAGAGGATAAGAGGAATGAAGTCTAAAAGAACTCATGTAAACAATAGTTATATCTGGCCCCGCCAAACAGGGGGCCAGGCCAGGGTTGGATCGGATCATGAACAATTTAATCCAAATAAACACTCATTTAACCCATTTATGACACAATTATTTCAATGTAAATACCGGATCGGACCCATACCCAAACTCAAAACGACCCATATTTCTAAATCACTTTCATGTCTAATCCAATTTAGAAAAAATCGTACCCAAAACGAGATGAGAATACGAGATGAGCGAGGGCGAGATGGAGTGAGGTGAGAGAGAATGAAGAGAGAATAATAGAATTGAGTTGAGTTTAAGTTGCAAACGTATTTATGATGTGTTTACGACTCATTATGACCCATCTAACACTCTTATAATGTTTATATCCATTTATGATCAATTTATTGAATACAACTAGCCTATAAAACGACTCATCCCACTATATAATATATGGATTAAGAAATGAGTTTGTAACCCAATTTGACTAGTTTAATTATATCTTAGTACACAAAGCAATGAATTAGGGAAAAAAAAAAAGTCATACTCATGTTCTTCCCCGCTCCATGCGACTCCCCTCCTCCTTGGAGCTTGATGATTGCCTTTACTCTCCCATGCCTCGTCACTCGGCTTTGTCCTCTTGTCAGCCGTGCTCTTGGATTTGTCGTAGTCGGGGATCGGGACTCGGCCCGACTCGATCGTCGCGACGTCCTCGACCAATGCCTCGTAATGCCTCTGGATCTGCCCTACGCTCTTCCGGGGGATCCGTAGCGCTATCTCCTCGAAGAAGTCCCTAGACGGATGGTCAAGCTCAGCAATGCATCTCTCAAAGATCTGATTCTCCTCAACGGTCCAGTGGTCGTTGATGGGCTCCGGCGGCATTGGCGGCGACAGCAGATAGGTCAAGTAAGAGCCACCGTGGGGCATGGCTTCAAAGTAGTATTGTGATTCCATGTGGAGGAGGCCAAAGTGAGAGAAAACCATGTTCGGAGATGATTCTAGTGAAGAGATTGAGAGGGTGTTCTTTGATTTATGGGGGGTACTTTTCTTTTATAGAGCATGAAAATTGTTCGAAATTAAGGAATGGACCGACCCCTTTGTGCATATATATGGTAAGTTGAGAGGACCTAAGTTGGAAATGATGTGGCAATTTGCATGCCAAGGGACTGTTTGGGAAACGTGTAATGTGCTTACTGCTTGCATAACCATTTTCCATTAATGCTCATGCATAGATTTGATTATATTTCTGCTTAATCTGTTGTGTAGACGAGATAGAATTATGACAAAATGAAAATCAGACCATAAAAGATGAGTAAATGTGTGGAGGCATATTATCACCAAAATGATAATTTATCATGTATACGAGATGAACATCAACTCGTTTCAACTAGAGAAATCGCTTCTCCCGCCACCTATCTACCGCAGGTGGAGCACCCGTCATCCTTCATGCTATCTTTTTAACGATCACTTTTGTCAATCGATGTCAAGTAATTACAATGCATTAAAAGGTGTATTCATTACATGCCAATATTAATTAGCTCTGATAGAGCGATTTGCCGTCTTATTTTCTAGTTTTGACATATATATTGATATTAGTTTAATCCCTACTCACAACATTATTAAGCATTTGTTTGAAAAATCATAAGCCTATCGTATGGCGGCCAATCCAGTCCTAGACTTTTCAAATTGACTAATTCAGTCATAAATTTCCAAATGATATTTCAATGTGATCCTTTTCACTAATTTTGATCGGAAATTGCTGACGCGGCATTCCACTCAATGCCGACCGTCTACATGATACGATCAGCGCTGACATGGATGATTTTTACAATTATTTGATATGATTTATCCCTTTTGTTTTCTCTTTATCTTTTTATTTGTTTTTCCTAAAACAATGAGGGGTTATTCCAACTTAATCTTTTATAGTCGGCCAACTTGTCACAAGCCACTGGCTGAGGTGAGGTACAACTTACAAGGGCTGTCGCCTCTGGGGAGGCATTTACGGCCCTCAGCACAAGTTGTCCGTGTAGGCCCTCACTTGTGACCCTCGTGGGAAGATGAAGGTCGGGAAAAAAAAAAACAGTAAATGAAAGAATTTAAAAAAAAAACAAAGAAAATTTAGAAAAAAAATTACAAATCAAGAAAATTATAAATATTATCTATGTTAGCGCTGACCGCCCACGTTGGACGATCGACTTTCGTCAGCAATGTCCGATCAAAATTGAACCGAAGCGCTACATTGAAAAATCATCAGAGAGTCTAGGACTAAATTTCCTTGTACTTTTTCTTGTTTCTTGCACTACTGTAGTACTCCAGTTATCAACGTTCAGATTTGGGAGATCTTCTCTTCCCAGTTCCCATATTATCCTAGATCTAGGAGTTTCAGTGAATAAGCAGTACACCTCCAGCTCCAATGGTGTTCACAGGAGCTTTGGTGTCAAATTTGTGCTCTTTCAACATGTTTTCATTCGGAAAAGCTCTGGCCATCTCTCACTTGCTAAAGAGCTCGCTCCCCCATGCATCGAATCTGAGCTTGTTCAAAATGTATTTTTTACCTCTATACAACGATGGCTTTGGGGACGCTCAACCTAGACATGCATCGTCGAAAGACAAAATCGTAACTACAGAGAGAGAGAGAGAGATCACGGGAATGCTCATCACTAATGACAAATCAGCTGTATGAAAGGTATATGACTTCTCGGACAATTATCCCAACATTATTCTTAGTCAATCCTCAAAATCCAACCGAGATTCATGAAATCTTATCCTAGCTTTTTATTGATTTGAGAGGGCTGCTCATATGGGATGGTCATAAACTTCACAGATTGTGTGAAGACTGAGGATTGAAACTCTTCCACAGATCGAATTAGGAAGTAGGTCTATGTGTTTGCTGACGTCGAAAGCTCCGGAGTTCCATTTCCTAAATCCATTATACGGGGTCAATTCAGGTTTAAATTTTTCAATTTTGCCAATGTACTAAAGCTTTGCACGAAATTTCAATTTATCCCGTTCGAACAATTGCTGAGTTCCAATCATCTTCGGCCATCCTACGAGGCACGCTAACTTGGATTACTTTTGGATTGTCATGTTAGTGATTTTCGACCGCAATTTTTTCCCGAATGAATTAAATTGGAATATTACGAAAAGATTTTGGGACTGGATCGGCATCCGTACAATAGGTCTAGGACTAAATCGATAATTTTCCTCACAAATCTCTCACCAAATGAATTAACGCGCAAAACAAGGCTAAAGCCAGGCCCTATAATCTGCATAACTGACTCGTCACTAGATCGAAACCATCTCCTAGGGCCATAAGATTAGACGAAAAGTAGCCATATGAACTCAGAAAGATGGAAGGTGATCGTATTCACATGAAAAGTTCTTTTTTTTTCTCAGATAAGCAGAAGTTTTTTCGACCAACCCAAGAACTTTTCAATCAGGATAACAACGGAAACAAATGCAGCTCCTGAAGTTTTCGATCCTCGGCACTTCACCGGACACAAAAGTGTGCGTCTTTCCATTCGATGTGTAGTGGCCAAATCTCCAAATCGAATTTGGTTGAGCTCTTGACTTGATATACAAGTAAAGATCCACCCCGAAAAGTCTCGTTCATCACTCCGGAGTCGTCCCCTGGAAATTCCTAGTTGCTACTGCTGAACAAGAACACCTAGAGATGAAACTACCTGGGCTATTAGCTTTGGGAAATTCTGAAAACTGAGACTCGTGAGAAATATGGTAACCGCACAAAACTAACCAGTTCCATCACAAATATCACTGTTACCACATAGATTATGGGTGTTACGCGAACTACAAACGGTGGGTAGCAGACCCCTGAAGAAAATTCGGGCTGTCGAGCCCACAGCAGAACAGAGTAGGTTACTTCCTCCATGCTGTGCCATTCTCAGCAGACGCCGGACAACTACATTCCCTAGGCAACTGTCGCCCTCGACTAGAGTCGTAAGCCTAGCCAGCGGTTCACGGTTCCTTCATCGGGGCAGTCTTAGTGAACGAAAATTCATCAGTATCACTGGCTCTATCCCCGTGATCAGAGTCGTTCACTTGTATAACTTGATCCTCGGGATCGACTTTAGTGACTAAATGCTTTGTATCTGTTGTCGGCGACATTGTATCCCGATCGTTATCGGATAGATTGCTGTCGTCGTATTCGTACGAGCGAACCGAGTGCCCGGTCGTCTTGAAGCGGCGCAGCCTGTTGCTTGAAGATCGAACGGTCGACGGGCTTGGGCTTGGGCTGCGGCTCCGACCAAACATCCGAGTAGGGGATTTGCCACCCTGTGTGCCTTGCTTCTTTTTCACCGCCATGTGCCACTTCTTTAGAGCCTTGGACGTCTGCTCGTCAAAGATTGATTTCTTCATGCCCGAGCCCATCTGTGTTCATGCGCCAATTTAAATGCATTTACCATCAGACTCCGCATTAGATTCTCAATGTATGTCCTAAATAGACAGATTAAAAATGGCACAAACACATTCTGATCATAGTTCTTTGTCAATGAAACATACCTGAGCCACGAGGGCGTATAAGGGAAGAGTAATGTAGCTGCAGAGACATAGGACTCCTATCCTGCAGTCCCATTAAAAATTTGATCACTCAATCCAAGGTAAACCAAAAGTTTTCCTTGAGATTATATAAAGCTTCAGGACTTAATGGTGAACCCATCTGCTAGGCACTTCCAATGACAGCTTAATTCGAATTATGCCGGCTATCAATAAAGGATTAGCTGAATTGGGGGACTATACAACATGGCCAAATACAAATACAAGAACGATGGCAATTTCGGTGACCAATTTTACGAGACAATCTTCCCTTCGATTCACATAATCTATTGGCCTTTATAAGAGACGATGATTTCAAGGCTGTTTCAATTTTCATTGTGTATAAACAATGTCCAAGCTGTAGCAATATCACAAAGATAAGAAACAGCAGATCAATGGCTTACCCGAGAGCAACTTTCATGATTGCAAGCTTTACATTGTCATGGAAGCAAGTATCCCAACCGAATGAGTACTACAAGGGAAGAAACTTTTAATTGAATTGAGATAACCAAAGATGATTTTGTGAGTGTCAAAGAAGCTTATAAAGATCAGGTCATTACCCAAATCCACAGAAAATATGTGATCTGAAATGCATTCTGCACCAAAAACAAGAGCTTAGTGAAGGATCTCAATCAAATCAAGCTAATGTAAAATTATATTTGCATGCTAATCCTTAGTAAATGGGCACATCAAATTATTTTCCAATCACAGTAGGCTCACACTTAGGTTCTGCTTTGAGTCCTTCTCTTTTTGCTCTCGTTATGGATGAGCTAACAAAAGATATCCAAGATGAGGTGCCGTGGTGTGTGCTATTTGATGATGATATTGTGCTCATTGATGAGACCAGGGCTGGGTTTGGCGCTAAATTAGAATTATGGAGAAGCACATTAGAGTCTAAAGGATTTACGTTAAGTTGAAGAAAGACCGAATACATGAAGTGTGAGTTCAACACGGCAAGAGGAGGAGATCAAGAATCCGTGAATATGCTCGGACAAGAGGTACCCAAAAAAGATGCTTTTAGATATCTGGGATTAATATTGCAAAAGGGGAGAGAGATCGACGAAAATGTAAGCCATAGAATCAGAGCAGGATGGACAAAATGGCGCAGTGCATCAAGGTTTTTGTGTGATCGCAAAACCCCCCTTAGGCTAAAAGGAAAATTTTATAGAATAGCAGTAAGGCCCGCAATGCTACATGAGCTGAGCAACACGAGCATAAAATGGGAATAGCGAAAATGAGGATGTTAAGGTGGATGTGTGGTCATACAAGGATGGATAAGATAAGAAATGAATATATTCAACGAAAAGTTGGAGTAGTTCCGCGGGCAGAAAAGATAAGATGAGAGAACATAAATTGAGATGCTTTGGGCATATTCTTCGAAGATCCCTAGATGCTCCGTTAAGAATAGAAGTTTGCTACTGAGAGGATGACATGAAAAAAGGAAGAGGTTAGCCGAAACTTACTTGGGGAAAAGTAATAAAACAAGATTTGATGGAGTGGGAAATAGATTGGCGTACGGTTTGTGTACGGTTTGTCTTAGGACGGAGTGGAGGAAAGCTATTAACAATGTGGATGGGCAGAATTCCTATGTTTTTTACTGTCCTTTTTAGTCCATATTACTTTTCTCCTCAATCGGTCTTACTTTCATTTTATTTATTTTTGGGTTCATTGACCGCCGACCCCAACTAGGCTGGGATAAAGGTGATGTTGATGCTAATCCTTAGAGTAACACGTATGGAAAAAAGCTGCAGATTATTTTCTTCCCTATAAGAACTTGAAGCCCCCTCTCCCTCTCTCTAATGAAATCCCTTGAAGCCCCCTCTCTCTAGATGAAATTAAAAAAGAAACAAAAATGCATTTTTATTTACTAGACAAAAGAGTTTTTCAAAAAGCCTTCGCCCTCCTATTCAAGGGGGCTACTATAGAAGCAGCTTCCTTCCTTGACTTCTTTGCTCAGTCAAGCTTTCTTGATCCTTAGTGTAGTCTCGGTCATAGTTTCAGACTCTTAACAAATGATATTAGGCTACCTTACCATGCTTCTTCCGATAAGAAAACTTTCAGCAACCAAGAGTTTACATTAAATTGCTTTGGAAAAAGAGTTTCGAGAACATTGAGTCCGATTTATTATTTTGGTTATTCCAAATAATCTGACATGTGAAAAAAGATGAGCATAAATACCTGAAACAAGGCGAAATGGATAAAATGAAGAACTAAGTGAGGCCGACCAAACCAGAAGTATCTATCTGAGCCTTGTACTAGAGGAATTCCTTGAACAACCGCATGCCTTTCAGTGATTTCCAGAGCCATCTTTGTCAAAACCGCTTGAAGTTCCGTTCCAACAGCTAATATTATCTGCAGTTATTTAGTCATGAGATGTAGTCTCCGAGCTGAATCGGATAGTATAAACCACAACAAAGATTTTATCTCTTACAATTACTGGGATCAATGAAGCCCAAAACAGTGCATGCCATCCTGAAATTGATATGTAAATAAATTCTATCATATCAATTCTCCAGTTAGAAAAAGATGAAGAATATTTCTAAAAGCCTTTCACTGAATAAAAAGGACTCACCACTAACATTGAGAAGCAAAAATATTACAAAGGAAGCCCACAACACAGGACTGGCAAGAAAAGGAAGAGCTAATGTAAGAACGGGATTCTTCTTCTTCTTCTTCACAACTTCTTGAGTGTCCAATTCCACAAACAGAATTACAAAGCCAAGCGGGTCATTACCTTACTCCAACCACGTACTTGAAGTCATCCTCTAGTGATCGCTTGATATATTTCTGGAAATTAAATTTACTCCCAGGGGCTATATGGACCTGTTTATGCATAGCATGGTCAAGTACTTATTCTAACAGTCACAAGGAATGTCCAATTGAGGCCAAAGACTCACAGCGATGAACCCATTTCGCAATGTCAAGTAGTCTGTCTTATGAACCGACCTGAAAAACTGACGAAAGAAACATCCCTGCAACAGAAGATGGTGGAGAGATTTCAGACTCCACCAAACACAAGAAATGTATGAAACCTGGAATAGAGAGTAGAAATCAATTTTTTTTTTGTCCTTCTCATTGCCTTCTGTGAGGGCTTGAGCTTTTTCAGCCTATTGATTTCTCTAGAAGCCTTGAGTTCCTTATTAATTCTCCCTTTTCTTCTTTGGCCAGAATTTAATTCTCTCTCTACATGGCTCAGGGAATGCTTTGTTCATCCTCCAGAATTTAGCCTTTGGCCCGACTTTGGAATGTGGGTATTCCATCCGAAAGCTGGGCCAAAAGCTAACTATACAGCACCATTCCTAAAAGCATGTAGCTCAGGTTGTAAATGGTGCATGCCTATGACTAGTAAAGGTGGTCAACGTTAATATTAACCTCCATTGAGTCATTCCATTCATATTACGAGCTGCACCGCAGACATGCTGACCCGCCGGGCGTATCTCCCTATTTGACCACTAATAGAATTGGAACATTGAAAATGAGGCCAAAAACACAAGTTGCTCAGATCATACTAAATGTACTATGTTCCTATGAGCACCTTGAATGATTAAATTGAAAGTGGTTTGAACTAAGAAACCACTGTATATCACGTCTTTGCATCTTCACCTTGAGAAATTATGTATGTGGAGTAAGATGCGATACTCACAACATAGAAGAAGAAAGGTATCCTTGTCCAAAAGCTGGAGTGAACTTTAACGAATGATGTTTCATGAGTGAGTCTGAATCTGGAAGGATCTGCATCATGGAAGCATATTAGATAGCTCTGATAGCAGTTCACTGCTCCTCAAGGAGTAATAAGTTCTGCTGAATCGTTCTCTGTCATGAATAGTGAGTACCGTACCAGTGGAGAACTCGTAGTCATGAGATGAAGTTTCTTGTTCCCATTGCTTCCAGCCACGGATCTATCCAATGTTTCAGCAACATTTGGCAATTTACTATCATCATACAAAGTGAGTGCTAAAAAATTGACAGCGCAATTCCAGGTGATTTAAGTTGACAGCAACAGAAGAAGAGAATACTAGTGGCTCTTTTCGCTAATAAGGCTGCAAGGTCGAGTTACTAAGTGAATTAAGTGCCTCGAGAAAAGACCACTGGTTTGAAAAAATTAGGTCATTCAATTCATTGATGTCAACCAGTGATTTTGTGGTCCTAATGAAGCCAATTATATTTTTTCCTATAAGATAATGCACAGGACAGACAGGATAATTCCAAGAAAAACATATTTTATACTTTTCTCCTCACATGCCACTGCATTAGCAATATCAACAGAAGTTCACATTGCACACTGTCGCTTGAATATTGTATTGGGGGTTGAAGCCATCTGAGCAAATTGCTGTCTAATGGTCCCAATTCAAATTTGATATAAATGACCACACGAACCAGAGAAGTAAGAAGTTCTGATCATGTGAATCATAGCAGTCTAGGAGCCTTTTTGTTTGCATCATTACGTAGAAGTCAACAAGATTACTTGAGTCACCGTGATAGAGGGGGAATCCATACCTTCAGTCTTCCGAGCAACATGGTAACAGCACTGTACAAGACATGAAAGAAGGCTAGGAAGAATATGAGGATGTGCAATTGATGCAATCCATTGACAGATATTAGCGGGGTTCCCTGTTGAGCAGAATTAGACAGATCGTTAAGCTTAAGGAATCATAACTACGACTTCTCAAGACTCTACTGAACTTCCTTGACCTAAAAATTGACAAAGACAATGAAGTGCCTAATAACAAATAGGACAAGGCATTATGGAAGTTGGGATGGCAAAGCAATATCAATATAATTTTGTTTGCTTCAAATTTGTTTGGAGACAATGGACTTGAAGAACTTAATACCAAATACAAATCAACGGACATTTAGCACAAGTGACAATCATCTTCGCATAAGTTACAAAACCCTGTCCTCAGTTTCATTTGCAAAGAGAAAAAAAAAATACCATTTGATTGCAAATTTTGATCAACTTAATAATCTTCACATGGATGAGTCAGGAAATTCAAGTAATTATGAATATAGCTTTTCTTTCTTAGACAATCAGTTAGAAATGAATGAAATAGAAGATGTTTCATAGCAGTTCTCGAGAAAACAATGAGTTTCAGCTGTCGACCCCCAGACAAGCCTCTCCCTCCTCCCGCATCCCTGCTCGGTACGGCACTGGCTGTGTACCACTTTGTGCATAAAGAAGACGAAACGGAATTCAAGCAACTCAAGATTTGCCGTTTTCCCTCATAAATAACGCAAACGGCAATGCATGCACTTACCGATGTGCAATTAGAAGCATAGCTACCAGCCGCCAAAGATCTCCTTTCGTACCATAAAAGTCTCCGCCGTCTCTCTTCAGTCGCCGAACTTTTTGGGCACGGCAACATCGTTTCGGCTACGCTTATTGGGATACATATATTGGCAATGTAGCTCTGCCCAAACGTCAGAAGCAACGAAATGAAGCCTAGAATCATCAGCTCTGCACTAATAACACCAATGTTAGACAAAAAATCCTGGGAATCGCCAATACTCACATGATATCTTATTCCAACAAGCATCATCAGACTCGCATTTTATATACTAATCGATGATTAAAATCACATTCTTACCACATTTGACCTTCTCCAGAGCCTCAAATAAAGCCCTTTTATGCCTCTCAGTAAGCCACTGAAACACAAAAAATAAACGAATTACACAAAGTGATTAGAGACTGTACCCTTCAGTTGAACAGAGCAACTTTTTAGTGCTCGTTGAACTTCAGAATTAGCGGAAGCTGTTAAAATGTCAACTTCATCAAAGAATATGAAGATCGAGATCGTGAACAGGCCACTGCAACAGAACTGAAATTTTTACTCAAACTTCACATTCAACAATCTCGAAGGCTTATTATCTTTTTTCTGGCATTTCTACTCTGTTCATAGAAAATCAGAAATCTTGCTCTAGGAAACGCATGCGTCAAGAAAAACCCATGTAGCACAAACAGCCGAAACAGAACATCAAGGAACGTACCCAAGATCAAAAGCAAAATAAACCCACATGCCCAAAATGGAAAAAAAGAAGAAAAAGTAATGGAAGCATCGAAGCACAGGTGAAGCTCGTACCATTCCAACTTTGTGAAGGACCTTCTCTAACGCAATGGAGATGAGAATAATAAGAGCACAAACACCAGAAACAGCCCATGTCGGAGTCTGATCAAGCTCTCTGCTTTGCGAACCACTGGTCTCCGTCGCCATTTCTCGTCCCTGTATCTCTGAAGCCAAAAACCCAGAGAGAGAGAGACAGAGAGAGAGAAGGGGGTGTTCTCCTGTCCGAAGGTTTTTACTCAAAAAAAGAAAATCTTTCACGCGGTAATAAAGAAAGATGTAGGAGGATGCTTCCAAAGAAAGAGCAGGCAATTTAATTATTCTTTATTCGTCCCAATTCAGTGGAGGGACTGATTACGGCTTGGTAGGCGGTAAAGACGAAGCAGGTAGAAGCAAAACTTCCAAAAAAAAAAAAAAAGAGAGAGGGAAAAAAAAAATGCTTTTCGAGCTTCGGTTACATCCCACCAAAATTTCTAACAAGGCAAATTGAAAGTGATGAATAACGTCCTCGTACGCGCTGTCGGTTTCTCGACACAGCGGTTTTGGCTTCTCGCTCGTCATCGACATATGAATTAAGTCCTCCTCATTTCGTGGTTTTTGACTTTTTGCCTACGACCTGTGTTTTTAGGTCCTCGTTTTTGCTTTTAATTTTGTCGGTCTTTTGTGCTGGATCCCATGAAAAAAAACAAAAAAAAAACGTGGGAAACACATACAAGGGGACGGATGAGCGGACTAATCGAAAGCTTATTATATCCCGAAATTAAGAAAAATGTTCTCGATAAAAATTCAATTGGGATTTTGGATATCTCTGCAATACATTTATCTTAAATTATTTTTTTCGTTAAAATAAAATAAAATCGATAATCAAGGTCCAATCGTGCCCTCCGTGGGCATGTGAACTTTCCACGTAAGAATTTTTGTTTTCCACATCAGATCCGTCTTACATAATATTCCATGGAATGCTAATGAAGTTAGATTTGGGTTCGGGTGCAAATTTGAGTTTTTTTTTTCCCTCGGTTGAGAGACAAAAATTAGTTCGGAGCTAATGTGTGTAGAGGATAATTAAATTGAGTTTCATTTTGGGATTTTCGACGATGTTAACCTATAATTAGAAATAGTAAAAGGCATGGATCGAGAAGATTGTATCAATAAATTGCGAAAGTTCCACATGGTAAAAAGAATCCGAGATCCAATCTGAGGTTTGAGCATTCCTAAAATGTGAATGAGAATGACGACTTCTTTTTAATTCTGTCATTTATTATTCTTTTTTTTTCCCGAAATAATATCTTGGCATCTTGACTGATAAGTCAACTCTTGATCTGGTAGGGGGCCGGACGAACGAACGTTCCCCCACCGTCCACGCGACCGTCAATCAAGGATTCGCTGGTCCTTGTCCGTCGCGCAGATGCCGTCTGAACCGAGGGAGAATCTCCTGGATCGCGGAACACAATAAAATAATAAAATATCATACTTCTTGCTCATGCAATTTCGCGTTTTATTTATTTTATTTATTTACAATCAAGTTCCTGTAATTCCGATTTTTTCTAATCAAGTCGCTTTTAAATGGAATATGATTCGACAGAACTATACGTCGTGTGAATGTTTACATTGGGAAAAGTTTATCCGCACTTGGTGTCGGAGGGATGCGATTTAAACAAAGAAAAAAATTGTGAAAGTAGAACGGTCTAATTAAATAGATTAACGTATTAAGATCGTATAGTCTTTTTGTTTCTAATCAATGTCCCCATATTTCAACTAATGTATAATTCGGTCCGCGTCACGAAAACCGATTCGGTCGTTAAATTTTCAACTTTGTTAATATACTCCTAAACCTCCATGCGAAATTCTAATGCATGCCTTCCAATCTGTTGTCACCGGTAACCATTGACGTGGCGGTGTAATTATCGACGAGCGCATGTCCTGCATAGCACACCACTTTGTCGGCGGTTTTCGACGGAAATTGATCGGAATGATTACATTAGAATTTTGCGCTAATGTTTAAGATCAAATCGGCAAAAATTAGAAAGTTTCGGAACGAATCGACATTCGTACAATAAACTTACTACCTCAACAATCTCCTCAAAATGAAATTTAAGCAATAATTACATTTTTGTACATTAGGAAAAAAAAAAAAGGTCAACAGTTCCATGTAATTATCAAATGCTGTAGTGCTAATTTTTTTTTTTTTTTGCGATCAATTATAGAGGTTTGGGAAAGCTGAAAGTGCATTTTAAAAAAAAATTAAATGCAACAATTAGCCAGTTATGCGGGCGTTAAGTGGGGGAATATAAAACCCAGGATCATCATGTTGAAAGTGACGATGGGGCCTTGTGTCCACATTGACACGAGCCCCCCTAGGAGTCGTCTAGCACAAGCAACTTTCACTATCAACTTTCTCCTCTTGATGGTGAAGTAAACCTAATCCACGACATCTGGAGTTTAATTCAAAGTACAAACAGTTTTCCGGTTAAAATTTTATTACTTAAATATGGGATAGGTCTGATGCAAACGGGGGAGCGAGGTTGCTCGTCTTTCTTGCGATGTTTGAGGTTCTAGCCTTGTTAAGAGCGCTTTCGGGGTGTAAAGCTCCGAACGCATCGGCCCGGTTCGATCGTTGGACGGAACGGAACAGTTGGGACTCGTTGGCGCGTCGGATGCCCGCGGATCGCTGACGAAAGAAGGAAAGAAAAATGTAAGTGGTTTCATACCCCGTCGTTCATTTGAACGAGAGGACAATCACGGCGCTGATGATGTCCCGCGGCACCGCCCTTCCGATATATTCACGCGGCTAAGGGTGGTAGGGTAGTGTCTGAATCGAAAGTGGGAAAAGGTGGGTCCAGCGAACGTGGTAAGGGTCTGCCACTGCTACCGTGCTACGTCCACATCGAAAGGGATGTGCATGAAACGACGCCGTGCGGTACTTTTTTTTTGTTTTGTTTTTAACTATAGATGCGAGGATGGATCCCTTTCGTGATTACGCGCTAGGTTGCACCGACACGGATATCGACACGACACGTCGACATGTTATTTCTCAAAAATAAAAAAATTCGACACGTCAAGACACGTTATATTAAATGTATTTTTTTAAATATAAAAAAATAAATAAAGCCGAAATATGTATTATATGCAATAATCCAAATCGTAGATGGCGAGCTTTCACTTATGTCAACAATTTGACAAACTCAAGAATTGTAAAAAAAAAAAAACATAAAGATATCATATTCTGAAAAACTCAACGGTAAGTTAAAAGCATGATATCATCAAAGGATACCAAACGAGATTAGAAGGTTTTATTTTTCATAAAAGATATGAAAGTTAGCATTGCCGAGTAGTTAAGGCTAAATTTTTAGAAGACGAGTCAGTCCCACAACTCAGAGAGAAGGAAATGGAAAAACGTCGACGAGATCGCAGTTCTATGATATCTAGGGTTCCAAAGTCCAAACTGTCGATATTAAGTTTTTCCTCTTTTCTAAGGAGTTTCACGTGTCCGACACGCCGGACACAGGTGTCGGCCGCGTTGACCAAGTGTCGAAATGCCGACACGCGGTCAACGTGATCGACACGGGTGTCGGGAGGTGTCGGACACGGTGTCCGACACGACACTCTCACCTGGGAGGAGTGTCGGTGCTACGTAGATTATGCGTAATTCAACCACTCAATTAAGATCTGACCCAAAAAAATTAAGAATTGCTTAAAAAAAACAAATTAAGGATTCCTTCTTTTGTTTTTTTTTGTTTTTTGCATATTTTACAAATAAGACAGTTCGTTATTATTTTAGTCCCTCCTCTTATCCATTCCTCTACAACCCGAGCCATGTTGGACGTATCCCATAAAGGCCTGACGGCCCATTGAGCCTATCTACGAGCCCGTCGAGTTTTGGACTTGCTAGCATTTGGGCATGCTCCGTCCTCGGACATGCCTAACTTTTAGGGCATGCATTCTCTGATTCTGATTCTGGGAACAAAAAAAGGATGAAAACCTGTTTCATAATATAAACAATTATGATTTTGTTCCCAAAATCGATTTTAGAGTATCATAATTAATTTTAAAGCAAAATTCATAACAAAAAAAAAGTTGGTTCTTGAAAAAGAATCGCTTTTGAGAATTACAAAACAGAATGAAATCTCATATCTTTCAGTTTTCCCATTCAGTTCTCTCGTCACTTTTCCCTCAACCTAATAAAAATAAAATTCGAAAAAAATTGGCAATTTTTTTAAAAAATCACAAAAATTTTAGAAAATCCCTAAAAATAGGAGCAACTTAGATTAGGCTATTTTGACCTCATTTTCATAAATTTGGGCCTAAATTTTCTAGATTTCACAGTTTAAAATTTTTTGCAAAAAACATCGCAGAAGATGATGGCAACCAACATGCGAATGATAATATTTATACTCGTAGCCGTGGGTAACAAAATGTGACTATCTACACGTGGAGCTGGAGTCAAACACCCACTTGGATTTAGGATAGAAGCTACAAAATGATAGTGAATGACTTGTACTTCGTATCAAGGAGGATAATTTGTTTTTTTTTTTTGCTAGTGGATAATTTGATTATTCGGCTGCTATGTTTGTATGTATTTTGGACAAAACAACATTTAAAAAAAATGAGTTCTTAATATGGAAATTATCTCATGCTTCAATCGAACTTCAAACATCATATATTAAAATTTATGTTTTCATTTATAACATGCTAAAAAAATAATCTATTTTAAATTATTTTATTGTGCATTGGAAATTAATCTTCAATTTTGGATAAATTTTACAAAGTAACTACATAGTTATTTGAGTTAAATGAAAAAAAAATAGGAAGAAAAATAGTTTTTCGACATAGGAATTTTGTGCAGTTATCAAACATATTTCTATTCCAGGAATAGAATTTTAGGCAGTTATCAAACGCGTTCTAATTTTCTAAAACTCATTCAGGAACAGAATCAAAAAAATCCATTTTAATCAGAATCAGTTTTCATAATCAGAATAACTACATGCGCATCTTTAACTATTGGAGATGAATTTCCACGCTGGTCTAAATGAGGTCATTTCGAATATGAAATTTGGATAAAAATTAGACCAATTAGGATCGGTGTTTTTCGATTGCTCTCACTCTTGAGATAGTCTTCCTTCAATCTCATTCGAGGATCTTCAATTTCTCATGCTCGGAAGTCTTCCACTTCTCGCGGTCAGAGAGCTCACGCTCGAGACACTCGACTCTGGATATTCGAATGGCTCGCACTTGAGTGTTTTCCATCTCTTGGTTGTCAACGAGAAGTTTTGGACGAAAGATTAACGGGCCAAATTTATGACTTAATTTTTTCATGAGACAATAAAGAGCTCAGGGTGATTAGAACTAGACAGAAAGTTGGGGATTTTTTTATGGGTAAAAAAAAAAAAGGTTTAGGGTAGAATATGCGGTAGCCTATGAAAGATGAGATGAAGTCCACCCTCTCCACCATCACCCCTTAATATTTTTCTTCCCTTCATCGCAGGGAATACTCTCGAATTTTAAGTCTCAAAGTTCAGACGAAGTAGTTTACAGACTTGTTCAGGTCCAAGGGCTAAAGATAAAATTGAGGATTTTTTTTTTAGGATATTAGGCCGTTGAATAATAGAAGGCCTAGGCAAATTTGGGGACGACGAACACATCGGCAATGGCGATCTTGGCCTCTGCGACTCCGATTTGGACTATGACATTAACCAACCTCATATGATACTCGAGATATGTCCCGACTGTCCGCACCCATCCTTTGGCAGTGATCTTGCGAATATCTTGGACGATAGACACTGTACGAGTTGGGCACCACCATACGAAGCCCCTGGTTAACTTATTAATGAGCAAGTTGTAGCAGGATGATAATCGTCGACGACTTTCGACTCGAAACGAAATCAACATGGATGATCATTATAGTAGTTGAGTGATGGCATAGGTACTTATAGAATGTTGACTCTTGAGTGTTGACCGTTTGGTCCAGACTCTGAGACCCTCATCTGGTTGGTTCTTGATCCATTTTAATTCCTTGGTAATCATTTCCCGCGACATTATCAAGCACGTCGTTGGCAACAAAACTCTGGGACCATATGCTCAATTTCAACCCAATTTAGCCTTTCTGCTCTTGAACAAGGATCACTGGTATAGAAAAAGGCCAAGGGCAAACACTTATCAGAAGCGAGAACCTGAGGGCTCCGGCTCAATACCAGTACCAAGTATCAGCAAGTTTAGGTGGGGGAGAAAAAGAAAGAGATGGGTTTCTGGTCATTGTTTGAAGTGGCTTCGATGCCGGTTCTGCAAGTTCTCATCATTTGTGTGATGGGAGCTTTTATGGCGACCGGTCGCTGCAATCTTCTCCCTGCAGACACTAGGAAGGCCCTGAACAAGGTAAAAAGCTGGGAAAAACCGAGTATAGGACTGGCATGGATGGTGTTTGTTTTAGCAGTTGGGAAGAGTTAAGGGATAACTCCGCGTTCCAAGAGTCTGGAATGTTTCATTGTTGGCTAATTTATCTGCTGAATGCAGATAGTGTTCATCGCCTTCACACCCTCGCTAATTTTCGCCTGCCTGACCAAGACAGTTACTCTTCAGGATATGATCTCGTGGTTAGGCAATTTCACATTTTCTCACTACTAGCAAATTGTGTCCTCATTCCTTTCCTATAAAAGTAGAAGGTGCATATTGGATTTTGTTTTCGAATAGTTTGTTGAGCCGTTTGTGGATCCTATAAAGTTCCTGATGTATTTGGGTCTTCAACTGTTCTGAACCGTTTGAATTTTGTTGCAAGGTGGTTTATGCCCATCAACATTGGAATTTCCTTCCTCCTTGGAGGGGTTCTCGGATGGATGCTCGTAAAAGTATTGAAACCGATGGCTCACCTAGAGGGTCTGATCATTGCCGCTTGTTCAACAGGTACTCCTGTCTTAAGAAATATGATGGCCCGGTTCCTCGGCATCCTCATTTTACATGAATTGAAAGACGAATCGGGTGGTTATTGTTGTTAGAGAATAATTCTCTAGGATAATTTCCTATCTTAGATATATTTAGAATATTTAAATTGATATTTTGTATCTCCCATGATTGCGTGTACATCTTTTGATTATGCGTAACTTGGTTTACCTTAGATAATGATCTTAGAGAGCCTATATAAATAGGTTGATGTAATGTTCTTTATGATTATCGAAATATATGAATTTCTTATTCCTCTCTTCCGCATTATATTTCTCAAGTTGGTATCAGAGCCTTCGTTCCTGAGGCAACCCTAGTGCACCGGGTGCACATCGCACCGGGTGCATCCCAGAAGTTCCGGTGCACCCCGGAAATTCCCAATTTTGTTTTTTCGCTTTTTCATTCTCAACTTCGTCAAATAAATCCATCCATCCATCCCACTTGACAGTGTTCATTGGAGTACTTCGTTCCGTCTGAGCTCGGTAGTCATGTCATGAAGTCCGCGAAACGTTGCCAAGTCGAGCCTTTCTTTTCCACGGAGGTATTTTTCGACGCAGCGAAGACATGTCTTCGCATAGTAACCTTCGCTCAGCAGTGCCTGGCATAATCCGCTTGCTGTAGCCACGCCAGCCGTATCGGCCGCGTTTGTTTAGTTACTGTCCAGGAAGCAAAGTCGACCGCAAAGGACGCATGCTGTTCGGCTCAATTGCCTCCAATCCTCGATCATTCACGCGTCGTTTTTGAAAAGTCAACATCACCACCAGATTCATCGCTGTCAAACAATCAACACATTGGATCTATCGTGCCGACGAAGTTCAGCGCCGATGTCAACCATTTTCGCTATCTTATTTCATGGCAATCGAAGATATGTTTTTGGACACTGTTTACATTGTTTTCAAACTCAAGTTGATTGAACTCACCTTGAGTTTGAAGGGATGTTAGAGAATAATTCTCAAGGGTATTTTCCTATTTTAGATATATTTAGAATATTTAAATTGATATTTTGTATCTCCCATGATTGTGTGTATATCCTTTGATTATGCGTATCTTGGTTTACCTTAGATAATGATCTTAGAGAGCCTATAAATTGGCTGATGTAATGTTCTTTATGAGTATCGAAATTTATGAATTTCTTATTCCTCTCTTCCGCATTATATTTCTCAAGTTGGTATCAGAGCCTTCGTTCCTGAGGCAACCCTAGTGCACCGGGTGCACATCGCACCCAGTGCATCCCAGAAGTTCCGGTGCACCCCGAAAATTCCCAATTCTATTTTCCGCTTTTTCATTCTCAACTTCGTCAAATAAATCCATCCATCCATCCCACTTGACAATGTTCATTGGAGGGCTTCATTCCGTCTGAGCTCGGTAGTCATGTCATGAAGTTCGCGAAACGTTGCCAAGTCGAGCCTTTCTTTTCCACTGAGGTATTTTTCGACGCAGCGAAGATACGTCTTCGCACAGTAACTTTCGCTCAGCAGTGCCTAGCTTAATCCGCTTGCTGTAGCCACGCCAGTTGTATCGGCCGCGTTTGTTTAGTTACTGTCCCGGCAGCAAAGTCGACCGCAATGGACGCATGCTGTTCGGCTCAATTGCCTCCGATCCTCAACCATTCACGGGTCGTTTTTGAAAAGTCAACATCACCACCAGATTCATCGCTGTCAGACAATCAACACATTGGATCTATCGTGCCGACGAAGTTCAGCGCCGATGTCAACCATTTTCGCTATCTTATTTCATGGCAATCGAAGATATGTTTTTGGACACTGTTTACATTGTTTTCAAACTCAAGTTGATTGAACTCACCTTGAGTTTGAGGGGATGTTAGAGAATAATTCTCAAGGATATTTTCCTATTTTAGATATATTTAGAATATTTAAATTGATATTTTGTATCTCCCATGATTGCGTGTATATCATTTGATTACGCGTATCTTGGTTTTCCTTAGATAATGATCTTAGAGAGCGATGTGATGTTCTTTGTGAATGTCGAAATATATGAATTTCTTATTCCTCTCTTTTTTTTTGGTAAGTTATTTCTTATTCCTCTCTTCCGCATTATATTTCTCAAGTATTGACTACTTAACTAATTGCGTCTAGGAAACTTGGGAAATCTACCTCTCATTATAATCCCGGCGGTCTGTGATGAGGGAAGTAGCCCGTTTGGTGACTGGAATGCTTGCCGCTCTGCTGGACTCTCATACGCATCTTTCTCGATGGCGGTGTGTTTCCTTCCTTGTATGTTTAAATCATTTATCAAATGAAAATTGGCTTCTCAGGAAAAGCAAATCAGGGCTGCATAGTAAATGCGTCCTTTCATCGTTCGTCCTTCCACTTGATCAAATGACGCCTCGAATTCATGTTTCTGGTTTTTTCTGCATTGATTCTGTGTGTGACTGACTCAAGTGTGCCTTCTTCTCCGGTGTCAAAGCAGCTTGGTGGTTTCTACATCTGGACTTACACTTACCAACTGATCCGAACATCGTCCACAAAGTATAAAGCGCTTCAAGCTGCCAAGGAGGCTTCAAAGGCACCTAACATCAACCCAAATGCAGGTTCAGAAACACGCCTTCTCAAAGAAAAAGATGGAGAACAACAAACTGTCGTTAATGTGCAATGGACAAAGGCTGGTGAAGATGCAGAAACACAAGCAGTAAGACTCATTCTCTTCTTTCCCAAGTGACTTGTGGCGCAAGAAAATTTATATTTTCATTGCTCTATTTTGATGAGCAATTGTATTTCAGATTTCACATGGGGATTCAGATGAGACCAATACATCACTCTGGAATAAAGTTAGAGAACCCCTTCACCATTTGCTGGAGGAGCTAATGTCGCCTCCTACGCTTGCTGCGGTGAGTTTCATGAAAAATCTCTAGAATTATGCTTGCGAAGCGCAAGGTTTTCTATTTGAAAGACATGCAGTAACAATTTTGTCTACTCGAATAGATTGTTGGATTCATTGTCGGGGCAATCACATTCTTGAAGAACCTCATAATCGGCAAGAATGCGCCCCTTCATGTGATACAAGACACTATTCAACTTCTTGGGTAAGAAAGATCAACCTTATGAATTGCGACTTCCGCAAGCTCTAGTATTATCTCAATGATTTCGGCGTTAAACTGAAATTCTGCGAATCAGGGATGGGACTATTCCTTGTATCACACTTATCTTAGGAGGCAACCTCACTCAAGGCAAGACTATCTTGACCCTCCATTTTCTCTCAAGCAGGGATGGACTTCATTGATCGATTGTTGTGCTTGAACAGGTTTACGCTCTTCAAGAATCACACCATGGGCTATCGCCGGGGTAATTAGTGTTCGTTATGCGATACTTCCTGTGATTGGAATTGGAGTCGTGAAGGCTGCCAGCAAGCTTGGCTTTCTGGCATCAGACCCGTTGTACCACTATGTCTTGATGGTTCAGTTCACACTCCCACCAGCCATGAATATCGGTACGTACAGCTAACTTACTTCTCCAAAGAGGAAGGAAAAGGAAAAAGGTAGTCAGATAAAAAGGTCATCTCTAAATCAACTTTGTTAGTTTCATGCCAAGAGGGCATTTTATGCGGTATGTGAAGCAATGCAGATTTCTTGTACCTTTGTCGAATTTTTCTGAAGTTGAAACACATCTCAGCTGGTCACTCAGCCTACGACATATTCAATCGAGCAACATAGACTGAATCTTGATTGCCAAACGAGTATTTGGAATGAATTTCGATTTGGAAACATACATACTGAGAGCTCAGCAAAGAAGCGTAATTCGACGAAAGTAGGGCTAGTTCGCTAAGAACTTTCATGCTGCTTATTTTCTCAAAAAAGCTGCTGAGAGTTTCGTGAATTTTGCAGGGAAAATGACCCAGCTCTTTGATGTGGGTCAAGAGGAGTGTTCAGTGCTTTTCCTCTGGACATACTTGATTGCAGCCATAGCTCTCACTTTCTGGTCAACCGTATACATGTGGATGCTGTCCTGATATTATTATTTTTTCAGGCGAATTGAGTCAGACTCGGACTAGGTCAAATTCGCCGGAACTTTGGGCAGCTGAGCATGTAATTCATATAAGAACTGTAAACATCACATTCATGCATGCCAACAACAGATACATAGTTGACAGTGTCGGATTTACCTAAAATGCCGGCGAAACAATGTAAAGCTGAGTCTGCGACCGGCAATTCGAAAAGTTCGAGCTGATAGAAAATGGTGCTGACTTTGGGTTTTCAAACTGAAGGCAATCGAGTAACGGTATGCTATAGCTGGAAGTTCACGCATCACCATTAGCACGGCCGGAGTTCTCACTTCTCAGAAGAGTTTATTACCAACGGAACAGGAGTCCAAGGATTAATTGAATATAAAGCTCATCTTGCTCCGGTACCATGTCAAACTAACGGGTTGCTTTGGGCAAACATGAAAAGTTGGGTAGTTAGGTTGCGCATGATAACACTTTTTAATGGGCACAAGAACACTAGGAGTGTCAATATTTGTGTACGGCGCTCACTTTAGTGCCAATTTTTTTTGCCGGCTCACTTAAGTGACAAATTTTTTGAAAAACGGTTATTTGAGTGACAACTCCGGTGAACATTGCCGGAAATCTGATGTGGCGTCTACGTGGCTCCCCGGAGCATCCAATCAGCAAAATAAAAAAACTAAAATTAAAAAAAAAAACACGTCATATTAAAAAAATTAAAAAAAGAGTTAAAAATATATAAAAAAAAAAGTGAAAAGGCAAGGGATGGCTGTGCCGCCGTCGGCGGGGCCGCCACACTGCCTCCGGAAATGGCCAGGGAAGTGGTGGGATGGGTCGGCGGGGGTCGGCAACCACTGACGACCTCAGCCAGTGGCCGGCGACCCCTGCCGGTAGCTGGCGAGGGCTCGACCTCGTAGATCTGGGCGAGATCGAGCCCCGTCGGGGTTGGGCGACGCCGACCTCGCAGCGGTCTTGCGCCCAGCGATGCGACGCCGAGAACTCTGGTGAGGACTTGGTGCTTACAGGTCGCGGCTGAACTTCACGGTTTAATCTTCTCCCCTGGATTTCGGTCTCTGTTGTTTCAAAGCAGAAGTGATTTCTTTCTGCGATTGAATGCGAGGGGTGCAAAAAAGTCCCTTTTGAGTGTTCTTGCTAGTTGGTCAATGCCGTAGATCTTCTCCTTCCTTGCCCTTTTGATGGGTGAAGAAGAGGGCATGTTGAGTGATTGTCAGAATCCTGCCAACGCCAGCCCAAAATTGACTCTGCTCCCCCTAATCGCTCTCATCTTCTACGAGGTCTCTGGGGTCCATTCAGCGTTGAGGACTCGGTGAAATCTAGGGTGGCCCTAATTTTTTTGTCCGGAGTCGCCTGATCTCGACGACCCCCCCCCCCCCCCCCCCCCGGGCAAGACGAACCCGACAAGGGCAATCTCCAACAACAACCCAATCGCCTGCTTGAGGGCTGACTTGGCGAAGCCCAACTCCTCCTCGATCATGCAGGTGTCGAGAATGAAGATGAAGACAGGGGAGGCATGGGAGTGTGGATCGTTGGGTTGTTAGGGTTCATGGAGGGAAGAGAGTACTGAATCGGTGTATTGGGCGTAGAGCTCGACGAGGAGGTTGGTGTCGGAGATGGCGGAGTAGTGGGGAGGAAAGTGGTTCCACTGGTAGCAAAAGGGGCAGATCCAAAACGAAGAAAGAAGAACAGGAAGGTTGCTGGTGTGCTTGGGTGGAGTCAGCGACGAGCTTGGCGGAGCGATGGAGGCGGATCGACAGAGGCGGGAGCTGATGCGGCGGCATGAGTCGACGGAGGCAGGAGCTGATGCGGCGGCAGGAGTTGATCGTGGATGGGCTGCCGAGCAAAATAACAAAAGAAGGAAGAAGATGAAGGTTGAAGACAAACAGTGCACGATAGGGTTTTATTTTTTTTAAAGTAACTATTTTAATGTTGAAAATCCACATGTCATCCACATGGATTGATTTTTTTAAAACAATTGCCACGTAATATTAAAAAATTAATAAAAAAAAATGCCACGTATACAGTTTAGCCGGAATTGGCACTTAAGTGATCACTTTGGCCGGAATTGGCACTTAAGTGAGCCGACGAAAAAAATTGGCACTAAAGTGAGCAAAGTACACAAATATTGGCATTTCTAGTGTTCTTCTGCCCTTTTTAATGGAAGTGGATTTATGCTTCAGAAGTGCTTCTAGAGCAAAAATTTGTTTGGTAACGAAAATTCTAAAATAGAAATCCGTTTGATAAAAAAATTCACTTCTGAAAGAATTTTCTACTTTCGAAGTGAATTTTCACTTCCAAAGTTATTTTTCCCCCAATTTAAGAAATTCAAAAAAATTACTTCTCAATTCAAGAAGTACTTCTTGGATTAAAAAAAAAATCTAAATAAGTATTTTTCGCTTCACCCTCTTTTCATTACGCCCTTATCCTATTTTTAACTACGCCCGCCTCTGCCGACCTCAACCTCTGATCATTGCCCATCGGCCTCGCTGCCAAGCGACGATCACCATTGTCGCCACCAACTGTCGACCATCGCTAGCCATTGCCCACCATAGACCTCCATCAGCCGCTCAACGCCTCTTGTCGCCAACCACAGTCCACCGCTGACCTCGGCCCATCACCGCCGGCCTCCACTAGCCACGATTGCGCCCCCCGTCGACCATCCCCGCTCCACATTCGCCAACCATTGACCATCGCGCCACCTACTACTACAATCTACCGCCGGCCTCCGCCGGCCGCTACCGCCGAGTCGTTGTCTTCAGCCACTAGAATAAACAATAAATAATTTTTTTATTTTTAAAAAGTACATAATATGTTTTATTAATAAAAATTATTTTTAAAGAAATTTAAAGAGTTTAAAAATGAAGTAAAAAATTTCCGGCTGCTGACAATAATTTCTATAGAAGATTTTGCGTCAATAATATTTCATAAGTAGAAATTTTCAATCGTTACCAAACGAATTTCTCTGATCAGAAATCAACTTCTGGAGCAGAAGTAGAAAATTCAATTTCCTCTTCTAAGTAGAAAAATCGACTTCTAGCCAGAAATTGATTTTTGAAGCAGAAGTGTTGCCATGGGCGCCATTAATGTACCATAAACAGAAAATCATGATGGTTATGCTGAGGTTCTTACTTCTTTCTATGTATCCTACTCGAAAATTTAAAGAGAACCTTCGCCGAAGTTCGAGAATTTAAATCAATATCATCTTCGGTGTCCATTTCAATTTAAACCCCACTATCAGAATTTGGTTAGTTCGTGTGATCGTTGCTTGGTTTAAAGATGACTAACATAGTTCCTAGCACTTCAAATCGCATGAAGAAAAATTTGTTCGCCATGTATATGTTAGAGTAATGAAATATTAAATCACGCATTCATCTAATAGTTTAAGTTTCTGAAACAGTTGGCATTGATCGCACAAAAAAATCTTACGGTACAGATCAACAAAGAAGGTAAATCTGTCCAGTGTCGATTCGCTAGTGCCAGATTCGGGACAAGCGTGCTTCTTCAGTAATTCTCCTTGCCGACTCCTGAGGCCATCTGTAGAGTTGGAGTCAACTTGCAAGTCATTTCCTTTCCTTCTGTTTTCTTTGGTTCGGCCCATGTGAGTCTTGGTCTTCTTGGACGACGATTCCCCTCTCTTTCTTCGTGACGAAGCGTCGTGCAAACCTCTTTGTCCGTTAAAGATAAAGTAAACTAGTCGGACATCGAAGAAACGGTGGGACAGACATCCTGTTCCATCAGACAAAAGAAGAGCAATGGAGGTAAGCTTTAATACTTTTTCTCTGTGACGTGGCCGGTTTTATGAACGCATTTTTTTTTTCGAGAGAGACGGGTCGACCCGATGATCTCCGTTTGTTTCCCGGAAAGTGGTCTTGCCAGCATCATTCCTCGTCGTACTGCACCCTAGCACTTTACGATGATGAAAGAGCGATGAGCGTGTTAAAGTGATTGCACTTAGAGGGGATGATTAGTTATATTTATTATGTCCAGAATTATTGGGCCAGTACGACCCCGGGTCCATCAATTATACCCCCTTTAGTCCCATGATCTTTCCCTTCTTAGTTCGACAGTGGTCGGAAGAGTCTCATTATCGTCCTAAGTAATCTTTCTCTCTTGATTCTTGCTCTTTCTTATTTACATTGCGACGATGCAGCCATCGCAGGACGGTTGGGATGTTACTTTTCCTTTGGTTGCTGCTGAGCGTTTTGGGCTCTCCTGAGTCTCGCTCGTGGTTTCATCAGACAAGTCTGTAGTTTGGAGCTGATCTGAGTTCGTTTGATCCTGGCTGGCTGTCTTTTTTCGGCCGAGCAACGCAGAGTCGGCATCGGTTCGGAGCAGAGAGGCAACAGTGTTGATGCGCTTGCCCATTCGGATTCTCAAGACTCTTCAACCGTGAGTATAATTTATTCCGATTTCTTGTGATTAGTGATAAAATAGGAACAACTCCTGAAGGGTTAGCGAGATTAACTTAGAAGAGTTTCTTCCAGTTTTGCTTAGCATAGAACTGAGGGAGAGGCTTTGTTCCCACAGTCCGACACACATTTGTTGCCTTCACATTTTAGGCGATCATTGAAGATGAAAGTCATGACAAAGACAAGCATGTGTGTTCAGAGAACCATGGGAGGCTTGGTAACAGGAGATGCGGTGACTCTAATTTGAGAACAAAGAGCAATGGAAGTCTCGACAGAGAGGAGGAGCATGTTCATAGATCGAAGGCAGGATTGACAATCGTGGGAGCTGCGACGAAGGCCATCCTAACTTCAAGATGCCTCCCAAGATGAAGAAAGCGCAAAAGTCAATAGCCAGTGATGCAAGTCTTGACAGAAAGGAGAAGCATGTCTCTTCAGAGATCAAAGGCAACCTCGGTAGTGGTAGTACCAATGGTAAGGGTCATTCTAAATTGAAAACGCCTTGCTTAACAAAGACAACACAGGAGTCTGGAAAGAAAAAAGAAAATCTTGACAAGAAGGAGAAGCATGTCTCTTCAGAGATCAAAGGCAAGCTCGGTAGTGGTAGTATCAATGGTAAGGGTCATTCTAAATTGAAAACGCCTTGCTTAACAAAGACAACACAGGAGTCTGGAAAGAAAAAGGAAAATCTTGACAAGAAGGAGAAGCATGTCTCTTCAGAGATCAAAGGCAAGCTCGATAATGGTAGTATCAATGGTAAGGGTCATTCTAAATTGAAAACGCCTTGCTTAACGAAGACAACACAGGAGTCTGGAAAGAAAAAAGAAAATCTTGACAAGAAGGAGAAGCATGTCTCTTCAGAGAACAAAGGCGGGCTTAGTAACAGTAGGAGTGGTGGTGACGGCAATTGTAATGCGAAAACACTTCCCAAGATAAACAAAAGATGCAAGTCCGGAAAGAGCACTGGAAGTCTTGACAGAAAGAAGGAGCATGCCTCTTTGAAGAATGAAGGTGAGCCTCATTTGAAGGCTCTTTCCAAGAAGAAGAAACAACCCAAGTCTAAAAAGGAAAATCAAAGTCTTGACAACAAGGACAAGCATGGTTCTTTACAGAATGATGTCAGGATTTGTAATAATAAGAGCTACGATGAGGGTGATCCTAATTTGAAGATGCCTTCCAAGACGAAGAAAACATTCAAGTTGCACAAGCCTGTCTTATCTAAAAAATTAGCTCGAAAGATGAAGTTTTCCCACACTAATAAAGTGACTGATGCCCCTTTCCAAAGCCAGTGTGGAATAACTCCAACAATATCCCCGTGGGTCGGAGGAGCAGAAACAACCTGTGATACTATTTCCTTCCGCAGCCAATGTCTAATGACCTCCCCGCCTTGGGTCGGAGCAGCAACGACCGATGAGACTATCCCCTTCCACAACCAATATGGAGCAACACCCCCAATAATCCGCCCGTGGGTTGGAGCAACAATGACCTGTGAGACAATCCCCTTCGACAACCAATGTGGAATAAACCCCTCACTAATCCGCCCATGGGTCGGAGCAGCAACGACCCGTGAGACTATTCCCTTCTACAATCAGTGTGGGATAACCCCAATAATCTCCGGAGCAGTAACAACTCATGAGACTATTCCCTTCCACAACCAATATGGGATAACTCCAGCAATCTCTCATGGGGTCGGAGCAGCAACAACCCGTACCACCAAGAAAAAAATACAGGAGTCTGGAAAGAAAACAGAAAATCTTCACAAAAAGGACAAGCATGTCTCCTCAGAGAACAACTGCAGGCGTGGTAACAGTTGGACTGGTGGTGAGGGTTATTGTAATTTGAAAACAATTTCCAACAGGAAGAAAAGTCGCGAGTCTAAAAAGAGCAATGGAAGTCTTGACAGAAAGAAGGAACATGTTTCTTCCAAGAATGAAGGCTGGCTTAGTAATAGTAGGGACCAGGATCATGAGTGGATGAACCCAAAGATATCTGTTGGTAGTGGCGCTCCTGGGTGTTGGATTGGTAAACTCTTTGTATCAAATACAGAAATTGCTAAAGGAAGTAGCGGCACCATCGTCCTCGAGGGCTTCTATGAAGATCGACCTGCTGCAGTGAAGCGCCTTGTCCGGGCTCATGATTCTACTGCTTCACAAGAAATACAGTCTCTGAGAGCATCTGACGGAGACCCAAATATTGTTCGATTGTATGGAGTAGAGCATGATCAGGATTTCATGTATCTTGCTCTGGAGCGTTGTGCTTGCAGCTTAGATGACTTAATACGGGCACATTCAAATTCTTCAGGAAAATCTGTCTTCCCTCATGATCCCGCATCAAATGCTATTGTTGAATACAAAATGCATTTGGGTCTAGTTGAGGGGACGATGCAGGATGTTAACTTGTGGATGGAAGATGGCCACCCCTCTCCTTTGCTACTCAAACTGATGAGGTAACTTTTATGACGTGACATGCAAAAAATGGTTTGCACTGAGAAATTACTGTAGTATTTTGCTGCTGGTGGCAATCCTAGAGTGTTGGATACTTCTTATTGTACTTTGTGCTAGCTTTCTTGGGTATTACTTTTAACTGACTCTCAAGCATGTTCACAGAGACAATTTCCATGACTAAATCAAACTGAGTCCTTTAGTCCTCTTCTTTTGCGGGCATTGAATTAGGTCTCAGCCAGCAATTTAAGGCAAATGTTTCTATCTAGTCTCAACTCAGTGGTTTCTTACTATGATAATCAGTAACCATTTAGTGATAAAGTGATTGCTTCTATTTTGATTGAACTTGGCTCACAGGGGTGGCAATTCGAATCATGTGACCTTGTTCATCTCTGTCTTTATTGTCATTTCATGTTCGCCAAAGTAGTTTAAATCCGATTCGGTATGAAACAATTGGCTTTTGTAGAAGCGTCATGTAGTATCAGTTTTGAAGGGACTTGTCCCTGTGTTGATCCAGATTTGGGTTTCTCCCCGGGAGTTTGAGTTGTTCTCTCGCGTCATGTGAAAATTTGCCATCCAGCTTATTGCAGCAGTTGACATAATACCAAAAAATCCTTTGCATGTTTTCTTTTAAAGCCAGTCCTAATAATTATTTCTTCTTCCCTGTTGTCTTAATTTTCTTATCTCGTCTCATTTCATTTGTGTTAGAGAAGTTTCCGTCAATCGGGTATAACTATCAACCAATGCCTTCAAGTAGGATTTCTGTTCCTAGCCGCTGGTTAATCAATTATTGGTAGAGGGCACACGACCGCCTCGTTCACACTTGCCTCTGTTGATCTTGAATGTCTAATTAATGGAATCATCGGTTGGTTTACGTCCTAAGATCTACACTATGTTATCATACAGGGAAGTGGTCTCAGGGGTCGTCCATTTGCATCGCTTAGGAATAATTCATCGAGGCTTAAATCCTCAGAATATTTTGATTACTAAGGAATTATGTGCCAAGTTATCTGATATGGCCATTAGTAGAGTTCTCCCTGGGGATACATCTTCCTCAGAATATCATATCACTGGTAAGTGCTCTTGACAGCTTTACCTGGACCTTCTGTCTTTTTTGAATTTAAGATTGATCCATGCAGATCTGAATCTGTTAGGTGTACTAAAACCTTAAGCCATATTATTTCGGCCATAAGAGCTGTCTTTTTTTCTTTTCTAAAGAAGACCTCATATTGAATCTTTGCTGTCTACGTTGTCGTATGACTTTGGAAATCTGACAGTTTCTGCCGCCATCTTGGACCCTCGATCTTCTTTGCATTTGAGATTGATCCTTATAGGCCTGAATCTGTTAAATGAGACCTTATATCGAATCTTTGCTGTCTACTTTGGGATATGATATTGGAGATCTCTCATTTTCTGCCGCCATCTCTTTTGATTGACTGTTGAATCAGTAATGCCACCTCCGTATCTGTCTGAGTGACAATGGCTGTTTAACAAATGCAAATATCCGATTTCTATCTTGCAGATTGTGGCAAATTGGGATTGCAAGCGTCTGAAAAGCTTTGTCCTGCGCGGCAAACAAGCTCAGTCGATGCGTTTGGTCTTGGATGTGTCTTGTTTTTTTGTGTCACTGGCGGAAGACATCCATTTGGAGACAGCCTAAAGGGCGAAAGTAATACTGAGGAGAACACAATAGACTTGTCCGCAGTGGAATTTTTGCCAGAAGCCGCAGATTTGTTCGCTCGTTTACTAAACCAGGATCATAACCTGAGGTGAGATTACGGAAATGTAACGTGCATGATATCTTTTTCTTTGTATCCATCGCGGCCAAACTACAGAAACATTTGCATCTGAACTGTTTCTAATATCTGGCAGGCCAAAGGCATTGGAGGTACTTCGCCATCCGCTGTTTTGGAATTCAAAGACGAGACTGTCCTTTCTCCAAGACATCAGTGACTGGGTGAAATCAAAAGCTTGGGGAACTAATTCTGATGCCCCGAAAAAATTGGAGAGCATTGCTCAGCGTGTCTTCGATGAGAAATGGAAGGAAAAGATAAATTGTGAATTCATGAAGCACATGCGTAAGTTCAGGATCTACAAGTTTAAAAGAGTCGAAGACTTATTGCGACTTGTGCGAAACACGTTTAGCCATTACAGAGAACTTCCACCAGAAATTCAGGTATGTCTCTACTTCTCAGTACAGCTAATGCATGAAAATTTTGCATCTGCAATGACATGGACATTACTGATTAGATTATTGTCTCCAATACATTGAGTCATTGTTTCATATTTGATGTTCTTCTATCTAGTTTTACAAACATTGGCATGTCCTGCTCTGAACTGTCACTATAAAGAAATATCGCAGCTGTATCTCGGCAAGGCCTATAGATCCAATGTATCAACGAGCAATAGTGAGAGTTTGTGGCTCATACACGATGTCGCACTGATGGTTGCTTGTGGCAGGAGATCGTCGGATCATCTCCTGAGGATTTGGACAGCTATTTCGCGAAACGATTCCCAAGACTCTTGATTGAAACCTACAGATTCGTCTCCATGAGCTGCAAAGACGAGGAGCCTTCTCCCTTTTCGGAGTACTTCAACTCGTGATCAGAACGGCTTATCAGCAGAGAACTTCGCAGCAATTCGGGTCGATGACCACAATTTGCAGGATGGTTGATTTCGGCATCGCATATAAAGATGCCATTACACACTTGGAAGCATATACATGTATTAAACCTGTATGGGCATGTTTGTATGATGCATATAGAGTATGTGAGAGATGATAATCAGGATGTATGATCAGCTACAAAACATCAATTCCAATGAGTTAATTGCTATCTTGAGGCGACAGATTCATGCCTAAACAGATTTTTCAGAACAAGTTGATCTATTATCTATTAGCCTGCGATATCACATACCGCAATTTCTTCGGCAAATGTTCTTTTCAATGTAATATATTGGAGTTAATCCAAAACGAAATTGAGCAATAATTAGCATATTTCAGTGTTAGAATCAGAATGTAAATGATGATTGTCTTGAGGTTCTGTGTATCCAACTCCAAATGTTAAAACAACTTATTCGCCAAAGTTCAAGTACTTCAATCGATATCAACTTTAACGTCCATTTCAGCTCAAACCCACGATTAACACCCGGTTAGTTCGTGTGATCATTCATTGCTCAGATTATGTAGATGACTAACAAGACATCACTGTGATTCCTATTAGATATATTGTATATATTAGGATTAGAGTTTTCCCCTTTATTGTATGTATTTACGTTTATACACTTCCTTGGATATATGTATGTATGTATGTATGTATGCTGGCCTTATGCCTAATGGAAATTCATTCATTCATTCTCCAAAGCTAACATGGTCAGAGCTAGGGTTTGCAACTAATGATTTTTCCTATGTAATTTCTAACATATTAGCTACGTATGATAACACCTCAGAAACGCTCCAGGGAAAGATTCTGTTCCAAAGGTGTTCCCAAAACACTTTTGGGGAACACCTTTGGAACAGAAACATGTATGGTTAAAAAATGTTCCAAGAGTGTTCCGCGGAACACTTTTGTGTAGGGAAACACTTTTGAAGAAGTAAAAAAAACTTGCTTCTGAGTTTTGGAACACTTTTGGAACCATCACCCGCTGCCGCCGACGCGGCCCACCAGCTGCCGCCGACGCGGCCCACCCGCCGGCCACCGTCGGCCGCCGCCGCCGCCCGCAACCGCCTGCCCCTGCCACCGATCGTCTACCGCCGTCGGCGATCAATGGCGGATGCGGAAAAAAATATTTTTTTTTTTACTTACCAAATGCGTTTCTGTTCCCAGAAATCTTAGCCAGGAACATAAACACAAAAAAAAAAGTTTCTTTTCAAAAAATGTACCCAAGAACAGAAACGTTATCATACGCACCCTTACTGCCTAACTGGTATTGTCTTCCTCGTGTAGTTGATAATATTTATCATTGGAGCTACTTGCGTTGGGTATTAAAAGTACCGGTCTATATGTGATTAAAATAATGAAAAAAATAATGCAACGTACTTCAAAATCTCTAGAAGGAAAGAAATTAACAACTCTAAAACGTTTATATATATATATAAGTGCGATTGATTCCTCAGTTTTAGTCGCAATAATGCCATATCTTCTCTGAAAAATGCAGCATCCTTGCACTGTATCTGTGCATTTAAGATTGATTAATGCCGTCCTGAATCTGTTGGTGATGCTAAAACCTTCGGCCATAACATTTCGGCCGCAAGAGCTGTATTTTTTTTTTTTTCCCCTAAGAGGATCTTATGTTGAGAGTTGAATCACTCAATGTTTTGCTCTCTGTGCATTTAAGATCGACTCACTGTTGAATCCTAAACCTATTGCATCTATACGTGTTTGAGTGACCATGGCTCTCAAACAAATGCGAATAGTAATATCGACTGAATTTTTATGAAAATTTTGACCAAAAATTAATTTATGAAAAATTCAAGGGCCAAATTCTTAAAGAGGTGCAAAAATAAGACAAAATTAGGAAATAGCAAAAAGAAAATAAAAGAAACGAAAAAAAGAGTGGGCTTTTCTGGTTCGTAGGCCAATTCACATAGCTCACAAAATTAAAATGCGGCTAAAGCCACGTGTACAACTCGCATTCAACCCACGTGTAGATGCATCAATTTCGGCCCATACAACTCAAAAGAGATGAAGGGCTTACTAAACATCAAGGTTGTGTTTGGTAGTCCGGATTTTAGTTCGGATAAGATAACAAATTATCTTGGCCAGTGTTTGGGAACGTGCTCTAGATCGGATAAACCGGATAATGTTCGGATAAAATATCGGATAAGATATCCGGGGTAGGGGGTGGGATAAAAAAGCTAAAAAAAGCCAACTTAACAAAACAAGAAGAACAAGCTGACCATGCGTGGCTTCTAATCATCATCAAATTCCGACCACCGCCTATTGTCCTCGCCGGCCAGCCAATCCTGTTCTCCAATCGGAGTTTCCCGTTCGACATCTCCACCTTTGCCGAAATCATTACCTTCCATTGAGTCCTTGACGTTGGAAGCTTCCAATGTCATTGCTCGGCCTCCATAAAAAAATCTCCGATTGACAAGTGGTTGGGAACTTTCTCCTGGGGACACTAACCTGCAAGTCTACTCCTTTTCTTCGGCATATTCACGGGGAAGAAATGTTGAATTCTCACTTACAATGTCGGGCCTGATCATCGATGAGTATGGATGTTTGCTGTTGGCCAGTCCTGTTGAAAAGTCAATAAGCTCCTCTTGTCAAAAGCAATGTTGACGAGCTTTAACGCGTAGGAGCGAGTTCGGTTCCTTCGAGTTGAGCCATCAAAGACATTGTGTCTAACTATCTTCTCCCCCCACAAATTGCAGTCAATAGATTCAGGGGGCTCTCTTTCTTCACTAGTTTGTTTAGAAGTAATGGGCCATTTGGATATACGCGAGAAAAAATTGTCGATAGAGCACCAAGCAGTAAGCAATTCTGATTCGAGGGTGAGAGTTAGTGAGGAAGCTCAAGCAGTAAGATCTGGATATTAGAAAGATTACGCTGAGCAATTGAGATATTCAAAGATTTTTTTCTATCCTATTTTGAATTACACTAAATATGTGATGAGATTTTCCATGATTCGGAGGATTTCTAATCCGATCTTTATCTTAACCTATCTCAAGCAGGAAGAACAGAAGGAGTTCCTCTCTCTCTCTCTCTCTCTCTCTCTCTCTCTCTCTCTCTAAGTTCTCATTCGGTGGACGCCACGTCGGTACCTCCGGCGACCCACTTGAGAGCGGTACTTCGTCCGCTCGTCCCCTTCCCGGGCAGCCGATGCCTCTCGGAGCCGTAAAATCTGTCCCCATATGGCCTCGACCTCTCACTGCTCTGTTCTTCCCACCGCCAAACCGAGATCTGAGACGAAGAGCCACCGTGAGCTGAGGACCCGTTCGACCGTCGCGCCGGCCTTCACGCTGACGTCGTTTGAGGTAACTCTCAAAATGAGACACAAGAAAGCAAAGATATAATATGTTTTCACTGCAAGAAAGCAGGGCATATTGTCGCGACCCTCTCGAGGTTGCATGTGGGCTCTCGAGGGCTAATGGGCCGTCCAGTCTGGTCGGACGCGGGCCTCTCCCAAGGCCCGTTACCCAAATCGCAACGGAGGTATGCGTAGTCGACTTTCAGTGTGGTCTGGTGACATGTGCTAAGTGTGCATGCCATGGAGTCGCCACCAATCATTTTTTGGAGGGTATGATTGGACCACCCTATTGAATAGTCGGGAGTTTCTATTCAATTCTGCGATAACTAGAGAAATGGGTTCGGGGACTTAGTTACGTCAACTGTCAGAGTTGACGCCCTTTCGGTACCTAAGTTGACTGAATTTTCTTACCTAAGATTTCATGCAGATGAGTGGAGTACGAATCCTAAATCTAGGAATTCATGCAAATAGGAATGACTATCCTAGCAATCACAATCAATAATAAAATGCGCAAATCAATGAATCCAAATATGTAAAATAATCACATCAAATCAACATGACACTCCTAATAAGGCTCTATTAGCCTAAATAAGTATCAATCAAGCTTAGGAATGATTTAGACATGATTTTACCCATCAGGGGTAAAGTCGTAATTTTGAGACAAAAGGGACGATTTGCCTAAAAAGGGAAAAATCGTCATTTCGGAATGAATCCGGAGTAAAACAATGTCAAAAATAGGTTTGGTCACTCAATTGACCCATTTCCTATTTTTTTTTTTTTTGCAATTTTCATGATTTTCTGGAATTTTAGAAACCGATTTACCATTCGAAGGGGTAAAATCGTCATTTTCTAAAAATGGGAATGAAATGTGGAAATCTTAGACATAAGGTTTAGCCACCTATCTGGCCCATCACCAAATTCTAAGCAATTTCCACAATTCATCGGAATATCAAAGACGATTTACCCTTTGAGGGGTAAAATCGCCATTTTGGATTAAATGGGAGAAAATCCAAAAAATGGAAACAAATCAATTTTTTTGTCATTTTCAGCCTTCAAAAATTTTTAGAATTTTTTTTAGGAATTTTCTGCAATTTTTCTCAATCAATTTTTTTTTTGAATTTTTCCTTAATAATTCATTTTTTTGGAAATTTTTTTTTATTCTGAAAATCACCTAATCACGACACGTGGCTCATCTGCAGACGTCCGATCTAGCATTTTTTTGTTTTTGTTTTTATAGGACGCAACACAATGCAAAAAATAAAGAAGATATTAAGTCATTATACAACATAAACATAAGCAAAGGAGATGGGATCCAGTGAATTTTACGACGTCGGAGTCCGTCGGTGCTCGTGCAACAATGTGTGGGGGGTATAAACCACCAGCAGGAGGCTCGGCCTTCCGATTCTGGGGTAGCACAATATAATTTACAGAAAATAAATAAATAAAACACCTTGGACGCCAATAGGAGGCTTAGCCTTCCGATTCTGGGTCTTTTATGCGAAATATAGAAATGCTATGACATAAAGTAAATACACAACAAATATTTAGACACCAACAGGAGGCTCGGCCTTCCGATTCTGGGTCTTTTATGCGAAATATAGAAATGCTATGACATAAAATAAATACACAGCAAATATCTAGACACCAACAGGAGGCTCGGCCTTCCGATTCTGGGTCTTTTATGCGAAATATAGAAATGCTATGACATAAAGTAAATACACAGCAAATATTTAGACACCAACAGGAGGCTCGGCCTTCCGATTCTGGGTCTAATAGGTAAAATGTAAGGAGTGAGAGGTGGTCTTACCAAGATTGAACCCAAAACAAGCTCGGAAATCCAATTTGGCCCTCGCGGACTCAAGTCTGATCAGTCTGACCTTTGCTCCTTAAAACAGCTCTACGGGACAAATGGCTCGGCCAAATTGGACTCATGATATGTCATTAGAACGGCAAGAGAATAAGCTTTCTAACAGTATATGGCTCGTTCCCATACGGTTCATAACGAAAGAGTTATGGCCGAAAAACCGGACGGTTTTCAATCGCCCAATGACCAGAATCTGTCCCAGAAAACTCCTTCAATTCAACCATTAAAACCCATCCAAAACTCAACTAGACTACAATCTCAGCTTGCTAGATTCCTAATTTAGGTGCTAGAGACATCTTATCGAATATTGGAAGCAAGGCAAGCCCTTGAATCACTCACAATGTTCACGGCACCACCTTGACAGAACCGGTTCAGATTTTTCGAACAAAACAATAAGGGATCAGCCCTTAAATCCAAATATAATCCATCTTCAAACCATAAAACACAATAATATATGTCTTAACAAGGAGTGAAAGGTGGTCTTACCAAGATTGAACCCAAAACAAACCCGAAAATCCAATTTGGCACCCGCGGACTCAAGTCTGATCAGTCTGACCTTTGCTCCTTCAAACAGCTCTACGGGACAAACGGCTGGTCCAAATTGGGCTCACGATATGTCATTAGAACGGCAAGAGAATAATCTTTCCAATGGTATATGGCTCGTTCGCATACGATGTCTAACGAAAGAGTTATGGCCGAAAAACCGAACGGTTTTTGATCTGGGCGGCGAGCTGAGCGAGAGGAAAAAACCGAAAATGAAAGAGAGAGAGTTGAGGGAGAAGAAGAGTCAGGAGATGATGAGGGGGAGGAGATAAATAGGCAGCGGGAAGGAGAGAGGGAGTGGGGGAGAGAGAGAGAGAGAAAGAAAAAATATATATATAATAATAATAAAATAATAAAATAAAAAAATAAAAAAAGTAAAAATAAAATAAAATAACAAAAAGAGAAGACAAAATCATTAGTCCCCTTTTCCTTTTAAATGATGATGTTTCCCTCCTTTTCCTTTTAATCATTACTAATATTTTTGTCAAATTCAATTTTATGGTGATCAGAGAACACCTGAAATCAAACCTGAATTTTACTTTTTATGAGGTTAGAAAATAGATAAAATAAAAATAAAAATACCAACTATTTTTATATATCTTTGTGACCTCAAATATTATTTTTCTTGATTTTCTTGATTTTCTTTTTCTTTTTTTTTCTTTTTTTTTTGTATTTTTCGAAAATATATATAAAAAAATGAAAATTACGAAAATTATTTTTTTGGTCAAAATGGTTCATTTAGCTTGGCTAAGGTCACCAAAATTGATTTTTCAATTTTTTCAACTTTTTATGGATTTTCTATGAATTTTCAAAATAAAAATAAAAATAAAAATAAAAATAAAAAAGTTGATCAAAATTTAGGTGTCAACACATATCAAGCCGAATTGTCCAACGTTAAAGGGAGACAAGCTCAAGTACGAGAAGTACAAGAAGGCTCTAAAGGCAGAAACTTTGAGTGATTCTGATGAAAGTGAAGACTACGTAAACATTTGTTTGATGGCAAATTCAGACTCAGAATCAGATTCAAGCTCAGATTCAGAAACTGAGGTAAGTCCATCTAATCTCCCTGATGAAATTACGGAGTATATTGATGAGCTTTGCAAAAATTACAAAGAAACTCTTGAAAAAGTTTCTATATTGAAAAAGGAAAACTCTTCTTTAAAACAGCAGAATAACTCTCAAAAAGAAAAAATTGAGTTTTTACAACATGAATTTCATCAACTGAAAGAAAGCCATGATCTCATTTCAAAAGAGAATGATACTCTTAAAAAGAAAATTGATAAAACTTCAAAAAAGTTTTCACAAAGCTCAAAAACTTTGGAAAATATTATTTCTAAACAAATACATTTTAATGATAGATCTGGTTTGGGTTTTAAACAAGGAAGTGTTCTCAAAAACAGTTTTTCTAAAATGAATTTCTACAAACCTACTACTACTGTTTATAGAAGGCATTTTTACAAACAGTTTACCAAATCTCACATATATCAGCCTTGTGTAAATTGTGGTGATTCTAACCACATCAAAGAGTCATGCATGAAAGTCTGGAGACCCGTTAAAAAGTCAAATCCTACTAACACAGAAGGACCCAAGAGAGCCTGGGTACCAAAGAAACAGTGAGTTGCTCATTTCTTGCAGGTACCAAAGAGAAGGAAGAGTAAGTGGTTTCTGGATAGTGGATGCTCAAGTCACATGACTGGAAATCCATATGTATTTATATCTCTTTCAAAATGTGATGGTAGAAGTGTGCCATTTGGAGGAAAGAACAAAGGAAAAGTTATTGGAAAAGGCAATATCAAGATTGGAAATCTGACGATTAAAGATGTTTCACTTGTCAAAGGACTAAACTACAACTTGATATCTGTAAGTCAACTTTGTGACTCTGGCTATGAAATATGCTTTCAAGATCTAAAATGCACATGTATGAGCAAGGACAAGAAGCAATCATTCACGGGTCAAAAGCATGGAAACATTTATCTCTTAGATATTGATTCTGACCATGATAATGCAAAATGTCTTATTTCTGTTAAGGACGAATCTGATCTTTGGCACAGAAAGTTAGGTCATATTAGTGAAAAGCACATATCAAAGCTTTCCAAAAAGGGGCTTGTTCGAGGGTTACCTCAAACGAAGTTTGAAAATGGAGGATTATGTCATGCTTGCACACTAGGTAAGCAGGTAAGAGGTTCTTTCAAGTCTGTAAATCATATTTCCTCTAAGCAATGTTTGCAGCTGCTTCATATGGATATTTTTGGACCAAACAGAACCTTAAGTCTTGGAGGTAAGAAATATTGTCTTGTAATTGTTGATGATTTCTCTAGATTTACTTGGGTGTTGTTTCTTGCTCACAAAAGTGAGGCTTTCACATCTTTTTCAAAATTGGCAAAAAGAATTCAAAATAAAAAAGGCTGTACCATTTCTTCTTTAAGAACGGATCATGGGGGAGAGTTTGAAAATCAAAGTTTTTCAGATTTTTACAACGAATTTGGAATTCAGCATAATTTCTCTGCTCCATATACTCCTCAACAGAATGTGGTAGTAGAAAGAAAAAACAGATCCTTGCAAGAAATGGCAAGAACTCTTTTGATTGAGAGTAAGATTGCTTCTCATTTTTTGGCAGAAGCTGTTTCTACAGCTTGTTATATTTTGAACCGAATTTCTCTCATACCTCTTACTGAAAAAACCCCCTATGAAATCTTTAAAGAAAGAAAACCTGTTGTTGCATATTTTCATGTATTTGGTTGTAAGTGTTTCATTCTAAAAAATGCTAATGATCAAATTGGAAAGTTTGATGAAAAATCAGATGAAGGAATTTTTCTGGGATATTCAACAACAAGCAAAACCTACAGAGTCTACAACAAAAATACTCGTGTTGTTGAAGAATCTGTAAACATCAAATTTAATGAGAATTGTCAGAATGATGAACCCGAATCCAGTTATGTACTTCCTCAAGTCTCAGATTCACATGAAGAATCAGAAGAAAAGCAAGAATCAGATGCATATACTGGTTCGGAGAATGCTCAGAAGGAAGCTCACTCAAATGAAGAAAGGCCAGAAGCTGAACAGAATCAACCCACAACTTCTTCAAATGATCGCTTCGACAAAAATTGGAAGCATAAGTCAAGTCATCCAAAGGAACTCATCATGGGAAATATAGATGGATGTAAAAAGTGCATTTCTCAATGTCTACATCAAAGAAGAGATCTATGTTGAGCAACCCCCTGGCTTTGAAGAACCTAGAGGAAAAGATTTGGTTTATTTGCTAAAAAAGGCTCTATATGGATTGAAACAAGCACCTCGTGCTTGGTATGAAAGGTTGAGTAACTTTCTATCCAAACACAACTTCACTAAAGGTAATGTAGATACTACCCTCTTTATAAAAAAAACAAGGTAAGGATATTCTTCTAGTCCAAATTTATGTTGATGATATAATTTTTGGTTCTTCTAATGAGCTGCTTTGCAAGAAATTCTCTAAGGTAATGCAGAATGAATTCGAAATGAGTATGATGAGAGAATTGCGTTTCCTTCTTGGATTTCAAATTCATCAATCTCAGAAAGGAACATTCATATTTCAAGAAAAGCATGCACTGAAAATAGTGAAAAAGTTTGGTTTGGAAAATGGCAAGAAGACAGAAACTCCCATGTCTCACTCCTCCAAGCTAGATAAAGATGAATATGGAAAAGAAGTTGATCCCAAGCTATATCGAAGCATGATTGGATCACTACTCTACCTTACAGCTTCAAGACCAGATATCCTATACAGTTCTGTTTGTGCGCAAGATTTCAGTCAAGCCCAAGGGAATCACACCTATCAGCCGTCAAGAGAATAATCAAATACATTGTGACTTATCCCAATTATGGTTTGTGGTATTCTAAATCTTCTGAATTTATACTAAAAGGTTATTCAGATGCAGATCTTGCAGGTTACAAAATTGATAGGAAAAGCACATCTGGAACTTGCCAGCTCATGGGAAATATGCTTATCTCTTGGTATTCCAAGAAACAAAGTACAGTGGCACTCAGCACAGCTGAAGCAGAATATGTATCACTTGGAAGTTGCTGCGCTCAGATTCTATGGCTAAAACAGCAACTCAAAGATTATGGTGTTGAATACACAAATGTGGAAATTCAGTGTGACAACACAAGCGCCATAAATCTTACCAAGAATCCCATACTTCACTCAAGAGCAAAGCACATTGAGATCAGACATCATTTCATACATGATCATGTTCAGAACGGTGATGTTAATATTCAATATATTGATACAAAAAATCAGCTAGCAGATATTTTCACAAAACCCTTAAATAAGGAATCCTTTAATTTTATTAGAAACAAATTAGCTATCATTAACCCTCTGTTTTGAGCATATTTTAGATCAGAAGGAACATCAGAAAGAAAGACGGAAGGAGCGTCAGAAGGAGCGTCAAAAGGAAAGACAGAATGAGCGTCAGAAAGAAAGACAAAAGGAGCGTCAGAAGGAACGTCAGAAGGAGCGTTAGAAGGAAAGACAGAAGGAGCATCAGAAGGAGAGTGAGAAGCAATTCATATTTTTTTTGGAAAATTCATAAATCAAAGGTCAGTTATCTCCTAAAATTGCTTTTAAGGTAAGTTTCTTATATAAATATATATCTGCGTATATTTGATTGACGGTGACAAATTGATTTATTAAAGGAATTCTTTTATTTCTCTTTAAATTGATTTTGTTTCCAAAAAATAACCGCCACTTTTATAAAACACCGAACCGTCACCTCTGTTCTCTCACTTTCAAATCCTTCTCAAATCAAAACCCTAAACTGTATTCAAAATCTCTCTTGCTCTCGATTTCTTCCTCAAATCAACATTCTCTCTTCCAAAGTTTCAAACTTTCTTCATCTTCATGGCTCCGAAATCAGCCTCTGACTCGAAGAAGACTCCTCAAACGAAGAGAAAGTTCTCCTCTTCAACTGCAGGCACCACCGAGCCTACGAAAAATGAAATCAACGAACAACGCGAGGCATTCCATTTGGAAAAAAGGTTTGTCTTTATCTGTTTTCGAAGAGAAAGAAGCCATGGCACACACTGCTAAGCCAATGTACGATAGCATTAAGGCAGTAGGGGATTTTGGTGATCAACTTAGAAAAATGCTAGATATTCACGAATTTGATAGTGAGAGCGAATTGCTAGAGTTCTTTAGTTTGCCTGGAAAGGTCGTTGAACCAATTGCTGTTAAAGAACCTGAATCTGCCTCTAGAAAGGGGAAGGAGAAAGTAGCAGAGCCCAGTTCGAAAGCAACTACACGAAAACCCTCTCCAATTAGGCCTGGCACCAGTAAGGCAAAGGTCGAAGATGATGATGATATCCTGTTCAATAACTTTGTGAAGAACATTGGGTTTAATTTAGATAAAAGCTTTCCTGATCCTGAATTTCAAAGTCAAGCACATAAGGACAGGTTCGAATCCTTGAAACAGAGAGGCATCATACCACACAGGGTATTTGATTTGAAGTACTTTGACGCAAATGGCATCCCTCTTAGAAAGCATCTTCAAAAGGCCAACCTAGAGCTTTTTGTAACAAAAAAGGGTTTCACTTTTCCTAACTTGGTAGCTTATTTTTACTCCAATCTTCACTTTTCCAACTTCAACACTATGTTCTTCACTGTGTGTAGAAAGCAGTATGTATTGCATGTTGATGAATTGGCATTCATCATGAGCACTAAAAAAAGGATTTTCACACCTCTGGATGTTACTGCTGAGGAGGCTTTCTGTTTTCTTACTGGAAAAGCAAGCTTCTCCATAGAGTCGAAATCTCATATAGCCTACAATGATTTCCCTCTGAAGCACACATTGATGCACAAGGTTGTCATAGAATGTCTCAGACCAAAGGCAGCCTCGAAGACAGACATCTCAAAGTATGAGGCAAAACTGTTATGGGGCATCTTGCAGGGAAAGAAGATTTCTTTTGCCCACACCGTCCTACTGCACATGTACAGGTCAGTCCTCAAGCCAAAGGGACATCTACCTTATGCCGGCCTGATCTATAGAATAATTGAATATTGTAAGATCAAGGCTTCTGGAGAACTTATCAAGAAGGAGATTCCCTTGATGACTGCTGGTGAAACTATGATGGGCAAGATGGGATACAAAATGACTCCTGCTGGATGGAGGACCAAGAACAATGAACCAGTTCTTGTGGAGTTTGAGGATGAGTCCAAACAGAAGTCTCCAAAAAGGATCAAAGTTATGGCACTCAAGGGTCAGCAAGAAGACACTTCACCTGATGATCAGTCCAGAAGAAGCAGGACAGAATCTGACTCTGAAGCTACTCAATCCAAAGGTGCTTTAGATGGAGAAAGTCAAACTGAGAGTCAGAATCACAGTGCTGAAGAAGGAGGAGATGAAAATGAAACACAACCAAAAGACAAAGTTGTGTACATCTGTGATTTGACAGAGGAAGATTTCCTCACTATGTGGACTGATGAGGATGTTGCGAGAAAAGAAAATGAAATAGAGTATCATGATACTCTCTTCACCTTTGACTATGAGCAGTGGTCAACACAAGTACTTGCACAGATGACATCAAAAGAACAGGTGGCAGAACCAGATGATGCTGAGGCTTACTCCGTATCCTCTACCCGATTAACTGTTCACAAAGGCAATTCAAGCTTGGCAACTGCAATTGCAAGAGAGGATCAACTCTCGAGTGTTCAGTCCATACCAATGGACATTGATTAAGAAATAGATTCCGTGCCAAGTACAAAAGCAAAAGGAAAGAAGGCTATAATTCAGGGGGAGCATGTGCCTGCAACCTCTGATGTATTTCTAACAGAAGTGTTTGCTTCTCAAGCCTTTCCTAAAGCTCAATCTAAGGGGGAGAATTTAGCATCGAAAGGGATTGACACCACAAATCAGGAACCATCTCCTACAGAACCACAGGTTGAAACTCAGAGGCAAATGGAAATTCTTCAACAAATTCTTATTCAGGCTCTGGCTGCTATGGAAACCAGGTTAGATCAGAAACTACATAACTTTGACCAGAAGATTGATGGCAAGTTGCAGGATATGGCAAATCAGGTGTCCAATCTCGAGAAAACCGTTGATTTATATGGCAGAATGTTTTGTGCTGAGATTGCAAACATGCCTGCATATGCGCTGGTCAGGACTGACAGAACTGCTTCAAAACTACCTTCAACTCAAGCTGTCAGAAGCCATGCTCAGAGAATGGGAAGCAGATATGAAGGACCTTCTTCAGCAGAGACTGATGCAGAGCTTGAAGATGTTCCCTCATCATCCAAAATTCCCCCTTCTTCTTCTTAAACTTTAACACAAACATATGTCTTTTATTATGCAATTTCATTTTTAAGCAATTCCTTCGACAAACATATTCTTTCGCCTATACACTCTTTTTGCTGTTGACAAAAAGGGGGAGAGTTCTTACCGATTTAATTAGTTCTATTTATCCCTTACTATTTATCCTTCACTACTACAGTGCAGCAGGATATTACAATTGTGCAAGATATTACAATGCAGGAGCAAATTGAGTGACTATGCTATCTGTTTTATCACAATATTCTATGACATACTATATTTATGAGATTTTGTAGTTTTGTCACCATAAAAAATGGGGAGATTGTTGTGGAAATTCTCCTATATTTTGATTCTGACAAAACTATCAAAAGAAGTGTATAAAGTCTTATGATGCAGAAAGAATAAGTAAGCTGCAGGTTGTATGGATTTAATTTTGTCACAAGGACCAAGGGTCAGATGGAGTGCTTCTGGACGAAGGGTCAGATGGAGTGCTTCTGGACCAAGGGTCAGATGGAGTGCTTATGGACGAAGGGTCAGATGGAAGTGCTTCTGGCGGGGTCAGATGGAGATGCTTCTGACGAGTGACAGATGGACCTTATCAAATCTCTGAATTACTATTCCATAAATACTGATCTATTTCAGGAAATTCTTTATGAAGACGAAACTTGAAATTAATCAGTTTATGCATCTCCAAAAAATGAAGACCCACGTATGGCAGGTTTCTGATCAAGGCAAGGTTCTTCATGGAAATTTGTGATATTCGATTAACATGATATCCCTTCTAATTTTAATCAAGGGATCTTCTACAACTGAATATTACTTTCCAAGAATATCTCTTCGGGACCAATAAGGATTTTCCATACGTATGGAAACTGGAGATTTTAGTTGTATGGGCAACTAAATCAGAAGGGTTCAAACTCTTCTTCAACGGTCATCATATCTTCTAAGATACAATCTCGTTCAATCACGATTGATGACGTCCAATCAAGGATTGAAGAGCGATCTCTTGGCCGGGTATCCAACGGCTAGTTTGGAGGCAAGAGAGTATAAAAGAAGAACCATGGCGATTTGAGAAGAAAGGTGAATAGAAATCCAAAAGTGCAAGCGAAATTCGAATTGTACCCAAAATCATTATGAGTGCTCAAATCTTATTCATTGTGAGAATCTATAAGAGAGAAAAACCAAGTGGTTGAGTGATTGTAATTCTCTTGATTCTTCATAGTGAAATCCAGCCGATCGGCTGTCATCGTGGGAGAGTGGACGTAGGCTTGACAAGCCGAACCACTATAAACTCAGCGTGCTCTCTTCTCTTCCCTACTTTGTGGTTGCATTTGAATTGCATATTGTCTCCTGCCAATCGCATATTAAAAGTTTCATTAATTCCGCAAGAAATTATAATTTAGTTGTCGTTTCACCTATTCACCCCTCCCTCTAAGTGATATTGCTAGTTCCAACAAATCGGTCATTTTGCAGGACTCTGGTCATGGATGGCTTGATCCCTGGGATCCTGAGATGAACATTGGCCAAGAATACAGATTCAGGTTTCTATGCTTTGGTATTTTGAGCTTTGATTGATGATATGGTTTCTCTCATTAGCAAAATGATGGACCTGAGTGCGAGAAGGTTAACCACGTAGTGTCAATGAAATAAATAAGAGATAAAGTGCAATTGAGCCTTAAATATTGTCACCAGTAATAAATAAAAAGATAAGTACAATTCAGTCTTAAAAATTGCCACGAAAGTGCAGTCGAATCCTAAAGAAAGACTCGATTGGATCAATTTGATAAGTTTTAAGACTCAATTGCACTTTGTAATAAGATTTAAGACTAGAGACAAAAAAAAAAATTTGGGCTTAGTTTTGTGCTGTTGAGTCTAAGCTTAGATTGGTTTGTCGAGTCTGAACTTAGTTTAGTTTAAATGGATTTGGCCTGAGGTTGATACGGACTGAGTTTGGGTTCTATTTTAGTGCTACCTAGCTTAGGTTCTGATTATTTCGCGAAAAATAAATAATTTGAAAAAATTTCTTTCTAAGAATGATTGTTTATATCGCTTACAAAAAGTGAATGAACGAAGAATATTTTCATCATTTACGAGAACGTTATGTATAACTTGTTGTCTGTGATAAAACTACTTTTTATCGATCAATTATTTCAAGAAATCCAACCGATTATTCCTAATCGTTCATTTTTCGCGGAACAAGCGTGACTTTAATTCTACTTGATTAGCATGCCTTTAGATTAGTGTCTTAATGGTACTTTTGATATAGCTTAGGTTTAGATAGATTAATCTTTTAGATAAGAAATTGGGCTCCATTTGAACTTAGCACGTGGGGATCATGTCCCGAGGCTTAACAACAAAGCCATGTGTATTCTTTGCCCGACAAATATCGGGTTTTCTTGCTCCTACTTTACTTTAGGCCTTTTCAATAATTAGCTATTCGATTATCTTAATTTTCATTTTTAGAGGTGAATAGGATAAGCCTTAGGATCATAATAAACCCCCTAAAAAACTTGGTAACAAATCAATCAACTTAGAAAATCGAAATGGCACTTAGACAATTAATGTAATCAAGTCCCCGACCATAAATTTCTTGATTGCTAGTCAACCCAATAGGCTTTTGTCGAGTCCCGTTTCACATAAAATGTTATGGGCTTTCAATCGAGCTTAAAAATTAATCAAACGTCGTGCGAGGTAAGCACTTGGGAGAGCCAGCACCTAATGAATGGCCATCGACTGTCATTTGGGAGTGACCTCTAAACTTGTTTTTTCTCCCGATATGCTCGCGACACAACTTCACGTAGAAATAAATGATCAACATGACTGTCAAAATTAAGAAACTAGTTTTGTGTATAGGTCCTTCAACATAATACATTTGGTAAAACGCTTCGGCACGAGATTGAACCACTGTGAGGATATTCAACCGCATTCAATTTTTTTTTTGGTCGAATAACCGCATTCAATTGATGAACTAATTATTGAACAGATCGATATTTTGTTGAGACATCATTAAACATCATTAGCCGAGAGAGATTGTTCCTCCATCTCTCTCTCTCTCTCTCTGCTCTAGCTTCCCTTCCAAGCTGAGGAAAAAGGAAAAGAAAATCCCATGAATTTCCCCTGGATGAAATAAACTTGCAATATTGGCAAAACAGATGCGCCATTTTTTCGCTCGTCTGTTTCTCAAGGATTGCCAAAATTCATCTGTGAACCGCCCGAATTTTAACCCGACCCACCCGGGTTGGAATATAATGCGAAAATCCTGACGACAGAAGGGTCACACAGCCTCCTCTCCTACGCAACCCCTTCCTCCTCCAGTCTAAACAGCTCCTCCTGCTTCCCCTCAACCCTTCCCCTCCTCCATTCGATCGGCACAACAATGGGTCAGGTTCTAGGATGTCTTGGCAGAAAGGAGGAGCGTGTTTCTGCAAGAAATGAACGCAGGCTTGAAAACAGTAGCAACACTGCAAGAAATGAACGCAGGGTTAACAACAGTAGCGACTTTGATGCGAGTTTCAGTGAACTAGATCTTACAAATCTCAGTGTACTAGATTTCGACGAGTGTAAATATTCAAAGGAAATCGACAGCATTCTTCATTTTCTCTGTAATCCTTCTGAAGTACTTATTGAAGAGGGTCTTCAGCGCGGTCATTCTCTTCCGGAAGGAATTCCCGAGAGGAGGAATAGGCGCGAGTCTGGAAAGAGTAATGGAGGTCTTGGCAGAGAGGAGAACCATGTCTCCTCGGGAAATGAAGGCAGTCTTAAGCTCAAGGTTAGTATTGGCCAAAACCCAGTATCAAGTACAGAAATGGCTAAGGAAAGTAATGGGACCAATGTTCCGGACCAACAAAGAAGAAGTGATGGGACCAAATTCGCTGACGGTCATATTGCTGCAGTGAAACGCCCTGTTCGCCCTGATATGAGCACAGAAATCGCTAAGGGAAGTAATGGGACCAAGGCCTTTGAGGGCTCCTGTGAAGATCCACCTGTTCCCGACCAACAAAGAAGAAGTGATGGGACCAGTGGCCTTGAGGTCTCCTGTGAAGTTCCAACTGTTGAAGCGAAACGCCCTGCACAGGTGCATAAGCCACGTAACGCTTCGAGGAAGGCTGCACAGGTGCATAAGCGTAGTAAGGCTTTGAGGAAGGGAGAGATTGAATCTGAAGGAAAGGCAGGATGGGGTATTGTTCGGTTGCTCCGCAATCCTTATGAACAATCTACTGAAAAGGGTGTTCGGTTCAGTGAGGCTTTGTGGAGAAAAATTGCCGAGTGTAAGAATAGGCGCCAGTCTGGGAAGAGTAATGGAGGTCTTGAAGGAAAGGAGAACCATGTTTCTTCAGGAAATGTAGGCAGGCTTGAGCTCAATGACCTTCCTGATGGTGGCAATGAAGAGCTTTGGAGTGTTGAACCCACCGGATCAAGTACAAAAATAGCTAAGGACTCCTTTGAAGGTCGACCTGTTCCGGTTCGGGTGCATCTAGTGGAGTCCGGCCAGGATCCCGTGTGGCTTGCTCCAGGGATCCGTATTTGCAGCTTAGAGGATTTAATTCAAGCACTTTCAGATGACTCTGCCTTGCTTTGTGTCGACTCAGTTAACGAGCTGATGAGGTAATTTTTATGCTTTGACGCGCACAAAGGATTTGAAGATATTAAGTGGATGTGTGGTCATACAAGAATGGATAAGATAAGAAATGAATATATTCGACGAAAAGTTATTGTAGCTTCGGTGGCAGAAAAGATGAGAAAATATAGATTGAGATGGTTTGGACATATTCTTCTTAGATCCCTAGATGATCCGGTAAGAATAAAAGTTTGTTATCGAGAGCTTAACATGAAGAGAGAAAGAGGTCAACCGAAACTTACTTGGGGGAAGGTAGTAAAACAAAATTTAATGGAGTGGGAAATATATTAGCGTATGGCTGGCCTTAGGACTGAGTGGAGGAAAGCTATTAGCATTATGGACGGGCAGAATTTCTATGTTCCTGGCTGTTCTTTTTTTAGTCCTTGTTCCTTGTGTGTATATATATATATTCCTCAATCAGTTTTGCTTTTAGTTCATTTATTTTTGGGCTCATCGACGGCCGACCCCAACTAGTTTAGGATAAAGGTAATGTTGATGTTGTTGACATGCACAAAGGATTTGAATTGAGAGATAAATGCAGTATCTTGCTCATTGGGGCACTCCTAAAATCAACTGTATTTGTACTTCTAGTGAGCTTGCTTCATATGTTTTACATGTGTCGGACGCATCCTGTAGAGATCACTACCTTCATGTACTCTTCATGCCAGCTCATGTGGGTATCAGGTGCTACTCCACAGACTTAATTGCTCTCCAGCAAAAACAGCATATTATTAGGCCATTGCCTTGACTCTGATCAGTCTCGTGGACTGACTTTTGAACCTTGGAGCTTCCTTCCTAGAGTCTTAGATTAGGTTCAATGTCACTGATAAGGCTAAAAACTCAACCACTGGTTTTCTCCATGGAAATCAGTTTGATATTATCAATTACGTAGTAATAAAAACATAGATTTTTTCCCATTGTGCTAATATCAGTATCTCTTCTCTCTTTTCTGATTTGTGAATGCTACGGAATCCTAATGCGCTCAAATCAGAAAATGGCGATGTTATTGATACGGCGATCAGATCAGATTCTGTACCTGGTTTTTTCATTTGGAGTTATGTAAAGAACCTGTGACAGTCTTGTTGCTCCCTTGTACTTCTAGCACGATTGCTTGCTCTTATTGTGTTAGAGAAGTTCCTGAATTTCCAATGGGATATGGCTTGAATAGAGAGTTATGTAGCTCACACTTTCTAGTGGCCCTGGTTCCGGATACGTTGTTCGTTTAAGTCATAAAGTATACTGTATATTATGTTACAGGGATCTAATATTAGATCTCGGCCGTTGGCATGACAAAGGAAGAATCCATAGTGACTTAAAGCCTAAAAACATCTTGATTACAGAGATTTCTGCTAAGCTACCTGATTTAGGCACTATTCATGGAGATGCATCATGTCATCCCACTGGTAAGTGTTCTTAACAGCTTTATCCATACCTTTGATCTTCTTTTCCTCGAGATCGATCCATGCATAATCTCAATCTATACGGTGGTAATCTTCAGATTCCTGGTCAAAACTTCAGAACCTATAATTTTACCTGAATCCGCTATGTTGGAAGACAGGTTGCTTTATATTGCTTTTACGTTGCGTTAAAGTTTGTGGAGATTTAACAGTTTTTTTCACCGTCTCCCTTCCTTGAACGGTGAATCTATCATATCCATTTGTATATGTACCTAGTGATGATGGCTCTTCTGTGGATATCTGATGTCTGTTTTGCAGATTGTGAAAACTCAGGATGGCGAGCATGTGAACAGCTTCTTGGTGAAAGTTCATCATGCGCCACGAATATGTTTTCTGTAGGTTGTGCCTGGTTCATGTTACTCAGTCGTGGAAAACATCCATTTGGTGATCATCCTCAAGAACGTGACAATAATATTTGGGAGGACAATATGAACTTATCATCATTGAAATTCACACAACAAGCCAAGTATTTTTTTTGGCGTATGCTAAACGCGGATCCTAAATTGAGGTGAGGATACTGTCATCCTTAATTTGCATCACCATCATTTTCATTCAATTTCTTGATAGATTTTCTAGCCATTGTTGGTTAATAGGGTCAAGTTTGTTACCCTCCCACGAACATACACCGAAGATGATTTCGTTATGAATATTCCAAGGATTTTAGCAAAAAGCGCTAACTACGAAGTTGGAGAATATCATTGAATTTTGGGACTGAATGATTAAGTTGCCAATTTAAGATACTTTAGGGTTGATAATTCCAGGCTTCCTGTCATAGTCAACATGACTGCCTCACGATTCAGCATGTTCAAAAATTTGCTCATTGAGCTAAAGCAATTCTAATCGTCATAGAGGATTGCACCAACGCCAATTTTTTTTTATGCTTATGAATTCGGGAGTCGGTCCATCTCATCGTTGTTCATGTGATTTATTCTTTGAGCACTTTGGGCTATAGTTCCGTTTTTTCCATGGTCAGTTGTTAATTGCTTTTAATTACTGGCAGGCCAGAGACATGGGAGATGCTTTCGTGTTTTTGGAGTCCAGCGGAGAAACTGCGCCTTTATGCATGGTTCATCGACGTACTACAGTCGAACTCTGCACTCGGTCGAGATCTTCTAAATGAATTGGAGAGCGGGGATCCGGTTTTTAATGGGGAATGGATCAACTTAATAGATCCTATATTTAAGGATGGCATAGAGAGAAGGAACAACGACTACGATTATACTTCTGTCAAAGACTTCATGCGCTACATGCGAAATCTGTTTTCCCACCCCACCGGAATCAAAGAAATTAAGGTACTCTCTCTATGTAAGAATTGGGATGATGCAATATAAGGATTTTTAGGACTTTGTAAACCTCGGATTGCCATGCCTCATATCTATGATTGCATTCATGGTTCTGGCAGGGGATCAGGCGATGGGATGACAGGCTTATATACAGTTACTTTGCTGACAAAGTCCCGAGCCTCTGGCTGAAGACATACAGAGCCGCTTCCCGGTTTTGCGGAGAAGAGGATTGGTTTAAGGGGTTCCATCGAGAAGAACCCTTTTTTGGAGGAGGGCATTGACTTTTTTGCTGTTTTTCTCACTGTCTCCCTTCCTTGAATTGTGAATCTATCATATCCATTTGTATATGGTTATAGTGATGATGGCTCTTCTGTGGATCTCTAATGTCTGTTTTGCAGGTTGTGAAAACTCAGGATGGGAAGCTCGTGAACAGCTTCTTGGTGAAAAACCATCATGCGCTACGGATGTGTTTTGTTTAGGTATTATTTGGTTCATGTTACTCAGTGGTGGAGAACATCCATTTGGTGATCCTCAAGAACGTGACAATAATATTCGAAAGGGCAATATGAACTTGTCGTCGGTGAAACTCGAGCCCGAACTCGAGTATTTGATTTCGCGTATGCTAAACAGTGATCCTAAATTCAGGTGAGGTTATGTCATCCTTAATTTACATTGCTATCGTTTTCATTCCACTTCTTGACAGATTTTCTTACCATTGTTGGTTATTAGGGCTATAAGTTTGTTACCCGCCCAAAAACACGTAAATCTCAATCATTCTTAGCGCACTGTTTAGACTACACATGCCGAAGATGATTTCGTTATGGAAATTCCAAGAATTTCGCATATAGCGCTAACTATGATTAGGTTGCTAATACTTGCTGGCTTCTTGTCATAATCAACACAAACGCCTCATGATTCAGCATGTTCAAACATTATGGTTGCTCATTGAGCTAAAGCAGTTTCTTTTTTTCCCCAATCAGAGCTAAAGCAATTTTAATCGTCGTACAGATTGCACCGACGCCCTATTTTTTATGCTTATGAATTCGGGAGTCGATCCGTCTCAGCGTCGTTCATGTGGTTGATTTCCTTGAGCAACCGTTTTGTTTCCATAATTTTCCGAAGGTCAATTTTTAATTGCTTTTAATTATTGGCAGGCCAGAGACACGGGAGGTGCTTTCATGGTTTTGGTTTCCGGAGAAGAAAGGGCGCTTTTATGTAAGGTTCAGCGATATACTACATTCAAATGATCCGGCACCCAGTCAAGACCTTCTAAATGAATTGGAGGGCGAGGAGGATGAGGTTTCTTATGAGCATTGGATCGACAAAATAAATCCTATATGTAGGGAGGGCATAGAAAAAAAGGGGCCACAAGTACAACTATAGTTCTGTCAAATCCTTACCGCGCGTGGTGCGAAATGCGTTTTCCCACACCGCGGGGATCAAGAATATTGAGGTACTCTATATGGAATTGTGAGATGCAATATAACGATTCTTAGGACTTTGTATATCTCGGATTGTGTGAACTCATGCCTGATATCTGTGATTGCGTTCATGGTTCTGGCAGGAGATCCTGTGATCGGACGACGGGAGTATTTACAGGTATTTTGCTGACAGATTCCCGAGTCTCTGGCTAAAGACATACAGAGCCGCTTCCCGGTTTTGCGGAGAAGAGGATTGGTTCAACCCTCAGCAGTCAACAACTTCTCTCCGCCTAGCTAGCTTTTTTACCTATGGATATCTAACGATGAATATTTAGGCTAAGGAATCGGGATCATGTGGTGGCAAACACACCGCGATCCTCAGCTCATCGAATTGAGCGAGAGCACAGTCTCAGCCACACATCAGCGAGCTGATTCATAAGAGCTCTATAGGCTCGAACTCTCTGTCCCCACCCTCTTCGACCCCTCGGCCAATAGCCGACAAAGTCTCCGAGCACGGCTTCTTCTCTTTCCGGCTTGCTTCTCCGTCGAGTAACGGCGTACCCAGAGCATCTATAACCGGAGCCAAGGATGAGGGTATTTTCGTAACCGGAAGTTCCCGTCATTACAACTTCTTTCATACCTTCGACTAGACATGGCCAAATAAATCGTGGGCTCGGAACCGGCCCGTTGACCGGCCCCACAGTTCCACATTTTTCGAAACCGGCATTTAAAAAAAAGATATAAACAAATTGAATCGACAATTCCTTGAACCGGTCCGGAACCCCCGGTTCTAGCTTTTTTAGGAACCGGAACCGGCCACGTCTACCTTCGACGAATCCCGACGAATCCATAGTGGATGCGAGAGTTTTGAGGCTGGTGACAACCTATAAATTTGTATTTTTTTTTTCCACAATGTTTACATTTTACGTCATACTTATTTGCGCCTTAATGTTCCTACAAAAATTGTTCTCATATGTCGGATGTACCCTCCCATCCGGCTCCTTTGTTGTTAACATTTCTTCGACACCGACGTGCTTGACGTTGATTTTATCATCTTCATATACCCAATGTGTAAAATCATGAGAATCATATTCATGAGGATAATCGGATTCCCCCATCCTCATCGGGCTCTTTCCCCTGTCACCAGCTCTGCTTTCACTTGTCGTTTTTTGAGAGAATTGAACAGAAAGCGGATTCAGAAAATTGAGCAGATCGAGAAAATTAAGAGAATTTGAGATAAATTGCAAGAAAAAATGAAAGAAGAAAAGGAGTATTTATAATAGTTAGAATAAATTTAGTAAATTAATTAAAATAATAAAAATAATAAAAAGAAGGGGGTGGAGCCGTTGTTCGGGAAAGAGCCATACGACTCTCTCCCGATTTTATTTTATTTTATTTTATTTTATTTTTTAGGCCGTGGGCTAAGGCTCAATGCCTATGAGCCGGCTCCCGGTTTATAGGAGCCATAACCGGGCCGCTTCCGGTTTGAAATCGGCGGGCCCAATCAATGGGCCGATTCCGGGCCCGACCCGTGGCCACCACTAGCCGTGAGAGCTGTCTAGATTGTCGTATGATTGGAGATCTAACTGTTTTTGCCGCTCTCCTTCGATCAACTGCTGAATACATAATGCCGCATCTACACGTGCCTGAGTGACAAAGGCTCTCAAACAAATGCGAATAGTAATATCGAGGCGAATACGATGGACTTGCCTCCACCGGAATTCAAGCCAGAAGGAAAAAAAGAGCATACAACAGAGTTATTATTATCTTAGGATCGTACGATGCGATCTTGTAATTATTGGAAAACCACGTGAACGAGTATCTTAAAAATAAAAATAACAAATCCGATATTCAATGTACCAACTTGTGGACGACTGAATTTTTATTGAAAATTTTGGCCAAAAATTAATTTATAGAAAATTCAAGCGCTCAATTCTCATAAAGGTGCAAAAATAGGAAACAACGAAAAGAAAAAAAAAAAAGAGTGGACTTTTCTAGTTCGTGGGCCAATTCACATAGCTCACAAGATTAAAATTCGGCTAAGGCCACAAGCAGAACGGGAAAAGTGTCAAAAAAGTCCTAAACTTATTACCCTAGTGCCAATTTAGTTCTAAATCTTTTTTTGGTGCCAATTCAGATTAGTGCCAATTTAATCATAAACCTTTTGCATTAGTGCCAATTTAGTCCTAAATATTTTGTATTTATGTCAATTGAGTCAATTCGATCAATTTTGGCCGAAAATCATTGGCACAAATATCAATTGTCCTACGTGGCACGGTTTGCGCTAACGTGGATATTTTTTTTTTAAATATTTTTTGATATTTTAAATATTTTTTTAAAAAAATAAAAAATACTTAAAAAATATTTAAAATTATAAAATAATATTTTAAAATATCCAAATTAGCGTTTGTCATGCCACGTAGGATAATCGATGTCCACATTAGTCATTTTCGATCAAAATTAGTTAGATTAACTCAATTGACATAAATACAAAATATTTAGGACTAAATTGGCACAAAAAAAAGGTTTAAGACTAAATTGGCACTAGTGCAATAAGTTTAGGACTTTTTTGACACTTCTCCCCAAGTAGAACTCGCCTTCAGCCCACGTGTAGATGCATCAATTGCGGCCCATACAACTCAAAAGAGATGAAGAGCTCACTAAACATCAAGGTTGTGTTTGAAAGTTCGGATTTTAGTTCGAATAGGATAACAAATTATCTTGGCAAGTGTTTGGGAACGTGCTCTGGACCGGATAAACAGGATAATGTTCGGATTAAAATATCGAATAAGATATCCGGGGTAGGGGGTGGGAGTGGGATAAAACAGGATTTGGATAAAAAAGCTAAAAAAGCCTACTTAACAAAACAAGAAGAACAAGCCGACCATGTGTGGCTTCTAATCATCATCAGACTCCGACCACCGCCTATTGTCCTCACCGGCCAGCCAATCCTGTTCTCCAATCGGAGCTTCCCGATCGACATCTCCACCTTTGCTGAAATCATTACCTTCCATTGAGTCCTTGACGTTGGAAGCTTCCAATGTCGCTGCTCGGCCTCCATCAAAATCTCTGATTGACGAGTGGTTGAGAACTCTCTCTGCAAGTCCCACTCCTTTTCTTCGGCATATTCCCAGGGAAGAAATGCTGAATTCTCACTTAAAATGTCGGGCCTGATCATCGATGAGTATGGATGTTTGCTGTTGGCCAGTCCTGTTGCAAAGTCAATAAGCTCCTCTTGTCAAAAGCTATGTTGACGAGCTTAACGCGGAGGAGCGAGTTCGATGGATTTCAGGGGCTCTCTTCCTTCATTAGTTTGTTTAGAAAGTAATGGGCCATTTTGCATGAACGCGAGAAAAATTTGATGATAGAGCACTAAAGCAACCCTGATTCAAGGGTTTGAGAGCTAGTAAGGGAGCTAAAGCAGTAAGATCGGGATATTAGAAAGATTACGCTGAATAATTAAGATTTTTAAAGATTTTTATCTCACCTTGGATTGCATTAAATGTGGTGAGATTTTCTATAATCTGGAGGTTATCTCGAGGATTTCTAATTCGACTTTACCGCCCGATCTAAAGCCAAACGCACCCCGAGGCAAGATGAAAACCCTAAAGGAAGGAAATCTTAAACTTTTTATCGTCCCATCTGTTCGGCGAGTGAAAAGAGGGTGGCGGCACAAGGAAAGGATAAAACGAAGATCTCTTCTTTTAAGCAAACACGTTCATGGAGAAGGTTTTAGTCGTTCGCGTTCTCGTCGCCTCCATTGCAACACCATCGCGTTCTCTCTCTCTCTGAGTCCTCATTCGGTGGACGCCACGTCAGTACCTCCGGCGACCCACTTGAGAGCGGTGCTTCATCCTCTCGCCCCCTTCCCGGGCAGCCGATGCCTCTCGGAGCCGTCAAATCTTGTCCCACATGGCCTCGACCCGTCACTGCTCTGTTCTTCCCACCGCCAAACCGAGATCTGAGACGAAGAGCCATCGAGAGCTGAGGACCCGTTAGACTTTGAACCTGCCACCGTCGCGTCGGCCTTCACGATGATGTCCTCCTCCTCCGGGGTAGTCCAGAGCGTCGGAATGAGTGGCGTGCCCGACCCTTCTGTTCACTTCTACCGTCGTGGCATTGTCTCGCGTTCTTCTCGCTTTGTGGCCTTTGGTGTGCGCCAACAAGATAAGTCCCAACATTTTTATTCCTTGGGTTTTCTGCGGTCTTGTATGTGGGCATCTCTAGCTTCGTTTGTCTGTTCTGTCGTTCAGGCATGGTTGTTGAAAAACACCCAGGTCTTATAAAAAACAGAGGAGAGGAAAAGTAGGTCTGCACATAGGGGGCGCCGCTCGGCTCGGGTTCAAGCCAAGGCAACGCTCGACTCCATGGCCAAAATCCTGACGAGAATCGGTCATTTCGCAGGATTCTGGTCATGGACGGCTTGATCCGTGGGATCCTGAGATGAACATACGTGAAGAATATACGCTCAGGTTTTTATGCCTCGGTATTTTGAGCTTCCATTGAAATTGGGAGTTCTTAGTCTCTTTCTATTAGGAAAATGATAAGACCTGAGCGTGAGAAGGTAAAGGACGAAGTATCAATGAATTAAATAAGAGATAAGTGCAATCGATTAAAGAAGGACTTGATTAGATCAATTTGACAAATCTTTAGCACTTAATTGCACTTTTTTTAAAAGTTTTAGAACGCAATACTTTCAATTTACTTATCCTAGTAGTCAAATATGGAAAATAGAGTAGTATTAATGATAGAGACAAATAAAATGGGCTTAGTGTTGTTGGGGTCGGAGCTTTGATGGGTTTGTTGAATCCGAGCTTAGTTTAGTTTAAATGGATTTGGGCTGAGGTTGATATGGATTGAGTCTGGGTTCTATTTTAGTGCTACCCAGCTTAGGCTTTAATTATTTCTCGTGAGAAATAAATAATTTAAAAAATATCTTTTTAAAAATGATTGTTTATCTCGCTTTCAAAAAAAAAATGAATGAATAAAAAATATTTTTATCACTCACGAGGATCTTTTTGTCGGTAATAAAGTCATTTTTCATTGACTAATTATTTCAAGCAATCCATGCGATCATTCTTAAAAATTATTTTTCAAATTATTCATTTTTTCGCGAAAATAAACGGGACTTTAGTTTTACTTGATTAGCATGCCTTTAGTTTGGGGTTTTAATGATATTTTTTTATATAGCTTAGGTTTAGATAGATTAATCTTTTAGACAAGAAATTGGGCTCAATTTGAACTCGGCATGTGGGGATCATGTCCCGAGGCTTAATAACAAATCAATCAACTTAGGGTACCGAAGTGGCATTACTTAGATAATTAGTGTAATCAAGTCCCCGACCATAAATTTCTTGGTTGCTAGTGAACCCAATAGGCTAGTGTCGAGTTCCGTTTCACATAAAAATGTTATAGGCTTTCAATCGAGCTGAAAAAATAATCCAATGTCGCATGAGGTATCGCTTGGGAGAGCCAGTGCCTAATGAAGAGCCGTTGGCTCGCCTTTGGGAGTTAACTCTAAACCTGTTTTTTTTTTTTTTTACCTCGGCATGCTCGTGGCACAACTCAACATAGAAATAAATGATCAGCATGACTATCGAATTAAGAAACTAATCTTGTGTACAAGTCCTCCAACATTTGGTAAAATGCTTCGGCACGAGATTGATTGCTCAGAGCATTTTCAATTTGTCTTTCCAAGGTCGCATCTGGGATTTCTTTGGTTTGTTTTCTAAGCTTTCTCTGCAGACAGAGCGCGAAACCACTGTGAGGATATTCAACCGCATTCGATTGATGAGCTAACTATTTGAACAGAGATCGACGACATTTTGTTGAGACATCATTAAACATGACTATCGAATTTAGAATTCTCTTTTTATCTTGGGGTCGCCGTTGAGCTCTACTGTGGCTGCCGAGCTGAGGGAAAAGGAAAATAGAATTCCGTGAAATTCCCCCCGGATTGAAAGAGGTCCGCCATTTTCCGCAATCCTCTGTTTCTCAAGGTTTGCCAAAATTTATCTTTGAACCTCCCCGGATTATAACCTGATCCACCTGGGTTGGAATAAAAATGCGACAATCCCAAAGATTCCCAACGACAGAAAGCCAAACCCTAGGTGGTCAAATCTGACTGACCCGCACACGGTCCCCCACACAGCCTCCCTCCTACGCAACCCCTTCCTCCTCCACTCTAAACAGCTCCTCCAGCATCCCCTCAACCCCTCCCTTCCTCCATTCGATCGGCACAACAATGGGTGGGGTTCTAGGATGTCTTGGCAGAAAGGAGGAGCGTGTCTCTGCAAGAAATGAACGCAGGCTTCACAACAGTAGCAACACTGCAAGAAATGAAGCGTTCAGGCATGACAACAGTAGCAACGATGATGTGAAGCTCAATCGTTCTACAGTACTTCTTGAAGCTTCTACAGTACTTCTTGAAGACAGTAAATATATAAGAAACGAAGTGGGGAGCATTCGTCAGTTTTTACGCAATCCTTCTGAAGTACTTATTGACAAGGGTCTTCAGCGCCTTCATTCTCTTCGGAAAGGAATTGCCGAGAGGGGGAATAGGCGCGAGTCTGGAAAGACTGATGGAGGTCTTGGCACACAGGAGAAACATGTCTCCTCAGGAAATGAAGGCAGTCCTAAGCTCAATAGCCTTCCTTGTGGTGGCATTGAAGGGTTTAGTATTGACCAAAACCCCATATCAATCACAGAAACGGCTAGGGAAAGTAATGGGACCAATGTTCCCGACCCCCACCAACAAAGAAGAAGAAGTGATGTGACCAAAGTCGCTGACGGTCAAATTGTTGCAGTGAAACGCCCTGATCGAGTGGAGAGCCCCAAAGTCGGTGAGGTTCGAGCTGTTGCAGCGAAACGCCCTGCACAGGTGCAGAGGAAGGCTGTACAGGTGCGTAAGCATAGAAAGGCTTCGAGGACAGGACAGATTAAATCTGATGGAAAGGCAGGATGGGGCATTGTTCGGTCGCTGCGCAATCCTTATGAACAATCTACTGAAAAGGGTGTTCGGTTCAGTGAGGCTTTGTGGAAAAGAATTGCCGAGTGTAAGAAGAGGTGCCAGTCTGGGAAGAGTAATGGTGGTCTTGAACGAAAGGAGAACCATGTTTCTTCAGGAAATGGAGGCAGGCTTGAGCTCAATGACCTTCCTGTTGGTGGCAATGAAGAGCTTGGGAGTGGTGTACCCCCCAGATCAAGTACAAGAACAGCTAAGGACTCCTTTGAAGGTCCACCTGTTCCTGTTCAGGTCCATCTAGTGGAGTCCGACCAGGATCCCGCATGTCTTGCTCCAGAGATCCGTACTTGCAGCTTAGATGACTTAATTCAAGCACTTTCAGATGACCCTGCCTTGCTTAGTGATGCTTCGGTTAATGAGCTGATGAGGTAATTTTTATGTTTTGACGTGCACAAAGGATTTGAGATGAGAGATAAATGCAGTATCTTGCTCATTGGGGCATCCTAAAACGGTTAATGAGCTGATGAGGTAATTTTTATGTTTTGACGTGCACAAAGGATTTGAGATGCGAGATAAATGCAGTACCGTGCTCATTGGGGCATCCTAAAATCAACTGTATTTGTACTTCTAGTGAGCTTGCTTCATATGTTTTACATGTGACAGAAGCATCTTGTAGAGATCACTACCTTCGTGTACTCTTCTTTGCTAGCTCATGTGGGTATCAGGTGCTACTTGACTGACTTAATTGCTCTCCAGCAAAAAACAGCATATTATTAGGCCATTGCCTTGACTCTGATCAGCCTCGTGGACCGACTTTTGAACCTTGGAGCTTCCTTTCTAGAGTCGTAGGTTAGGTTCAATGTCACTAATAAGGCTAAAAACTCAACTCCTAGTTTTCTTCACATGGAAATCTGTTTGATATTATGAATTACGTATTATTAAAAACATAGATTTTTTTCCCATTTTGTTAAAATTAGTATCTCTTCTCTCTTTTTTGATTTGTGAATGCTAAGGAATCCCAGTGCGCTCAAATCAGAAAATGGCGATGTTATTTATATGTCGATCAGATCAGATTTTGTACCTGGTTTTTTCATTTGGAGTTACGTAAAGAACCTGTGACAGTCTTGTTTCTCCAACGTACTTCTGGCACGATTGCTTGCTCTTAGTGTGTTAGAGAAGTTCCTGAATTTCCAGTCGGATATGGCTTAGAGTTTTGTAGCTCATGCTCTCGAGTGGCCCAGAATTGTTGGTTTAAGTCATAATTTATACTGTATATTGTGTTACAGGGATCTAGTATTAGAACTTGGCCGTTGGCATGACAAGGGAAGAATCCATAGGGACTTAAAGCCCAAAAATGTCTTGATTACAGAGGGTTATGCTAGGCTACCTGATATGGGCACTATTCATGGAGATGCGTCCACTGGTAAGTATTCACGACAGCTTTATCCAGACCTTTGATCTTATTTTCCTCGAGATTGATCCGTGCATAACCTCAATGTACACGGTGGTAATCTTCAGATTCCTGGTCAAAACTTCAGACCTATAATTTTACCTGAATCTGCTATGTTGGAAGTGAGGTTGCTTTATATTGCTTTTATGTTGCGTTAAAGTTTGTGGAGATTCAACAGTTTTTCTCACCGTCTCCCTTCCTCGAACGGTGAATCTATCATATCCATTTGTATATGGTCCTAGTGATGATGGCTCTTCTGTGGATATCTGATGTCTATTTCGCAGATTGTGAAAACTCAGGATGGCGAGCATGTGAGCAGCTTCTTGGTGAAAGTCCATCACGTGCCACGAATATGTTTTCTGTAGGTTGTGCCTGGTTCATGTTACTCAGTCATGGAAATCATCCATTTGGTGATCATCCTCAAGAACGTGACAATAATATTTGGGAGGACAATATGAACTTGTCGTCGTTGAAACTCACACAAGAAGCCAAGTATTTTTTTTGGCGTATGCTAAACGGGGATCCTAAATTGAGGTGAGAGCACCATCATCCTTAATTTGCATCACTATCGTTTCCATTCGAGTTCTTGATAGATTTTCTAACCATTGTTGGTTATTAGTGTTAAGTTTGTTAACCGCCCACGAACATATAAATTCCAATCACTCTTGGCGCACTGTTTAGAGACTATACATACACCGAAGATGATTTCGTTCTGAATATTCCAATGGAGAATATCATTGAATTTTGGGACTGAATGATTAGGGTGCTAATTTAAGATACTTGGAGTTAACAATTCCAGGCTTCTTGTCACAGTCAACATGACTGCAAGTCTGCGTCACGATTCAGCATGTTCAAACGTTCGCTCATTGAGCTAAAGCAATTCTATTCGTTATAGAGATTGCACCAACGGCATATTTTTTTTATGCTTATGAATTCGGGAGTCGGCCCATCTTATCGTTGTTCATTTTGGGCATTAGTTCCGTTTTTTTCCTCATAGTCAATTCTTAATCGCTTTTTAAATTACTGGCAGGCCAAAGACATGGGAGGTGCGTTCATATTTTTGGAGTCCAGAGAAGAAACTGCGGTTTTATGCATGGTTCAGCGACATACTACTATCGAACTCGGCACTCGGTCGAGATCTTCTAAATGAACTGGTGAGCGAGGATCCGGTTTTTAATGGGGAATGGATCGACCTAATAGATCCTATATTTAAGGATGGCATAGAAAGGAGGAAGGAGGAGTACGATTATACTTCTGTCCAACAATTAGTGCGATACATGCGAAATTTGTTTTCCCACCCCGCGACAATCAAAGAAATTAAGGTACTGTGTCTATGTAGAATTGGGATGATGGAATCTCTCGGACTGTGTGAACTCATTTGCCTCGTATCTGTTTTTTTTGCGTGCATGGTTCTGGCAGGGGATCTTGGGATGGGATGACGGGCGTATATACAGTTACTTTGCTGACATATTCCCGAGTCTCTGGGTGAAGTCATACAGAGCCGCTTCCCGGGTTTGCGGAGAAGAGATTTGGTTTAAGGGGTTCCATCGAGACGAAACCTTTTTAGGATGAGCGTTTTCGGTGATTGCCTCTTCAATATACAGTCGGACTTGGTGGTGCTGGCGCATTCCAGCGTCTGGATCAGGTGCCTCTGCCATACCCTCATCCCCACCCTTCATAAACATTTCCCCCCTATAAATGTGTCCGGATCCTTGCCATACAATCACGGGATCCGGATCCCTTAATAAAAGGGGATGGAGGGTGGGGAGAATCTGGATCGTCTGACCTTCATTTTGAAGGTCAAACATGCCCAACGGACGGCCACGATCGCTCAAGGGCATGTCTGGCCTTCATTTTGAAGGTCAGACGATCCGCTCACGGGTGGAGTTGCCCCACCCTTACAAAAAGTGAGGTAGGGGATTCCACCTTATTTATTATTATTTTTTTGGTCTTATTGTATTCATCATGTGAGGATCAGGTTGGACGGGCTTAGGACTCTCTGTTTGTCTGTATGATGTACGGTGATTACCTCTTCAATTATTGCAATTTTTTTATATCGCCATCCATGAATTTAATTAATTAATTATTACTTTTTTTTTGCGTTTCTTCTTCAAATTTTTAGACTTAAAAAAAAAAAAGAGGAGAGTCGCGGGTTAATTTTCCCTACGGAAATCTGAATATCGAATGATGAATATTTAGGCTAAGTAAAATCTCAGCGGAGCAGGTAACTTTCTTGGTCATGGGGAAAAATGTCAACCTACTAGCGCGTAGTAGTTACCTAAGAAATGAACTTTGCTCTGTTAACAAGCTTAATTTTAACGAGATTATAAATGGTCTTTGAGTACGTACACGTCATGCCGCTAATAAAGAAATTTTTTGTCCATATGTTTATGCCTAAGTTAACAAATGAATTGACAATGGTTTTTCTAATTGAAAAGCAGGTAATTGGCTATGCTTATATGAGGTTATTGGCTATTTTTTATATGTTTAGGTTATCAATTTAAGTGGTGTCTTGAGGATTTTAACATATTATATTTTTTTTTTTATGATCGAGGTGTCCGGGCCTATAATCTTTTCATTCAACATGCCGAAAAAAAAAAAAAAAAAAAAAAAAAAAAAGACAACGCTTTTAAATAAAGTGACGCATTCTTGCAAACTACATTCTCTCTCTCTCTCTCTCTCTTTCAAATAACAATCTGAAATACGAATTTTTTACTTACATATTTAAAAGACAAGTTCACTCTCTAGCACGTGCGGCCACGGGTGCGAGAGTTTTGAGAAAAATAGAAAAGGTTTCGGCGTTAATTAATTCGAGAACTTCGAGGTTTTATTTTGACTAATTTAACATATAAAAGGGAAAATTGTCACAAAAAAAAAGTCGTAAATTTTTTGCACTTTTGCCAATTTAATCCTAAACCTTTTTATTTTTTGTCAATTCAGCCCTATTGACCGAAGATTGCTGAGGTGAAAGTCGATTATCTTACGTGGCACCACTCGTGCCGGCTTTGATTGTAGGCCCACTTCGTCCTATTAGATTAGAACGAGAGTATTCAGGGCAAGCGAGCTAAGGTTGTGAAATATCAGCATTGAGCAGCAAGCTTATAAGACCTGTTTGATTAAGTCCATTTTGTTTCAGTAGAGTTATGTCATCAGACTCAATGCTGCTAGATTGACCTAAAAGTTAGGCTTATTTTGTAACAATTATGTTCCTGAGAATAATTTATAGGCAGAAATAACTTCCTCTGATTAAGTTACCGGAAACAATTTATGAGCAGAAATGATTTTTCTGTTCTCGAGAGCAGTTTCTAAGCAGAAGAACGCATTTCATAACTGCACAAAATTCACATTACCGAAATAAAAAAAGAACAGTGGCATGTTTGATATGACCCTAAAAATTTATATTCGATAGTAGTTTGTCGCTGAACCATGCATAAAAGCGACTTTTTTTTTTTTTGTTCTTGTTTGTGTTTCAAGTTTATTCCCAAGAATAATTTCTATTCCGAGAAACAGAAAAAATTATCTGATGTTACCAAATGGTTTTTTTTTTTTTGAAAAACTAATTAATAAAAAAAAAATCAGAAAGTTATCAAACATGCTCTGGCTAGCCGGTCCCAAGCTACTTGTTAACTGCTTTCATTTTGCATTGTACGATGAGTTGCATCATTTGATATTCTCTTCCTCCTTTACGCAGTATTTTGAACGGACAACCGAAACGGATGGGTTTGAGGGAATTTGCTTCAGGCGATAGGATGCTACTTGTACTATTGTTATGCCGGAGTGTCGGACTTATCACATGGGTGATTGAAGGTTCCGGCGAATGCCTGTAGTAAACCGTTTCGGTTGGAGTGCTGATGTGCAGCTGAATCTGTTAAGTGGACCGATGGTTGCCATTCATTATGTTCCATGGGACATAATTTAGATCGGTCAATGAATTGGAATTAGGGCGGCCCTGGTGGGTTTGGTTCAATATTCCCAAGGGGCTTTTCAGTCTCCAAAGCCCATTGAAAGAATGCTGAAGCATTTAGTTCAGCTTTAGGCTGGCATTTGACCGAATGTTGGCCTTGGGAAAGCTAAAAGTTCTAATGCTGGTAGGAACCAACATTGAGCTTTCAGCATTTGGCCAAATGTTAATAGATTTTTTTCCTTTCAAAATTAACCTCATCAATTCTCTAATTTTTTTTTATTTTGCCCCTTTTAACTGTTTATCTTCTTCGTCGATCCGGCAATGGGTAATTTTTTTTAATCAAAAGTTAAAAAATTACATTCAAATCCACTTTGGAATGTTGTTTTTACGAAACATCATTCGACCCAAAGCTCATTTTCAAATGAGATTTTACCAAACGCAATTACCATTTTCCTAAACCACTTTAGGTTGAAGGAATTTGCATTTCCCCAAAACTCATTTCAAATACTGAACCAAACCGACCTTTAGAGCGTGAATAATAACCGTTTTATTTTTTTATTTCTGTTTCAAACCTATTTCTGAAACATATTTAGAACAGAGATCCGTTTGGTAACGCGATTCCATTTTTCTATTTTTGAAACGAAAATGAGACGTTAAATTTTCAGCTTTAGAACAGAATGGGAAATAGAATTCTTCTCATCGCTCTCTCACTCTCTTTTGTGTCCCGATCGCCAGTCCGCCATCCATCGGTTTGCCAATTGTCGATTGCCATTCCGTCGTCCATCAGTTCGTCGATTGCCGGTCCATCATCATTCGAACATCAGTTTGCCGATCGCCGATCGCTGGTCAGTCGGCCTGCCAGTGCCGGTCGTTGTTCGCCGGTAACATTAAAAATTTTATACTGTTATTAAACGAAATTTTGTGTTGTCATCAAATGTGTTTATATGCTCAAAAACCAGAAATTAAAAAAAAAATTATTTCTGACCAGAGATTGATTCCAAAAACAAAATGGTCTCGCACATTCCCGCAATCACTTTGTGATTATGAGTACCATATTGCACAAGGGATGGGAATGAGCTAGGCTTGTGAAAATTTCTTCTTCAATTTCTTTTGTTTTAGCCTTCCATCTTCGTTGTTGCGTCTTTCCATATATACACATGAATTGTGATGGGATATGCATTTTAATCTTATTCTTAGATTGAAACTTCAATCATTATTAAAATCCAGATGGTCTGAGTGCGCATGACAACACTTCTGCTCTAAATATCAATTTTCAGTCAGAAGTTGATTTTTTCTACTTTTCCTTCTGCATAGAAGTTGTCTAGAGAGAAGTAAATTTATTTTACTTCTCCAAGTGGCTTCAAAATTCCTTCAGGAGTGAAAAAATACTCCATAAACAGAAAAATAAAGCTGTGTAACCAAATAAATTTCTCCTTCAAAAATTACATTACCAAATAAATTTCTACTTCAAAAGCACTTTTGGAGCATAAATTTTAATCTAGAAGTATTGTCACTCGAATCCTCAATTATGGAGAGACAAGCAAGGGTCAAGCTTTCTCGTGCGCAAGGAAGAAGGCATATTGTTGAGGTTAACCCTTGCAAGAAAATTGCTTACCTTGATCCGGCCGACTCACACTTCGAGTCAAAGTACTTCAACGGGTCGCCAAACGTGCGATCGGATCCAAGTCTCTGGACCGGGTCAATACCACAGAGTCGGAGCCCAATCCTCGAGCCCACCCGACCCAGGGCCACAAGCGAGCAATGAGCATGCGCAGTCAAACGCCCATTTGGAGAACAAAAACGACGACGTCAAGGCAAGTAAACGCCCAAACGGCTTTACACACAGAAAAGACAGAATCAGCTCAAGGGGCGAACATCCAAAGCCGCCTAAACGGAGAATCGCTGACGCACGACAACGCAATCTCTGAATCCCAATCGTCACCCGGTGGGCGATTGGATTTAGCGGCATCCGTTGGAGATCCCAAGTCTGCAGCGACCGCGGGAAGCTTCGAATCTTCTTTGATTGCTGTTTGTGCGAACCTTCCAACGGTCCTCGTTCCATAAAATAAGGATCGCTGGATTACCGGATTGTCACCGGGTTCGATTCATGAGGGGCAGAATTTGGCAGTGGCTATGGGCGTTGTTGTCGATCGTAGGCTGGTTCTTGGGGCTGAGCGCCGTCGTTTCGAGGTCGGACAGCTCGGAGGTGTCGGTGCCGAGGCCCTGGGACAGGGGATTGACTCGCTTGCCTGTGAGATCTCTCAAGTCTATTCAACCGTGAGTTGGTCTCTTACTGTTCGGCTTTAATTCCTCGCTTCGTGATTGATTTAAAAGAAAATCTGTAATTTTTCTGATCCAAATGAAGCAGTCTTTTACCCGGGAGCTGTGAGTCATTTGGCCAGTTGAGTTCCATGCCGTAATTTCGATGGTTTAAGTTTAGTTTAGTGGCAATTCGGTGTAGTATGTACTGGGATGTGAGCTTGGTTCTTTTGGTATTAGGGAGTCCAGTCAAAGTTTCTAAGGATCCGTATGGCCAAATGACATAATGCGGCTGGTTAATATAGGGTTCCAGCAGAGTATATGTTTTCATACGTGCATGGGTGTGATGGGGAAAAACTGCTTATTTCTCTTGTTTAGAGGCACCTAGTCTTGTTATTGAGTCTTGCAAGGACAGAAACCCTGCATATGAGGGGAAGAACAGAAAGGGACAGAGAAATGTGACTTATGTATTAAACAATAAGTCCCTGCCTTGCTGTCTGGCCACGGAAGTTGTGTGGCATATGGTCTCATTGATGTCCAACATACATCAATTTAGAATTCTGCATGATAATTTTTTGTTGTCAGGACTCATTACTATTATCTTCTTCCCATTATTTGGTAGAAACTTATGGTCTAATGGATGCATGATTTGTGTACTCATGACTCAGAAACTTAGGATCAGTCGAAATTCAGCTTTGCTTTGGAGCTTAGTAATAAAGTGTTGCATATAACTTGGGAAAACTTGATATGTATATTCAACTATTTGGAGCTCATGACTAGTACTTTCTATTCAGTGGTTGAAGCTGCTGATAAGGGCTCCCTAGCTGTGCTGGTTTGATGTATAATTTGTTCTAGCTTCTGCTTCTGATATGTCTTGTTGGCCTTTAAGCTATCAATGGCTTGTCATGAATTAGTGGCCAGTTTGAGTTCATTTTTCAGTTACTTGCCTTGCCATTCGCCTCATTTCTCTGTTTTTATGCATGCATTTGCTTATGGCTTCTGGCTTTGGACAGAAATCATGACACTGCCCTAGTTGCTGCCTTAGATGGGACAATACATTTGGTGGACAGTGATTCTAGGAGGGTGATCTGGTCATTCACATCAGGACCTCCGATCCACTCTTCATATCAGGCTCCAATTAACCAAGATAATGAGAATGAAAGTGCTTCTGGACCCAGCAGTGGTTACTTTATAGACTGTGGTGATGACTGGGAGCTGTATATGCACAACGAGCACTTTGGTAAAATGGTATGGCTAAGACTTCTATCTGTGAAAAGAAAATTGAGATCCTTTTAGGTTTTGTCTAATTAGAACAACTGTTTGATCATTTGTCTAATCAAGGATATTACTAATTTCCGGACTTCCTGTGCCTTTCATCATCAGATTGAGGTTGGTAGAGCCACCTTGATGGTGGCAAAAACTTGTTACGACCATTGGGAGAGATCTTATTCTCCTATGTCTGTAAGACGGAGCACATGGATGCATTCTTGTTTTTGCTACTGCACAATGCTGTTTTCTGTAAAATACGTTGTTGCTTAAAGGTTTCTCTATGGCAGCAGATGATCCTTACCTAAGAAAGCAAGACATATTTATGAGAGGAAATTATGAAGCTTGCAATACTTAGATGCATAGTATGTTGCTTTATTCAGGAGAAAAAATGACTGGATTTCTTTTGTCCTGAAGATTTAACTTGGACTTATTTTACCTGTTAATGGTTGTAGAAAGGATTTCCACATTTTCCTATTTGTACTGAAATTGAAAATGCCCTTATCTACATGTTTTAGATGCATGAAACTTTGAATGTCGTCTTTCCTCCTCTCGAAATTTGGGAGAAGTCTCCTGATCATAGTGGTTGTTTTTCTTATTAACTGCAAATAATAATAATAATAATCATTGCCACTATTGCCTGCTGTATACATCTTATGAACCGGCTGTCCCATGCAATGCAGAAACTGGGGATGAACATCGACGATTTCATAAAGAATACACCACTGGTATCAGAGGATGGATCAGTTACACTTGGATCTCGGAAAAGCACAGTGTTTGAAGTCGATGCTTTGACTGGAAGAGTTATACGTACTTATGGTTTATCGGATCTTCCATCTACCTCTCCAAATGATATAGAACTGACTGCTTTACAAGAAAAAAGTGCCAATGATTTGGCAGAGTCGAATTCTGACACTGCTCAGCCCCGTCTGAAAATTATGAGGACAGACTATTCTTTGCAGTCATTTGCTGCAAAATCGAACAAAGTATTGTGGAATGTGTCTGTGGCTGAAATAGGGGCTGCCTTACTTTGTCGAGATGGCGATAATTCTTTCAGTGGATCTCCTGTCAACTCAAGATATCAACTTGGTCTGGAATCTGGAAATTCCATGACAATGCCGCTCTCTTGTCAATCAAGAGCTATTGTCTACCGCTTTCGCAAGCCTGATATGTATGATACGTTTTCTAGGCCTCAGCTTCATGACGGGAGGCAACTTCCATCTTCTAATTCAAAGCAACTTCTGCTACCTTCCCAGCATGAAATTGATCAATCATTGAACTTTCAGCTTGAAAATCCTTCTTCGGAGCTCATGCTTCCTGCACAAACGAAGATGGACAATATGTTGAACGCGCATGATGGTGATGCTGCTGGGGTTATATTGCCATTGCCTGCATTGGAGATCCACAATTCAGTAGTTGTTCCTCAGGATAACAATGCATCTGTCAATGCTGATGTTTCACTTAATATGTCTTCTGAGTGGTCAGCAACTTTGTATGTCATATTGGTGGTCTTTATGGCAGCTGTTGGTTTGTTTGTCCGCTGTTACTTTCAAGTACCAAAGGAACAGGTTAAGCAGCTCGGTGATTCTAGCTTGAAAACACCTTCCAAGAGGAAGAAAATGCGGAAGTCTGGAAAGAGTAATGGAAGTCTTGACAAAAAGGAGAATCACGTCTCTTCAGAAAATGAAGGCAGGCTTGACAACAGTAGGAGCAATGATGACGCGTGGATGAAACTCAATAACCTTCTTGATGGTGGCATTGCAGGGCGTAGAATTGGAAAACTCCTTGTATTACGTACAGAAATTGCTAAGGGAAGTAACGGGACCATTGTCCTTGAGGGCATATATGAGGGTCGACCTGTTGCGGTGAAACGCCTTGTCCAGGCTCATCATGATGTGGCCTTGAAAGAGATTCAGAATTTGATAGCATCTGACCGACATGCAAATATTGTTCGGTGGTATGGAGTGGAGTATGACCAGGATTTTGTGTATCTTGCTCTAGAACGCTGTAGTTGCAGCTTAGATGATTTAATTCAAGTACATTCAGGTTCTTCAAATAACTCCGTCTTCCCTGATGAGCCAGCATCAATGGTTGAATACAAAATCAGATTGGATTCGGTTAGGGGTACGATGCAAGATGTTAACCTGTGGAGGGCAGATGGTCATCCCGCACCTTTGTTACTGAAACTGATGAGGTAATTTCTCTGTCTTGACGCGGCAAAATGGTTTGAATTGAGAGATGACTGCAATATCTTGCTTATTGTGGCACTCCTAAAATCAATTGTCTCAGATTTGAATTTGTATTGAGCTTGCTTACATATGTTTAACATGACTCAGAAGCATCTCATAGAGATCGCTACCTTCATGAACTCTTCTTTGCTGGCTCATGTGGGTATCAGGTGCTAGTCGAAGGACTTCATAACTCCTTTGCAAAAAACTTCCAAGTGATACATGATAGCAGGGGATTGTTAGGCTACTTCCTTGACGCTGGTTAGCCAAAATGCAATCAACATCGTCATAGGTTAAGTTCGATGTCACTATCAAGGCCAAACTCTTAGTTTCCATGGAAATCGATTAGGTATTATCAATTACATAGTGACGGAACATAGATTTTCCTGTTTTGGTAAAACCAGTATACCTTCTCTCTTTGTGATTCATGAATGATACAAAATCCTTATGCACTCAAATCAGTAAATGGTTATGATATTGTTATGGCAATCAGATTCTCTACCAGGTTTTTTATTTAAGTCCATATAAAGAACCTGTAATAGGTTTGATTCTCCGGTGTACTTTTGGCATCCTTAGTGGGTCTTAGTGTGTTATAGAAGTTCCTGAATTTCCAATAGGATATGGCATAGTATTTATTATGTATCGGATGCTTTCAAGTGGCCCAAATACTATCTAATTCCAGATGCATGGTTAATTTTAAGTCATAATGTCTACTCTTGTATTATAATACAGGGATGTGGTATCAGGACTCGTCCATTTGCATGACTTGGGAATAGTTCATCGCGACTTAAAGCCTCAAAATGTATTGATTACAAAGAATCGATCATTATGTGCTAAGCTATCTGATATGGGCATTAGTAAACGCCTTCATGGAGATACATCTTCCTTGGGATATCATACCACTGGTAAGTGCTAATGAAAGCTTAATGAGACCTTTGGTCTTCTTTTCCTCAAGATTGATATGTGCGAATCTAAATTTGTATAGTGGTAATCATGTTCAGATTTCTGGCTAAAAACTGCAGGCCGATAATTTTAGTTGTTAGGGCAATCTCTTCTTTTGAAGGATAAGTTATGTTGGAAGCCAAGTTGCTTTAAATTACTTTTTATATTGTGGTGAAGTCTGTGGAGCATTAACGGCTTTTGCCACTGTCTCCCTTCAGTGAATCTATCATATCCATCTAAATATGGTCTAATTGATGATGGCTCTTTCATAGATCTCTGATCTCTGATGTTTGTCTTACAGGTTGTGGAAGCTCAGGATGGCAAGCTCCTGAACAGCTTCTTCATGGGCGCCAAACACGCGCAGTAGATGTGTTTAGTTTAGGTTGTGTCTTGTTCTTTTGCATCACTGGTGGAAGACATCCATTTGGTGAACGTCTAGAACGTGACATCAATATTGTGAAGAATAAAATGGACCTATTCTTAGTAGAATTCATACCTGAAGCTGTGGATCTGTTTTCGCATTTACTAAACCCAGATCCTGAATTGAGGTGAGAATACTGTCAGTTTTAATTTGCATCACTGCCATTTTCATTCTGCTGTTTGATAGAATTTTTAACCATTTTGACTAATTTCCATTTTCCTATGTAACTCTTGATGAATACTAGAGGTGGGCTAAAATTCGTTGAACTTGGCTTAAATATCTGTCCTGCTGGTGAGGTTAAACTTGATGAGCAAAAAATGTGTACATCCCCTTAATTTCTTTTGGCAAATGACAATAGAAAAAGGTTGATCATGTGATAGCCTAAATGCCTTTAACGATGTGATTTTTAAGTGTGAGATGATCGTTGGAGGCTTGGTTATAAGTTTGTTACCATCCCACGAACATAAAAATTCCAGTCATTCCTAGCGCACTATTTAGAATGTTCTTGCTATACACACACCGAGGAAGATTTCATGTGGAGATTCCGAGCATATGGCGTTAACTATGAAATAAGAATCCTACGGATTGAATGATTATGTTGCTAATTTAAGGTACTTGTAGTAAATCATTCCTGGTTTCTTGTCATAGTCAAACAACTGCCTTCATCCTGGAGTTATGAGTTGCGAAGTGCATGGAAGTTTTCATAACTTTTGGTTACCCTTTCATTGAGCTCTTGTTATAGAGATTGCAACAACGCCATATTTGTGATTCTTAGGATTTTGGGAAGTTGGTCCATCTCAGTGTTGTTCGTGTAATTTATTTCTTCTAGCATGTTGAGCTATAGGTCAGTTTTTGTAAGAAAGTTCTAAGGGTGAGTTGTTAATTGCTTTTAATGACTGGCAGGCCAAAAGCATTGGAGGTGCTTCACCATCCATTATTTTGGAGTTCAGAGATGAGACTGTCCTTTCTTCGTGACATCAGCGATAGAGTGGAATTGGAAGATAGGGCAACCAATTCAGATCTTCTGAAAGCATTGGAGAGCACTGCGCCAGTGGTTTTTGGTGGGAAATGGGACGAGAAAATGGAACCTGAAGTTATGGCTGACATAGGCAGATTTAGGCGCTACAACTATGGTTGTGTCAGAGACTTGTTGCGAGCCGTGCGAAATAAGTTGAGCCACTATAGAGAACTTCCGGAAAAAGTTCAGGTACTCTCACACTCTGGAATGGATGATTTTTGCAGCTGAATGCGTATAAGGCTTCTTTGGTAACTTTCTATGTCTCGGATGGTGTGAACTTGTGGTTCATATTTGTTATTGCTTCGATGGTCGTGGCAGGAGCTTCTCGGACCTGTCCCCGAGGGATACGACAATTACTTTGCAAAGCGATTCCCGAGACTCTTGATCGAGTCATATAGGGTGGTGTCCAGGTTCTGCAAAGAAGAGGAATGCTTTCAGAAGTACTTTCGAAGTGATGCGCTTTGACCCTTCGGCAACTTCAGTGGCGATCAAAATAGGCTCGTTTGCAATGCAAGTTCGCAATGATGCAAGTGGATGGAGGATCGACCAAAAAAGAAAGAAGTGGATGGTGTAAGCAGATAGACTGTCTGTACAAAAGCATGTAAAATAGTATACGTCTGTATAATATGTATGTGCAATAAACTCTGTATAATTAACTTAAATGAACATTCTCTGGACATTCGTGTTCCAGTTGCATCAGTCCTATTTCGCACCATGCGAAAATGTTTTGCGGACGAGACACGCGGATATTTATCTATATCCCATCTTAATGATCCAATAATGGTGAACGGATCGTCTGCCCTCATTGATTGAGGGCAGACATGCCTTGTCAAATCAGGGCTCGGACGGCCCTGATTTGAGGGGTTTTTTTTTTTATTGTCAAATCAGGGCCATCCGATCAAGGATCGGACGGCCCTGATTTGAGGGCCTTTTTTTATTTAAAAAAAATAAAAAAAAAACCCCTCAAATCAGGGCCGTCCGATCCTTGATCGGACGGCCCTGATTTGACAAGGCATGTCTGCCCTCAATCAATGAGGGCAGACGATCCGGATCCCCAATAATGTCGGCTTTTCACGTCACGTTCGGATAATGCTTTTTGAGGATTCCTCGAGTTTTGTGCAACTTCTTACCTAGGTTGGATGAAATGAAACTAACGGATTCTTTAAGGACGTATCGGCACAGTGAATTCATGCCATTTTCAGAAAATACGTCCCTTCTTTATTGAACTGTTTCAGTGATCATCTCAAATCAGCAAGCCTATGCACTTTAGGGGGGGTCGTAAACCAGATTATGACGACAGATGCTTTACTTTACACCGCGTTTGGCAATTTAAGTAGCAAATTAAAGGTAATGGTGCGAAGGAAATTATAATTGTGGATTGACTGAGAAGCCCTTTATCGTACTCATTTAAATCGGTTTTAAGGGGTATTATAGTAAATTTTTTTTGATATTTTGTTCGTTATTCCACCGACTTTTCTCACACAATTTTCTTGAACGCACTTATCATGTGACAAATCAAATGTATGTCAATACAAGATAGTATTTCAATATTATTGTCACGATAATATAGATCCTACTATTACCGTAACGGGTGTGCATAAAAACTAAAAAGTGTTGTCACATATTATCTCAGGTATCGATTTTTTTTTGTTTCTCTTAACACCATTAAGTACGAAAATGTATAGTCCATCTATTATTTTGTTTGAATACCAAGATGAAGCTCATAATTTTGTAGAAGGTAATTTTATTGTTGTACAATTGATTTATTTTTTTATCAATTAATTCATTGTATCAATGGGGCCCAATACCCAAAAAAAACCCCAACTTTAGCATTTGTGACAATTATATCCAAAATTTTTTGTTATCTCATTAAAAACCTCAAACTTTTACATTTGTCCCAATTCTACCCAAAACTTTTACTTTTGTCCCAATTTTACCAGTCTAATATAAAAAAAAAATCAATTTTAACATATGTCCCAATTATATCCAAAACTTTTTTTTACCTCATAAAAAACATCCAACTGTTACTTTGTCCCAATTCTACCACTGTCAGCCTTCCGTCCATAATAACCATTAGTTAAACCTGCGTGAAATTTTCACATCATTAATGAATTATATATTAGCAAAGCTTACATGAAAAAATCCATGAACTTCTCTTTTGTTATTTGCTTCCCCCATATATTGCCGGGAGATACAGAGTCACTCAAGACGACACGTTTCGTATTCTTTTCGGCACTCAACAGCCCAAAAAACTACTATACATGGAAATATTTGGATTAACGATCTAAAATTTCATCGTCCCTGAAATCTAATGTTTCTAAATTTCGAATATTTTTTTGGTAAGGTTTTTCTTTTTCTTTTTATCTAAATTTCGAATATTCATTGATAAGTTCGGTAAGAAAGCTCCAGCCATATAGGATTAACTAACGGTGATTATGGACGGAATGCTAACGATGGTAGAATTGAGATAAAAGTAAAAGTTTGAGGGTTTTTTTTATGAGACATAAAAAAGTTCTGGATATAATTGGGACATATGTTGAAGTTGAGGGTTTTTTTTATACTAAACTGGCAAAATTGAGACAAACGTAAAAGTTTGCGGTAGAATTGGGACAAATGTACAAGTTTGAGATTTTTGACGAGACGAACAAAATTTTTGGATATACTTGTCGCAAATGCTAAAGTTGGAGTTTTTTTTTTTTTTTTGCGTATTAGGCATAATTTTGTAGAAGCTAATTTTATTGTTGTACAATTGATTTTTTTTTATCAATTCACTGTATCAAATAAAAGCAAAAAAAATTGATTTGATAATGAGTATCGGCCAAAAAAGGGAATTGATTATCCGATAAAATTTAGTTCCCTTCACCAAATTAGTGTGTTTCATTTCATCTTATCGAGTTATACAAATGTCTTTCAATAAGTATATATCATCTTAATTTACTTTTGTTTTATGCGTTACTCTTTAATTGTAATAATAACAGATTATAAGCAAAATAATCTAAATAAAATACCAAGTCATCAACGGAAACGGAAAGAGAGGGATTCGAGCCCTCGCCACGAAGAACACAATTTTGATATTACATCTATTGGGATATGGAAAATCAATACTTACTTGTGTAAAATTACTGAGATTAAAAGTTATCGGCTTTATCGAAGAAGTCAAATACTTTCATCTTGTAACAGGGAAAACTAAAATTTTAGCTTGTTACACTGAGCTTTTTTAATAAGTAACGCGTGTTACATTTTGATCTCTAATTATATCAATTTTCAACAAACTCATTTAGTAGTGAATAAAAATAATGACATCCTTTTTCCTTAAAAAAAAGAATTACAAAAATAAGATAAAAGAGTGGCAGGAATAAAAGAAAAGTATAAATCGCAATTAAATTTTTACATTGGGCCGTTTCAGTAAAACAAAAAGTATGGGCCCACCGAAAATTTGGAGGCCTACAGGGTTCAACTAAACCCTTCTCTCTCGCCTCTCTCTCTCTCTCTCTCTCTCTGTCGCTCTTTCTCTGTCCGCGCTCGCTAATCCACGTCCGCCACCAACATGTCGACCTTGAAGGAGATCTTAACTCGCCGCCCGGTGGCCGCGACGATCAGGCTCACCGTCCCCGCCGGCGAAGCTCGGCCGATGCCCCCGGTGGGCCCGGCGCTCGGCCAGTACAGGCTGAACCTGATGGCGTTCTGCAAGGACTTCAACGCCCGGACGCAGAAGTACAAGAAGGACACGCCGATGTCAGTCACCGTCACCGCCTTCAAGGACAACACCTTCGAGTTCACCGTCAAGTCGCCGAGCGTCACGTGGTACCTGAAGAAGGCAGCCGGGATCGAGTCCGGCAGCGGCCGGCCCGGCCACGCGGTCGCGTCCACGATCGGCCTGAAGCACGTCTACGAGATCGCCAAGGTGAAGCAGTCGGATCCGTACTGCCAGTACATGCCCCTGGAGTCGATATGTAAGTCCATCATCGGGACCGCTAATTCCATGGGGATTCAGGTCGTGAAGGAGTTGGAGTGAGTTGGGAAGAAGCGATTTTGCAGAAGGATTGGCGTAATTACATTCCCTGTGGTTGCGTTTCTGCTGGAATTCGTTGGTTCAGGTAAATGCCCGACAGTCGAGGAGACAGAGAAATGCGAGTGTCTGTTCGATGTAATTCCTGTTCGACGAATTGGGAAGATTCTGTCACATGTTAACTACTCGATTCTGAGATGTCTTGTCGTTCAGAACTGAATAAAGTCTGATGTTTAATTGAGTATTTGATTCACTGTGCTTCTACTCAAGAAAGCTTCACTCTTGATCCCTTAGATTATTTCTCCAATGGTTCTAGCCTTGGATTAACATTCGATAAAATCTCTTTCGATCTGGTAATAGCGAGAAAAATCCCCTTCTTTAAGAATTGGAAACCAAGCAAAGGGCTCGTTGAATTTTGCAAAGAACCTTGTTGTACTCAATCATAGTCAAGAAATTATTTGGGGTCATCGAGAAATTCATAAAGAAAATAGCATGGAACAATATGGAGTTCGTATAGGTTTTGTTCACACTGGTTTTACAGTCAGGATGAAACTCAGGTCCTGTAATTGTAGAGCAAAGATGAATCTGCAACCCCCTTACAAACGGCAAATAATATGGGATGACCGCTACACAAAGACTAGTTTTCTCGATTTGAGAATCGTATCGGTCATTTAGTTCTATGTGCAGTTGGTACATTGTTTCTCGAGGAGCTGTTCATGACTCGGTGCAGTCTCCGAGCCAGTTCTTCATCCGTCTTGCAATTTGAAATCAGCCTGTTCCTTTTGTACAGTGAGTGAACTGGAACGCGCTTCTTCAGCTTGTTCCTCTTGAGAGAGGTCTCTTTGTGATTTCCCTCGTTGGAAAAAGATGCGACTAGATCCAAAGCGCTCTTGGCTGCAGCAACTGCCTTAGCTGCAATGGCCGCCTTCTCTTCAGCAGCTGCTCTAGCAGCTTTTGCATTCTTGGCCGCGGCTAAAGCCGCCGATTTTGAGGCCTCCACCACTTCCTCCGGCGAAAGGTTTGGATTGCTATGAACACCTAATAAACTGTTCAGATGGGCATCGAATGCACTCAATGACGATGAAGAAGGTGCGGCAGTTGAAGAAACATGCCAGGCCCCCTTGGCGTCTGAGTTCTGTTTTTTTAGCCCGGCAAGCAAACGCTTCCGAGGAGGCAACAACACATCGGCATCCGCTTGCTCAACGTGACATCCATTAGCTTCCATAGCTCCTCCTTCAGTCAAAGAATCTAAACTCGGATAATGGGAACTCCCTATGTTGATGAGATGACTGCGCCATCCACATTCGTGCTGTAACCACTGACGTCGAGATCTAAACCTTTCAGAGCATTCTGCCAAACATACATGTTATGTGGTCTCATCTATAAATTGCAAATCTAACACAAAATTTAGTCACATTTCCAGATTAAATGCAAATCCCAGACACGAACTCAGTTGCTATGAAGCCAGATCACATAACCGCAGAGCTGATGATTAATGAAAATGTGTCTCTGTCGTTGGCGTTTCACGCCAGGGCAAAGAATTGTCATGGAAAACAATCAACAGATACCAAATTCACCTCACTCATCGAGCTCGGCTCGGATTTGCAATTTAATTCCTAGAGACTCAACAAGAACATGCGAGAGACATGAACGTCCTCTTCCACGTCATCTCATTGAGCTTCTCCAACACAAACCAGACTCGAAACAAACAGACAGTCCACGAAAACCTGCAGAACAAGAACAGATGGTCCTAAAACGCATAGCTTCCGCACGATCGGGAATGAAATCGGCCTCGAATTCTCTACATCTCCGAGAACACGGGCATAGACAGCGGATTCAATCGAAACTAGCAACGATCAAGACGAAACGAAGCTAGACGCGATAGAATCAAGCTGATCCAATAGAATTCACACGTGGGAATTTGCAATGAGATCGAGGGGACACTAGGACCTCAAATTACCTGTCTCAATTTTCCCTATCCACTTTGAAGGGAAGACGTTTAACAGACGCCGAGGGACATCAGGAAGGGAAACAATCGATTAGGGTTTTGAGGTTGCAGATGCAGAAAGAGAGAGAGATGGTGGTTCTTGTGGGGGAGGGGAGGAGGAAATGGAGATCTTCTCCTCCTGTTTGGTTCGATGTGGAATTGTTGGATTTTTTTTTTGGGTACTTGGAAAATGTCAAAAAGCTGAATTTATATTGGTTCTAGTTCCAGAAATGGAAACCCTATTATGCAAATCCCAAAAACTTGCCCAATTTAGAAAAAAAAATAGGTGGGCAATTCTTTTATTTTACTTCCGATCCTTGAACTTTAAATTTGTCTGACTAAATATTTCAATTTGCATGAATTTTCTCATGAAATCCCTCCGACACTATTTTTGATAGTTCGAGTGAACATGTGCGTCCGGTGATGATAAAGTGAAAAAAAAGCTAACCTCCGTGGACACACACTTGTGGCAAATGACCTTCATATATTTGCCTATGTAGACATTATACAAGCCACCGTGGGAAGCTTTTTCCACATCATACTAGAGCCTGATTTGCCGGATACGTTAATTTGAATTAATCGGAGTTGATGATAGAGAGATCCGATGAGTTTAACGACATGTGATGAATCAAATTGAGCGCTCAAGAGGCAACCTCAAGGAACTGCGGAGCTCGTGATTAGTCCTATAAGGTTGAAAATTATTTCATATGTTCTTTGGAATGTAACAAGACTTGTGATTGAGGTGCTCATTAAGTGGATGTGGGCAAACCAGGTCCATTTCCGATGGAAAATGGACAACCTGATGGGGGTTATGTCACCTCTAACATGGATTCCCAATGTTAGGGGATCCATTTTCACAATTTAAAATCAGCATATTGAAATCTCAATAATCGATTAAATAAGGGAAAAGCTTTACGTATTTCGGGCTGGGTGCGCTTATCTTGCTCCTATACAAGTCGAGTCAAAACCAAGTGGATTGATTGGATTGGATTGGGAAGAAGGGAAGGAAGTGGGAATAGTACGTATTTACCTATGAAATTATTATGTCCCTCCCACCTTAAATTGCCAAATGATGTGTTAGCGTAGATCGATAGTTATGGTTGGTCTACTTACGCACATCAATGGCGTAGCGAATTCCAATCTGCAGAGTCACTCAAAAATATTTAAATTATTTCGACCAAAAAAATATATTTAAATGATCAAAATGGAATAACTGCATTTGGAGTTTTAAAATTTGTTATGAACTTTCAATTAAGTTCTAATTTTTTTAAAAAGTATAATTAAGTCCGAAAACTTATAAAAAAGTGTAATTATGTCTTAAAAATTTCAAAAAAATATAATCAAATCCTAGAACTTATCAGATCGGCGAAATCAAAACTTTCGTTGATTACACTTTTTGAAAGATTTAGGATTTGATTATACTTTAAAACTCAATTACACTTTCGTGGTAAATTTTATGATTTGATTGTACTTACAAGTTAGAACTTAATTACATTTTCATGATAAATTTTTAAAATTAATTATATTTTATAAAAATTTTAAAAACTTAATTATCCTTTCGAAATAAATTTTAGCACGTCTAGTCTAGTGGGACCTATCCTTGGACCAATCAAGTATTTATTGTCGGTTTCTCCGATTCAGTTAAGAGCGGCACCTTGCGGGACGCGGGAGATGCAGTGCGACCGCCATTTTCCCTCTGCATTTTGGGTTTCGAAACCCACACTCCTGAGAGCACCACTTCGAGAAAGTCGGGCCAGATTCGTCTCGAATCTCGGTATAGAGGATCGATCAAAACCTAATAATCGCATCATTATCATCATCAAGACCCTGAATCTGATTTGTCTAGAAATCGCAGTATCGACCCATTTTCTTTTTTCCCTTAAAGAATTCGCGATTGGGAGCAAAATCTCAACTTGGCATTTGGGTCGATGTAACATGCCGTAATTACGATTGTTGAGCTGTTGCGGGGAATGGTTGTGGTGTTTTATTAGTATCTGTTGGTTGAGTTTGTCAGCTTGAAGACTCATGAGTGCCGTGAAGCCCTTGTCCGATAGTGTCCACAGTTCGATGCGTTCTGGGGTGGTTTTGTTCGACTTGACGAGCGTGGTTGAAGAGCTAGTCTTTAACAGTGTGGATGCTGGTGCCAAGAAGGTAAATTTGCTTCAATCAAAAGCCTCTAGCTGTAGACCCTCTGGGTGAGCCGATGAGTCCTCCTCAGAAGTGAGCAGAGGTTCTGCGGAACCTGTTTATTAGAGAGAAGAGTAGATCGTAGGTTTGGATTGTAAAATTTCAGAATATCTGTGTCACCGAGTGATGCCCACTCTGCGACTGCTTCCAAACCGGGTTGGAACCCGCCCTGGAGGTCGTTCCACAGGTTTTGGGAGATTCCAAGGTATCCCAAGACGGGTTTTAGATTTCACATGTAAAGAAGCAATCCTAATGCTCGGGTTGGGCCAGTTTCCCACCATTCTGGAACCACTCGTTACTAGCACTAGTTCAGAATATCTTTACCTACAAGCTCTTGTTCTTCCTTCTACCTCCCATCTAGGGTGGGGCGGGAAATGGACATTATTGTCCATGATTGGTTCTAATTTTGTTTTTTTCCCCCTTCTTTTGATGTAGTGAACCTGTACACACTTTGTGGTGTCAACCTGACCTGAAAAGACGGAGTGTTGCATGTAGTTGCCTTTGACCTTGGGTCACCTGAATGAGGACATATCCTTTGTGTCCATGGCATAATTAAAGGGAAGAAGGAAAAAGTCAAAGCAGAATTCAGTATTGAATAGCTGGTGCATTTTAATGGTTCCCTTATATATGAGGAAATCGAACTGGTTATTCTGCACGCAATGACTGGGATGATGATAGTCTCATTTTGAAGAGGAAATTCATTAGTGACTATGATAGCTTGATCAGTACACCGAAGATCATGTTTGTTATGTTCCTGCTGTGATGATGATGATTCATCAAATAATTAAGGGGAGACTACATTTCGTACTAAATTAGTTAGCTTGTTCCAAATACCAAGATGGGATAAACTACAATTTGTAACTCTCTACGATTGTAATCATGTCAAAGTGTGTGATCTACTTAGTGTCATTCTTGTGTTTAACATGCATATATTCCTTGAGAGAGGCTCGTATATTGAGAATGAGAGTATAGTCCCAGAAAAGGAGCAATGATAGCATGAAATACATTTGGTTGCGGAACCCTTTGTCCGTGTGAATGCGTTTTTCCATTGGTTATATAGCATATAAAGGTATTTCTGAGTTGGAAGCTGATATTTAACATTATGCACTGTTCCAGGTATCAGTTTTTGTGGGTATCAGCAACTGTTTTGTGAAAGTGGTTGATGATGGTTAGTAGTGGTTTCCTCTATTGATTTGAATCTGTATACCACCGTTTTGCCCAATTTATTTTGCTTTTTAATTGATGCACCTGTAGGATCTGGCATTACTCGCGATGGCTTGGTGCTATTGGGAGAAAGATATGGTGAGCTATTCATTACTTTCCTGTGGATTTCACATTAATTGAACAGTCTATGCATGTCAACAGGTTTGCATCATTAGCATACAATCAAGGAGTCTTCCTTTTGCATTGTACAAGTACCGGTGCAAAATGTTCATCAATGTGGGGCAGATGTTAGCATGTGCTTCCATTGAATATTGGTGATTTATTTTGCTATAATCATGGTTACCAACTTGAATTTTGCTCTTATCGAGCTTAATTTTTTTTTTTTTTTGTAAGTCTATCGAGCTTAATCTTTCTCATAAGCCAAGATGGAATATTTTCTATTACAACAAAATAATCCTTTTGATTATATTCTTTTATCAACGTTAAGTACCAACTTTACAATTAATACACCAGCTGTGGATCTTTTAATTCCTTTGTCCACTCGGCAAATTTGTCAAAAGTAAGTATAGGATGAACAGTGATATCTGGATATCAAGACTGGGTATACTGGCTTTTATCTGGAGCCTTAGTAGCTAGAATTATGTAGCTGAGTGCTGTAGGCAACCAGTGTGCAGAGGGCCTTCTAGAGGCGAGTGATAGAATATATGTTGGGTCAGTGCATTTTCTGCTTTCTAATTGTATTAGCCAGCCTTTTAGATTTGTGTTTGATCTTTATGATTTTTTTTAGCAACATCCAAAGATCGTCAACTCGATGACATTGACTCTTGTTCTGGGAGCTTTGGTTCTCGAGGAGAAGCGCTGGCTTCGATTTCTGATATCGCAGTATTGGAGATTACAACGAAAGCTCCTGGAAAACCAAATGGATACCGCAAGGTTTTAAAGGTATTGATAACTCATCATTGGATTAAATGTGGTACTTGTAAAGGATGCCACCTATTTCCTTCTTGTTTGTTGAAGATTATTAGTTTATTTTATTTTTTGACTTTCTTGTTTTAGGGATGCAAGTGTTTGCATCTTGGAATTGATGATGACAGAAAAGATGCAGGCACATCAGGTAAGGCATTAATTGGTAAGGTGGCTTTGCCATCACATAAGAAAGTAGGAGGATGGGCGACTTCCTTGTAAACAGAAATCACATGGAACGTATTTTCTTGTTAATGTTATATTGGGATGCTTGAAGTTGACCAATATAATGGGGATTTAGAATACCCTGCTTCCATTTGCATTTGACAGACTGCATCGACCACAGGCTTCAATATTATGTTGAACAATTGCCAAACTACATGGCCTCCCTATAAGAAGTTAAGTTTTGATTGGCAATGGAACCCCGTTTAATTGACTTGCAATTCTACTTGCATTTATTGCTCAATTCTCATTTGCGTGCACATATGATAAAACACTAGATTTTGTCTGCTTAAGTAGATTGTCTGAGCTGTTTGATTATATTTAGATTTCACTCTGATTCATCTTGGCTCGTTGCAGTTGTAGTACGTGATTTATTTTACAATCAACCTATTCGGAGGAAGTCTATACAATCGAGGTTTTAACTTCTCTTCTCCTTTAGTTCTTTCAGTTTGTTTAATAGATACAGAATGGCCTCGTTAGGTATATGATTTCAGTGATGTTACCATCTGCCTGATGACCCTTTAATTTCCTCTACAAACTAAAAGTCCCAAGAAGGTCTTGGAGTCCATCAAGAAGTCTGTATTCCATATTGCTATTGTTCACTCAGAGATCTCTTTCCAAGTTGTTGATATTGAAAGGTACATTTCTATTACATAGATCACTTTTATCATGTGAGTTCATCTTGTCCTCACGCGATTTTGAAAAATTACAGTGACAATCAGTTGCTTTGCACACGTGCTTCCACCACCCCTTTGTCTATGTTGAGAAGCTTTTTTGGAAATGAGGTTGTCAGCGTTCTTCATGAATTCAATGCTCGTGAAGGAGCATTGGAGCTTACGGGTTACTTGTCTGGTCCATGTGAGGCTTTTGCTATTAAGGTTACTCTCTCTCTCTCTCTCTCTCTCTCTTACAGCACGGCCTTTTTGTGTTATTAGGACCTCATTCTATATCATTTTGATGCAGGCCTTCCAGTATGTGTGTATCCATGCCTTGTATTTTGGTAAATAGCGTAACTTATTACTAGCTTATCTGAGATGGTTTGGCACGCTTCATTCCACTTGACGCATTTGATTTGAACTTGACTGGAGTAGACATAAACTCGCGGTTTGTTTGCAAGAGCCCTATTCATAAATTGGTCAATCAACTTGCCAAGGAGTTTGAGCATCTAAATGCAAGGAGGAGGAATGATGGTTTGCAGAAGAGCAAGAGAAGTAGGTCTTGTGCAGGTCCAGCTTACATTTTGAAGCTGAGTTGTCCTCGCTCCCTTTATGACCTAAGCTTTGAACCATCAAAGACGTTTGTTCAGTTTAAGGTGAATTATGGTCTTGTCATCTCCATTCTGTTGATACTGGTTATTGATTGTACCCTGTGAGTTGTGGCTTCTGATTAAGGTGAATCATGGTCTTGTTATCTCCATTCTGCTCATACTGGTTAATGATTGTCCCCCTGCGAGTTGGGGCTTCTGACATGATTGTTCTTGGTTACTGTTCTTTTATGAACCCCTGCTTCTCTTTCCATGCGGCCAATTAACAATTTTACTTCAAGCTCTTTTTTCAATTGGTTCGCCACTAGTAAGGATGGAAATGTTTTTGTCTAGTGCAATTTCTAGAAGTTCCAGAAGGGTAATGCTCTATGCTTTTTTTTTATGCCGTCAGTCCAAGTCTATGGCTCCTTTTCTTTACTGGCACTGGTGGTGTTTTACAGTTAAATTCTTTTAGCAGTCAGATGTTACATCGATGAGATTTTTTGGGAACCATTGCTGATATGAGTTTGTCTCTCTGTCTCCAAAAAGGATTGGGTTGCCATACTTGCTTGTATTGAGAAGGAAATACAGCTTTTCTGGAAAGTAAATTCAAGTAGAGGTAGGGCATTCGATTAACTTAAGGTTGGGGTGCTGTCAATCTATGAGATTCTGTAGGTTCTTGACTTTCTTGCGTTTTTTGCAGCAATGTGCTCTCAGCAAAATTTGGAAACTCTGGGAAAAGATTTGGAATTTGAGGAAGACCAGAAAAGCTTCTCAGGAAAACCAGGTATTAGGCTTTCTAGCCCAATTCATTTCGAACTGTTTGAGTTACCTTCCCCATAGCCGTACTAGTGACCTGATATTCCATTAACCTAATTGACCTATGCCTTAGAATTGCAATGACATATGGCTCTAAAGATATTTTGTTATGATGTCACGTGTATTATGTCTGAAACGTTTCCTTTCTTCCTCAACTAAACTTGTAGTTGAAGATTACTCTGAATTGACGAGGAAAAAATGCAGATTCAGCCAGGAGGGCGTTCTCAACCTTCCTTCGTTTCTTTTAGAGATGCCAGGCAAAGAGAGCCATCATAACTTTAAGGTGGACGAGGGAGAAACCCCATTTAGAAAGATTCGCCATAAAGGTGTAGACTTCACTGCCCAACAAAATGAAATCGATTCACTTCTGCAAGATGATTATTCTGTGCAATCTGATAATTCCCTTTCTGGTCACTTTTCGAGTGTGATCTCCAAGGACGATGATTATCAGTGGTCACCAGATAATTGTATTCAGCACACTCAAAATGACGTCTCGTGTGCAGAAGATGATACTTTGGTAAAGTGTTGCCTAGAAGAAAGATCTGAAAATATTGTAGGGAGTGATATCTTTACTTCAACGTCGAAAAATGAAGCCTTGGACAATGATCCTCTGGGCTGCAATGGAGCAAAAATGAGCTTGGTATCTTCTGTTATCCCGGAAGGAAGGGACAAGTTTGAGGTTGGATCTGGTAGAAAGAGACCCTCCCTGCAGAGTTGCTCCTCACGTGATAATTTGAGATCCAGTCCTCTGAAATTTACTAGTGGTGAAGGATTTGAATTTGAAAGTGACTTCTTCCAAATCAAACAAGAACAGTCAAGCCTTTACGATGACCCCAATTTTCGGAGACATAATCATAGTAAACAAAGCTTCAGTTCCTTTTCTGGGGCTCTATGGCCAGATGAAGTGTGCAGTGATGCTCAGCCTGTTCCCAAATATACAGCCAAGGAGGGCAAGCCTGTTGATACTGATTGTCCATTTGCTGCCTCTTATAGGTCAGTTCCATGTTGCACAGACGATTTCATTAAGGAGGCTGGTCTCTCTTCAAGAGATTTTTTTCAAATGCAAAATCCTGGCTCAGGTTGTTGGTCTTCCGATTTTGATTGGTTTTCTGATATTTCGTGCCCCTTACGTCAAGCAAAGCCTTCTAGTGGGAAACACAGCATTGACAATGTCGTACTGGAAACAAGTTCAGAATGCCACAAAAGGGCTAGTTACATGTATCCTTTTAATGAAGGAAAGAATGTAGGCACGTATGATCGCATCTCAAAGAGCCCCAGCAACGAGATGTGCACCACAATTGATATGACTGCGGAATGTGGCTTAGAAAACAATATTAATCTAAGTATAGATCCACGCAAACCAAAAGCTAGCAGTTCACTAAAGACACTCTCAAAACCTTATGATATATTGGCTGATGAAAGAGCACAGTTTTGTCAAGAGTTGTGCCATGACCATTACGAGGCAACAAGAGATTATGCAACCCAAACAAAACTGATATGGGATAACGACGCTCGGCAAAAGAATGTTCATCGAGAAAGACCAAGAAGCCGTTCTGCTCCTCCATTTTATAGAAAGAGGAGGAGCTTCATTTCCTTATATGGTCTTTCACTGTCAAACCCAGAAAATTCTGATGCCAAGACCTACCATGCTTCTAAGGCTTATCCAGGTTTGCTGCATAGGCAACTCTCTTGATTGTAGTCTTGTAGCATAATGATGTGAAGAGTGAAGTGACTGTGAACTGATTTTCCTCCAACCTGTGCAGAAGCTGGTGAACCAAAGTATTCCCAACTATCTAGTAGGTTATGTCATTTGTCATCTGGTAAAGATTCTGTAGAGCTCCCATTCTGTAGTAACAGGTACTCTATGAATGTCCCACCTGACTTTTTGACTCTGTAAAATGTGAAGTTGACTAAATACTCACTTTGATTGGTGTTCCAGTATAGATATTGACAAGATGCATGGCAATGAGCTGAAAATCAAGGAACTTCCTAAAGGTTTGAACTTCAAGCTACTTGACATCTAAACTTTGGAAGTTTTGAACAATCTCTTTTAATTCTGTCTGTGCTTTTGAGGGCCCCACTGAACTTTGTCAATGGTGATCTGTTGATGCTTTTGTTAAATCTAACATGTGAACAATAAGAAATGATGGGAGCACACAGCGAAATCAAAATGTAAGATTGCAGGATTTAGTCCATTTTATTGTCTACCAGGTCACTAGAGATGTGGATATGGTCATATGACAAACTGCAGTGCTCCTTAGTATCTACAGGTCCAGTAGAAACACTGTGGAGAGTTGGCTGCCAAAACTCTAATTGAGCCTGACACTATCTTAAATCGTTGTTCACTGATATTTCTGTGCTTTACATTTCAGATATTATCTCTGGGAGTGTTCAAGACTCGAGAGATTATGGGGTTAAATGGAGGGATAGTTGTCTACAGGTTATTGTCGATTACCCTTGCTGTATCGATGATTGTGCAAAATGCTGGCAGCCTGGCAGTCCTTCTTCCGTCTAGTATTTTTAATTAGTTGAGTGCCTTCTTTTGCTCAGAAAAAGTGTGGATCATCTGAGATGCCGGGCCAAACCCATGTACTGGATATTGCATCGGGATTCTTGCATCTTGCTGGCGACTCTTTAGTACCAACATCCATCAGTAGAAATTGCCTTGTGAATGCAAGAGTCCTTCAGCAGGTTGATAAAAAGTTCATCCCCGTGGTAGCTGGTGGAACCCTTGCGGTCATCGACCAGGTTCAGCTTACCAACTTTCTTTTTTCTTTTTTGTTGTGGATCTGTGGTTTGACATGGGTTTTCTTTCATTGGTATATGGTGATGATCTGACCAGGATGGTGAAATAGAGACGTTAGCCATTAACTGCAAAGTCATATGGCATTTATAGGCTACCAAGAGCTTCAAAAAAGAATGCAAACCACCCTTTTAAACTTAAGAGATGCATGCATGCTTCCAAGCGAATAGTCAAGATAACACAAACTGACATATCCAGCCCATGTAAAGATGAAGCATCTTGAGTTTCTCTAACAGTTTTTATTTTATGTTCTCTTCCAACAGCATGCTGCAGATGAAAGGATTCGGCTAGAAGAACTGCGCCGGAAGGTGAACCTGTGCTTGTCTTTCGAGATTGAACTGATCCCTATTATTTCGGGGCTCCTAAGACTGGTTGTTCTATAGGTGTTATCTGGAGAAGCCAAGACAATTGGCTATCTGGAGTCAGAAAAAGAGTTGGTAGTGGCCTATTGACTCATATTTTCTGTGATGGACCTCTACTCGTGGTATTCATTTTCAATTTTATCATGTTTACCATTGTAAACTTCTGAAGCGCAGGTGTTGCCAGAGATTGGATGTCAACTTTTGCTCAACTATGGTGAGCAGATAAAAGATTGGGGATGGATATGTAATATCAATGCTCAAGGTTCAAGGTCCTTTAGAATGTAATTATTGGGTTCCAATTTTGCGACTTTTTCTTCACTATTTGCACATCAGGCCCTTATAGTCAATGTTGACCTAAGATATGGATTGTAATAGCCAGAGGTTCAAATAGTATACCAAGTACCTATCTTCATCTATGTAGGGAAAAGTTGTGGAAAAGTACAGAGTTATTGATTATTAGTCTTCTAGATCAACTGCCGTCACGTAGTTATTTACATTGGTGAATTTCAATTGATCTTATTGAATCTCGATTGCAGGGATATAAACTTTCTCCAGAGGCAGCCGACTGTTGTCACTCTTCTTGCGGTGAAGCATCATTCTACTTTATCTTATCTTGCTGTACTTAACATTGTTCTATTTGGATGCTACTCAACGTCCAACAAGCTAAAACCCCTTCCCCAGTTCCACCAGCCTCTTGATTGGCTTTTTTTTTTGTCACTTTGAAGGTGTGATGCTAACTTATCCTCCAAGATCTATTTACAGATAAATTATATATGCCATGCAGGTACCGTGCATTCTAGGTGTAGATCTGAATGATGTGGATCTCCTGGAATATCTTCAACAGGTATGTCTCTGTCCTCTCTGGGCTTTCTCATTTCATGTCCATCAACATCAACATCAACAACACCTTTATCCCAAACTAGTCTGGGCTTTCTCATTTCATGTCTATGCACCTTTTAAATGGAGGTGCACTGCTAAACCTATCTCTTGATCAAATATGCAGCTTGCTGACACAGATGGAGCATCAACTATGCCTCCTGCTGTTCTTCGTGTTCTCAACTTTAAAGCATGCAGAGGTTTAAGGGATCGTTCTATTCTTTTTTAATTTCCCCTTCTTTTACTAGATGAATTTTTGGGTGAGGTGTTCCAAGCCCGCAAAAAGCAATCTCCAAGCTTCTACCTGCCCCCTTTATTTCTATCTGCTTTGTTGAGCACTGGGGTTTTTGTTAGTGATTGATTTTGGAGTAAATCAGAAGGCTCAGGTTAGGGATTGACATGATACAATCATGTTTTTTGTTAACAGTTGCAATATAGATACACATTGTTCTATGGAAGATGGACTGGGTGGCCTTCATTTATGAGTTTTGTGGGGACTTATTGTCCTCTCACTACATATTAGGATTGCCTTGGCTTGGTTATTACAAGATAAAATTACGCTTATAGAAATTCTGGATCTTCAGCTATACGCTTCTCTAACTCCAATTTCATTTTACGATCAAGGAGCAATTATGTTTGGGGACACGCTGCTTCCTTCAGAGTGTTCCCTTATCGTGGAGGAGCTTAAAGGGACATCACTCTGTTTCCAAGTGAGTCAAATCAACTCTTGGCACATATGCTTGTAATGTGGTCTGCGAAGATTCTTTTTTCAAGTTCTCTTTAGCATGACAGCTTAGAGCTTGTGTGCAGTGTGCTCATGGACGACCTACAACAGTTCCCCTTGTCAACTTGGAGGCATTGCATAAGCAAGTAAATAGACTGTGCTTGCCACATGATGGTCCAAATGATTTGTGGCATGGACTGCGTCGGTGTGAAGTAAGTCTGGAACGTGCTGCGAAGCGGTTAGATTTGGCTTCAAGATAGTGCATGATGACTTGACCAGAGAATGTTGTTACTGTGTATATTAGATGATACCGATACGTATAGATTTGTTACAACACAATAGATCAACTGTACCAATCAACATAAGTGGGGCAACAGTTTGCACCTGCTAAGTTTCCCTATGCATTGTTAATGCAATAAAGTTGAACTCACGTCAATAGGGTTCTCATTGTGATGAAGCTGAATTTCAGTTTCCTTTGGAACAAATTTTGTATTTGCTCAATGAAGATTTTGTCTAATGACAAAGTGAATGCATCATCCCAGTTCTCAACATCAAGAATGTTAATCAAACTATCCGGTCATTGCTTGAAGGGAGCTTTGAGTATAGTTTCCTCCTCTTGTTTGTAAAGAAAAAGATGGCCTGAGAATTTGCATAATGCCACTTGCTAACTCAACCTTATTTATCCTTTCTCTTGGCTAGAAAAAGTTAAAACTTCTTTGCTGCAGTTCTCTTGACTTTTTGTTGGGGGGATTACATTAACTTGACCGATCAGAGCTGCAAAAGCAATACGTATTTTCAGTGAAAAATTCTATATGCTCCTTACCGAAGAATGGACAGTGAATTTCCAGACAATACATGCATTGTATATGATATACGGTTCACTCTGTCTATGGACCTCATTTTGCAACTCCAACGTTAAAAGCATCTAGAAAAACTATGTACAAATGCACATGCAATGCTCACAGCAACACCCAATCCCACACTATCCTGTACTAATCAACTGCACTAGCTATGCCACTTCCGCATTCTCCTCCCTATCAATGCTTTGACCTGACTAAGAGAACTGTCTCGCAGAAACAGATAAAGAAAAAGATCTTCCCTCGTGCATCTTTTTAATCACATATCCTTTACAATTTCCTCAACTAAATCTCCAATTATCAGACTTTCCACCTCTTTCCCTAGTAGATTCATCTCATCATCCAACAAGCCGAGCCATGGAATTGATTTGAGATCCCGGGCCGTCATATTATCTAGTGAGTAATATGACCTGTCGATTGGAGGGTAAACAAAAAGACGTATGATCTCCCAAACCGAGCTCAGCAATTCCCTTCCTTGCAGATGTAGCACTCGGAATGAGCCAGCAGTTTTTCTTCTCGATGGTCCTAGAACCGTCGAAAGTGCTTCGTTTAACAAATCATGTAACAACTTGCGCTCTGTTCCTTTCTCGTTCTTGTCGTTCACTGAAGCGCCATTTTCGTTGGTCAACTTCCCATGAGATTCCTCCACTTCTTGAAATACCAAGTCACTGATAGGCTTTGCAAGTGTGTCTAGACGGGATATATTCACATTATATGATCCATCGTACAAGCCAGAAGCAACAAGCAGATCTCTTATGTATTGTTCCATCTTGTCTTCTAACTCAACCATTTTACACTCGATAAGCTGCTCTTCAGTTGTTGTCTCCAGAGGCTCATCAGATCCAAGCTGATTTAGTTGCCTCCTCAGCTCTGCAAATTATAGGATGATGTTTGTTAGCCAATATCAACAAAATCCTGAAACCCTATTGTCATTTAACAGCTTAAGCCTCTGGTCATTTCTGCTAGCCCAGGCAAAATACAATCTAAGTTATCATAAAAAGCAATGTTGCAAGCCCGTGAAGAATCCTTTCCGCACCATGTTTTCAGATACTGTGTAACTTTACCCTTGGCGAAAAATTTCCAGAGTGCCATATATAGTTTCAGGGAATAAACCCTATCGTGTTTTATTCATTTTCAAACTTTTTCACACTAGTCAGTTTTTCTAAGTAAGGTAAGTATATCCGTCTCAACACCACAAAAGTATCATTTTGAGACAGAAGGCATCATGACTATCTGTGTTTTCCGAACACTAAGGAGGTAGTTGAAGCCGCGATTTATCAAAAATGAAAGACTGACACTCCCAACAACCGGAGAGACCATCTTGCTCCTTCAAAAAAGAGGAAAAGCAAACACCCTACATGCTTTGGTTAAATAAACACCGAAAGGGTGAATTGTGCCATTAGTTGAACATGATCATGCTATTGCAGCTGCATATTTGGCTAGCACATCCATTAACATAGAAGTTGGAGGATTGTTTCATACCATTCAGATTCAAACTGATTTCTCTGAAAACTTGTGGCACCACATCTTCCTCTCCAACACTCCTGTCTGGCGTTGACATAGGGCTGAGGTCATTACTTGGTCTCCAAAACTCCTCCTGAGAACTGCTGCACACAGACGCAGGGCTAGGGGGCACCTCTGTGGAATTCTCCTAGAATGACACGAGAAGGCAAAAACTAGTCAGTACAGTATAACATAAGACAGACGAAACTTCTAGCACTAACTGAATGGAAACATCGTTTTCAACAGGTCAACCAAATTCTTACATGCCACTCGCCAGAGTTCATGACGACTGTTGGCCCACTCATAACGTCTTTCATGAAGTCAGTCTCAAAGTTATATGATTCTGATATGGATTGAACCCTTTTGCCAAACAGCCTCCGTCTCAGAGTGAATGTGTATCTGAAGTTATGGACCTTCTCTTTGAACTTGAGCTTTTCCTTTTTCACTTTCTTGGCATCCATTGGCACGCTTTCAACAACTTCATGCTTTCTCCTGATATGAGCACCAGTCAAAATGTGGCGGTCTTCGAGGAGAAGTTTCCCAAAGGATGTTCCTGATACAGGAGCAGACAAGGATCTCACAAGGTTTCTTGGGGATAATTCCTTGTGGAGAACACGATCATCATCTAACCCATGTCTGAACGATCTAGCTTGCATTTGACGTTCATCTTTTACATTTTCCCAATAACAAGGTTCATTTATCATTCTCAAAGCATTACCCACGTGTTTTACGCTAGACCTTTCATCGCCTAACAAGGATGAACTGGAACTGTCACTTGCTTCTCTGGGCAAATCCAAAAGACTATCACTCTTCAGAACATTCCTCAACCTCTCTGTCAAGAACTTCCTTGTATCTCGGTTAATAAATTCTGGGGAACCTGGTGGATTCAACTGAATTTCACTTCGATGAGATCGAGTTGATTCTGAGCGGAGCAAATTCACCCCAAGGTCCCTAGTAACACTTTCTCTAACTTGCTTTGCTATGTTCTGTGCTATTTGCTTCGAATCAGCTGGTCTTTCATTGAAAGGGGTCTCAATTCCACTTCCTCTGACCACAGAACTCCTTTGAACTGCCTTTCCTTGAAGTTCACTTTTCAAACGTTCTTTCACCTCCTGAAGAAAATCTTCTATGCTGCCCCTTTCATCCGTTCCAGAGGAACTGGGCCATGATTCTTCATGCCAGAACCTATCAGGACCAGGCTTCAAGATTACTATCCTCGTAGGGCCAAGATAGGAGTCCAGTTTCTCCCCAGAAATTACTGCACCACATTGTTCAATGTCCTTGTTTAGACTTTTGCTCATCAAAGAACAAGACTGATACTGCTTAGCCGGGACTAGTCCTGTTTTTCCACTGTGTAATAAATGGTCCCTTTCAATCGATTTTGCTTTCGCTATATCGGTTCTCCTGGGCTTCTCGATGATGCCTTTTTCGTGATTTGCATGGAGTGATATCATTTTTAAGTTGCATCTCTCTTGACAACCAGCCGACTGCCTAGGAACATTGTCAAGCTCGACGAACTTTGTAAATTCCCTGAACCTATGTGCTTGCCAAGCTTCAAATTCTTTCTTAAACTTCTGCAATTCCTCCTCTTGTGGATGTTCTCGACGCCTGGGTTTTGTTGACTTCTGGGTGCTTCTCCCTCTGTCAACATTCCTATCTGGATTGTGAGAGGATGAGCTAAGCTCCACGTGCCTCGAAGAACTGGAGTTAGACGAACTGTGAGACATTGATGCCCTCCCCTTCCTCTCTTTTCTTGAAAAGTTGGTTTTCATGTTCTCTTGTTTCCTCTCAGTTGAATGGGCTTGAGAATTGTTATCTAGCGGCAAGATATCCATCCCCATTAGCCGAGCCACAATGCTTGGTGAGTTTTGTCTGTTAAATGATCTGCTGGACATCTCCTCACTTATCAATTTCTTCATTGAAGCCTCCACTGGATGACGCTTCATCTTATACTGATCTTGTTCCATGCCATAAGAATACTGGAATTCAAAGCTACTGTATCAACATGCTTAGCGGAAAAAGGGGATGCAAATGTCAAGAGTCAAAAATTGTCTGTAGGGCATATAAAGCGGTTATCTCACTGCAGTATGACTGAGCTACCTTGTGAATTTTCCAGGCCAAGAGCTTTAAATAAATCAAAGATCTTCACGGGTTTGATCAAATAGGGAGTGAATAAAACACCACTGTTGACTCAGGAAACAGAAAGAGGCATTGAAGACAATGGTGAGGCTAATGTTCTTCACTACCATACATTCACAGCTTAACATGATCACAGACCTTCTGCACTAGCCACCAAAATTATTGAAGTCTTGAGGACATCTATAAGAGGTTCATGAGAATCCCAAGCGAAAGCTCGTGTAACAAATAAAGCCAGTCGAGTGAGTCAAAAAAAAAAAATCCTGACATACCAAAAGTAAAGTCGAAAAACTGGTAGACCACCTTCCTAATCAATGTTTGGCCAAATAAAAAATTTCCTAATTAATGAAAAAGGGATTTATTAATATGTCAACACGTCACAGTGACAGCAAGATTTTGGAATAAGTTCAATACCGGCATATCGCCTATAGCACAACAGCTCTCAGAAGCTTCTGCTTGCAGCTCTAAACTATTCCTGGGTGCTTCATGACCTGCAAAATTGTTCAATTCAGAAGAATAAGTTCCCTAAAAGAATAAAAATTTATAGAAATAATTTTTTACTTCAATTGATATCTACCCTTCATCAGGACCAACAGGACAGAGTTCGCTCAAGATAACTTTGTCATGAAGTCGAAAACTGCAATAAGGCTAATGACCAAAGCTCTCGTGTAAATAGTGAGAGCCCAGTCTTCATAAAAACATCTTGGCCCCAGAAATCCAGACTCGATGACTAAAGTAGTGTAAATAGGATCTCTGTAAACAATGTGTCACTAACAGAACTTAAACCCTAACATCTACAAACTCCCTCACTCTATCTTTACTCTATCCACGTCAAATATCACTTTTATAACTCATTAGGTGATCGACGACAAAATCAAATTTCACGGTGCCAGAGAGATTTTTTCATCTCAGAATCTAGATAAAGAGTTATTGCTGCTAATTGTTAAGCCTTGACGAGAGAACCAGAAAGAGGTGCCTCCACCCAAACCAATAAGACTTCCCAGAAGATGCCTTCTATTAGATTAAATTTTAAGGATTCGTCTAGAAGAAGTCTATATTACCTCCGACATGTTTCTTTTGGGAAAATACTTTCCTGGCCATGCTCCTTTGATCAAAAACATGTGATAAGCCTCCCATGCAGCTAGAGCATCCACTGCACACCGAAGGATATTCCTATCCCATCTATGCCTCACCAATCACCAAAGTTTCCCATTAGTGAGCCAAGACTCTCTCACACTTCGACTTACGCCTTAAAAAGAGATAGAATCCCCAGAAACAGTTAAAGATTAGGCAAAGGAGCGTGATTTTTCTTGAATACAATAGTGCTAACAGAATAAGTAGATGTTTTCCTCATCAACTTGCTCATGAATTTCGCAAACAATGAAAGAAAATCTGTATATAAACTCTCTCATGGAAACAAATTCTGAACCCCCAAAATGCTTAATAAACTGAACAAAACAGGAAGATAATGGCTATAGCACTTGCACACAAGTTTGGGTACTTAACAATCTGCCTCGGGATGATTCTTTCACTGGAAGAGACACCGGTGGATACATCCTTGAGAGTGTAAGGAGATGGACAGGACGCCATTAATTTCTGACAAATCCTTTCACCTGTTGTGGAACGAATTTCCAGTATGATGCAATAATTGCAACATTTAGGTGCATCTGCCCGAAATTTAAAAGCATGTCGATGAATGATGATAGCCCTGATCGCTTATATACCAAATGTCCTACGAAGAAGTAGTGTTGTAGGGCAGATTTACTGAGTACTCCTATAATCACTAGACCTCAAGAGACTACTTAAGTTACATCTGAAGCATATTTTAGAAGAGATGAGCCACGACCAACGAAGGCATGAATCCAGAAGATCCGGTTGATACTGTAGTGCCAAAAAAAAAAAAATTTGATCCGCAGGCATCAAGTCAGCAAATGCAAAGCCATGGGAACAGAGTTTTAAGTACCAAACACCTCGGGCCGAAAAAATGCAGTAAACCCACGTATCAAGCAAGCACACAGCGAATGACAAAAACGTGAGAAGGTGAAATTCCAAGAGCTCCGACAGCAAATGCAAAGCCAAATCTCTCTCTGACACAGCACAGAACTTAAAAAAAAAAAAAAAAGTCGACTTTTTTTCTCCTCTCGCCTTCATTTTCTCCCCCGTTTCCAAGCCACCAAACACGTCGTTTTCACAAATCAAGAAACTGGTAATTCTCATTCTCGAACGTACCTCGAGGGAGAGATCAGAACAAGCAAAACCCATGATTGTCATGGCCAAAAGAGAGCCGGTCTCTCCATTATTGTGGAAGTCAAGCGTCAATCGCTCACCCGTCAAGTGACATTCTTTCGCATTGAATAGCCTCCAACTCGTAACAACCAGCGACGAGCGAGGGGGGAAAAACGAGAATAACAATGGAGAAAAGCTGAGAGACAGAGAGGCTTCAGAAGCCCGGTGAGCAGGAAAAACTGCGGAAACTCAAAGCTGGGATTTGTATGGTAATCCAAGTCTTAGAGACGATGATGATAGTTTAACAGAAAGCGTGACGGTACAGAGGAAAAAGAAGTTTCTTTTTCTTTTTCTTTTTTTGTTTAATGTGGAAAATGAAAGCGTAGAAAGAGAAATAGAAAGCTTCTTTTTTTTTTGCCGGAATCGACCGATGGAAAAGCGAAAAGATCTCTTTTTGTTCCACTTTATTCCTCGGTTAATCATTAATAAATCAGATTAATAACTTGCGATTGGTCGCGAATTAGTTGAACTCATTATCCTCACGTGGCTCTCTACCTTTTCCTATCCAAAAGGAGCTTAACCCCCGATTAATTTAAATGTCGATCTCGCAACTCACTGAATATGCGTACAATTAGGGCTTGGGATTGGTAGATAAGCATTTTCTTGAATCGTCGAGCAAAAAAAAAAAAGTTAGTGTCAAATTAAATTGACCAATTTAAATATAACTAAAGAATTTGATAGAATTAATCTGATTTAATCGAAGAGAGGAAATTTATGCGTCGTTTAATTATTAAGCTATGCCGAAACGAAATTTAAAGATAATTAAGAAATTTGATAAGATTACTTTGTTACGTTTAAGCGAGAGAAGTCGGCCGAAAAAACAAAAAATGCAAGAGAACATTTTTATTTCTGTAGATGAGCAATGAATACAACTAAGGGATACCTACTCATGAGTAACTCGGTTGGTTAGGGCGCACTTGAGATTGTGTGGTTAGGCGCATTGGTCCCATATTCGATTCCCTAGATGAGCACCTGTGATTTAAGTGGGCCGCCATGGACCCAGGTTCGATTCCCTAATGAACACCTGTGATTTAAGTGGGCCATCATGGCGGTCCATGGCGATGGGTTGCTGTGCTAGTCTCGAATAGTCGAGGTGTGCGCGGCGGTCCATGGCGATGGGTTGCTGTGCTAGTCTCGAATAGTCGAGGTGTGCGCAAACTGGTCCGGACACTTTGATTAGATATAAATCTGCTAATTATTTCTCATTTTTTAAAAGATTTATCGGTCGAATATTAGATCGCGATGTTTTCGGAATATAATATAATTCGTTTGTGGCGACTCGCTTTTTCGCAGGAGCGCACAACGAACCAGCTCATCCCCGACAGTAGCTTTTGACGCACGACGCCTCCAATTGGCGCCAGATTTAACGGGGGCGACATCGTATTCGTTCTTACAACAATCGCACAAGACCCCCTCCTCCCCAACGAATCGGTAAACCGTACGCGCCATATTTAGCGCGTTCCCGTTCACGCGACCAGCCAGAGCCAGGTGCCGTTGGATCATTCAAGTCTCTCGCACGCGCGGCGGGTGAGGGTTGGTTGGCGAGCGGTGAGCCGCGGGCGAATGTTGTCGTAGTCTATTTTATTTCAGTGAGCAAAGCCGACGGTTTGACCTTTGACCCCCCTCCTCCGCTCTGCTGTTTCCGGGCCCTTTTGGGTAAATAACGAACTCATCGGGCCCTCGAGCCAAAACTTGGCTGTGATTCTTGCAGAATTGCGGCATTTGTAGGGATTGTTGCTGGACTTTTTCTTCAAAGCTTACAAAAATTAAAGAGATTTTAAGTTTTGCCATTTGCACTCTGCGAGGTGGGGACCCATCTTACGTGGCGCACATGCCATGGCCATCCACGTTATATTGGAAAAAATGGAGGGTTAAGTTGCAAACGTGTATGAGATATGTGTACATGGCGATGCTTGCTTGCTTCTTCTTCTTCTTTTTTCATTTTGTGGTGTCCTCGCTTTTCGATTATTGGCGTAGAACGGAATATGCGTTCTAGCTAGCCACTAGTAGACCATACGCGCTAAAGCGGGCGAATTCCGTTGCTAACCCGTCTTTTTGAGTGAATTGTGGAGTTGAATTTCATATTATTTGAGAAAACTTATTTAAAAAAATCACAAACTTATTGTATCGATATCAATTCAATCTCTTTTGTATTTATGTCAATTCAGTCCATCCGACCAATTTTGACAGAAAATCGTTAACGTGGACGCAATTGTGCCACGTTGGACGGTCGACGCTAAAGTGAATATTTTCTAATAGTATTTTTTTAAAAAAAAGTAATTTTTTTTTCACTTTGGCTTTGGCCGGCTAGGGTTGTTGGCAACCCTCTCCGGCCACTGGGCAAGGGCCGCCATTCTCGCGACTGGTGAGGTTGTCGGCGACCATCGCCTGCCAAAGTCAATTTGAAAAAAAAAATTCTAAATACATGTTATTAAAAAATATCCATTCTGGTATCCATGTTAGCAATTTTCAGTCAAAATTGACCGGATGAACTGAATTAGTACAAATGCAAAAGGTTTATGACTAAATTGATCTAAGATTAAATTGGTACTAATGCGATAGATTTAGGACTTTTCCCCATATTATTTGGATGTTTAAGTGAGTAATCATCCCGACCACAAAAAAAAAAAAAAAAAAAAAAAACGAGCAATCATCTCCATTAGGGTTTTGAAAGCTAAAGAACCAAAAAAACCTTAAAAGCTCAAACATGACAGAAACCACGAATTCATCTTAAGATATCGAACTTATATGACTCGAGATTCAATTCTCGAGAATTGTGAACCAATCATCCATTTGTGCTTGAGATCCTTCTCTCATCTTCCCAACGATTGTCGGGCCGACCAAGTGTTGTGGTTAGGGCGTCAAATTTGATGAGCCTCTCTTCTCGTATGCATCTTTCCAACCGTAGAAACACATACCTCCGACCAATCTAAGACATTATCTAATCAAATAATGTTCTTCTCCAAAGCAAGTTCTCGACCCCCTTCCCACAAGAATTGCCTCATCAATTTCATGGTGAACTCTTGCTTCCTGTCTGACCCCCCCCAAAAAAAAAAAAAAATTGCTTCCTATAATTAATGTTAAAAACATGTCTCGAATTTGAGTCCCGAATGAAACTCGGGAGTTAGGCACATTGGCATTGACTCGGGAGTTAGGCACAAGTTGGCATTGACTCGGGAGTTAAGAGTTTGGCAAGTTTGGCAAGTATGAAAGACAAGAGTTTGGCAAGTTTGGCACCTCTTTCTTTTGACTTGGAAATTAGGCATAAGTTGGGCACAATTTGGCATGCTTCATCCTTCCATATGGCTATATAAGGAGAAGAAGATGCAATTGAAGAAGTGCGCCGAAACCAAGTCATTCGGTGGCCGAGAGAAGAGAGAGTTCTTCTCGTGAGGGTTTTGCTCGTTGTAATTACATCTGGGTGTTTTAGCCAGATAAATTCTCGTGAGTAGAATTTGTATAATTCCTTGAGTGAGGTTACACTAGGAATTGTGAGGGGCTAAACACTGTGTGAGTTTGAGGTGTAATTGGGGGTTGGGAAACACCGAGAGTGTTTGAATGCTCGAGTGATTGATCTCGTTGTATCGCTTGTTTTCTATAGTGGATTCTGTGCTGCTCTCCCCGTGGACGTAGGTTCCGACATTCGGACCGAACCACGTAAATCTCGTGTCCTTTGTTATTATTTCGTTTTATTTCTCTGTCGACTTTGCAAACGCTCGTCGATCCTATTCCGCTGCGACACCGATCAAGGTGTCCTATTTCTCAACAATTGGTATCAGAGCTAGGCTTGCTTGAGTTGAAGCAAATCGATGGCGACAGAAGAAGCTAAAGTGAAAATCGACAGATTTGAGGGGAAGGACTTTGGTTTCTGGAAGATGCAGATAGAAGACTACTTATATCAGATGAAGCTGCATGAGCCCCTGTCTGGGCAAAAGCCAGAAACGATGAAGCAACCCGATTGGGAATTGCTGGATAGACAAGCGATGGGTGTTATTCGGCTGACGTTGGCTCGTAACGTCGCATTTAATATTGTCAAGGAGAAGACCACTGCGGGTTTGATGAAAGCCCTGTCGGACATGTACGAGAAGCCCTCTGCGATCAACAAGGTCTATTTGATGCGACGTCTGTTTAACTTGAAGATGAGCGAAGGTACATCTGTTGCTAATCATATCAATGAATTCAATGTGATAGTTAGTCAATTGAGTTCAGTTGAGATTGACTTTGAAGATGAGGTACGTGCTTTGATTCTATTATCCTCATTGCCTGATAGTTGGAATACTACTGTTACTGCTGTTAGCAATTCTTCTGGGTCAACTAGTTTGACGTTTGATGGGATTCGAGATTTAATTCTGAGTGAGGATATTCGTAGAAGAGAATCTGGCGAATCTGTATCTACTGCTTTAGTAGGTGAAAGAGGAAGAGCTAGTATACGTGTTAGCAGAAGTAGTATGAACATGAATAGATGCAGTCAGTCTAGGACTGGCGGTGATGTCTGTTGGAATTGTGGCAAGAGAGGGCATCTTAGAAGAAATTGTTTTAAGCTGACAAATGAAAGAGCTAAGGAAATTGGAGTTGAATCTGCAGATGATGTTGCAGTTGTAGCTGAAAATTCTGATGATGTCGATTATGTCTTGTCTGTCACTGAGAATTCGTCGTTTGACGGATGGATTATGGATTCTGGTTGTTCTTTTCATGCTACACCAAACAGGAACTGGTTTACTTCTTATCAATGCATGGATAGTAGTAAAGTGCAGTTGGGAAACAACGCTGAATGCGATGTTGTGGGTGTTGGTGATATTAAAATCAGAATGCATGATGGTATTGTGAGGACATTGACTGGGGTAAGACATGTTCCAGAATTGAAAAAGAACTTAATTTCCTTGGGTGCTCTAGATTCAGCTGGATGCAGGTATTCTTCACGAGGTGGAGTCCTAAAAATTGTTCGAGGTGCTCTGGTGATAATGAATGGAATCAAACATGGCAGCCTGTATGAACTTCAAGGTAAGACATTGATAAATTTTGCTCATGAGACGTCGACATCTGTTCGAGAGTCTAACGGCTACTCGAGGAAGGCCTGGGTGTTTGTGCGAAAGCACATGTTTGATGCTGTTGTCAGGAATACGCAGTCGAGAGCTTTGATCGGAATGGAGACTGGTAAGTTGATCAAGCATGTGCGAACTGACAGTGGCATGGAGTCCTGCTCGAAGATGGTAAATAAATTCTGCATGGAAAAGGGCATAGTGAAACATCGCACTAGTGCTAGTAAACCACAGCAGGTTGCAGAATTGATGAGCAGAGAGTTACTAGAGACGACCCGTGAAAAGATCTCTAGTGCTGGTATGGCTGGGAAAATTCCAGCAGATGCGCTTAGTATAGCGAGCTACCTGGTGAATAGATCCCCATCGACTGCGATTGGATATCAGACTCCCAAAGAAGTATGGTCAGGTAATGTTGCTGATGATTCTAATTTTAGAATGTTTAGTTGCCCGTGTTATTATCAAGTAAGTGATGGTAAGCTCGATGTGGAGGCAAGGTGCATATTCCATGGTTATGCACAAGGTGAGTGTGGCGATCAGTTGTGGTGCCCGATAGATTCACCTGTTTGCAGCAGAGAAGTTACCTTTGACGAGTCTCCAGTACTTCTAGCTAGGAGTGTTTGTGGCAATGTTTATACGGATCTGGACGGTGTTCAGCTTGAGGTGGAGTTGCAACCAGAAACTCCTGAGGTAGCGGATACTAGCGAAGTAATCGACACAGATGGTGCTTGTAGCGAGGTGGAGTCTATACAGCCAACAGTTGCTGTAACTGCTAATATTGACAAGGTACGTGTTCAATCTCCTGACAGATATGGATGCAACGAAGGTTTTGCTTTATCTGTGATGGAGCTTGTGTCAGATAGTCCTTGTGGAGTAGTTAAAGGTGCATGTTCAGTTGGTGTTCTGATGAGGTCCTCGGTTATGGCGAAGTTCAAGCGGGGCTTGGACTTGGATGATTTCTGTGACGGTTGAGCCCAAGAGGGCTGTGGGAGAGTAGCAGGAAAGAATGAATCCACTGAAGCGATTGTGACTTGGCTCAAATGTCGAGCCAAGGTGGAGATTGTTAAAAACATGTCTCGAATTTGAGTCCCGAATGAAACTCGGGAGTTAGGCACATTGGCATTGACTCGGGAGTTAGGCACAAGTTGGCATTGACTCGGGAGTTAAGAGTTTGGCAAGTTTGGCAAGTATGAAAGACAAGAGTTTGGCAAGTTTGGCACCTCTTTCTTTTGACTTGGAAATTAGGCATAAGTTGGGCACAATTTGGCATGCTTCCTCCTTCCATATGGCTATATAAGGAGAAGAAGATGCAATTGAAGAAGTGCGCCGAAACCAAGTCATTCGGTGGCCGAGAGAAGAGAGAGTTCTTCTCGTGAGGGTTTTGCTCGTTGTAATTACATCTGGGTGTTTTAGCCAGATAAATTCTCGTGAGTAGAATTTGTATAATTCCTTGAGTGAGGTTACACTAGGAATTGTGAGGGGCTAAACACTGTGTGAGTTTGAGGTGTAATTGGGGGTTGGGAAACACCGAGAGTGTTTGAATGCTCGAGTGATTGATCTCGTTGTATCGCTTGTTTTCTATAGTGGATTCTGTGCTGCTCTCCCCGTGGACGTAGGTTCCGACATTCGGACCGAACCACGTAAATCTCGTGTCCTTTGTTATTATTTCGTTTTATTTCTCTGTCGACTTTGCAAACGCTCGTCGATCCTATTCCGCTGCGACACCGATCAAGGTGTCCTATTTCTCAACAATTAACAGCAGAAAAAGAGAAGGTCCTCTCTCTCTCTCTCTCTCTCTCTCTCTCTCTCTCTCGTGAAGATGATTGATGGTGGGGCTTCATTTTGGAAAAGGAAGCCGCTTCACCTAATGATGTCCAAGAGCGGTCAGTCATGTGCTTAGTGTAGCCCGTAACTATGATAGTTGAGGCTGTGGTGAAATGACTTCAATCATAGCTCCTTTTAAAAGACAAAGGAGAGAATTGGGGGACCACCATCTAGCCCTAGGAAAAGGAATCATAATAAAGATCCACCTAAAAAAAGAAACACACTCTCGGTAGAATATTTTGGTCATGCAAGTGTTATCGATGTCACAACAGATATCTAATACCTACTTAAGTAGAAATTCTGACAAAAAAAAAAGTAGAGTATATATATGTGTGCATGCACGTTCTTCACTCCGGATTCTAACAATGATGTTGATTACTTCTATACTTGCATAAAAGTCCTTAGGCTATGTTTGGTGCCTTTAATAAGAGGTTGGATAAGGTAAAGTTCATTTATTTTGACGTATGGAGATGGATTTCGATTAGATGTATTTAGACAAGTCTGAACAAATGCCAGATTGTCACCTCTCCTTCTCTCTCGAGACGTTCAAACACGATGACCACCGCGACAAAGGCGGCTATCACAGTGTGTCATCGAGAGAGGTGGCCACCACTATAAATGTAGCATTTTTTCAATCTTCTGTTTTAGAGTCATTTATTCGAATTCCTAATGTTTTTAGGTTGCATCACAATTTATTACAAATTTTATGGGGATCGGATATTAGTATTTCAGCTATTACATCTGCAATTTTCCATACAAAAAATCGGAGATAAGGAGATCGAGCAATATTTTTTTTTATTCTATATCATATTTCATGCTATTCTTTTTTTTTTTTTGGTCGAAATATTTTATCCTATTCTACTCAGCATTTTCCTCCGCGACCTTTCGGGACATGCCACGTGGCATGCTGGGGACATCAACAAGTGTCATGTTGGTAAAAGCAGCAGTAGCATGGGATCAAAGTGGCAGGGGAAAGAGATTGGGCGCTGCCTGCTGGGCTCCGGCGAGCCCACCGTGTCGGAAGGAAAAAGGACGATGGAGTAATAATTGAGAGCGGCTCTGCTGTTGGGGAACTCGGGATAATAAAGCTGTGGGCCCACCTGTACTCCAAGGCGCTGCTGCCTCTTGTTCTTCTTCTTCTTTTTCTTTTTTTCTGTTTTTTTTTTTTCGCGCCTTTTTTTTTGTTAGCAATTTACGAAGTGTCCCCCTCACATTTGACTATGAAATTAAATGCTCGCCCTGTCGTTAAGAGAACATCCATTGCCATTACTTTTCCTATTTTGGAAAAGGAATGGCGTTCAATTGTACAATGTCGTAGTGTTAACGATCATTATGTCATGTTCACATCTTCAGAGGCGAAAATGAAAGACGACCACATTATTGCCGCCGTCATGCTTCGGTCGACTTGCAAATGTCTAGAGTCTGTGATGGCCGAGAAAAGGAAGCGGCTGCTTGAGAACATCGAAGGTGAGTTTGGAAATACTCCAAAAACCAATTTTAACCTTGTGAAATTCTTTAGTAGAAAGATTTGACGACTAATGAAATTTTTTCGAAACTTGCTTGAGTTCGAATCTTGTGTTATTTAAATAATGTGGTTTTTTTTTTTATATATCATGGGGGTTTTAAGGGATACACGTATCAAATGCAAAAGTTGTTAACGACTGCTTGGGGATATTGTTTAAGAAAAAATGATTGTACATGACTCGAGGGCAGTCGAGATCTTGAAAGCTATGAAGAGAGAGAGAGAGAGAGAGAGAGAGAGAGAGAGAGTCATGCTTGTTGTGTTGGTTCTAACTTGGTTTGAACCTAGGAGAATTGCTGTGGGCCAAGTACATGTCCAAAGTCCATAGCCAGTTACTGGGCTCAAAATAGCCCACGCGGCGGCAGGCTGCATTGCAGCTGCCACTTTCAGAAGATGATGCAATTGAGTTCAAAAGAGCAGGAGACGTGCCCTCGAGGTAGAGGCCCAATTTGAGTCTCTCATTGAATCGGAATTTGCGAAGGGAACGCGCTGCTTTGCTGGTTCAATTTGAAGACAATTCAATTTCCATCGGAGACGACGTTGGGCCTGACTTCTTTCCCAGGGCTTCGGTGCCTGCTAAGTTTTTGAGGAGCTACAGACTCGGGCCAGGGGTGCGAACTCACGGCACGGAAAAACCCGACCCGGCGTGATCAAGCGATTCGATGGTGTCGTGTTCGTGCTTGGGCTGAACATGGAAACTCCAAAAATCGAATTGTCTGACTCGGTGACATATGGCCACACGATCGAGGATCCGGATCGCCTAACCTTTCCTTAAAAGGTTATGCACCTAACCATGCAATTCGAGCTGTCCATTTTTGGACGGACGGCCCAGATCTCCTGTTTTTAGGGGGCAATTTTTTAAATTTTTTATATATATTTTTGTTGGTAATAATATAGGTTGTTCATCCATAACATAAACGGCCCGGATTGCAAAGATATGGCCTAACCTTCTAATGAAATGTTAGGCGATCTCTTCCCACGATCGGTGTCCCTAACAACATAAACTGATTTGTTGAGTATCTTGCCGAGACCCACCCATTTGAACAGGTCTGTTGTCCCCTGACTAAGATGCACACCGACTTATATGGAATGGTGAAAGGACAAAAAAGGCAATCATCGCTAGTGATTCTCTTTGCGCATCCCCAGAAAGGGTGTAGCCCGTCACGCAACCCTAGCTTCGATAAATGGAAATGAACACCACTTTCTTATAAGAAGCCGAACCGAGTAATTGCTAAATCTTCATTAGTTACACATTGATCATGTCTAATTTCCCATCTTAGATGTCTGCTACTTACATAAATTGATGAAAGCGTTGAGTTACGGTTCATACTCTCCATCGTAAGGGAGACGTCGAGATCTCGCTCCCCATTGATAGGTAGGGATCCGGGGCCATGAAGGCAAGGTTCCAAGGGGGCAGCGCCCTAGGACTGCCAGAGGACTCTTATAGTTTGGATCATTATTTTGTTGGCAGCTTTCTCGGCTTTTAAGATTTTCCTGTGATATCTATACACAATCTCTTTTTTTTTTTTTTATAATTAAGAGTTGTAATAAAGAGGTGTGAATTTTTAATTATAATGGAATTCTATATTGGATGTAGTCATACTTTAAGAATAAATCAAATAAATCTTGTGTCTCGATTTTTCTTTTTGAATTTTATTTTCTATTTCGTTATTTTTATGTACCTAACAGGAACGGCGATCATCGCTAGCAATTTTCTCCGGACATCACCAAAAGGTCTCATGCTCACAAAGATCAATAAGCGAGTCACACAACCCTATTGAGATGCATGTCGAAGGCTTTCGCAAATAGAAATGAATATCAATTCCCATAAGAAGCCGAATCGAGTAATTGCTAAATGATCTGCACATCTTCATTAGCTACATCTCTCCATAAACGGTTTTTCACCCGATTAAGGAACATCTTTATGCGAATAAAGCAAAAGGAGAAATAAAGTAATGAAAGGATCGTCAGCAAATAAAGAGGCCTAAATGCTGATTAACTATTGGTGATTTTAAAAAGGATTTAAGACAAAGAACGCTGTAAGAAAAATCCGACACCGGTCGGGGACCCACGCGGACGCCCAGTGCAGTCCACGTGTCACGACGTCGCTTGTCCGAGGGGATCCACGCCCGTGAAATCGCCCATGTTTCTGCCTTGTATCCCTCTCTCCTCAAAGCTGTCGGTTCGTTGGATCGGCTATTGGGTCAAATCGTCAAACATGTTTCCTTCCCAGCAATCTCTGGATCACCTAATCACCCTCCACCTGTCCTCATCCGAGGCCTTTTGATCTCGGTTAATCTCCTGCTCTCGTCACTATAAAAATAACCGCTCGATTTGTCGCTCTTCTCCATGCGAACCAGCTTTCTGCCTTGAAACAAACTAAACCAGCATTCAACCGTTTCTCTCACTAACTCAACCTCCGCCGCTCTCTCTTTCTCTTCCCGACGGTTATCTCAAAGCTCTCTGTCTAAAAACCAGAGACGGCGAGTTCTTTCGAGTGGCTGCATTTCTGTTCAACGGAGATTATCATTGCCGATTCGCTCGATGTTCGTGAAGAAGCTTGTGGAGAAGGCTGCAAAGAAGGTAAAGTCATAAATCGACTCTCTGCCTAAGTTGATCTGCTTCTCTGCGTGTGTGATTCGCGATTCGATCGGTCATCGTTGTTCGCTTTTCACTTCTCGTTACTTTGATTAAGAATCTGCTTGGTTGAGCGCTTCTTCGAGCTTGTCTACCGCACATGATTTCGACTGATTCCAATTCAGCTTCCGACGTCGTCGTCCATCAGTTCGTCGTCATCATATTAGGTAACAAAAAGCAGGAGATAATTTCGAATCTGTGGATTGATGTTCGCGCACTGGTCGTCATTCTCCTCTGGGTCTTCTGTCAGTGAAAACGAACTGCACACATCGAAGCAAGCCTAGTGGAGGCGATGATGATGATGACGATCGAGTGGTTTGAGCGTTTTGGTAGAACTGTGATGATGGAGAGAAACTCTAATTTCGACCGGAACTAATTGAGACTCCAGTCATCAGAGAGGAGTGGGATTGTGGCGAGAAGCTTTCACTGATCTGGATTAGATATATTAATCATGATTAGAAAGACGATCTGTAGACTTCCGTTGAAGTGAGGAGCATTGATTGAGATTAGATCTTTCCTTCTCTCTTTCTCTCTCTTTTCCTTCGGACACGTGGCATCTGATTCTGGCCAGATTTCAAAAAAACATAGGGAAATAATTTACATGTTGAGTCTGGTTAAAATGGAAATTAGCCTGCATTATTTTCTTTTTTTGTCCTTTTCCTTAATTGTAACGCCGGACTACGGTTTCGATGAAAGGCTAAAACGCCGACGAGTGCCTCACGTAGTAGACAACGACTTTCCATGTGGACCAATTAGAGCTAAGTGAGATTTGTCTTTTCTCATGGTTAGTTCTTTGTTTATCGTGGTCCCATCTTTCTGTTTTTTTGCCTGAACTCCGAGTTCAAACATCTGGGCTTTTTCTAAAGGAGTAAGTAAAATCATGCGGAGGATTCGGATCGTCCCGGATCGTCCCGAAGGAATTTTGTCACGTCATTTCTAATAAACATCATAGTTCTTGCTTGTCATATCCAGGGCTCTCAGTTGGGTTTTAGGACGCGTGAGATTCAACCATTTGGAACGATAGGCTGATTATATCAGGATGAGGACGAGTTAGGGACCTCTTGAAAGGGGAATTTCCCCGTTTGGACGTGGTCCAAACAAGTATTTACATTCTTGCCATCTCTGTCCTTTTCCCATGTATCACTTCTCAAGTGCTGATTATAGTGAAGAACCATCCTGGTAGATTATAAAGCTAAATGTAAAATCCACGTGATGGCCCTGTAATGGGCGGTGGTAATGCAGTCCACATTCCACGTGTCCCCTTTACAAGGTCAAACACATCCTTTTATTCTTTTCCTCGGGGGCCTTCAAACTCAATCCGTCATTGGCCCTATTTGTTTAATTATATATAAACACCATCTCGTACGTGTCCTGTGGCTTTTCTTTATCTTTTGGGCCAGCGTCGCGGAAAAGTCGGGGCGAAACCACCGGCCAGGGTCTAAATTAATGTGAATCGGACAGTAACCAAAAGTATCTTATCCATAGGATCCTCTCCCCGGACAGTAAAACTTTGCATGTCTTCATAGTCTTTACAACTTCATTGGGTCATTGAATTACATCCTCCGGGGAATCAGAAGAACTATTTCATGGGTTATTTAACGATTTCCCATTTCATGACATGAGACGGTGCATGATCTGATGGTTAGATCTTCTTGATGACGATATCCAAACGTCCTTGCTATGGAACATTTGATGCCTGTGTGATGAATTCTTACCAGATAACGTGCCTTGACTTGTGTATCCAATTTCATTTAACCTAAGTTTTAAGGCATAATCATCCAGCAACATCCCTACTGTTAGTCACAGATACTATTTCATCCTTGGTACATAAAATGAAGCTATGTCCTTGGTAATTACTATTGCTGTGTGTAGCGATTACTTGTGACACTGTGTTTGATTCTTCTGGCAGCCTGGAGGAAGAAGCTCGGAAGGACTGAGATCTTGCGATGTTGACCCACGTATGGTATTTCATTATGGGATTCCATCGGGATGCACCAAGTTCGCCTATGACTCAATCCAGAACATACTTGCTGTTTCCACGAAGTATGATTCTTCGCCTTTGCTAATCTATTCTCGCATGTTTTCTGCCGATGGAGTGCAATTCACAGGTCAAAAATAACTTGGATCAGGATGATTTAGATAGCTAACTGAACGGCTCTGACTCTCCTAAGTCTTAGGATGCAAGTGTACAAATGCTACATTTCCTCTCCCTAACCTGGTTATTTGATGCAACACTTTGAAACCTGAAACTATTAAGAAGCAGAAGTAAGGTACTTGTCGAAAGTTTTCACTCTCATTGCCTCTAAGCGTATGGAGTTTCTCCCACAAACTCGCATTTTCTCTTGAAATAGCAATATGATGTACATGTATTGAGGCTTTAGTTGCAGATTCAATGGAAACTCTTTGACAAACATGCTTCTCTTTCATTCTGTTACCCAGGAATGGCGAAATCAAGTTATACGGGAAAGATAACACTCAAGTCATTCTTGAGTCTGAACAAACAGGACCGAGCAAGTTTCTGCAGGTTTTCTGCTTTAGTACATGATTTGCATTTCCATGCTTTATGCGATGGATTGCCTTCTTGATTCCTCTTCAAAAAGTTATTATAGTATCGTATTGTAGATTCACTAATTATTAATTCACATCATCATTGTCAGTTTGTCGAGAATCAAGGCATTCTTCTGAATGTGACCTTCAATAATCAAATCGAGGTAAGTCTTCATAAGGATTTACGCTCTGGCCGTGCGTCTTGCAGGGGACAGTCTTGGATTTTTAGTGTTTCAAATTGTTCTTGAGAGATCAATTTAAGCGGGAATCTTATTCTAGGTTTGGGACATAAGCAAGAAGCTATTGTCGCACATTTACAATTTCAAAGATGCAATCACCTCTTTATCAGTCCTGCAACATAGTTTTTACATGTAAGTTTATTTCCAAAGTCAAACTGGTCTGGATAATAGAGGCATCATTCATGTTATTGTTTGACACGTATATTGGCAGGTATGCTGGAGATTCTCTTGGAAACGTGTCTGTTTTGAAGCTTAATCAGGAGCCATGTAATTTAGTCCAGATGAAGTACACAATACCTTTTGAAGTATCTCATGGTTAGATGCCTTCCAGTTTAATTTGTGTTTTCAGTAATACCGTTAGTGTTTTTAACTAGTCTTAATTTCATTTCCTTATGATCTTACAGTGCCATGCTTTTCTGTGATATTTATATGCAAGGATATTATTATTAAAATTTCATGTTTGATCAATCATCATATTCAGGATTTCAAACTGAATTATCTGGTCACGTGGCTGTCATGCATGCACTGCCTCAACCGTTGGCTGAAAGCAAGAGGTAGTCCTATTTTTGTCCATTTTCTTGCTGCAGTGTTCTACAAAATAAAGCTAAATGACCTCATGACTCCTGAGAAAAACTATAACAGTGAAATGTCTCATGTGCGAGAAGTTTTAACAGTAAAATGGTAAGGCGGCTAGGAAGCACCTTTCCATTTCACTGGTCCACATGCTTTGTCCTTCAGCTAACGCCATTTTCAATTGGCTAGCAATCTTTCATCCATGGCTACTAGTTCAGAATATTCGTAATAACTCAGAAATGCTTGAAGAACTAGTTCACACAGAGATGTAAGGTTTCATGTCCTAGTGGCGTCATATTTTACACATGGTTTGCAACCTTGTACCAGTAACATTTAGGAATTAGATTCCAATAAAGATTCGACTTGGGAAGTATAGCAAATGGTGTGGGGACTTTGTTTCTAACAATGAAACGCAGGTTGAGGTTATTTTACAGTTTTCATTACTACCTGCAGGCTCCAGTTAAGCACCATCCACCCGTGCGCTACCCTGGCACTAAGTAGTTGCTTGCTTGAATTTCTTCTGCTAATTCTTTGTAGTACTGGTTTATCTTATATTACCATTGTCAATGGACTCAATACTACCTCATATTAAGCATCCTGAGCTCATGTAATGTCACCCTGGCGCCAAATATATTTCTATTTTCAAGTCTACAAACAGCTGTATCAGTATCTTATTGTCCAAATACAGGGTACTGATAATATATGAAGATGGTCTTTTCGTATTGTGGGAAGTCCGAGAAAGCAAATCAATTTTCAAAGGTGGAAATGTGTTGCAGTCAGCACATAATGAAAGAAAGAAAGTGACTTCCGCCTGCTGGGCATGCCCTCTGGGGAGTAGAGCTGTTATTGGATACAGCACTGGAGATATCTTCATTTGGAGTGTTCCTATCCCAAATGGAAGAAGTGAATTAGTGTCAGATATAGGCTCTCAAAATGGTCCGATTTGTAAGTTGAATCTCGGATTTAAGCTGGACAGAATTCCTATTTCTTCTATGAGATGCGTTCATACAGATGGAAAACCAAGTCGACTATATTTGTTGGCCGCCGCTGATGCAGCATCTTCAAATCCTTTGCAGGTATCTGACGTCAGTTAATCTCATCCTAAACAAAAAAATTTTACTTGCTTTTTGACGATTGACAGGAATTTCCTTCTGAGATCTTAGCAATAAGAAATATGGTACTTCTTGAAGTTCTTTCTACTAAACTTACAATTTCTCCCACAAATATTATATGCATCTCGCCTGAGGGGGCCTATTAATCTCCCGCCTTGGCATTTTAGTACAACCATTTCAGAATTCCATGCTACATCAATCTTCTTGAGCCTGAAAATATTGAGAATGCTTATGGGAAATTAACGTCTTACTTGTCAGGTAGTCTTGCTGAATGACCACTCTGAATCCCGCACAGTTAAGCTGGGTCTTCAGCTGCCTGAACCTTGCGTTGATATAGAAATAATCTCAAACTACAGTGAGAAGACAAAGCAGAAACGAGAATCTCTTCTAGTTATTGGAAAATCAGAACATCTATATGCGTATGATGACAGCCTAATCGAAAAGTATCTCCTACAGTGCCAATCCAAGTCTGCTCCACCCATCCCAAAAGAAGTAAGGCTTAGGATACCACTCACGGGATCAAGCATCACTGTGGCAAAATTCATCACTAGTAACCAGAATATGTCGAACTTTGATGATGAGGTGCGTAGATGTCATTTTACATGTCCTCAGCATAATGTGACCATCTTGGTAAGTATAACGTTTCTGGCTATGTAGGATTACTTGCAACTGGTCAAAAAGGTTCCGCCTATTCTGCACTCAGAAAAAAATGGTAAAGACGCATCTCAGATTGACCCGATCCCATTTGGTGGATTTGTGAAGGTCAAAAATCTGTTCATAACTGGACATAGCAATGGAGCCATCAACTTTTGGGACATGTCATGTCCACTTCCTCTTCCCATCTTTTCCGTAGAGCAACAGGTGCTCTCATCTTAATGCCTTGTCTTTCTTTCTGGAATCCTATAACTGCGTTGTTATCTGCCTTTACACTTCTCATGCCACAATGTTCTTATTGGATTGAACTTTAAATTCTTGCCTCACATGATCAAATTTTTTAATCAACTTACCTAGCTCTATAAACAAGAATATTCACCCATATTGGTGGAAGGATAAAAGAACTTACACATCAAATTTCGGGAAGATTCTGCTTGTGTCGATTTGCGGTTTAGTGGCTTAACATGAATTTGTGTTGGAACTTCAAAGATTTGGTGGGACCACTTGCCGACTGCTCTAAAAGCTTAAGCTAATAGAAGAAGGCGTGGTTTAATATTTTATTATTCTAACACTCCCCCTCACGCTTAGTCTGGTCTTTTGCCTAGTACTAAGCGTGGACAAATTCATTGGGGAGGCAAATAGGGGCCTGGAAAGATTTGAGCTCAGGACCTCTTGCTCTGATACCATCAAAGATTTGGTGGGACCACTTGCCGACTGCTCTAAAAGCTTAAGCTAATAGAAGAAGACGTGGTTTAATATTTAATTATTCTAACAGAACTGAAGGAAAGAGACTCCTTGGAACATAATTAACTTAAAAGAGGGTTGCACTCTTTTGGTTGTATGATTTGAGCTTCTTATTACAGTCTTGTCCTTGCAGAGTGAAGATGACTTTTCTCTGAGTGGGGTTGCACTTACAGCTTTGAATTTTGATGCAAAGGACCATATCCTTGTTTCTGGGGATCAAAATGGAATGGTTAGCTTCATGCCTACAGATTTAATGTAATATGACCAGTTACTTTATACTGGAGTCGTTTGGTTCATGTTGTTAATCTGCTTAGTTAACTACAGGTTCGCATATACAAGTTTAAGCCCGAGGCATATGTCTCAGGTATGTCTACATGAGGTTTAAAATAGTTTAAACTTAGTGCCTTTCCTTGTCAGATTTTAAGTACTTCTTGCATGAATATGATACATCAAAGCAACAATTGTGACTTCAAGTTTTCTCTTTTAGGTAGTGCAAAGAAAGGGAACAATCACATGATTGGCAGTGTAAAAGCTTTGAAGGTTAATGGTTCGGTACTTTCATTATGTATGAGCAGCTGCTTCAGACATCTTGTTGTTGGTTCTAGTCAAGGATATGTAAGTGTGTGTCTTTTATTCTAGGTATATAGAATTGCTTCTTTTTTTATTTCCATTGTTCTAGGTGCAGATTAGAACTTGTTAGAGAGTGATTTTTCAGTGCTTGAAGATATTTTGATGACATATGGGCATATTTCATTATCTGTTGCAAATTCAAATGGGCTTTTTTCTTTATTTTACTTTTTTTTTATGGGATCTTTCTGCGGAATGGGGGATAACTCTTTCAAATGCCATAAGCACTGTCATCAGCATTCAAGTTTGCGCGTTCTTTTTTATAGCCTGGAAGAGAAATGATTGCACAGAACAGCGCGGAGAGGTCGTGGTCCATTTTAATATCCATGTCTAAGGCTTATAAACTCGAATAGATGGCATATGGAGTATTTTGCTAAGAGAAGACAAAAGTAGTCTCAACAGTTTACATTACAATGTCATCAGGTATTTAGGTTTTCTCCTCAAAATACAACTTCTGAAGCAGAGTGCTTCTAGTTCTATTTCTACTGGACCTTTTTTTTTACCCAACGAAATTAATGAATTAGTGGGTTAAAGGAAGTTGGTTCGGGCACAAAACTAATGCACATGCCCTTTTGCTTTAGGTGGCACTGATTGATGTAGAGGGGCCTCATATACAATTTAGCAAGCAAATTTCAAGTGACATTTCTACAGGCATCATCTCTCTTCAGCTTGGTACCTGCGCTTTGCATGGTTTCCAGAAGAATATATTGGTCATGTCAACGAGGGATTCATCAGTTTTGGCCGTGGATAGTGATACTGGTACAATACTTAGCAATAGCATGGTGCATCCTAAAAAACCCTCCGGAGCTCTATTTTTGGAGATATTGGGTGAGAATCATGTTCTGCAGCATGTTTTTGTGATATTAATTGTATGAAATTAATATTCTTACCTGTAATCCCACTGTTCAGAATTGAAGACAGAGGATATGGTTGAGGATTCTATATTTAAGCAGGGACTATTGTTGCTATGTTCGGAGAAAGCTGTGTATGTGTATTCCTTACCACATGTAGTTCAGGTAATGATACCAAGCGCATTTAAATAATTCTTTAAGAGCCAACAAGAGGATTTTATATCTCTACTTTTGTTTCAGGGAGTAAAGAAGGTCATATATAAGAAGAAATTCCACTCCTCGTCTTGTTGCTGGGGTTCGACTTTCTATACTCCTGATGCAGGACTTATGCTTCTTTTTGCTTGTGGGAAGATTGAGATAAGGTATTGAACAGTGAATTACGTGCAACTTGGCTGATGAGACAGACGGGTCTATATCAGTCCAAACATTTCTTCAAGTACAACATTTTGCTTGCTTCTTCTGTCTTCTCTCCTTGGGATATGGTCATCTTATACCTCCTAATTGAGCAGTAGGAACGAAAACTTTTCATTAGTTACGTCGAGTTTTTCGTGGGATCTGCTGAAATCCTCCTCCTCGGATCTTTAGCTGAAAGATCAAACTGAACAGAGTCTATTTTGCTCGTTGCTCCATAGTCCACTTTATTCAATTAACCAGCATCTAGGCCAGAAAGAATATATGTGAAGGTTTATCCAACTGCCTTTAAATACATATATATATTGAGTCACGTGCAGCAAAGTTGTTCAACCAAACATTTGCTAAGCTTGTTTTCTTGTTGGGGCTGTTAGGTCCTTGCCCGAATTATCTTTGATAAGGGAAACGTACGCAAGAGGACTCACAGGTCTCACATCAAAGGGAAGCACAATGACTGACAATTTGATATGCTCTTCTTCAGATGGTCAACTTCTCATGGTACTTTTACACTGCTCAATTGTCCCAACTTCCTACTTCTGGATTTGTATGACCTTCACTTGTTTCCTGGCATAGGTGAACAAAGACCAGGAGATTTTCATTTTCTCAGTTCTACTCCAGACAAATATGTTCAGGTGTGTGCAATCTCCTCGCCAGCCTATGACAACAGTTCCATAAATATGGTTCCAGAGAACATCATTTAATGCTACTTATTCCTAGAAGGGAGCCTCCAATGAGAAAGCATACTTGTGACCAAAACTAGCTTGAACTTTCTCTTAAGTTCATGAGACAAAGAACCCAAATAGAAAATTCAGGCAAAGTCAAAATCTGTAAATGGAATAAGAGAAAAAGTGAATTTTTTCTGTTAATGGGTTTCCTCTAAAGAAAATGTCTCCATACATTTGGAGAATGAAGAGAGATCTTTACTGTTAAAGCTCCTCTTTCAGGTTTCATGAATTTCCTATCAGCAGTAGACTAGGAGCTCTTACCAACAGTGCATCTGCAAACTTGATGATCCACTATATTAATCCCACATGTGTGCATGGCTGCATGCTCATCTATATTTCGTTCTCCTTCTGCTCAATATGATGTGTTTTCAATTATTCTTAGACAAGGAATTGGTAGTATAGTTATGTTTCTGTAACTCTATAAAAACAAAAAAAAAGTGTTGCAATATATAAATATTAAACCACGCCTTCTTCTAATAGCTGAAGCTTTTAGAACAGTTGGCAAGTGGTCCCATCAAATCTTACATGGTATCAGAGCAGAAAGGTCCTGAATTCAAATCTTTCCAGGCCCCTATTTGTCTCCCCAAATGAATTTGTTCACGCTTAATACTAGGTAAAAAACCAGACTAAGCGTAAGGGGGAGTGTTGCAATATATAAATATTAAACCACGCCTTTTTCTAATAGCTTAAACTTTTAAAGCAGTTGGCAAGTGGTCCCATCAAATCTTACAAAAAGAAAACATGTACTTCTGTCATAACTCTTGGTAGAATGGTTAACGTTAATTTGCGTTGGTTTTTCTTCTTCTTCATAGGCTGTTGGGCTCTCTCAGCCAAGTCTACCAAAAAGACCTGGTTCATTCAGCAGAGGGCCTCGCTTCTGGGCGTGCCATTCAGAAGGAGAAGCCCAAGGTAGTATTAGTTGGAGATTTTTGTTGAGAAGATTAAAAATCAAAAACTTGTTTGTAACGTTGTTATTTTGCACAATCAGGGACTATTTAGCTCCGTGTTTAAAGACACGAAAGTTAATAGAGAAAAGCATGCACCCGATATGTATAAAGAAGATTCTAGAGCAAGTATTGAAGAACTCTCCGCTATCTTTTCAACTGCTAATTTCCCGAGTAATATTGTGGATATGGATGATAGTGGTACCGAGATTGACAAAAGAGAGGATTTCGCTGGGGATGAAGATGACGACGACTTGAACCTAGGTATGGCTGAGATCTGAGGTTTGCATTAAATTTACCTAGATATGTGCATGTCTACCCCCAACAGAGAGTGTTTACTGTTTATTCATCGTGAACTTTAAATGACTGACTGAAAATTTCTTTACTATGTGCAGATGATATTATTATCGATGATAACGATGAAAAACCTCGAGGACAGAATTTGTTTGGAGGTCTCAACAAAAAAGTCTTGGCAAACAAATTTCAGAGCTTGAAAGGTGAGTAAGATACATGAATTTTCCTGTAGGAGTATTAGCTGCTACTTGCAGATCTTTCCTCTATAAAAACAACATGAATAGTATTGGCAAAGTTTGCCCCAAAAAAAAAAAAATTACTGGTGATAGGTAAATAATTTGTCAGTATGTGGCCATTTTTCCAAAATTGAACATAATCTCATTTGTAGGGAAAAAAATAAAAAAAACAAAAGGAAAAGTAAAGATAATCTCACTCTGTTCTACTTTCTTCAATAATTCTCCACATCCAAATTGACAGTCTACCCTTGCCTTGTCTTGCATGGACTGATGTGTGTGAAGATTAAACTTTTGGCTGAAAATTTTGTGCTAGGTTATCATGCAGTCATCCATTCGTTCTAGTTGCATACACAGTAGAACAAGAACATTTAAAAAGTGATAATGGGAAGAAGTCTCGCAGCGAATAGAATGATTAATGGAGGATAAAGACCGATGAACCTTTGTCATATGAGGTATTACACTGCCAAATGATATAGGTAAGTGGTGCTAAGAGCGTTCACTAAGATCATCAGTTTTCTGGAAATTGCTAAAGATGTCGACATCCGATATGGTTGACATTTCTGGAGATGATCTTGTGTTGTGCTAATAATCTCGAGCTTTGTAAAATACGCCAGCGGTAGATTACGGGAGACACCCACCTCTGTTCATTTCTATCAGAAAGGAAAAGATTTAGCATCTGCTATTAGAAATAGCTTCTGTTTTCGCCTTTTCCTCACAGGAGAATTGAAATGAGGGGGATGCCTTGCTTCAGAACCCATGATACTATCTTAAGTAGGAGCGACAAGAAGATCTATGATTCATACGCATGCAACGTGGTTTTTCTGTGTATCTGTGACCAAAAACGCAACCTATACGATATGCAACACACACATGTGCAGACAATGTCGTAGAGGGATTAGTCATTCGAAGCATCATTTTCCTGCCTCGTCACAAATGAACTAAGAAGGTACTGATATTTGCATTGGATGATGTCTTCCATTTAAAAATTCTGTTGACAGGAAAACTAAAGCATGTAAAGATCAAGAATGAGAAGAATTCCACAAAAGAAGAGCAACAGGATGAAAAGATTGGTTCGGTTGATCAGATCAAGAGGAAATATGGGTTCGCTGCTACTAGTGTAAGTATATTACTGCCACGTCCCTTCAAAGGGCAAAGATCTTTGTTTCTGTCTGTGACCCTTTTGTCCTGGTTGGTTTATACCCGTTTGCTGAGCTGGAAAATGAGTCTGGACTATCGAATCATGAATTCACTTTGACAATATAGTTGGTGGTGCCGCCTTCGAATTGAAGTAGCTAGCGTGTCATTGACAAGAGGGGATTCAAATTGACAAGAACCCAATGGCTAGAAGTTATTGATGAGTATTTGGATTGTATCTGTGAGCTTGATGTCTCCATATCACAATAAGATTCATCAGGACGATGATTCTTTTTTATCCTAAAAAAATAAGATTGGGAGTGTCTAATAAAAAGGAGCATAAGGGTATCTTTGATAAATTGAAACGACTGAACAGAACTTCAGAGCCTTTGGGTAAAGAAGAAGAACTTTTATATTTAGGACCCAATATTGATGCCGGATTAGGAAACCGCACATCTTAAATATGTTTGCGGAAGGAGAGCCCTTGACCCCAAACATTATTTTGGAGAACGTTACGTTCAAGTAAGGCACATGGTGCTGGGCTGGTGTGGCTTCTTTCCTGCGGTTTACATCCTTTGACTTCTCTTGCTTACACAAAGAGCATGATATTTGTTTGATCGGTTCAACGTGCAGGAAACAACAGGCGCTGCCAAAATGGCGGAGAACAAGCTGCAGGAGAACTTGAGGAAGTTACAGGTACCGCCCCTTAACACATTCCCTCCTCAGTTAATGCCAAAGTTGATACTTTTGGACGTTATCCTACTCTTGTAATAACGGGGATGTCATACTTTAGTTCATGCTTATTAAGGCGCCCCCACGCCGCTTTAGTTCCTTCTTGTTATTCCACTAACACGTCAGTTCACGATTCTACTCATCCTCTGCAGGGAATAAGCTTAAAAACTGCGGAGATGCAAGACACGGCACAGTCATTTTCGTCAATGGCCAAAGAGGTGCTCCGAGCCACAGAACATGACAGACGAAGCTCATGATATTCGACTTTGGTTTAACATGGATCCCGATCATCTGGGAGATATTTATTATATTATTTGCAATGTTGATTCATTCTTTTCAAACTTTCTGTTTATTGTGGCGTGCCCACGTATCTGTATACATGTATGTGCGTGTGGGTTTGTATATAACATTCTGCCTCTCTTTTGCCGATCCCGGGAGGAGTTGTACTAAAGCAATCAATTTCACAGCATGCTCTCCCCTTTTTGTTAGCAGGGCACCAATATATATAAAGAAAAAGGAAAATTGGGGAAAAAAAAAAAAAAACACACATTGGAGCCAGCAAAAGAATTCATAACCATCCAAAAAACTTTTTGCACATTGAATTTCAACACGAATTATTGAAAATTGAAAATACCTCGGTAGAGCGAAATCCCAAAGTTGGCACTTCCAAGGGACGATGTTTGTCAATGATGTCCCAGCAATGAATACAAAATATACAGGAATGTAACCCATACGACTCCTCCACAGCCTTTGCACCTATATAGCTTCTAAGGATATGCATGAACACACTTCCCATTTCCAATTTCCCTGCCAGATGTCATTATGGCAAGAAAAATCGTTTACTGAAACCAAATCCGAAACTGAAATACGTTTGATAAAAAAATTGACTTCTGATCAAATTTTTTACTGCTGATTGGAATTTTGGCCAAATTTCAGAAGTTAAAAATTTTTACTTTTGAATTCCAAAATCACTTTTTCGATCACACGAGCCTCGACCGATCAGCACCGCTCGATCAGCGCCACCGCCACCGCCACCAAAAATTTTATTAATAATATTTTAAAAATAAAAATTTTCAACCGTTTGGTAACGAAAATCTTTGATCAGAAATCAATCTAGAATAAAAATAAAAAAAATCAACTTCTACTTTTGAGAAGTAAAAAAATCAATTTCTCGTCAAAAGTTAAAAAATTAGTCAAAAGTATTACCATGCAAGGGCTAAAAGACTCCACTAATTAGGAAATAAAATTCATTTAAAATATGTATCAATATTAATCACGGAATCTCATCAACCTTTCAGAAAATTTTTGGAAATTAATCAAACCGACGGTTACCAGTCCTCAGCATGTAACTACCACTCATGCTAGTCCTATGGACAGACATATCTACAAGACCAATCCCGCTCTTCTAAACATTCCTGAATGAGTGGAGGGTTTCTACAAGACCTGAAAAAAATGTACAAACACACCCCACCAGCAAATCCCAACATAGTAGACCAATGTGGAGAGATTCACCCCTACCAGCAAAATGCATTTCATACCAATTAAGAGGATAGCTTGCATAGGAGGAAAAGACAAACTTTTGTTAGACAATCGTCACAAAATCCTGTCAGATCAAAAGAATAATAACCCCAAAGGAGCTAACAAGAGGAAAAGCAAATGACTACTCCGGCATTGACTTCCACATTGAAAGCAGAAGCCAAAAACTAGGTACAATGCAATTGAACCCAATGGTAGAATAATAGAACCCAATGGTAGACTCTCACAATAGACGAGAGATTCCACTAAGGAACGCTAGCAACACCTACAATCCCTTTACGACAAGTAGATTCCATTCCTCAGCATCCAGAACCTATTATGGATTTGCATTTATAACCCAATAATCCAATGCAGAAACTGTCAGCAGACTACCCAAGACCTCACCTCAGATAACAAACAAGATCTCTACCAACTAAAAAAATGTTACCAAGGGACCACAAGGTGGATTCTGGAATCTCTTAAGGGGGAAACCACCAGAATTAAAAAGGAAGAAAAAAATTCCAGTTATCTTCTACAGCAATCAAGCAATGGTATTTAGCACTCAAAAACATACAATTCAGGATTGATCGATCGACTGATCAAAGCACATTTAAACCATGCACAAAAAAAAAATCATCCAACTTCATTACACAAGTTTAGAAGCAGGATATAGCAACTTTTGTTTACAAAATATCTGTTTACTAGCATGGATATATGGCATTATCAGGCTCACATTGACATTAACATGCTACCAGCAGGAATGAATCCCATAAACACCAAGAGTCATCTTTATTTCTACCTCTTTGGATGGGAAAAAGAGCTAGTACTCATGCACTTTAGAAAATAAAATCACATTGCACAGAAGACTCCAAAATACAAGATATCATAGCATAATGGTGGGCACATTTTGGTATAACACCAATTGAAACCAAGAGGGCAACTCGTCCATAAAGAAAAGCTTCTTAAGCAGGACTACAAAAGCCTGCACCAATAAGATCTGGAGCTAACAAGCTTCAGTCATCGAATTAGGTCTAGAAATGCATGGAATAGGATGCACAGTATTGACACACCCTCAACCCCTAAAGAGGAAGTAGCCTCATGCTCATGCATAACAGACCAGAATGTTAAGACCCTTCAATGACTGCGTCAGAGACGAGTACTGCAGTCATGGTGTCTCCCCTTTTGACAAGTTAAGAGATGCCTATACACAAATCTCGAAGAATAGATAGAAAAATTAGGGTGATGAGAGCAAGGAAGCTTATATATATGAGATCAGAGAAACAAGCTTCAGCTAAAATCAGCATAAGCAACTAACTACATCACTATTTAAGCACCAGAAGATACTCAAGCCAATCACCGTTCTCCTAATTATCTAATATGAAACCATTAAGACAAACAACTACACGTCCAAAACGACAGAAATTTTTCGTTGCTCGTTGATGTAACAGTTTACACATACTCCTCAAGGGTAATTGTGACTTAGTCATCATCCTCGTCCTCCTACAATTGCCAGAACAAACAAAAGACAGATCAGTATACATATACAACTTAGAATGACAACTTTCCTACTTAAACCATATACAGTGTCTAGCACTAACCTCCCCACTGTCATCACCATCCTCATCATCCTCATCATTAACTTCAGATTTTGACTTATCAGACTCTTCATCGTCAGCAGCATTGGTTCCTTCAGCCTATCATTATCATTGGCAAACAGGTAAGAAAAAATTCCAGAATTGCTACAACAGCAAAATGACAAAACTGACATCAAGTTTAGAAAAAACAAAAAAAAAACACACAAAATTACAATACCATACCGATCTTTTGTTATAAGCCTGCATCTTCTTGTTGTACTCATCCTTCCTTTTCTCTGCCTTTGCTGCGAAAGGAGCTTTCTCCTAAAAAATTACAAAACAACAATAAAGTCAATACACATGAAACACTTGCAGGCAGCTGATAAAACACTAATTGTTCTAAAATAAGCAATTAATAAGATAAGATACTCACAGCTTCCGACATGGATTTCCACTTGTCTCCACCAGCTTTACCGACCTAGTTCATTCAAATTGCAGATTGACAACCATAATCAGCAATGCTTCAGAGAATGACTTGTGGACCAAATCAACAATTGTGTAGCCGCGATTAACACAAGGGATATAAATAACTCACAGCAGCAACGGATTTGTTATTAGGATGCTTCTGCTTATACTGCACCCTGAACTCTTCCCTATATACAAAAAAAAAAAAAAAAAAACAGATTGGACAAGACAACAAAAAACCAAAAGTAAAGCTCACATTCTCGATCGAACAGAAAAACCACCAAAATTCTCTAAAAACGTTAAAATCGCGTTAAAACCTAATCGTAAGTTCCACGATTTCCATACATGAAGATAAAAAAGGCACTAGCAGGCCTTTTCGGCTTGTTAGGATCCTTCACAGCTTTCTCCTTCCTAGCCGTTTTCTTCCCAGCTCGCTGCGTCCCCGGGCCTTTCCTCTTCAAACTAAATATCAAGCCATAACGTCAACAGGAGAAAGAAAAAAATAAAGAGCCGAAAAGAAAAGGAAAACGACATCTACGCCACAGCCAAAAAAAAAAAAGCGCGATCAACCTCCATCTCTGGCATTCGACCTCGTCTACAAGCTAAAACACAACAGAAGCAGCAAGAAAAAGCGAAGAACGCGAAGAACTCACCTCGCGTCAGCTCTTGTCGTCTCCGCCTTCCCCTTACCACCTTTCATGGCGAAACCTGCGAGAAAACGCCGGGAAACCGGTGAGAATCGCTCGGAAATCGGCCCAAACCGGCGGCACGCGCCCCGAGTCAGCGCCGCTAGGGTTTCGCGTTACCTGTAAGCTTAGGGCCTGCGAGCGAGAGAGAGAGAGAGAGAGAGAGAGAGAGTGCGTGTGCGAGTTCTAGATGTGCTTTGTGTGTGTGTGTGTGTGAGAGAGGGAGTTTTAGATATGCTGTGTGTTGTGCTTGTGCGAGGGGGGATCTTTTGTGGGAGAGAGTGGGAAAATGCCCAGGGGCAGTCCGGGGATTTCGCCGATCAAGAGCTCGGGACTCGAATCGGCAGAGCCAGTTGAAACCCGGGTTTGGGCGGGATTTCAAAAAGATCCGCTGCCACGTCACCGATCCCCGTGATGCCCCGCCATTGGCTGGGCTCCCCTCCCGCGCGCTTCTGTGAGGAGGCCCGACGGATCCCTCCCCCAAGTGCACAGGGGAGGGGCGGGCACGTGGTCGCGCTGGTGTTTGACCGCACGTGCGAGACCGGCGGGCTCAATGACGACTTCGCCCCTGTAATTGTTGGGGTAGTTGGAGGAGTGTCTCAGGAAAACTTTAGGTTGAAAGCGGCGGCGTAAGATAGGATAAGCATCGCCTTGCTCATTGACTTCGAGGACGGAGGGCATATTTGTAAATCCGTTTCTTTGATATTTTTTCGCGTGAATTCGTCGCTCGCCGTACTAAATTAGGACCTTATTTCTGATTGAGAGGTGCTAATTGCTATGAGTTTAAAAAAAAAAAAAAAAAAAAAACGCTTGCACGAGTAAATCTCTTTTTCGAATTGGAAAGATACAATATTTAGGTTCACACAATTGAGGAAAAAAAGTGTAGTCAATAAAAAACAAATTAATTGTGTAATTCCTTATTGTTACCTTCGATTGATCTTATAATTAAAAGAGTGAATTTGCTTGACATAATTTGAAGTTAATGCAAGTCTTTAATATTTTTTTCGTTCAATTCATCGCTCACAGTACGGTGATAAGGACAATTTCCAATTTGTGTTCAAAAATCGCTTGCACGATAAATCTCTTTTTGAAATAAAAATATATATTACGTACTGTTCAAAAATTTGAGGAGAAAAGTGCAGTAAAGGAAAAAGAAAACAATCAACATCAACAGTACATTTATCCCAAATTAGTTGGGAAAAGAAAAAGAAAATAATAATTGCGTGTAATTCCTTACTGTAGAATGCGGTTGATTCTTATAATTAAATATGCAATTTTGTTCGACATTATTCAAGGTTTGTGGTAGGAATTTTCGCACCTATAATGTTGCAAATCTCTTCTATTTGAGAATAACATGCATTTCAATTCTTGATGGATGTAGAAAATTATCAAAGTATATGTTTAATATCCAATGAGATAAACTTCGCTCGATTGTAGTGCTTCGTTGAGCTTTGTTCTTTGTTGTTTCGTTTTCAATTATTATATAAATTACGATAATGTCACATTACTTCTGGCTGCTCGTTGCTGATTTCTCGCGGCTTAGCTTTGCTGGCCCCAAATGCTCTCGTTCGAACACAGCACAGCCACGTGGGCCTAAAAATCCTTAGCGACAAGACAACATTCATAGCCACCCCCGAACATGAATTGTTTTTCTTTCGGGGGGAAAAAAAAAACTCATAAATTGACTATTCCCATAATAACTAGAAAAGCAGTGATTATAATAATTGTAGATATAAAACATAATGTTGGTGTTTGTTCAATTGAGGCTTGATGATTTTAGTTTGATAAATTTTCAATGTCTTAAATAATTTTAGAAATCCGCCAATCAGGGTCTGAATTCACCGTCTCCGAAGGCATCGGAAATCCGATGATACCCAAGGGAAATATATGGTCATCTACCACGTGTTTTTTTTTTTTTTATGCGCGAGTTCTATTGAGTTCGAGATATGACTGCGAGTGTTTCGCGTAAAATGTATGACTTGAAAAATATATTATTTTTCAAATGAAATTTTTTATAGCTTAAAAAAATCAATAAATAAAAAATATTTTTTTTTATTATCAACAATAATATGTATCTTAATATTTTCATGGATGGCAAAAAAATAATAAATTTTCTTGTGTTTATTTTTGTAAACGATACAAGCTATCATTTTTATGAAAATATTTTTAAAATTACTTCTTTTTTTGCCAAATAAACGAAGCCTTGAATCTCGATTCTTGATTGCCAAAAAATATCTTAAATTCTTAAATTGGGCTCCGTTTGTTTCACGGAAAATAAGCAATTTGAAAAATATTTTTCGAAAAGCAATCGCTTATATCGTTTAGAAAAATTAATCAACGAAAAATATTTTCAGCATCGATAACAATCTACGCCTAACTATTTTCATAGGCGATGAGAAAAAAATTCATTTATTTATTTTTCTAAGAGATATAAACGATTACTTCTCGAAAAATATTTTCCAAATCGCTCATTTTTCGTGAAACAAACGGAGCCTTGGTCTAAATGAATGAAACCTCAAAGTTCTCAGATTAATTAACATCATAACTTTTTCTAGGGAAAATTTCATTTAAGGGCCTGAAATCCTCTCATTTTTTCAAATAAGGGCTTCAAATGAACGTTGTTTCAATTAAAGACCTGAAGTGCTCATATTTTTTAAAACAAGGGTCCAAAGTGAATGTTGCTTCAAATAAGGGCCTGAAATGATCATAAAATCTCAAAAAAGGCCTGATTTTAAGGATATTTTCTTCTTTTTACTTATTTGATTTTTTTATCAAACTTTTCCTTTTTTGTTTCCTTAAAACTTAATAAGAAAAAAAATAACACAGGCAAAGGGGGCCTGTGGGACGACTTCAAGCCTCAAAACCTACTCCTCGACGTTGCCGGCGCGCTCAAGGTCTTCGATCTCAACCTCTCGGCGCTCCCAAAGCAGCTCCGTGACGGGCTCCTCCACACGGCTTGCGGGACCCTAGCCTATACCGCCACGGAGGTGGTCTGCAGCCGCAGCCGCAGCTACGATGGCTCTAAGGCCGACGCCTGGTCCTACGGTGTCATCCTCTTCGTCCGAGCAAGGGGGGACGGGGTGGCCAATCAAGGCCTCTATCGACGAACAGATTCGAAGCAGAGCTGAAACCCACCGTGAACAGATTTGCAGGCCTCTGTTCGTCCCTTCCTCATCTCTTATCCCCGACGCTGTCGCCCCTTGCTCATCTTCGATCCCCGACGCTAAGTTGATGATGTCCTCGTCTCCCCGAATCTGGAGCCTGCTCAACGAAGCCCTAGCCGTGAACAGCAAGTAGGGGTGTGCATGATCCGGGCCGGTCCGGTCCCGACATGAACCCGAGGACTGGACCAATAGTCCGGTCTCCATAATTTCGAGACCAAGGATCGAACCGGGACCGGACAGGACCGGGACCGGCGGTCTGGTCTGGTCCCGGCCCAACCGCTATAAAGCCTACTACTACGTTCAATTAAAAAAAATTCAAATGTGCGTGTACCAGACGGTTGAGAGTTTTTTCATTCTAAAAGCCACATTGACCAGACTTTAGTATCTCATCCATAATTTGTTTTCCACTGCGTCTCCTTTTATGTCTAATGTGTTTGTTAGCTTTCCTTTTGTTCCATTCTCGAGAAGTATGTCAAATTGGTGTTTCATTACTTTGTTGTTTTTTTTAAACAAAAATCATTAGGTTAACTAGATTAGTTTTTTTTTATATAAAAAAAAATTGCCGGTTCGGTCCGATCCCAAACCATGGCACCCAAGGACCGGACCGCCCAGTCACCGGTCCTGTTTATTGGGACCGGGGACCGGACCGCCAACCTCAAAGATAGGACCAACCAGCCCGGGTAGGGCTGGTCCGGTCCAGTTTGTACACCCCTAACAGCAAGCACGATTTCCCCAAGCTGTGGCCTGCCCTGATCTTGTGTTGGACACCCCTCCTGCAATCTTTCTTCATCCGCTATTACCTCCTCACCAAGCAAATCTCCCTGCTCTTCATCTTCAAAGACGAAGGCCTCGCTGTCGCTCGCAGCTCCGCCGTGCAGCCGGCGAAGTCGGACTCGGGAGTTAGAGAAGCCGCGAATCTACCGACGCTGACGATTCCAATAGCTGCCTTTTGGTTGTCATCAAGTTTTTTTTTCCCAGATCCGAAAGAGGGTCCGACCGGCGGGGTCGCTAGCCCTCACCGAGGTGCCAGCAACCGCGCCGGCTTTCGTTGCCCTCGCCGACCTGGCACTAGCGATGGGCCGGCAGTCACAGGCGGGAGGGGCAGCCCTCTTGCTTGTCTGTAGCTTTTTTTTTTTTAAACAGAAAAAAGATAAAATAAGGAAAAAATAAACTAAAAATGACAAATTGCCCTTTAGGCCAGGCCATTTTTTGGAACTTTATGATCACTTTAAGCCCTTATTTGAAATATATTATGTCATTTTAGGTCCTTAATTGAAACAATATTAACTTGACCCCTTATTTGAGAAACGAAATGACTTTGGGCCCTTAAATGAAATTTTCCCCCTTTTCTATTTCTGCACTTGTCCTGTATTACGTGCCTCACAGTATCACCCTTATTTTTTTTTTTATATTTTTTGCCCTCAATCGTTCCGAACTCGTTTGATAAAAAAAAAAAATCGTTCCGAACTCGAGGTTATTTTGTCCGGTCGCCCAGCTTCCAAACTCTCGCACCAATTAGGGTTCGTCTCTCTGTACCAGCGCAACCAAGGCTTGACCAGGAGGAGCAGTCGGCGATCGTTCTCTAAGAACGAATCGAACCAGCCTTCGTTGATTCGAAACATCGCAGGCATGTACGGATCCAGAGGGTAAGTCGCCAACTCTCAGCTAATTCTTGCAAAGATCCGCGTGCTTTTGCTTGATTCCTATGTTCTCTCTGTATCTTTGAATGGATCGAACCCTGATTTTTATCATTTGATGATTGTCGGAAGACGCGTGCTTGGAATTTGGGTTTTTTTTTTCTTTTTTTTTTTTGGGGTATTGGATCTCTGTAGTCCGTCGAAATGTGCTGCTGAGCTGGGCTAAATCAAACGCTTGCTGCATAGAGTTTATTTGGTCTTGAAGTGTGAAGATAGTTCTATCTGTTTGGGTAGATTTAAGGTCGATAAGTTCCCGTTTGCGACGGTTCGAAGTGAAAATCGACATCATGAGCTTTGAACAAAAAAGTTTTTTTTTTAAAACTGATCAGTGCTAATTATGATCCTAAAGAGGCGAAGGAATGGTTTGACACCAGTGTGTTATCGGTGTGTGCTAGAAATGGTTTTGGAAAGATTGCACCGTAAGAGAAACCGGGCATGAGATAATATGCCAGTGGCTTTTCTCGTCACGGTTGAATGTTCTCTCTCTTCCTTATTGGGTTAGGACACTTCTGCATATTTGTGAGAATTTTCTGTGACTTATGGTCCGATTGTTCGAAGGAAAACTGTTTCCGAAAATTGTTTTCCGATTTTCCAGTTTTTGGATGATGGGAAAGTTATTTATCTATGATTTTTTTTTCCGTGGACTAAAAACAATAAGTTTTGATTAGGGGAAAGCGACTTGCCTTCCTGGCAAGAACGAAATCACTTTCCCAAAGCACCAAAAATGAAAGCTAACTGCTTTCCTTGAAAATGGTTTCCATATTTTTCTTTATCACAAAGTGTTCACGGTGACAAACGCACCCTTAACTTGTGGAGAAATTTTATCGTCCGGTTTTGGCTTGATCCTCATGATTAATGACTGTCGTTGCTTTCTACTTGATTGTAATCACATATCTATTTCTGTAGTCAGACGTAAAGACTTGAATCTGCTAAACATATTTTAACGGGAGTTGTTGCATGGTATGTGTTATTCATCTCTCATTATGTTTCAGATTCGATGTCCTGTCAGCTTGCAAGCGCCTGTATGGTCTTACGCCCTAACCAATGGTCATTTATCTTTTGAATGTTGTGGGTGCCTATAATCTTCTTGCGCTGCAAAAGTAGCCTTTACATGTTCTCAAATGTCATTCAATCTACTTCTCTTGCTCCTTCTCCTAAAGAGCTGAGGTTTGCTCCTGAGCATTAGGAGGCAAGGTTAATTATTTGCTGTATTACTTTGCTGCTTCACTCTATATTCGGCTGCTACAGTGTTCTTTAAGTTGTCAATTGAAATATTTCCAAAAGGATAATATAAGAAAATAGCAGTTAGGCAATGTGGGTGTGGGTTGGGTTTGGTTATATTAACGGGTTTAGTGGGGAATTCTTTGTTGGTATGAAATATTGAAGGGCAATGTTGGGAGGCGGGGGGGTGTCAGATGGGTACGAGGTCGGCTCAAAGAGACAAAGAATGATGGAATCGAATCCCTACTTCGCAGTGAGCAGCGGTCCTGGTGGATATCAACCTTTTGGATATGGTGGTGGCTTTCAACCCCCTTCTTTTCCAGTTGTTCGTCTGAGGGGACTACCCTTCAACTGCACGGACATTGACATCTACAAGTTCTTTGCTGGACTTGACATAGTGGATGTGCTGCTGGTCAATAAGAATGGACGCTTCTCGGGGGAGGCCGTTGTTGTCTTTGCAGGAAACATGCATGTTGAGTTTGCCCTCCAGAGAGATCGACAAAATATGGGACGTCGCTACGTGGAAGTTTTTAGGTGCAAGAGGCAAGATTACTACAATGCTGTTGCTGCAGAAGTTAACTATGAAGGGATCTATGATACTGACTACTCGGAAAATCCTACGCCAGCTCCATCTGGTCCAAAAAGGTTTGATGATAAGGACCAAATGGAATTCACTGAAATATTGAAGATGCGTGGACTTCCTTTCTCTGTGAAGAAACCTGAAATAATTGAATTCTTCAAAGAGTATGATGTGGTAAAAGACAGGATACACATAGCATGCAGGCCAGATGGCAAAGCAACTGGAGAGGCATTTGTGGAGTTTACCTCTGCAGAAGAGGCCAGGAGAGCTATGGGTAAGGATAAAATGACCATCGGGTCAAGGTATGTGGAGCTGTTCCCTTCAACTCGTGATGAGGCTAGGAGGGCAGAGTCAAGGTCCAGACAGTGATGAATATATTGAGGATGAGGGGTTTTATCATCCACTGAGGTTAAGCTTTGTATTTTCCTAGCTTAAATGTTACTTTTCATATCCTTGTGAACCTTTTATTTGACAATGAAAGTTGCCTTTGAACAGTTTTGCTTTGCTAATCGCAGAAGATGTTTGCTTCATGTCTTCATGTTGACTTAAAGCTTTTGTACATCATGGTCTAGACAGTTGGCGTTCCTTGTAGGGGTTGTTCATGTGAAGTAATTCTAGTTGGTAGTTCGAAGTTATCCAGTCACAAGAAGAGCTTGTTTTAATGAGAAATCATATTTGTGATGATTAAAGTGCATGAAAAAGCTGTGGTCAGATCTCTTCTGAGTGGCCTATCATTCAAGTGTTTGATTTGAGATCAAAGGCTTTGGGATGAACTTTTGTGGTCAGATCTCTTCTGAGTGGCCTATCATTCAAGTGTTTGATTTGAGATCAAAGGCTTTGGGATGAACTTTTCATTTCTTTATTTAGGCTTAGTTGTATAATACAGATTTGAGTTTGTATGGTTTTGAGCTGGCATTCTTCTTGTCCCTTCTGTAATGTTCGGTTTTTGTGTGTTACCAAAAACAAAAAATAGAAAAATTGATCGTGTAGCTCTTTTACATCGAAACATCAGGTGAAGTTATTGGAATTCGGATATGAATCCGAGTTGTTTGATTAATTCGACAAGTTAAACTAGAAAGCTGGCTTCCAGGATTAATAAAAAAAAATGAGAGTTCTTTTGTGCAGAGGTTTAACTATGAAATTCAGAATCTACTCCTTTTTCATGTTTATTCACTGTATTTGTTTGGAGAGGTTGCAGTCATTTTTCCATAGTCTAAAATGTAAATTTGAATGCTAAGAAGGGGTCGAACCCGCGTTGAAGTTTGGTGGGTTCGGTCTTTTGGGGCAATGCAGTTGCCTAAGCCTGCCTATTTGATCCTCGAGCCTTTTGGCATGTGAAAACGACGCCTTAAGTGATGTGCTTCTATGTTCTGTCAAAGTTCTCCTTCCACCCTACACATGGTTTTTGGTCCATTGATGGCCTTTTTTTTTTGTTTTTGGTCGGATAAGTTGATCCCATTTTTAAATTTCTTTTTGGTAGATTGGTATTGCATTTGTTTCATTGGGTGATTCGGGAGTGATGTGATCTTTTACCTTTTGAATGCACGAGGCTGGGTAACACAAGGCAATGTCCGGTGATTCAAGCGACTAGCAAACGGACCGCCACATAATTCAACAGCTGAGATGCATTGAGTCCTAAATGTCTCTTGGTCGACGGGCTCTACTAATTTCCTGAATAGGCAAGTTTTTAAGTCGCAAGCAAGCTTGGGCGAGATCACTTTAAAAGCCTAACCGCCGCACCTATAATTTTCCATGGACCATACTAGAATTAGCCCATGAATCGGATAGAACACGTACCTAAGAAACAACACTCATTTGTTTTCTCTCATTTTCCTGCACTTCCATCCACATGAAGTTACAAAACCGGATGGATTTAAGTAGATCGGATTGCGATAAATGCGACGCGTATACTAAAGTACATGTACATCGGCAAATCTAATGGATCCTGTCGAATTTGTAGGTAGGATTATACTTTTATACATGTCGCACCCGCAAAATAGGTCTCCCAAGTTGCAATAAAAACTTGGAGATTTCTCTGCTTATTATTATTATTTTTTTGTGTTGCTCTTTTAATTTTTAAAATCCCATATTCAATCAAATGCATAAGCCCTGAAGATGATGAACAAGAACTAAAACAGAGACCAAAAAGCCAAAACGACAAAGGGTATCATCACGTAAACTGTCTTCTGGTTTTTAACATCCGTTCCCGGACTCGGTCCGCAATCGCTGGTCGCCATCTGCGCCAACCTCTCTTCTTTCTTGGCAGACCTTAGTGGATGGGTTTCATTGTGGTCGCTCGCTTACCAACAGATATAGTTAACAATCTCTTCATTGATAGGGTGAGTTGAGACGGGTGTCTCGCTCGTGAATGGAAAGTGACCCCCAATGTCCATGCTTTCGCAGCACCTGTCTCGGAGTGACGAACGACGGCGTCGCGAATCCAATGCCCCCGGAAATTTCAGGCCTTTTCAGTTTTTGCATTTCTGGGTGGGCTGGTGGTTCCCGGTTTTCTGAAGAACAGTCTCTCGCGGAGACAGAAGGAAATCAGCCACAAGTTTCACGAGATTTCTTGCGCAAAATCATGGGTTGAGCGACAAAGCTCCCCGTTTTTGTCTCCTTTCTCAGTCATGTAACAATGTTTTGTTTTTGCTATCCAAAAAAAAAAAAAAACAAAGTTTTGTTTTCCGAGTGTTTTTTGCTATGATTCTGTGCATTTTTCTGAAATGCTTCGAGTTCGGAGGAAATAGTTGCTTTATGCTTCTCCATTTTTGATCGATGGCTCCATCTGAATATACCTTTTCAATTCCTCTTTCATTTTAGCCTTGTCAAATTCTGGTGTGAGATGAGTAAGTGCTTGCATTCAGGATGATGATGCTCAAACGTGGTGCTGCCATCTTGAGATTTTTCTTAGAATTTTCTGCATTTACATGCCCAGTTTGAGACTGCCATCTAAGAAAGAAAGAAATCATGTTCAAGTTGGTGATGAAGTTAAAGTTGAGTGAGCGTTAGTGGACGGATAGTTTGCAGCGCTCTTGTTGAAAATTTGTGATGATTTCGTTGCAGAACATAGAATCACATTAACAGTTTCATTTGGCTCTGATCTTTTGCAAGAGTTGTATTTTCAGATTCCTACTTCCTTGTGTGTATGGTGGTGACTTTCTGAACCACTGGGTAATTTCCTCTAACCTGAAAGATTCATAAACCCCTAACTTATAATCATCCCCTATCAATTTGAACAGGGCAAGCTAGTCAGCAAAATGCAAGTTTCGGGAGGTAAATTGGGTTCGGATTGCAATTGTGGTCATTGCAGATGGGGACAGGGAAAAATGGTTAACTTTCATGAAGTTTCATAATTTAGCAACCAAGTGGTGGAGTTTTGGGCTCTACTTTCTCCCCCGGTTTTCATTCAGCTAATGCTAATTGACAGCTTAATTTTGGGTGCTGTCGTCTTGGTGCAACTAGAAAGCTGACGCTTTCCTTTCCTAGTAGGCTGTAAAATGCAAGTAGTGGTCCATCGATAATACGCTTCTTGTTTCAAGATGTGGAGAACAGTTCGTGTAGCGATACAACATTTATGGTGGCGTTTTAAGCAATCACTGGAATCATCATGAGAGATTGCTATTGCTTAGTGAAACTCTGTTTGCAATTGGAACCACATTAGTGCACAAGATATGCTGTCTCTTTTCTAAAAAAAATCTAGTGAAAAACAGCATGCCGGTTTTTAACTAAAGGAAGACATAATGAAAGCATTTTGCCTCTTTAGGTTTTCTTTCCTAGTATGGACACACATCAGTCGTTCATGTTGGCTTTGCATTGTGCCGTTACTAAGCTTCCTTGTGTATTGTCTAGTTCTTGCTCCTCACAAAGCTTTTCTCTTTTGACTCCAAGCCCTTTGGAACATTATCTCTCTCTTCTTGGTTTAACACCTGGACATGGCACTTCGCAGTGTCTGAGCATGAATTCGTCTTTTGCAGGTCGTGTTTGCACTAATTGGCTGAATTTGCTCGTGGCACATTCAATGCAGCAAGAAGGTGGCAGAAGCAGTAAAATCATGGGAACTATTTGTTGTTTTCTGAGAAAGTGCTTATTCAGAGCCCCGTCAGTGGGCCCCATCCCAAGTCACATCGTCTTCGTCATGGATGGAAACAGGAGATATGCGAAGAGGCGAAACCTAGTAGTAAGGGATGGCCACAGGGCCAGATTTTCATCTCTCACGACTATTATTGGTTACTGCTATGATTTAGGAATAAGGTATGTAACAGTCTATGCCTTCAGCTTCGGCAATTTCAAAAGACAGCCTGATGAGGTCCAATGCCTAATGGATTTAATGGTGGAAAAAATTGAGGAAGTGCTCGAGGCAGGAAGTGTTCTCGATCAATATGGCATAAGGCTGTACTTAATAGGGAACTTGAAACTTCTGAATGAGATGCTCAGATTGCAGCAGAGAAGGCAATGAAGGCTACTTCAAGTAACAAAAAGACAGTGCTTTTGATATGCGTGGCCTATACTTCCCGTTACAAAATAGTGCATGCCGTCCGAAGATCCTGTGAAGAGAAGCTAGATGAAACTAATGCTTTTGTCGGAAATGAAGAAATCAAAGAAATGAATGGTCAGCTGGATGAACTAGAAGTGCCTCCTTCCCCTTCCAATTGCGGAATCAAAAGAGTCAAGGGGGCAGAGGTGAAAAACGGTATGTTCAAACATGTTGAACAGGGATCACATCAAGAAAGATCAGATGATATTGAGAAGATGCACGAGTGTCCAATCATAAAGTTGGTAGATATCGACAAGAATATGTACATGGCGGTGGCGCCTGATCCAGACAGTCATAAGAAGTTCGGGTGAGACTTGGCTGAGCAATTTCCTTCTTTGGCAAACTGCTTACTGTCCGTTGTACGCACCTGATGCTCTTTGGCCTGACATGGGATTATGGCAGGGCAGTGCTCGGTTTTCAGAGAAGCTGCTCTTATTTGCAGAAGAAGAAGAAGAAACAATCGTAAAAACTTCCTCCTCATGCCGGTCAACAAAACAAAAATGAATCAACCGTGTGCGTCATGTATTTGCTGATAACCGCCGCTTCGGAGGCACTTTATATCTCATTGATGACGGTTTTGTTCTCAGGTCATCCACATGGAAAGACTGAGCCGGAGTCACGCATGAAAGTTAGGGTAGTTAGTAGTTACAGAATTGGTAGAGCTATACATTGCAAGTACAAATAGCCCGCATGTAGAGACTGATTATTTCTTTCCTAATTGAAGATCGTCTCGATGTTCCAATGGCCTGATCATTTTGTTCCTAAGGAATCATCCTTACGACCTTCTCACATGTTCCGTCCATGGGAAAGTCTTTATTTTCCCTGTTACTCTGTTCCTTATGATTGTGCAATTCCTCGCCGGAGTTCGTCCTGCTTATATCTATGCATTCTTTTTCATCAGAACCTTCTCATATTCTTACCTTCGACAGTGCATCATCTGAAAAGGTTATCTCCATGTGATTTGCCGAATAATCCGGTCCTACGTACTGCGCAAATATGGCAAGATAACACATGAATGCCATGGTATGTGCTGCTTCTGCAGTAGAGAGCTGAAGTTGTCTGTGACTATGATGCTTGTAGACTGTGGCGGTGGGTTTTCAAATTTGATGAAGAAGCGAGGATTGTTCAGCAAATAGTGACAAAAATGATGTTGTTGTTGTTTTTTTCCGTCTGGGAAACTATTGAAAGTACAAAGATCTTATTTAACTAATGAGATACTGTCACGCAAATTGTTCGTCGGACAAAAGTGCTCACATCTTCCAAAAAGGTCATTGGAATAGTACAAACATGTAGACAAGACACAATCGAGAGAGATCAAGAAAAGGATATGAAAAATCAAGGAATTACAAAAAGATGTAAAAAAAAAAAAATAATGAACAAAAATAATCAAGAGAGGGGAAAATGGGACTCAAGCAATGGGGAATGAAGTACACATTCCAGCTTTCATAATATGTTCACTTTTAATTTTCAGTTAATACATTTTCATATTACTAGTCAAATGTATCATCGTCTCTATCGTCTGCTTTGCGTTATGAACAATAATCTCACCGTTCCAAATATAATGTGTCGTAACCGTTTGGAATTGTCACACTTAATGTAAATATCGAAAGATTTCCAATTCAGAAATCGGATATCACCCACTCGAATCTTACCGATTGCATATAAATTACTCCGGATTGGTGCTTCTTGCGCAAGCCAAAGGCCTAAGTTTTGCCGATAACGAGACTTGCAGGGTGTTCTCGATACCGACTCTCCTCGTGCCCCCTCATCAAATCTGATGTTTTGGTCGACATAAAAGGATCCTTATTTTCAGTGGGTCCAAGAAAATGTCATCCGGACAGTACATAAGTCAGATGTAACGTAACTTGAGCGGTGAAAGAAATAGACAATCCCCATGGTTGCCGGGAATTGGGATAAGTACACTATAGTGCCATAACTTTCGTACGGTGTTCACTTAAGTGCCATAACTTTGCAAAAGTGCTCACTTGAGTGCGTCGAAAATCTTTTTTTCACAAATTTTATTTTTCTAGTTTATTTAATTATTGAAAAAAAAAAACGAGAAACCAGGGTTTCTTGGGTGGTGGCCGGCGGCGACCCTCGCTGGCCACCACCGGCCAGCCCAAGGCCAGGTTCGGCTCGCCCTGGGCCGGCGAGGCCGCGACGGCCATAGGCGACGGCCGTCGTGGCCTCAACAGCGGTTGGAGAGGGCACGAACCCTCGCTCAAATCGCGCGAGGGCTTCAAGCCCTTGTCTGCTCGAGCTGAGGTTGCAACGGCTGTCGGCTGGGGTCGTCGCGGCCTCGCCGGCGGTCAACTTGCCCTGGGCTGGCGAGGCCCCGACGGCCCTAGCCGACGACCGTCGCGGCCTGACCTGGCGCAATCGAAGGCTCGATCGCGCCTGGGTTAGGGCGATCGAGGGCTTCACGCCCTCAATTGCCGTTGTTGAGGCCGCGACCGCCGGCCCAGGGCGAGCCGATCCTGGCCCTTGGGCCTGCCGGTGGTGGCCGGCGGCGACCCTCACCGGCCACCACCGAGAAATCTAGGGTTTCTCTCTTTTTTTTTTTTGATTTTTTCATTAATTTTTATGATTTCAATAATTAATGAAAAATAGAAACTACTAAAAAATGAAATGGAATTTCCACCTGGCACTCAGAAATTCATTAAATAAACTTTTGGCCGGAATAACACTCAAGTGAACACTTTTAGCCGGAATTGGCACTCAAGTGAACACTTTTGCAAAGTTATGGCACTCAAGTGAACGTTTTGAAAATTATGATACTTAAGTGAACACCGTACGAAAGTTATGGCACTTGTAGTGTACTTATCTCCCGGGAACTTAATTCTTCCTCCTGTTCTTCCTCTTTCTATTTTGACGCCGAGGAGCTTCTTCTCCATAGTTTTCTTCCGGCGAGAAGCTCCACATTATGTGCACCGCAACCGTTCGCTTCCAGGATAGCATTCCATTCTTAGGGCAGGCATGGATCTTTCTCCTACGTTAGACGAAAGCTATGTATGATTTTCTTCATTTCATGTTGGTTTGCTTGAGTAGTTGCTGGACATCTTCTTCTGAGACAAGTTCGGGCGGCGAACCTCCTCAACCAACATTATCATCCATTTCCACAAGCACCGCGAATCGCCTCAACAATGTCATCACCACCATTTGATCCGGAAGTCACATGAAGTTCCTCACGACGAACCGATGGGGTTAGGGACTCCCAGGGACAGCACAAATGTCGTAACGTTGCACGATTCACTACCAAATGATCACGACACTGTCGCTCGAAATCTTACGGAGAGAGCACACACCTTTGACAAGGGCACGGAAGGTTTTCCACCACCAGGTTTGTTTCCAAAGGCGAAGGTGAGAAGCCACTCCTCACTATCCCTGCATTCTTGGCTCGCCAGACTGCAACTCGTGCAGCTTTTACGCTTCTGGTCATCCATCGCAATTAGCTAGAAAATGAAATCACAGATTGTAAAGAAGTATCAAACAACAGAGCGAACACTTCCAAGCTCAAAAGCAAAAATAACAGTTCAATCAGCCACAAAGGCAAGCACATTGGACTTTAGTTGAAAAAAAATTGGCTAGCAAATGATCAAAACATAGACTCAGTAACTATGGCATGCTTACAGGCAGAAAAAGGCTTTCCGGGCACGGCGTTTAGACAATCATAAGTCTAGTTAAATATGAGAAATGAAGAAGAATGCAGAAACTATGGATGAACATATCCTTACAGGTGCTAGTTAAAGAATATGAACAAGTATACAAGCGGAAATGCAGTGCCTTCTTGTGTTTAAGCAGTATAATCCATATATAACACCGCACTGTCCTCCTCTTATTGCACCCGTTCTACTTCCACCGTCAATCCAGTATGCTTGAACAGATACATTACAAACGAAAGTGGTTTTCATAGAAGTACAAAGCCAATAATTTTTTTTTTCCAATGGTCATTTCTAATCACACCTCGAGTTCACAACAAAATGAGGTCTCAATCTGGTTTAAATGTTGTTCGACATTCGCATCAAGATACATTCTTTATACGTATTAATCGAATAGAAAACTAATGATAACATCAATGACAATGACAATACTGATCACAATGCTAGTGATAACATAAAAAAAAAATAACAAGTAGGCTGATCACACTACTAGGTGATCAAAATCATATTTACAACAAGAAGTAGGATCCCCGCTCACAAAGTAGCGAAAACATCCACTAAGATACCAATGTCATATAGTGAAAACCTAGTAGGATAATTCCCATTGAAAAAGTAAGTAATCAAGAAAACCCACTACTAAAGATTTTTTTTTCAATATATATAAACCTATCTACTCGAATAATGTAGGTTCATAACAGAAAATAGTACACCCGGATATCACAGGGCACATCATACACATTGTTCATACGTATTCTTCGAGTAAAAATCCAGGGACAACATCAACAACAATAACAATGACTACATGAGTCACACTACTATGTGATGACAATCATATATACTGTGACAAGCAAGATCCCCACTTTGAAAGTAGTGAAAACATCATCTAAGATAATTATCAACGTTATATAATGAAAACCCAGTAGGATAATTTCCGTTCAAAAAGTAAGTAATCAACAAAATCCAATGCTAAAGATTTTTCTACAATACATAGACCTATCTAGTTGACTGATATAGGTTCGTAACAAAAACTTGTACATCTGAATATGGCGGGGCACATCATACATGTTGTTATATGTATTCATTGAGTTGAAAACTGGTGATTACATTGACAACAATTACAATGACTATACCAATCACACTACTATGTCAATGATAGTCACATATACAATAAGAATTGGGATCTCCCCTCAGAAAATAGGCAAAGCATCTCTCTAAATAATTATGAGCATCACATAGTGAACTTCTAATAGGATAAATCTCATTCGAAATGTAAGTAACCAAGAAAACCTGACGCTAAAGATTTGTATGCAATATATGAATCTATTTACACGAATGATACACGCCATAGCAAAATCTAGTACATTCAAATTGCGGGGCACATCGAACACATTATTTATGTGTATTCTTCGAGTAGAAAGCTAGTAATAACATTAAAAAAATAATAACAATGAGTATACTTATCACACTACTACGTGATGACAATCATATATACTGTGAGAGTAAGATCCTCACTAAAAAACTAGTGAAAAAATCCTTCTAAAATAATTGTCTATGTCATAGGATAAATTCCAATAAAAAAATAAGTAATCAAGAAAGGCTTGTACTAATTTTTTTTCACAAGATCTATTTACTCAAGTAGTACAAGTTCATAACAAAAACTTGGAAATCTGAATATCACAGGGCACATCATATGCATCATTTATGTGTACTTTTCGAGTAAAAAACTAGTGACAACATCAACAACATCAATGACTACATTGATCACATCACTATATGATGACAATCATGTATACACTGACAAGTAGGATCCTCACTCAAAAAATTGTCAAAACATCCCTCTGAGATAACTATTAATGTCATATAGTGAAAACCCAGTACGCCAGTTCTCATTCAAAAAGTAAGTAATCAAGAAAACCTAACACAAAAGATTTTATAAACCTATTTACTCAAATAGGACCATGTCCGAATATCACTTGGCACATCATGTACATTGTTTATATGTGTTCTTCGAGTAAAAAATTAGTGATAACGTTAGCAACATCAATGACTACATCAATCACACCTCTATGCGATGACAATCATATATACAGTTGTAAGTAGGATCCCCACTCGGAAAATTGTGAAAAAAAATCCCTTATAGTGAAACTCAGCAGCATAATTCCAATAAAGAAAGTAAGTGATAAAGAAAACCCAATATTAAAAATCTTTATATAATATACAACATTATTTACTCGAATAGTACTGGTTCATAACAAAAGCTAGTACATCTAAGTATCCCGGGGCACATCATACATGATGTTTGTATGTATTCATCGAGTTGAAAACTAATGATAACATCGACAAGAACTATAAGACCATACTGATGACCCTACTATATATGTTAATGACAATCATACATACAACAAGAAGTATATACACCCTCAGAAAATAGTGAAATAATCCCTCTAAGATAATTATTAATGCCATAAGTGAAGACCTAATAGAATAATTCTCATTCAAAATGTAAGTAACCAATAAAACTCAATACTAAAGATTTCTAGTGCATTATCACAGGCACATCGGACACATAATTTACATATATATTCTTCAACTAGAAAACTAGTAATACAATAAAAAATAATAACAATGAGTGTATTGATCACACTACTATATATGTGATGTCAATCATATATACTGCGAGAAGTAGGATCCCAACCCAGAAAGTAGTTAAAAAATCCCTCTAAGAATTAGTATCCCCACTATTGTTTATAAAAAGTCGTATATAAATTGAGAAATAGAATCCCATCTCAGAAAGTAGTGAGAGCATCATCTAAGATAAAAATTAATGTCAAATGTTGAAAACAATTACATCACCCCCTATGAAAAAGTGAGTAATCAAGAAAATCCAGTACCTACTATTTTTCTATCAATGTATAAACCTATTTGCCCGAATAATACAGGTTCATAACAAAAACTAGTACATTCGCATATTGCGGTGCACATCACACACATTGTTTATATGCATTCATTGAGTAGACAACTAGTGATTACATCGATAACAATAAAAATGACTATACTAGTTACATTGTGATGACAATCATATATACAGCGAGAAGTAGAGTCCACATTCAAAAAGTAGTGAAAATATCCTCTCAGATAATTATAATGTCAAATAGTGAAAATCTACTAGGATCATTCCCATTCAAAAAGTAAATAATCAAGAAAATCCAGGACCAAAGATTTGTTTTGCAATATATGAACCTATTTACTCGAATATTACAGGTTCATAGCAAAAACTAGTACATTCAAATAGCATGCAGCACATTATACATATTATTTATACGTACCATCGAATATAAAGATAGCCATAACATCACCAACAATGACAAATATAATATCGATCACACTACTATGTGATGATAATCAAATATTTAACGAGAAGCAAGATCCCCTTTCAGAAAGTACTAAAACATCTACCTAAAAAATTACTTATGTCATACAGTGAAAACCCAGTAGAATAATTCCCATTCAAAAATTAAGTAATCCAGAAAAAGATAAAACAAAACAAAAGATTTTTCGGCAATAGTAAACCTATTAACTCGAATAATATTGGTTCGGAACAAAATCTAGTACATCTGAATATCACGGGTTACTATCCACTTGTAACCCCCTTGGTCATATGCATTCATCGAGTACTAGGTAGTTGGTTGTAAGGACAACAGCATAAAATAACCATCAAGAACATACAAAATACTACTAAGATAATAATCATAATCAATCATCGACATCAACATCATCGTCGCAACCATTTCAATCTAACAAGAAGAAGAGCAATCAAAACCACAAAGACACTACATTTACCTTCAATTAACTCCCTGAATAATTAGCGAAAAGGCGACACATGTAACTCTATCAGAATATAAAGGGGCCAACATCTTCAATCCCAAGTCAGGCAAATGGTAGAAAAAGTGGAAGAATATCATTCATCATCATTATGCAATATTCTAACAGTCAATATTTTATGTAGCACATGCCCATGTATAAAACATAGAGCATATATCCAGAACTCAAGATGAAGATATAAAGGAAATCATTTCAATCAGAACAATCATCTCCAGGCTTGCTCAACTCAATCATCAATTCATAAAAAGAGGAAATTACAAACCCCAAGTCTTTAAACTCAGGAAATTGACTCATGACGCAATCCCTTGATAGAGATAAATCGAGAAATCCCAAGGACACACAAGAATGAAAAAAACAGCCTCATGCTTAAGCCTCCAAATAATAATAGGTTCACAACAAAGATTTTCCTTCAATATATAATCCTCTTTACTCGAATAATATAAGTCAACAAAATATAGTACTAGACACATTGGATTTTTGTATTCATCCAGAAGACTAATGGTAACATCAATAACTCCGGAAGTCGTGAAAGTGCTCTAGGATGATTGTTAATATCCAATAGTGAAAATCTAATAGGCTTATTCCCTATGAAAAAGTAAGTAATAAAAAAACCCGTATAAGATTTTTCTAACAACATAGAGATTTATTTACTCAAATAATACAAGTTCTGTATTCGTTGAGTCAAAAACTAGTGATAACATCAACAACAATAACAATGACTATATTCATCATACTATTATTTGATGACAATCACACACACATATATATATATATATATATTGAAAAGCATGATCTCCGCTCAAAAGTAGTGAAAACAGCATATAAGATAATTATTAATGTCAAATAGTGAAAACTGAATAGGATCAAACGTGTAAGTAATCAAGAAAACCCAATACCAAATATTTTTCTGCAATATATAAACCTATTTACTCGAATTTTACAGATTTATAGGAAAAGCTAGTAAATCCCACTATCATAGTGAATTTTACAGATTTATGTGCATCAGCGAATACAAAACTGGTTATTACATCACCAACAATAACAATAACAATACCGACTACTCTACAACATGATGATATTTATATATTCAGCGAGAAGTAGAATCCCCTCTCAGAAAGTAGTCAAAAGACTCAAAACATCTACTAAGATTACCAATGTTATATAGTGAAACCCAGTAAAATAATTCACATAAGAAAGTAAGTAATCCAAAAAAACATAACCCAATACTAAACAATTTTCCACAATATGTAAACCTATTACCTCGAATAAGTACATCTGAATATCACGAGGCAATATTCACTTGTAACTCCCTTGTTCATAAGCAATCATCGAGTACTGGGTAGCTAGTAGTGGGGACAACAATAGAACCTGATCACATAATCATTATCAACAGCAGCAGCATCATCGTTGTCGCCATTTCGATCTAGGTAACAAGAAGAAGAGCAATTGAAACCCCAGAGTCGCTAGATTTACCTTCAATTAATTCACTAAGTAACTAAAGAAAAAGTGATGCATGTAGGTCTATCAGAATATAAAGTGGCCAAGATCTTTAATCCCAAGATACACAAATGGTAGATAGAGCAGAAGGATGTCATTATCATGTAATCCTCCACAGTCAGTGATTTATACAATATGAGTATCTAAGGATAAAATCATTTGCCCATGTATAGAACATAGAGCACATAGTCAGAACTCACAGCCAAAATATAACGGCAACCATTTCAATCAGAACAATCATTTGCAGTTTTGTCCAACTCAATCTCCAATTCATAAAAATAAGGAAATTACAAACCCCAATTCTTAAAAACTCAGAAAACTGACTCATGACGCAATCTCTTAAAAGAGATAAATCTAGGAACCCCAAGGATACACACGAACGAAGAAACAGCCTCATGCTTCGGCCTTCGGATAAAAAAGATGACACAGTCTTATGCATCTCATGCTGTGCATTCATTCATTGCTTATACTAAGAAATCAAAATGGAAGTACGAACGCTAGTCAAAGCAGAATCCACTCTCTTCGTGCATGCATGCACGGTCACTTCACTCCAATTAGGCGCCAGCGTTGTCGCCCTCTCCCTCGGCCCCACCCTCTTCATCACTACCCTCGGGAGCCTTCTTGTTGAGATCCAACTGCATATGGATCTCCTTCCTACGAGACTCCTCGACCGAGGAAGAAGCGCTTCCCTCAGCCACGACGCTTCCCTCGCCCTCGGCTTCATTTCCCTTTTCTGCGGCCAGAATCCTCTGACCGATGTTAAGCAGGCTTGATGCGAGTTCCTCCGCCACCTGCTGCCTCGGGGGAGAAATCGGTGGAGGGTAGACGCCTCGCCACTCCCGGTCCTTGTGGGTGCGCATATGTCCGAAGAGTGCCTTCCAACTGCTGAACGGCCTATCGCAGATGCTACACGGCGTCGGATATTGCGGAGCGTCAAACGCTGCCTTCTTCCTCTTCTTTTTGAGGCCCTCTTCTTCTGCTTTCCCGCCTTGTGGGCTCTCGCTCGGGGGTGGAGGAGACCCTGCAGTGGTGGCGGAGGAACCGCCTGTGGAAAGGGCTGGTTGTTTCTCCCGCTCGCTCCGCGGCTTTGTGTTCTTTCTCCCTTCGCCTCCACCCTTAGGGCTCTCACTCGGGGGTGGAGGAGGCACCGCAGCGGGGGCGGAGGAACCTCCCGTGAGAAGGGCAGGTTTTTTCCCCCGCGCGCTCAGCGGCTTCTTGCTCTTCCTCTCTTTGCCACCACCCTTAGGGCTCTCGCTCGGGGCTGGAGGAGACCCCGCGGCAGTGGCGGAGGAACGGCCTGGGGCTGGTTGCTTCCCCTGCACGCTCAGCAGCTTCGTGCTCTTTCCCACTCCCCCGCCACCCTTGGGGTTCCCTGCCGGGGGCTGGGGAGGAGAAGGATCGCCACGGCCGGCGCCGCGGGGCACAGCAGAAGAACCGCCGCGGGACGATCCGGTCCCAGCGCGTGGCGTGGCTGGGGGAGACTTATCTCCATCGTCCCTGGTCACTTGGTCCTGCTTTTGGTCGGAGGATTTGGATCCCGAGGGTGGTGGTTTGTCCATGATACGACAAGCGAAAAGATGGAAAAACCTTCGACCAAAAAAAAAAAAAAATTATGAAAAAAACCACACTGATCGGTTGTTCAAAAGTTAAAAATGAAAATCAAGTCCGCCATGATCTGAGTGAGAGCAAAAATGAAGGGAGTGTATGTTGGGAGCTTTAGGGCAGAGAGATTCGAATGTCGGGAGTTAAAAACCATTTCAAGTTTTGCTCTCGTTGCCCTAATTCTCTCTGTCTCTGTCCCCCTCCCTCCTTCTCTCTGCGCAAATCCATGAAAGGGTGCAAACACGACGGTTCATTTAAAAGGGCATCTGGATTGCCACGTGTGCACAAGACAGTAATGACCCCCCCTCGGATTTTAGGAAAGAAGCCAAAACGGGCAAGTGCATTGCATGGGCATTTGCTTCAACTCGGCATACTCATAAACCCGAAATGCCAAATAAGCTAAGTAATTTAACCTGGGCAGATTTTAATTACCCAAATTGGATCTTCCCGCTATCCTCTATTGACTGGCCCGAGTAAATGCGTGGGATAACTCCAACGGGATTATTCTACTGACTCATATTAACAAGTGCTTTAGAGATACTCATCAAAATCCCTAAAATTTGCCGAACTTATGTTGATGAATTTTGTAAATTAAGCGGTAACACATGTTTGTCGGGGCGAGGTTTAGCTATAGGTACAATAAACACAAGAAGCCAGGAAGAACGCAATCCATCTCTATCTCCCCCTCCTATCTCTTTAGTGCTGTAGATCGCGTCGGCAGCTAACAAACATGCTCTGGCACCCCCACCAATTCTTGGTGGTCGCCACCTCCCAGCCATTTTCTTGACTGAAACGTAAGCATCACAGTCGAGTTATGAGATCCACTCCGGACCCCACTCAGGCTCCATTCTTAGCAATTTTTCTCATTAGATTATGTCCTTTGAAGAATGGATGATTCCATGGACCGGCTCGTCAAGTCAATGAGGGCGCTCGGAGTGTTGAGTTATGGACAAAAGCGTGAAAATGTTGATGAGGCGAAAGTGTGGTATATATTAAGAACCCTCCTGCTACTATAGTACCTCATTGTATTACTATAAGACGTTACGATTTCAGATCACGCGCCACGAAATGCATGCATGAATTGTAAGACGAAGATTTTACCAAAATTTACTACAAGGGCGGTCCGGTTATATCCTTTCATTGAATTTTCAGCGTGTCATGCCAAATCTTAATAACTGACACAAAGTAATTTTAGCGATGCCTAACATGTTTCTTTCCTTGTGCGACTTGTGATTTAATACGCTTTGCATGGCATCAAAATTTATACGCGATGCATGCGAAGCTCTATTCGTCTCTAATCTAACGAGCACCAATTTTTTTTTTTTTTCGAGAAACAAGGATCTTGATCAAGCTAATTTGTTTTGGTCAAGCTAATTAATTGGCCCTTAATGGGGACAAAAACAATTAAATCTTAATACCTGAATCAATCCCCCGCAAAAAAAGGGTTCTTGCAGGCAGTGTTGGGTCTCTTGACTCTCTTCAGCTTACCACACTCCGAGCGACCGAGAGAGAAAGAGAGGAGTAGAATTATGAACCCGTGTTACATTATTTGTGCTTATCTTTTCGTCGAGCACTTCATGTGCACTCTCGCTCTCCACAAATACATCACACGTGCTACAAGTTCTCCGCTCTCTCCCCATCATTTTGCATTCGTCTTCGTTTCTCTTCGTGATACGAACAACTCCAATTTTCAGAGCTCCTTGCGCTTTTGTTGAGTGGTGGCGACACTGGCAGGCTTGGCAGCAACAAGTTCCAAAAATCAATATATCAAGCATTTGACCCAAAAGGAGTTAAAATTTTTTCTGAGAATTAGAAGTTCTTCATTTTTCAATAAAACTGTGGTCCTCAACTTGTGATTTAGACTTCCCAAGTACTAATGGAGTGAAAATGATTAATATTATAAGTAAATTAGATGACTTGGAAGGTCCAAAGCAAAAGGCAAGAGAACAGCTATTCGACCCAAGAGGAGCCAAAATTTCTTAGAATTTTGGAGTTCTTCAATTTTGAATGAACTACGACCCTCAACTTGTGCTCTAAACATTTTCAAGTACCAATAGAATCAAAATGAACACTATTATAAGTACATTAGATGATTTCAGAAGTTCCGAAAATCAAGAGATCAAGCATTTGACCTTAGATGAGCCAAACCTTCTTAGAATGGGAAATATTCTTCACCTTTGGATAAACCATGGTCCTCAACTTGTTCCATAGACTTTCTCGAGTCCATTACATGGTATCTATAAAGTATAATTTGTTGGAGTTGGCGAATACTTCGGGGATCCTTGTTTCTCACACCGGGTACGCCCACGTGAGTTTAGGGAAACCAAAGTGTTATCCGACGACATGTGACTCATGCGCGCGGGGATTTGGAGACAACGCCTCCGACACGGGTGTCCCGCTGCCCGGTCAGCGGGCGGGGCTTCCGCTGCCCCGCTCGCCGGTGAGCGGGCGGGGGTTCGGGGGCAGCGCCCCCGAAACCTCAATGGGTTTAGATTTTTATTTAAGTTAACTCGTATGTTGTGGGCTTAATAGAGGTTTCTCTAGATTTAGATTTTGGGTCCGTTTAGGGCATATATATTTTGCTCGTTTATGCTGATTATTGTAACGAGTTGAGAGGCTGTAAACCGAATATCATAGTGAAATCTCTTGCAGAACGTAGCCCTATTCTGGGGTGAACCTGGATAATTTCGTGTGTTATTCAATTTTTCTTGATTTCTGTGTGATCGTTCTGATTCGGTGTGCGATAAATCCCATCATAATTAAACAAAATTTTGATATCCAAACTGTGCCTCGATCGGTTTTTTAATTAAATACGATTCAAGTGATTTCTAAATGTTGTGGATGCCATTGGGTTCATTATAGATCATTGGATTCAATTTTTTTTTGCTTATGAATGCTGAGATGTAATAATATAATAAGTTCATGATCTTTTCAGTGAAAGTCCCAGAAATAATGACTTCAAAAATCACAACCCCAAAGACTAAGGTTTCTTATAGCTAAAGTTGGAAGCCACCAAGGCCGAGCCACAGCTACAACAAGAGCCAGGATCAAACGCCGATTGTGAGATGGACTCGCATGATTCGAGTGATTACTTTGGTGCATTAGGGCTCGCGCTCATTTGGCATGCTTTAGCCAAGTAATTGCGCGTTGATTGTTAAGATAGCCTTCGCCATTCATTAGATGATTATCTCTGAGGAAAGGATATACACATGTCGAGCAACTCCAAGGTTAATAAGTCATCAGGGTATGGAAGACAAACTTCACAGGTTCGACATGTTCAAAGGAAGCGAGAGAGAGGAACGTACTTTCTACGTATACCGCGGCGCCTCCACGTAGACATTCACAAAAACCAAGCAAAAGACGACATATCCACAATAGTAAAAAAAAAAAAAATTCGAAATTGGAGATCATGTGTGATTGTTTTGACATTTCCATTCTTTTGGCCACAAGAGTGTTTAGTTTATGCACCTCTCGAGAAAGAAAGAAATGCCGAATATGTCCGACGACCCGAATATGGCTGTGCAAAGACTTTCCGAAGCATTCAAATAAGCACAAACCCAACCCGCCGGTCGAGAGATTATGAATAGCAGATTGGATGCTATCGTTAAAGCAAATTTTGCTTATTCGTTTCTGAGGCTTTCGATAAGGTTTCAAGGATAAGAGTTTTAACCAAGTCTTTGCCAAGAAGATTTGACCAAATTTCGCGAAGATTTTTCTTTTTTTTCACCTAGTTTCTATAACTTGCCATATTGGTTTAGATTATGTCGCACGAGAGAGACATTGCGCAACTTAGAGACAAATCTTAGGCTGAGTCAATCATAGACAAAGTGATTTGAGCCTTTTAGAGATGTGGGCTTTACAGGGGATCCACTAGATTCAACAGCTCAAATCGATTATATGATCATCCGATCACGTAAAGTCGAATCAAACTATCCATTCATTCGGAAAAAAAGTACCAAAAAAGTCTTAAACTTATTGCATCGGTATCAATTAAGTCTTAAAACCTTTCAATTGGATCAATTTAGTCCTAAACCTTTTCATTTTGGTACCGATTCAGTCCGCCCAATCAACTTAGATCGGAAATCACTGATATGGACGACAGTCGTCCTATGTGACATGGCTGGCGCTGACGTGGACATATTTAAGTATTTTTAAAAAAAATCCCCTTTTCTTTAATTTTTCCGGTGGTCGGTTCACCACAGGCGATGGTTGGCTTCGCCGGGTATATATCTATATATATATATATATATATTTAAGAAACCACTGGAGATCGCACCTAGTGAAAACATCAAAAGGGGGGAAAAGAAAAAGTGAGAGACTTGACCTAATTCGAACTTGGATATACCGCGGTGATATTAGTCATTACCACCACTCAGTGTTGTTACTATAGTTACTATAGGTTCTCTCCCTTTTTCAAATCCAGACATGATTAAACGGTCAATTTTCTGTCGGAGACACGTTCATACTAAGCTTTAAATATAGCAAGCGTGCATCAGAATCGTCCCCCCAATCTTTTCCAAGTCACTCACATAGCATAGCATATACATGCGCTCCCTTGCTTTGTCAAACATGCTGTCTTTGCCTGCTTCTTCTTTTTTAAGGATATAAATTTGGCTCTCTCTTTTTTTTTTTTTTTTTCCTTCTTCTTCTTCTTTTCCCAAACAAAGAAATTTGGGATTTTTTGTTTCGTGTTTAATGTAACCATTTTAAAGCCATGGAACATTAAGACGTGCAAACACCAATTGTCATGATAACCTCGTGCTCCCAACTCGGCTCGCGAGATAATATTCCGACGTCCACGTTCGCAACATTCTCTAGATGACAGAAAATCTCATCACCAAAGAAAATAGAAAAAAAAAAATTCTATTCCATTGCAGGAATCGCCACGACAATCACCACTGTCGCCCGCATCGGCCACCATTTGTGACTGCCCCCATGGGGGTTGCCTACGTTGCAGCTATCCAACGGCGGCATAGAAAAACCTCAGATAGTTCGCGCGCGAAACACCACGTAGGATAAGGTTGTAACATCCAATATTTTATCCGGTCCATTAAATACTGCCATAAATTATATGAAGATAATTGAGATATTAAAGTTTCTTATATAGAAAGATATCTGACACATTATAATTCGGGTTACCGTGACTATATATATCAAGTCAACCAAGTTTGGCATGCATATCTGCACATTACAATTTTATCAATTAGGATTATAACTCTTCAACCATGCCACTTTTGGTCACGCCAGTTAACGCAATTTCCCACTTTCCTTCTATTTCATCCTAAGACTCCATCTTCACGAAAGAAAATTCTAATTTTTTTTTTTGCGAAATATATGACATTACGCGCGATTTAGACCGACCACGTTTACCCATATGAGAGGGATTTTGTGCAGCATGTCAAGTATATTTTATTGCACAACTCAAATTTGAATTTAGAGATTCGTGGACATGGATCAGTGGCTGGCCATGAACTGAATTAACAAGTTTTTTTTTTTTTTTTGGGTACAAACTGAATTTGCGAGTTAGATGCTGTCAATTTAGATCTTATCCTCCAAAGTTCAATTTTTGGGAGATTCCTCTTAGGAAGGTTTTTTTTTTTTTTTTTTGTCAACCTCTTAGGAAGTTTAATTAATGAGAAAATCAGATATTTTCCTAAATGACTATTGTCAAATGAGAGGACAAACCATTATTGGGAAATAAAATCCGTCTCTCGTCTTCGACATTTCTGAAGAGAGAAGGAAATGACAAATTACAATCCTGTCCAACTTCAGCACGATCAAAAAATGCCAACTCAGAAGAAAACAAAAAAAAAGGTGGAAAAGTTCAAAGAACAGGCCCCACATTCTACTCAGCGTCGTCCACGCGGCGCTATCCTATTTGTCCACGTCGACACGTGGGAATGGAGTGTGGAGTGGAGTGGAGTGGAGTGGAGTGGAGCGGAGCGTAGAAGCACATTCGGGTCCGACGTGCCGTAAGGATCAAACCGTCACATCCGATCGTGGAGAGAAGCCCATAAAAATAATTAGAAAAGAAATGGGAAATGAGAAATTTGAAATCAGGTGCGGCACGCCGCATGACAGCGCAAGTGACCGTTGTCCGTACCAAAAAAAGAAAAAGAAAAAACCCAAAAGAAAGTCGTCGCGAACCGGCACGATCCAACGGTCTCGCTTCACTAGCCGTTGCATTCGAAAAAAAAAGGGAAAGAAAAAAAAAAAAAGAAGAAGAAGAGGGCGACCTCCTCTTCCTCCTCCTCCTCCTCCTCCTTTTTCTTCAGACATCTCAAGCCCTTTATTTTCTCTCTTTCTCTTGCTCGTGAGATCAAAGAGTCGACCCACTCTCTCTCTCTAGGACTCTGGGTGGTGGCCCTGGTGGGTGTTTTGGGGGAAGAGAGAGGGAGAGAGAGAGAGAGAGAGAGAGAGAGAGGGAGTTTGGGTTTTGAGGAGTTAATTGTTCTTCGTCCAGATAAGTTAGCCAAAAGAAAATGGGTTTATCTGGTGAGAACAATGCTAATCTGAGCAAACCCACAGATCTTCAAGGTAAGTAGAGAGTTCTTGTTCGGGTTTCATGCTTGCGCAGTTTCGAATTTTGGGATAATCTGGGCGAGCATTTCTTTACCCCCCGGATCTGATATCGTTTGTTCCTCGATTAGGAGGGTTGAAGATTGGAGGCAGGAAATTTGGGCAGGAGATCAGGCAAACCAGGAGGGCGTTAAGCGTGATTAAACAGAATTTAGTTGGAGATCATGCTTACCCATGTCATGTCGTCAACAAGAGAGGCCCCTCCAAGTAATTATCGCAATTTATTCCAACAGTACCCAAAGAGAAGATAACGAATATTAATTATCTTGTAATTTAGATTGTGACTATGCGTTAAAGCTGGTCTTTTTATGGCTCTGAAAATTGCAGAAGAGACGCAGTGTGCGGGAAAGATGATCAGGCGGATCCAGTTCACAGACCAGTCACAAGGTTGGACTTTTTTCTTCGAGACTTTTGAGCTTGACCCTTTTCTTGTTTTCGCAACTCTTCCTTTTTCGTCTGGTTGATGTCTGAAAAAGAAAAAAGAAAAAAAAGAAGAGAAAGAGTGATATTGAAATTTCAAATTTTCAAACTCAGATCTCCAGCACAGACTGTCAAAAGTCAAAGTGTGCGAGGATGCTCATATGCAAAGTGGGATCCCTTAGGAAACTAGCCAGCTGAATTTGAACAAACCCATTATAGTCATAATTCATGAGTAAGCGAACGCACATATGCATTTTGATGGATTAAAACATGTGGATACATAGGAAGTTCGCGGCGCAAACGGCAGGCACGCAGCAACATTGCCCCGAGGTTCGCACTCTTTCTCAATCTTATTACTTAATTTCAGATTATTATGCTTTGTTGACGGCTCGACGGCACGGATTTGTATCTGCTTCTCGTGTGTATTCACCAACTTTCCTTGTTCTTAGACCGAAGGCATACATCTGGGGCTAATCCTACCACAAAATTGTACATGACGTTCTTAGTAGATCCTCTATTATTGTCCTTTTATGGCCAACTTTCCAATTATTCAATGAATTCGGAGGGGGGAAATGGAACGGAAATATGGTGGTAATAGGATCACTGATCGGACACTGCTTGATTAATAGGAGGAAGCTAAGAAACCAAGAACGGCGGCTCAGGAGAGCAATGAATTTGGAGATTGCATATTTGTGGACGTGGAGGACTGTCAAGCATCCTCAGAAAATCAACCAGTCCCTATGTTTTTGGAAATCCCAGAATCAAGATTGGATGATCGCATTGTATGTTGCTTCCCCCTCTCAATTTTTATTTATTTATTTATTTTTGGTAAGGAAAAGAAATCAGGTAAGACCCCCTCTCAAATTTTCAGCTCCAGTATCTTCCCTTAATTTAATCATGAACTTTTCCAACTGGTTTGGCAAATGACAGCCCATAATTAAGTTTCGATTTAAGTAATTTGTCTCTCGATGTTTGCTATTTAACTAATCATTAGGAGGAAGTGGAAATGGAAGATATAGTGGAAGAAGAAGAAGAAGAAGAGGAGGAGGAGGAGCCAATTATGGACATTGATGGCAGAGATAAGAAGAACCCACTTGCAGTGGTGGACTACATTGAAGACATTTATGCTCACTATAGGACAATGGAGGTAATTAATTTCTCTCTAAGTATTCTCCATGAAATGGAACAAAAGGGGAAATAAAAAAAAAAGGAAATTAGCTGTACTTGGTCCCATTTCTCAGATTTTAATGCATGCATGGCCAAACATTTAAATGTCTTTTTTTTTTTTGTCTCCATTTAATGTAAAGTAGTTCTTTTGATTGGTTGTCAGTTTTCCATACTAGGATGCATCCCAAGAAACTCAAGACATGTTCATAAATATTCTCATTGAAGAACCATCACGTTCTCTAAGGATTTTAACTTCCCATGCTTAGTTATTCCGGAATTTTTTTTTTATTTAAAAAAATGCTTTTTGATTTAGAGTTTCAAGTCACTTCCAGTATCCTAACTCCAATTATCTCATTTTTATAGAGTTGATTAATTACTGTTTTCTCAAAGGGTATTATATAATTCTATTTTTGACCACTTAACTCTCACTTTATGCAGAACTGTAGCTGTGTCTGTGCAAACTACATGGGACAACAAGCTGACATTAATGAGAAGATGAGGGCCATTCTCATCGACTGGCTTATAGAGGTGTATAACGCAACAAATTTCTCCCATAGTCAAATTACCGATTATTATCTATTTCTTTCGATTTGATAGCGATGTTTTCCTAACAAGTTGTGCATTTGATCGATCTGGAACAGGTGCACGACAAATTCAGTCTCATGCACGAGACTTTGTTCCTCACGGTCAATCTCATAGACAGATTCTTGGCTCAGCAATCTGTGGTGAGAAAGAAGCTCCAGTTGGTGGGGTTGGTGGCCATGCTATTGGCATGCAAGTATGAAGAAGTCTCTGTTCCTGTTGTTGGAGACTTGATTCTCATTTCAGACAAGGCTTACACCAGAAAGGAAGTTCTCGAAATGGTGTGCGCTAATCAAAATCTTGAAAACATTCCGTTAACTGAAATTCCTTTCCTTATCTAATTAAGGAAACTTAAACGATCCTAGAGAATTGACAGCACGTTATTATTCTCTTGCTGACTTATTTCCAGGAGAGTTTGATGCTCAACTCGTTGCAGTTCAACATGTCACTGCCTACTCCATATGTTTTCATGCGACGGTTTCTCAAGGCTGCCGAGTCTGACAAAAAGGTTAGGCGCAAATCATCAACACTCAAGATATGGAGGACGCTTAAAGTTGCAAATTGATTCGCAAGTCGAGAGAAAAATGGAACACATTTGCGAGAACGAGTCCTCTTAAGGGAGTGTCCTATAAAACTGTTGTCGAAGCCTACATTAAAATCAAGTCTTCTTAATGAATTTTATTATAAATGAACAGCTTGAGGTGCTATCCTTCTTCTTGATTGAGCTCTCGCTGGTGGAGTACGAGATGCTCAAGTTCCCTCCATCTCTTCTGGCCGCCGCCGCGATCTTCACGGCTCAGTGCACCCTCTACGGTTTTAAACAGTGGACTAAGACCTGTGAATGGCACAGCAACTACACAGAAGACCAGCTCCTGTGAGTGGTGTCTTCAATTCCTTCCTCAGTGATCTTCCCCCCTTTCTTTCTTTGCCATTTTCACTTCAGCAAGTTCTTGGAGCAATCCATCTTGACCCCCCATCTATGTCAAATTTTTCCCCTTTAATGCAGAGAATGTGCACGGATGATGGTGGGTTTCCATAAAAAAGCAGCAACAGGGAAGCTCACAGGAGTACATAGAAAGTACTGTACATCAAAATTTGGTCAAACATCAAAATGCGAACCTGCTAACTTTCTATTAGGGGAGATGAAGAATCCATAGCAGGAGGTCCAGTTGTACAGCTCCTTCTGCTTCTACATACTGACCTTTTTTTTTCACTGAGAAAAATCGGGTGAAAAATAAATTTCAGCAACTTGGGGTTGCGCTTGGAAATTGGTAAAAAGGGAGAAAATTCTAGATTTTTAAGCCTAACCCCTCGGTTGTTAGTCTCTTACAGCCAATTGTTTCCAATATCTACATCATTGTTTGCGATTGATTGAAGACTGTCGACTAATGATTTTCCTTTCAAATTGTAGTTCTTGTCTTCTGTTGTAACGACGAATTGTGATAGATACCGATTCGAAATAATATTTCCCCAAACAGGATATCTTTCCCTCATTTCACACATACATTACACACATTATAACCGTTACACAAATGAATTACTTGAACCGATGACAACATTATCCAACTATTCAGATAAGAATATCAATTGATAAATCACGTTATCTTAAATTAGATAACTACAATTTGAACGGAAAATCATTAGTCGACAGTCTTCAATCATTCGTACAATGATGAAGATATTGGAAACAACTTGCTGTAAGAGACTAACAAGCGATGACAACATTATCCAACTATTCAGATAAGAATATCAATTGATAAATCGCGTTATCTTAAATTAGATAGAAATCAATAGTAATTCTGAGATGGGTACAAATGTTGATGTACTTCGCCCAAGCTCTTAGCTACGAAATCAACTGAAGCCTTTTCTGATTCAAGTTACTTGAACCGATGACAACATGATCCAACTATTCAGATCAGAACACCAAAACTCACATATCAATTAGTAAATCTCATTATCATAACTTTTTTTTTGGTTGAAACGTTATTTTAACTTTTTTTTTTGGTCAGAAACGTTATCTTAACTTAGATGGACTTAAAATAGTGATATGGAGACAGGTACAAGTGCCGATGTACTTTGCCAAAGCTTATAGCTGCGCGAGAAATAAGCTGAAGCTGTTACAAAAGACTTTTGTGTTACTTGAACCGATGACAATACAATCCAACTATTGAGATGAGAATACCAAAATCGATACTGCAATTAATAAATCGCGATATCTTAACTTAGAAATAAATATTGATATTGAGATGGGTACAAATACCGACGTACTTCGCCAAGCTCTTAGCTGCACGAGAAATCAGCCGAAGACATTACAAAAGACTTTTATATTTCAAGTCACTTGAACCATGGCAACATGATCCAGCTATTTGGAAGCTCGACACATTGGCTAATAAATCACGTTATCTTATCTTAACTTAAGATAGAAATAAGTAGTGATGCGGAGATGGGTACAAATGCCGGTTTACTTCGCCAAGCTCCTAACTGTAGGAGAAATCGGCCGAAGCCATGTTCTGTGATGTAATATTTCGGGGATGAAAAATCTGCATTGATAACAAGTACTCTTTTTTTTTTTTTTTTTGAGAGAGAGAGAGAGAGAGAGATTGATCCCCGGCGTTCAAATATTTATTCATTATGGTGGAATGAAGAAAATAACAAGTACTCTTTTTTCCTTCACAATGATCACAGCAATTACAGCGGGAATTGCCAATGTGTGTATCCTCTACCTCTTGGTCTAGTGTACACTCTCTCCTTTCTATGTTGTTTACAATATCCCAGCACGTCGCCTATATGGATGTTAAAACAAACAAGTTTTACGGAACTGCAGATCACCTTTCTTAAGCACCAAACACGCGATCGCATCTTTGCAGCGGGAATGTGATTGCAGACCGTGATCATCCAACAAAAGAATCCCTGGTCTCGTATTACGCTTCGCCGCTACGAAAATGAGAATCTTGAGAGTAGCGACAGAGAAGATCCCGAAGTATCATTCGGTGGAGTTGGAGGCACGTCTGCAGCAGCCCGGTAAGCTGCTTGACATTTCTGCATCTGCAATTGAATTAAACTTTGCTTATTTAACTTGAACTCGATGAACCCGGAAAAACGAGACAGTATGGTACCAAATCTCTAACAGTGGATAATATTGGTCGTCTCGCCATATTCATCTTCCCCAGTGATGAAAAGTAAATGAAATGCAGCAAGTTTCTTGTGTAAAAAAAAAGAAGTCCATGACTACTTTTAAAAATATGATACGACATGGCTGATTGATGTTTAAGACAATGACTGACCTCCAACTCATGGGATGGAGAAAAACCTTACCTCTATCTATAATACACTATTATTTAATGAAGTTAATTCTAATTTACGACGATTTACTTATGGTTTTGCAAAACTTTCCGGGAAAAACAATAACAATCTTTCTTGGATTAGCATCTTAGACTTAGATATGGGCTTGCAGCCAATCAGAGGTTGGTAAGGGAAAATGACAATGAATTTTCGTTCAACTACTGAAAATAATTCATCCAAAAGTCCAAGCTTAAGCTGAGAATTTTAACCTCTTCTGGACTGAACTGAAGCAGCATAGCGACCACTGGCAACAGGGCCTCAACCTCCCCTACCAGAAGGAAAGACGAACCAAAGCACCCCATTACACAAGAATTTAACAAAAGAAAGACAAGAAATCAACGTCACTTATAAGAATTTGATGTTACACCACACTATATCTGTTGCCAAAATTTACCTGTCTCAAGAAGCTTCAGAATGACATTTTTTAAATATGTCATATCTACCCCTTCCCTCTTCTGCATCCTTTCCATGTTACGAAACTCCTCCTTCAGTATGGCCTCCTACATCCATACAATGAAGATTATATCCATGAAGAAGGGAAAAGGAATCTCAAACGTACTGGAGCTGCATTTACATCCAATATCATCTCTCACAGACATGGAAAAGAGAGAAGGATTGGCAATATCATTGAAAAAAGTTAAAGACTGATTCATCATAAATAGGAGGAAAAATAAAGCTCAAGGTTGTATATGCACGAAAAAGGACACCTTGTCCCTCTAATCAACATAATGTTACACGAAGACTCCACAGTATCGGTGACCTCCGTCTTCCTCAGTGAACTCCCACTATCCTTTGTTGCCTCAACTTCTTTGGTAGTTAAACTTCCATAATCCAACTAAATTAAATAATTCATACCGGCGCAAACATGCCCTAATCCATGTAATTACCAATTATAGATCATAATTGAATAAGTTTTATTTTAAAATAATTGCTTTATCATGAAGTTCTTGATCCTTATGAATTGAATGACTCCCAGACTAGTGGGATAAATTGCAGACGATGAACCAATTGATCTAGTAGTCTGGAGACTACGTCTTTAAGTATATTGGGCTGTCCAGCTTCCTGCAGATACTCAAAATACACCCTTCGATCTCACCTGCTGACTGTGAAGACGATTTTCACGCTCAAGCTCCTCAATTTCTTCCTGAACATTAAAAATATTTTAGAGAAGTTTCGACAGCAAAACAAGAGAATACAAATTCAAATACAGGTAATGTCGTACTTGAAGTGCCAAAATATGCCTCTGAGACTGAGCCAACTCTTCCTCTCTTTGAGCTTGTTGCCTTGCCAAAAACTGAATATCAAATAGATTAAAGCTAGATCATCTGAATGATCTGCACTGCCCCCAAATGACACTCTTCCTCAAACTACAGTGTTTTGGGTATTTATATTCACAATTGACATGACAACTATACAAAAAGTTCCACAATCTTCTACGTGCCAGCTTCCAATAGCAATAAAAGCTCCTCAATTATGGCGCTTTTACTGAATAAAGGACCATAACAACTCACAGCCAACACATTTTCAAGTGAAAAAAAGGCTCATACCAGAATTTGCTGTTCAGCTGCCGAGCTAGCTGAGTTTAGTATTTCCTGTTTCTGCAAGGCTGAGAGAACAAATTTGTCAGCCTAACCAAGTTAGAACATTACCAGCTGCTCACAACAGCATCAAGTTTTCAAAATCTTGGACATGTTAAGAGTCATTATGTCAGATTACTCTAGGAGTGGTTGTGGACAAGTTTACATACCTGCATTGTAATTATCGTTCTGCTCAACCTGGAATATTTTTCATTACATTGTCAGCAATATAATTGAAAGAGTAATGGCAGTAGGGAACCATATTATTCTTTCTTTCCTTGTTCCCTTCCGAGAACAAGGAAGTAGGTAAAGATTTCATGCATTCATCTATCTAAAGTACAATAAAAGACATACCAGTGGTCTTAACTCCAGAGATCGTTGAAGATTCTTAGTATCATCAAGCAATCTGGATATTTCATTGTCCTTCTCCTCAATCATTTTATCAGCTAGATCTCTAAATGAATCATGCTCCTCCTAGCAAATAACATGCCAAAGTAAAAAGGGAGAAAAAGAATTAACCTCTTGGGGGGAAGAGAGAGAGAGAGAGAGAGAGAGAGAGAGAGTGCAAAATCCAATTTACCTTCAATCTTTTGTAACGAGATTTAAGCTCATCTAATTCTTGCTTTATGTCTTTCCCTGAATCTGCCTCATTTTCAGCCTTTAGTGCCTCGCATCTATCTGTTACATCATTTGAGCCGTTTTAAAGCAAGAACATTTTGAATTTTCTAAAATCCAAAGGTAACTGAAGTGAAAGAAACTTAAGAGAAAAAATTGTTGATATTTACTTTGCCACGTTTCTTCCAAGTTTTTAAGATCTAGTTCCCATGCTTCTTTATCTTTTTGATGCCGAGCATTCATAGAGTCAAGGTTCATTTCAAGGGTCTTCATCTGCTGCTTGGCAGTATTAAGAGCTGCATCTCTGCAATTAATGAATAAGAAAATGGTCAAGAAAACATCTACTGCTTGGCAGAATTAAAAACTGCACCTCTGCAATTAATGGATAAGTAAATTGTAAGAATTAAGTTATTATGAAACATGACATTTTTCAACATAAAACTGACAGGAAAGGTGAATGTATGCAGCAAAAGAAAGAGTATTCCCTAGAATCCCTAGGATTTTAACAAAAGAAGAGCTCAATTACTCTCTACAAGTGGATTTCACCCAAAAAGCCAGTTTACTGATTGGATTGGCATGTTAATAGACAGCAAGTTGAGGAGCCTAATACTCTTTATCCCACGTCCCCGTGGAGACACACTTCATCATAAGGGTAGAATTTTCGTGTCAATGGTTACTGATAAGAAGGGGTTCTCTTTGAAGAAATTGATGTCGCAATATATTCGACTGAGTAAAAATCAAGAGCTATGACTTGATAGAAACTCCCTGTGATATATGATAATAACTCCCAAGTCTACAATAATCAAACTCTCATCTCAAAAGAAATTATCAAACGTGTGACTATAATTTACTGTAGTTAGTAATAAGTTTGAGGAAGAAAGCGCAATTATACAAAAAAACTATCCTATCTGCAAATGAACGGAGGTGCAGTTGGAAAAGAAAAGGTCTTGTTTGGATAAAGCACAAATCAACCATTCGCCAAAGCAACCCAATTCTGCTGTGAATCACCATAACAAATTTCGGGCGATCATGATAGCTCTAATTAACAGCAGAAATACATCATTCTTGTTGCGTATTTGAGGTCTATAATGGATTGACGGCAACAATTTTACCTTCCCTCGAGTTCTTTAATGTGATTAGCTAAAGCAGCCTGAAGATCTCGGATGGCCTTGTCCCTTTCGGCAGATGCCTGAAGGGCTTCCTTTTCAGTTTCCTGAAGAATCAAATGTGAAATGAAAAGAACGAATTAGAAAGTAACCAAAAACAATCACCAATTCAAGTCCTTTCACTTATATACACAGCCTCATGCAAGTAAAATTAATTACCTTAAGTGCTTCCTCAAGAGCTTTAACTTCTTCAGAATCCTTAGCTGAAGCAAGTTCGGCATCCTTTTTCTGAAGAAGTGCGTGGGCACGAGCCTTATAGGAAGAAAATTCACTTTGCAGGCGATGGTTCTACGTATACAAGAGTGAAAAAGAAAAAGGGAAGGCCAGACATCAGAAATATAACTAGTGCATCAACCTGCAGCTCCAGCATTTTAAGCAGAAAAACCATAAGCTAGTGTAAAGAAGCTCTGTGACGCAGCCCCATCTTCGCATTATATTGACAAAAATGCATTAGCTCACCAGCAGAAAGGAACTTGTTACCCTTGTTAGTGACGATTAAAAAAATTGAAACTTTGGCCAACCGCACGAATTAATCCCCACGACCCAACTTGTCCGGACTGGCGAAAAAATGCAGAAGTGAATACCTCTTCTTTGAGAGCAACGAGCTCAGCATCTCTAGCATTCAATAACTGTGCATGTGTAGACGCTTCTATCTCCAGCTGACCTGTTCGAAAGCACGGCCGTCAGATTCATAATTGTGCTTGTTATGCACATGTGATCTTCCAAACATGCAACAAGGGTAAAATACTTTTCAACTTAGCCACTTCAACTTCAGCGCGAATGCAGTTGCTTTCAGCCACCTCAAGCTTCGTTTTAAGCGCCTGACAAGCAGCTTCCCAGCTTTCCTTTTCCTTACCCTGAAAAACACACACACTATTGAGATAAGTCTCACCGAGAAAGCACGAAAAGTAGCCTATCATAGACTGCCCCAACATACATGGCAGTAAACATAATACTCCGCTGAACTATCAAGAACACAAACTCTTTTCAGAATTTACAAAACCAAAAACTAAGTGAAGATCTCTCCATCCAATTAACTTAACACCCCAAAAAAGGCAAAGAAGCTTCTCTGGAAGTGGTAGATATAACCATGGAGGATGATTTTGTTTTCCTTTAGTCAAGTGACAGATTATTGCCACTAATAATTCAACCAAAAAAAATAGGCCAAGGTGTATTTGACACATTCTGCAGAATCTGGGACATTCAAGAACCAAAATGGGCGCTCATCAGAAAGCAGATAAGTACTGAGTTTTAGAATTAAGGTATCCAGCCAGAGAAAATTTAAGCTGATAGAACTCTAAAATGAACCTCCATGCCACCATCCAAAGATAGAAAGAAACTAAAAATTCAAATTTTACTGTATAAACTGCTTTTTATTTCCATTCCATCCCCATTATAATAAAAATAACAATAATTTCCGCCCATACATGCTCACGTTTCAAGTGTGCAACCTCTCCTTTAACAGATTCCATTGCGGCTCTCAGTCTTGCTGCTTCCCCAGTTGAAGCTGCATCAAGCTCTGCAATCTTAGATTCTTTTTCTGCAAGCAGGACCTTTAATCACAGAAGAAATATAAGCAAATAAATTAAAACATTGGATAAGCAGTTAAATTCAAAGCTGAGAAGTTCTCAAGCTTCTAAGCATCTTCGTATCTGCAACATTGGATATTGCAACATCTATACAAGGTCAACATACTAAGTCATTTCCTTATTCTAGAAGCCGAAATAAGCCCCTAGGAGCATAAGGCAAATGCTATTCAATTGCATCAATGATTATGCTATTTCACCAAGAAAATAGAGCAAATAAATGCAATACTGTCCTGAGATGCTCCTTGTTTGTTGTCAATAGGCACCCCTCATGGAAAAAACGTCAGAAGGGAACACTCTCACCTGAAGTGAAGATATCATTTCGGTTGCTTTGCTTCTATCAGAGGCTGCATCAGCTAGTTGGGACTCCAAATTCTCTATACTCTGATAAGGAAATAGAAAAGAGTAAGCGTAGAACGTCAAGTATTGAAACAAGGCGGTTATCAGATGGCACATTAAGATGCAGATACTATTTACCTTCTGATGTTTGGCAGTGAGTTCAGATAGAGAAGCTTGCCTCTTCTCTTCTGCAGATTTTAGCAAATTTCGAAGGTCTTCCAACATCTAGAGGTAAGTAAATTTAACATCAGTACTATTTCCACCAGCAAAGCCAACAATTCAGCATATTCTATGCCTTTTTCTGTGCAAGCTCCTCTACCTAATATTTCATTTCACTATGTTGGTTTGCTAGTGTACAACTGTCACACATATTATCATGCAGGTCCAACATGGTAATTGCTAGCCGTGTCTACAAAATTCCCAATTAACATAGCTACTTAGATATTCCAAAAAAGACACCTTACTTCTTTTGTATAATGGACATGAATATGTAATCCTCGGCAGAAACAGGGAACCATCACTCAGAGCTCTACAGGGACAATGACATAAAACTTCCAAGATCAAACTACCTGCTCTTTCTCAAGAAGGGACTGTTGCATAGACTCAAGGGCAAGATCTTTAGGTTGCATAGATCGCCGCAATTCCTCATTGTCATCTCGAAGTCTGTGTTTAAAAAATGTTAGCACAATGGTAATAGAAAGAGCACAATACAAATGGAAGAGGCCTATCATCGATTTCATCGGCTTACAAAATTCAATAAGACAGCAACAGTAGGAGGAGAAAGAAATAGGTCTTAGCAATGACTCTTAAGTTATTTTTCATATACAGAAACTTTGGATTTCGCAAGCATTTCATTTTCTAAAAAGAAAGATTAATTATTGATGATGTAATCCAAGAACTCTACTGATTGACGATAAATGGCAGGCAAGGAAAAAAGAAAGAGATCAAATTTGTCATCAAGATTAAACAGGAAAAGATGCCAAAATTTGCTATGACATCAAGCATCAGTTAAATTGAGATGATTCAAGAAATGTAACAAGCTAGCTCTATTCAGCCGGAGTCATCACTGCATTGGCTGAGAAAGATGAGCGGAGGTGAGATCATCCCCACAGGTGATCATGTCTTGAAGGATGAACACAGATTATATCATCAACAAACGAGATCATAATTATAAACGAAAGACCTTAAAAACAGAAACGTGCAAGGAATGGGAAAACTTCTCAGCCAATGGCATAATTTTTGTTATGAACAGGGAAACAAAGTAAAGGATCCATCTAATTGCCTCAATATGAAAAGATTAATGTCTAATAATGCCAACTAACCTTTTTACATGATGCAACATTGATTATAATTAATCGAATAGAGCAAAATACTGCTAGTCCAATTTAGTTTCTATGAATCGGAAATTCTAAATTAGGCAGAAGGATGTACACTAGCATAGATTAATTTTAATACTAGTAACTTTTGATTCAGTAAGTTTGATAAGGTAGCTTGGACTGCAAATTTTGGCAATTTGCAATGTGAGATTGTCCAAAGTTGGAACAATGTTTCCTGGACCATGGTTGCCGAGGGGGCATGGCAATCCCAAACAATGGTTGGAATCAACAAATTGTCTATATTTATAACTACTTGGAATTTTCCTACTACTCCAGAGACAAGGGCAGAAAGGAACTAGGGCTCTCATAAGGATAACAAACCAAATAGTCTGTTCATTTTGTAGGAAGGGGAAAAAGGTTTACTTATTGCATGCACTTCTTAATTGCTGCCTCTCAGCATCAATTGCCTTCATTGCTTCATTTGCTTGTTGACGTGTCCGATCCACCTCTTGTTGTAATGCTAACTGTTGGGATGAAGCTCGTTCAGCTATTTCATTTACTTCACGGAAACGAGCTTCAAGGTCATCCTTCTCCTGAAATTAATGATCGCCGAACACATCTAAGGTCAATTTACAGCAAGCAAAGCATCCAGCTAGTAGTAATTTGTCCACATTTAGGTAAAACGAATCTTCTGAAAAGATCATCAGGATGTAGCCAGTGGATGAAAAATATGGCAAATGGATTCACCTTTTGAACCTCTTGAATACGCTGTTTGGCCCTTTTATGAAGTCTGCTAAATTTGGAATCGAGTTCAGAGTACTTCTCTTCCCTCTCTTTTATTTCTTGATCCATCTTCTGTTGAGCTATGAGAAGAACCAGGACATAATTCAGACTGGAAATGTAAGAGAAATCATCATGTGCTTTCTTGGTTGCACAATAGCATTAGAGCAGATGACGACGTTGTTTAATCTAAATTTTTAAATTTCATGTTCCCATTTGCATTCAAGAACTAAATAAGTCCAGAAAATGCATTCGACATAACCCGGAGACAATTCATGAATGCCAAAAAGGGAAACTGCTTTCAAAGTTGTTGTCCAATGAAATATTTTAGTTACTTCATTCCAAATCAGTATTAGAAGGCTTGGAAACCATAAATAACCTCTTTTGCAATTCTGGTGAAATACAACCGTATTATTAAGATTTTGTTTCTTAAAGAGATTTGATATTGCAGGCTAAAAATGTCATAGAAAACTTTTCTCTGAAACAAAGCCGAGCCTAACACATTTTAATTTTCCCCTTTTCAGTAATCATACTCCAAAAAATGCAGTGCAAATGGCCGAGAGTTCAGATGCAAACTGCATCCAACTAAAATACAGATCCAAGCAAAAACAGTAATTCAACAAATTCCTAACAATCCCCAAAGTGTTTCACTGGTTCAGCACGTGAAGAAAGTCTCACTAAAATAGAAGACATGAAGCTTCATCTGACCTTCAGCAAGCCTGGCTGAGAGCTCCTGGGCTCGTGCATCTGCCTCTGAATGTGCTACTTGAAGATGCTTCAGAGCCTCCTCTGCCGCACGTCGTGTTTGCTTTTCCTCCAATAATTCTTTCTCCAGAGATTCTATTCTCTCATTGAGTCTCTTCACATCTTCACCTTCCTGTCCACCCAATTTCGTTTGCTGTTGAGACCTGATCTCTTCGAAGAGAAGATCTTTTAGACCCTCAAAATGAGACTTCAAGTACTCGTTTTGAAGCTTGAGTTCAGTAACCATCTGCACGAGCTCATCGTGAGTATCACCATAATGCGGGGTGTTTTCACATGATCCATTCTCCTTCGCAGGAAACCCATTGCTTCTAAGGCTAGTATCATTCACGTGATCCCCCATCTCCACAGAATCTTCAATGTTACTTTCCTGCATTTCAGCAACCTCACCTCCCTCTGCAGACATTCTAATGATCTTGACAATCAACGTGTCCTCCACCCAAATATGTACCCCTTATCGTGTATCACCATATGCCTCGTCGAATAAAACAAACTAAACAGCGAACGTATGCGCAGGCTCATCAATATCTTTCCTGGGTACATCAACCGTTCGGCAGCCTAATGACACTGAAAACAAAAACCACAACGAATCGCACTGGTTACAGCAAACCTCAATGTCTTTTCGATAACTAAGCCGAAAAGCAACTGCACGTATTGACAAAACTTAATAACTATCGATGATCAAAGTGAATGACCATCTCCCAAACAAAAACTCCAGCTTTAAGGACTTGAAATCTGAATCCAATCGCGTCACACACGAATGTCAATGCCCGAAATTCATTAAAGCGCACCTTAAATCAACCCAAGTGAAGCAACCATGTTTCAGCTACACCAATCAAACACCGTAGAACAGAACGTAAGACAACGACAATGCAAGAACATCCACCTACCTCCGACAAATAATTCCGTACTCTCCGATGCAGGTGGAAATCCAACAAAGCTCGAATTTTCTCGCCAAACTTGCCGATGAATCTTCGAAATCCGGAAGCTGCAGGTTTCAGGGACGAGATTTGAGATCGTTCTTCCAAAAAATCAGATCTCCATGCCTGGTGTTCTTTGTGCCGTGGAGTGTCGGGAGGATCCAAAACCCGCCGTCTCGAACGGCTCCGTATCTCCCTGCAATATGTCGGAGAAGCGGACAACTGAAGAGAACGATGAAGTATGAAGAGAATTGCTTCTGACTTTCTGAGTGTGCAAGTAGGGGTAATTTCGTAAATTGATAATCTATAAGTTTCGCACCCTTGCTCCTCCACGACTTCGGCGGCGCGTGAGTCGCGTGGATTAGCGCGAGTATCTCCGTCGATAGATATCGTCGGGCGATTTTTTCTTTCCACAAAAAAAGAAAGGAAAAAAACTGAACTTTTTTCATGAAAAAATGAATATGCTGTTGCTCTCCGCTGCTTTCCCGATAATTGGACATTGTAGATATTATGAAGTGCTTTATTTTCATCTTTTTAATAAGGGTAAAAATCATTAAAAAAATTCAAATTATACGCACCGTGACATATTTATTCTAAACCTTTTTAAGCGACACAAAAAAATTTTGAACTTGTACTTATGTGGCACATTTAGCCTCGGTCCAAAAACAAACGGTGTTGACTTGGCAGTTTAGGTGAAATAAAAACGACGTTGTTTTGAATGAAATTATCTTACGAAATATTAACGGGGGTAAATGTCAGATAAGTATAAGTTTAGAGTCACAAGAAATTTTTTTAAGGTAAATGTGTCACATTGAAGTTTTTCGAAGTAAAAAAAAAAAAATATCATGATGTACATAGTTTGAATTTTTTAGTAGCTTTTCTTCTTCTAACGATGGATAAGGCCTTCAAAACTTAATTTTGAGAGGATGGCGCGTGGAGAAACAGCCCGGTAGACGTGTCTTATCTTTTTAATCAAGGAAAGAAACAATTTATTTTTTCTGTTTTTTTATCAGATTATAATTCTGAAATAGTATTTTTGCTTTTGCATATTAACATACTTAAGTGTGACGATACCAAAAAGGAATAAAAAAGGACTTTTAGAAAAGTCCAGTAGGGTAAGATGACTTGATTTGCACCTAAAAGGAAGTTTGTGGACCAAAATGAGGAAAATTGCACTAGTTAAATCACCAACATTGTGTCATCTTATTAGACCATGTGAGAGCCATTAGTTGTCGCACTCCTTTTCGAGTTTCAAGAATTTGGGCGGGAAAGGGGTCGTCGGAGTGCCGCACCCGACACATACAGAATTGCGATGGAGAATTATTTATCCACGCTAAGAACGAACAACACTCCCCAAAGACGCGATAATCTCCATGCACAATCAAGAGACCTATCCTAGTCATACATAATTGGACATAGCAATCTGTTCTAACTCCAAGAGTAGCACAAGAGCCAACCTCTTGGACAGGTTCTTACCTTTCCCATGTCCTTGCCCTTTGGTCTCCGGCCACTGTTTCTCACTCCTGACACCCATCTCTATGAAATCCTGCTCAAGGACATCTTTAATCCCTATAGGCTTCTCTTCAGGTTATGCTAACCAAGTCTTCTTGTAATTTTGTAAGGAGGATATCAAGCAAAGATTTGATATTTTTTACTACCTAAGCAAGAAGATGATTACAGACAGATTAAAGGTTTATCAAGGCTAAGATAAACCCTCCATGCTATGTTATTATTACACACGATACTGTTCGCTCCAATTCAAAGAGCATGCATGCGCGGCCGGCGACTTCACAGAAAGATCGATGCTCGTGAGCTTTATCACGCGCCTCCACTGCTTCTTCCCCGATCTTGAACTCCTGAAAATAATTCAGACCACTTTGAAATGTCTCGGAGAAAACTCAGTCAATTGGGTTTATGGCTAGATTTTCCAGGGAAAGAAATGAAATGGCAAAATGATTCACCTGTGGAACTTCCACCTTTGAATTTTACAGCAACATGCTCGAAAAAGTCTCTGGATGCATCTGCAATTCGAGTAACCAAATGAGATACGTGCCAGATGCAAACAAATGTTTTACAATCATTGACAATAGAGTTCCGGATGATCAGAAACGGGACGCTGTGACTGTTAAGAAAATGACAAGTCAAAAGTGGTAAAATATTTAGTGCTGTGGCAGAAGAGATAAAATTGCAGCGCTCAGATGTTGTAGCAGAAGCAAAAGGACCGGCGTCGAAAAATTTGCCAACATGATTGCAACTATGACCATATATTCCTCAAAAGCATGCATCTATGAAATGGTCACATTGACACTATCAATCATGTATGAAACCCTCAGAGGAAATTATCCTTACTCATCCGTAAAATACTGAAACTAATGTAGAATGAACTCTGTGTCTATATACAGAGATAATATCATATTAACTCAAATCCATTCCCACAATAAAAACATTAAGAGCGGCTCCTAGGGAATATGTGAGAAACATAGGTAGGATGAAACCTATGGTTTATTTACATGCATGACATACCATGTTTCATTGTCAATGATGGATCTTTCTCAATTACATAACCAATCACCTTCGCTGGTATTCCCGCTACCATCCTTCGGCAAAAAAGAAAAAGAAACATTAGCAAACTTTACAAGTCGATCAAATTAATAGAAAGACAAATTTATTAAAGCTGTGGTTCAGTAGTCCATTAAGAGCTTACCCATGTGGAGGAATATCTTTCAAAATTAGGGAACCAGCTGCGATCATCGCACCCTCCCCAATTTTAATATTTCCAAGTACAGTTACACTTGCTCCAATAAGTGCACCTTCACCCACCGTTGGATGACGATCACCGGTCTCTTTTCCGGTCCCTCCCAGAGTCACACCCTATCATCCGTTTGAATAAACATAAAGTCAGCCCTTTCATAGAGAAAGAAAAAGAATATACAGATGACTTCTCGAAGCACGTGTTCTGCTTCATATGTGTAAAAGCATTATTCTACAAGCGAAGCATCGAACTATATGAAATGCAATTACACTGGTAAAAGACGCCAAGTCACAAAAATAACTTTTGCTTCTTAAAATGTGTGATTTATGAAATCTGAAGTTCATCAATGTCCACGGATGACAATTAGCGTTGACGCAGTTGCGAGTTTTGGAAAGCTAAGTTTTCGAAAGATGAAAACCTAATATAATAAAGAACTTGGTAGTATATTTGTACGAAGAATCCTTCTGGTCATTGCCTCTTAAGTTTTGGCAAACAAAAAAGGTCACTATTAAGTCCATAGTACTTCTCCGCCATTTATATGCGTAAGAGCAAAACTGATGCATCACAGAATTTTATGCATCAGCAAGAAGCAGATATCTATGAGGCTACCGAAAGAAAAAAACTAACCGCTTAGAAAAGAAACAGAGAGGAAAAGAGAATTTGGTTTACCTGCATCAAGGAAACTCTGTCTCCAATAACAGCAGTCTCACCAATAACCAAGCCTGTCCCATGATCCAGTAGTATTCCCTCTCCAATTCTAGCAGCTGCAGAAAATAACCCAATTAGAAATAGATCACGAGATAGCATCACAAACTAAACAGTACGATAGAGAGGCTCATTATCCCTCACATACACTACAAGTGCAATAAAACTCCCTCCAAAGATTAACTTTGACCCAAATCTATCAAAATCGTCTTCAGATTCTTCAAGTTCCCAAAAGTCAAAGTTCAAATGACAAAACATGATCAAGAAACAAGTAGGTCTAGGTTTGTTTAGTGTGTTTTCTGAAAGTCGGCACCAAATGCCGCTCTCCACTATTGCTGGTGTCAAAACTATATCCAGAAGATTGGATGATGCGCTGCAGCATCTGCAGCAAACATAGAAGGAGAACTCAAGAATACATGAACCTTAAGAAAAGAACTAAACGTACCAGGATGTATGTCAACTCCGAAAACCTAGAGAAAAAGGGCAGGGAAATTCTTAAGAAAGCAAATTCCTGATTATAACAGTTATAAAGCATGGTCAGACAAGCCTACCTCACTAATACGGCTTTGCAATGCCAGGGCGAGTACTTTCCTTCCTTTTTTCCACAATGCATGTGCTACTCGATATGATTGCAAGGAATGGTAACCCTACAAAACGAAGGAAGAGATTGTCGGTATTACATTTGCATTCTGCATGCTAATCAAGAACTTCCCCGACTATGGCACGACCATAGCCCGAGACTAGTAAACTATCAGTTAACATGTTCACAGATATGCAGAAGTGCAGTGATAATATATCTCCATTTAAATCATGACACCTGAAATTTCCAAAATCAAGGTGAATATTGTGCTCAAGATTCCTTGAGACTGGTCGAATAGAATGTATCTCATCACGAGGACCATGCATACTAACAACAGATCTGACTCTTGCTATCAAGATGGCCATGAATTCCTGTGATTATTTCTTCAAGACTAAGACAACCTAAATAAGGAATATGGTCAAGTATGTTGTGAAATATTTGGTACGTAGTACAAAAATGCATAATTACCTTAAAGTACAATAGGGCTGAGCTATATGATATACAAGCTGGATCTCTGTCTTTGAATGCCTACGGAAGATAAAGCTCCAAAATCAAAGCGACTGCATCAAAGGAGCAAACATGGCTACTTAAACAAAAAGTAGTTTACCTGCACATCCAAGCGGGTTGCACGTTGAATGGCTTCATCATTCGTTATAACATCATTAAATATATCGACAAGTTGTGTTGCCAGCAGTGTAGCATTGTGGAGCCGATTGGCCAAAACAAACCCCAATGCCTGCTCCAAATTTTCATGTGATAGGATACTAGCATATAAAAAGCTGCTCAAAATAGGCTCCTTCTCCGCCTGTCATGAATTATAAAGCAACTAATTTAGCAAACTTTTCAGGAACACTGCACTTGAATGACAAGAATGCAGAATTAACTTCACAAACAAATTGAGCATTGAATCCAAGTGTTCTTAGAAGCAAAAACATGTTGAGCAGGCTGCTCGGAGATGGCATATTCTTATTTAGCCAGCTCTAGTGACACGCTTCTCAGAACTTCCTGAAGTTCCTTCAGAAGTTCTTCACCATCTTTTAATTAGAGAAATTACCCATATACCCTACTAATGCTCATTTCATCACAGAAGAAATTTGCGCTGCAAATATGTTCACATACCAGGTTATGTGGATATGCATTCTTCTACGAAAAAAAGTGACCTTGAGCTCGTTTAGGCTTGAATTATTCGATTAAACAGTAAACGGTGCAATTCTCGAGAATTTTCAAATGTAAAAAGGAAATTAAACTTGTTGAATATACCATATACTGTGAGTTTATATATTTGCGAGGCTTCAATTCAGCTTTAACAGAAAAATTACTGGGCCAAAATAATCCAAATCCGACTTCCAACAAATCTCATTAAAAGCTCTAAAACACCACAGGACAAACTGGCCAACTCTCTTCAAACAAACATAAGAAAGACAGAAACAAGAAACAGAACAGATTAATCAGCATAAAGATAGCGGACAGAAACATGCACAGACCACAAACCAGAAATTCACAATTCCAGAAATTGGGTCACCTCCAACTTGGCCTCTTCTCTCATGGCGTCCCAAATCGGATCGCCAGAACCCGAGACGGAGACGACGGATTCCGACTCGGGCCTCCAGACCCCCATCGCGTAGACGGGGAAGACCTTCTCGGGCGGGCACCGCAGGTACCCCTCCAAGCTCTCTTCTTTGATCGACAGCCGCCTCGGAATCATCTCCGAGAGCAGAGAAGCGCGGCTCTCGTCGCTCAAGCGAGTCATGGCAATGGAAAGAGAAGGAAAAACGCTCAAGCTCTATATGTCTTCACTCCCATAAATAGCGGGAATGGCAGCGAAACTGAAAACGATGGGGGTGTGTTGGTTTCGGTGCAGCGAGAAGGACGAAGCGCCCCCTTCTCTTCTCGCGTTGCTTGCTTTTTTGTTCAGTCCCTCTCGGGTTCTTGCCGTGCGTTACCCCGTCATGGAGAGAGCGGGGGAGGGAGAAAGAGGCTCCGAAGGAAAAGAAACGGACGCCGAACGTGCCGACGAGTGACGGACGAAGCACCACCCCTCCCCTGTTTCTATGTTGTGTGAATGGCTCCCATGTGGCTGTTCCAGTCTGACAAGTGGTGAAACTCTCGTCTCGACGCTAACGGACGGGGGAACGGATCTGAGCCGTTCAATCGCGTGAGGTCATAAATTCGACTGCTGGGATCACCCGATCACCCGATTTATGATGAATTAATCATGAAATGAAGGCACAATTAATTACACACACAAAAAATCTAATCATATCGGCTTGGTCATGACTTGTTGTGTGTAATATGGGGGTAATGTTCGCTATGGTTGTTCTAATTTATGTTGTTCATGACATTTGCTTGTCTATACTTTTTCTTTGTTTAATCTAGTCATCGAGTTCATAAGAATTGCTCAGTTGAGTTCATTTCAGCAATAGTGCCATTTAATATGCTGTGACTTAGCGTGCTGTCGTGTTTTCTGTTATTAAAAGATAAGAATAAATAATGCGATGCATTGGGAGCGCGTCACTAGAAAATAAATAACGTCACTTGAGAAGAGATTGTCAAGAGGGAGCCAAGCTCAAGTCCATTGATATATTCGGTTGCATCAACCTTCACTCAAAAGCCAACATCTACTAAGAAGTAAGTTTTAAGCCAATGAATTGTGATTATTTGATTTGAAACTCTTCTAACATAGCTTACAACTTAGTGTTAACACATCTCAACTTGAATTCACAATACCTACCTTTCGAAAAAAAAAAAAAAAACTACAGTACCTACCTTCATCCTTAGAAATCATAGCCACGAGATTCATTCCTTAAGATAATTAACATGTCTCAACTTGGATCGCTAATGGTACGATTTATCCATTGAGATATTCACCAAACAAGGCCTAATACTTTCACTCGACAACCTTCCCAAGAGAGATTTCAAGTCCAAGCCCGTTAATATATTTAAATAGATCCACATTTACTCAAAAATTTAAAGGATCTATTAATTGCTTTTCACTACATTAATTATCCGACGTCATAATTTTTTGACACAACTTACACATGTATCAAATAAACCCGGACATGGTTTGCCGATCAACACTTTCGTGGAAGTCTTGATCATCAAAATCCTATAGGGTTCCGTGCATTTGGATTTTTGTTTTATTTAAAATTTTCAAGAACGACTTGATGGCAATTTCAAAGGTTCTAAAGAGTCTTCATTTGATCGTCCCAAAAATGAATAGAGAGGCATACTCTTTACAGAGAGGATGAGGGGAGTCATTGATCCTCGTATTGGCTATTGATTGGTAAGTCAAGTTTGTACATCGATAATTACTATCATGAACATATAGTTTGATAATTATAATTTATGATCCTATCCATGAACAAAACTATAAGGATCGTCATGCTTGACTTATCACGAGCTTGTTCTATTAACATCACTTGTGTAATATTTTAGATTACGCAATAACACTCGCACCGGAAATAGGGAAAAGGGAAAAAAGAAAAGAAAAGAAAAGAAAAGAAATATGGCCGATTTCTAGATCAGGCGAGCCGATTCCTGATTTCACAAACACAAAAAGCCTTTTGATCCGATTCCCGATTTCAGGGTGAAAATTAGCTCACCCTGAAACCGATGACCTTGATATGCCAGTCCTGTAATAGAATGTAAATATGGTGTCTATGCTCAACACTTGTCTGTTCGACATCACTTAAAGTTGCACAAAGAAAAAGCCGAAAAGGGCGCACTAGTGGTCCTTATCGAACGGCGACGCTTTGGCATCAAGTATCGAATCGAACGACGTCTAAACGAGCACCACTATTATCAATATATATTAAACTCGATACGCCGAAACGAAAGGACAAGACAGACAACAACATGCGTATGTGCTCTGTTGCTTTTCTGGCCGTGTGCGAATGAACTCTAAAATTGCCACTCGAAGAACCATCATCACACCGAGCGTGTGATGAACTTTGATTTCCCTCTTACGTTCGAGTCGGATCAGGAAAATAAGCTGCAGCAGATTCGGTCTTCGATACTGTGTTAGAGAGTTCAATCCAAAATTTTAAAATTTATACGTAGAGGGAGACTATATATAGAATCCAGTAAACAAGCGCCGTGGGATGCATTAATATTTATTAAGCACATCGCCGCCCAATGGACAACGCATTGATAATTTTAGTTTGTTACAAATTGACACTTTTCCTCACGAGCAATGAAGAAAAGTTTCATTTCTATTCGCCGGTTCAAGAGGTGTTTCGATGTTAATTTGTAATGCATATTATCTTGGAATATATAAGTGCAAGTGTTCAATATATCTTTTAACAATATTCGGGAAATTATCAATTCACTCATAAATATATTGCTCGGATGCAATTTAGTTATAAATATTGAAATTGTGCCTATGTAGTCCTAAATCTTTACGCGAAATTTCAGTGTAATCCTTCTAACTAATTCCCACAAAAAATTGTTGACGTAGCATCTAGTCACAATGAGTCTATCACCACGTTTGCAACTTCTAATGGCAATTGGTCGGAAGAACTATGTTGAGTTCTCGCGCAAAGGTGTAGGACTAGGTAAAAATAAAAAAAAAAGTTTAAAGTTGACCTCCGTACACTCAGTTTAAAACCGAACGAGTGATCTTTCCAACAATAATCTCTAACATAATGATCCGCAGATATAGAGAGGTTAAGCTTTTGGAGCATATAGATTAACAACATGCATATATGCCTCTTGCTTGCCGGAAAATTGTACAAAAAGTCCTAAATTTATTTCAATTTTGCCAAATTGAGTCATCAAACTTTTCTCGTCTTGTCCATTGAATCCATTTGGCTGAAAAACGTTGACATGGACCCCGGCCGTCCTAAATGACACGACCGGTGATTTTCGGCCAAAATTGGCCGGATGGATTCAATCGGCAAAATTTTAAATTTTAATACTAGATTGACAAAACTGCAATAGGTCTATAACTTTTTGCAAAATTTTCCCTTTATTGTGGCAATAAATCGAGTTTAATCAAACAACATAGTCTCATTATAAAATCTTTTTGCCGTTCTTAAAAAATGAAAAACCATCGAATGATGTAATGGAGCTCACGTGAAAACAGGACAAAGAACACGGAAAAAAGCCAGTAGAACATGCCCTTTTCCTTTTCCACCATGAACTTGTGGTGTGTGCGTGCATGGCTGTATGTAGACATGATGATAGAGGGCCAGGGACATTTTCCTCCTTTTTTTTTTTTTTTTTTTTATTTATAAAATTTTTTTGTTGGGTTTCGGTGGCAATCAATCATTCAATCTGACTCGGATGCTCTCTTATGTTGCTGCTCGGCGCAGACTATGCTTTTGTCGTCTCTCCACCCTATAAAACGACATTGACCCCGGCACTTGATTAAGAAAGATTGCCTCAGCGCCTCGAGAATAAGATGTCATGATTGTAGATGTCGCCTATTTTGGAAAAGAAATTAAACTATGTCAAATGAAAAAGGATCGAAAATTACATTAGAAAAGTAGTTGGGTATGAGATCACCCGCCATTCAATCCTAATTTGGTGGTTCCTAATAGACATGTCAAAATGGGTTTAAAACTTATTTATAGACCCATTTTCTTTAAATGGATCATTAATGAGTCACTATTATTTATTTAAATGGGTCATTAATAGGTTTTACAACAAGAAGACAAAAATAGATGGGCCTTAATGGGTTTAGTCTAAACCCATTTACGACCCATTTAATTCAATATCTTCTTCTTCCCTCAATAGCCGGAGACCAGGGCTAGGGCCGGGTCAGCGAACGGGACCGGGGACCAAGGCTGGGTCCAGGGTCGGGTCCTGGATCAGGGCCGTGTCTGGGGACCTCAGCCTCGGGGATAGAGGCATGGGCTGAGGTTAGGTCAGGGCCAGGCGGGGGTTGGGGTCGGGGTCGGGGTCAGGTTCAAGGCCGGAGCAGGGGATCGGGGTCGGGTCCGCGAACGGGGTCGGGGCTCGGGACCGAGGCGGGGGACCGGGGTCGGGGCCGGGTTCGGGACCAGGGCCGGGGGTCGGGGTCGGGGCCGGGGCCTAGGCCGGGGGCTGGGGTTGAGACTGGTGGCGGGGACCAGGGCCGAGGCTGGAGACCGGGGCCGGGGACCCGGGCGGGATCCGCGAACGGGGCCGGGGACCGAGGCAGGGTCCGGGATCAGGGTCGGGGCCGGGGGACTGGGGCTAGGGCCAGGGCCGGGGCTGAGGCTAGGGTTGGGGCCACGGCCGGGGCCGAGGTTGAGACAGGGGGCGGGGCCAGGTTCGTGGCCGAGGATCGGGGCCCCCGGCCCCGGGGACCGTGGCCCAGTTCGGGTTCGGGGCCGGGGTTGGGGACAGGGGCAGGGTCCGGGGCCGGGGACTGGGGCAGGGTCCGGGGCCAGGATCGAGGCTGGGGACCGAGTTCCTAGGTGCGTGCCATCTTACTAGTTAACATTCTTTTGGTGCATATTTAGGGAAAATGACATTCGTTATACCTAAATTTTGATCCAATGTGTGCAATGTCATCCTTACCCGTTTAATTTGCTCAATTTGATCCTTGAACTACTCCTGAATGTTCAATTTAGTATATAGACTTTCAAGTTATTTTCCGTAATGAAACCAAATGAGTTTATTCGGTTCTTTTCACAAGTTTTTATAATCGCACTATTGCCCATATTGTCAAAAGTATTTTTTTCATTTCAATCCATTTTCCTAGAGACGTCAAATGGGTGGGTCGGGTCGAGTATGATCTGACCCATATTGACCCGTTTAATCCGTTTTGACCGATATTCGATGACCTATATGCTCACAGCTTCGCTCAGCAGAAGAGCCTTGATTTGAGATTCTATTAGTAAAGCGCTCCGACTTGACACTTAACTGACCCATACCCGACCCGACTCATTGTGACCCATATTATCAAATCATACTTATATAACTCATTTAACCTATTTTAAGCTCTTCCAATTCATATGTTATTAGACAAAAACTTCACAATAGATTACAAAATTAAATAATAAAAAATAAAATAAAATAAAAATAATATTTCCGAAATACTTTCATGCAAATTTTTTCCTTTTTTTAAAATTTTTATTACCTTTTTAAAATTTTTTAAAATTTTTAATCAAATGAAATGTTTTCCTATTTTTTTTTAAAAAAATTCTGATTTTTTCGATTTTTTATTTTCTTAAATATTTTTTATTTTATTTCTTCTTCGGCGGGAAGTGGGGGGCGACGATCGGCGGCGGCGGACGGCCACTAGTTTTTATTTTTTATTATATTCTCCTTTTCTGATTTCTTTCATTAACTTATAAAAAAAGAAAAAAGAAAATAAAAATAACAAAGCCTTTTAAGGCCCTTGGCCCATATGCAATTTGTGGGGTTGCTCTCATGGGTTGAAAATGAGTCGAAAATGGATTTAAGTGCGTGATCCATTTATAACTCATTTGATTCGACTTAAATATTTTAGACCCATTTTTATTGAGTCTTTAAAATCTTAGAACTCATATATAACTCATTTAGATGAAAATATGGGTAAAAAATAGGTCATTGACCCATATTGATGGCTCTACTGATTTCCGCAATCACCAACAAATACGCGTCATCTTTTCATTTCATTTGTTTTTTCAGATTTTTTTTGTCTTTATAACTATTACAATGGTTTCATTTATGTATATCTAAAATTTCTATACTAGTAACGATTGATATTCCTATTATTTTGTTTTTAAAATTTATAAATCTGAGTAAATTTGATTAAGAAAACATGAACCAACAAAAACATGAAAGTTTTATTAATCTAAAAATTAGGATCAAGATACAAGTTAATGTAAGTACGACTATATATAGGTAAATTTATACCATTTTTATATTCTTATGAAATCACTTATTCTTAAAATAGCAGGAATATCAACTCGACATAACTCTAAATGAGATTCTATGATGCACTGAGGGTTGGGGAATTCGGAATGGGCTGAAATTTGATCGGCTGCATGGAAACATGCCGCTGATTAATACTCATCGCTTTTTGGTGATCGACGTCGTTTTTTTCGCGTTTCAGAATCTTTTAGATGGGGTTTTAGACTTTTTTTTTTGTAATTTCAGTGGCGTTAATTTCTTGTTTTCTATCTTAATTAGGATTAACACCGTATAAAATGGTATTTAGGGCTCTTAGAGGACGCATACTTTTTGATGTTGATTTTTGATAATCATAAGTGAGAGAACGATTTGTTCCTCTTTTCAATTCCCTTTACCTTTTTAGCCAATTTCTGTCGCATTTCGGCATTATTCTACTTTTACATATATACAGATCATAAGTTAGAAATATACTTGAATGAAAATATTGTAATATTTGTAAAGATCGGTGAAATGAAAAAGATAGCATAATTATTTGTTAATTTAATAAACGAATTGAAGTGTACAGATTCTTTAAAGTCTGGCAAATAGTTGTCGCGACCTAAAAATTAGGCTAATGAATTATTAGGTCAATTAAATTAACTAATCTAAGTTGAACCTTCCCAAGTCCTACCAAATCGCAATTTAGGTTTATTTGTGAAAAAATATTCAATCGAAGCCGCCACTAATCATTTACGGTAGGTTGATTAGAAACCTATATAAAATAGCGAGAGAATTATTTTATCTCTACGAAACAGAGAAAATGAGTTCGGGGACTTGATTACATTAATTAAAAATTAATGCCCTTTCGGTACCCAATTTTCATGAAAAATCCATAGTTTGATGACTTGAATTGTTTTGGATTTTCTTTTATTAAGTGCAATGATAATGCAATCTAATTATATGACATACAAGATGATATGACATGGTAACGATGCATGACATGTCATAGTGACGTGACAAGATGACATGGTCAAATGCATGATGTGGCAAGTATGATAATGCAAACTAAACGATATGCAATGCGAATGACATTTTTTGGTATTTTCCATGCATTTTCGTATTTATGGAAAAATGAAGTGAAAAAGCTATCCTAAAGTCAAAAGGAATATGATCTAAGTTAAGAAAAGCATGGGTTTTTTTGGGATTTTTCAGGAATTCATTTAAGACCACAAAACAAGAACATTTGAACAAAAGTAAATGATATTGCCCAAAAAACACCTTTAAATCCGAAAATTCGATTTTATTCACAACATCCTCGAGATTATGGTTAGCAAGTGAATATATTATAGTATAACTATCGTCCCTACATATATAAGGCAAATCTTGAAATTCTACTTAGGAATTAGCAATCCGCTCCTCGAGATCGAAGATTTGACGTCTAATTTACACGTACGGGCACGATCGTACTTCGAGATCGAAATCATATGTTGCCTTTAATGTACGTTTTTCGAGGGACAGTGCGCAATTGGGAGCATGTGTTATGGCCAATATTGTTTAGAATTGTGCAAATTTTATAATAAATGGCAAACAATATGCAGAATAAAAACATGCCAAACATAGAAGCGAAGATCAATCAATCAAAGCCACATGAATTCCGAAAATCCCTAAGGGATTACCTAGATTTTTTTAAAGGAGATAGGCTCCTATTCACAAAGGATATCGACATCTTTTAAAATTTAGGACAAATGATCTCTTGAGATATTCAAAATATATCAAACAATTTCCTAAGTTCAAAAGATATGATTAGATTGCTCAGAGGATATCAATCTCAACTGCAAAATAAATGTGAATCCAAAAATATGTCATCAATTCGAAATAATGTGTTAAAGATATGTACGATGTCGAAAATTGATATCAGAAAAAATAATCTTGCCTTATCTGTCAAATCTCAATTTCCTTTTGGGATGAGGAATGTTATCTCACGGAGGTTTCAAAAGATTAAGATAAATCCCAGTTTAATCTATGAACACATCCAACCTGATCAAAATCGCTCCAAACAGACAATTCGTTCATGAGTTTCGAAAGAATGCAATATATCATGCCAATTGAATATTATCTTGTCTAGGTTCACAATCATTCCGTTAACTTTTAGGATATGCAAACCAATTACAAGCTAACAAATTTCATGATGATTCAAGCAGTACTCCAAACAAGTAACATTCATGGATCAACGACTGGATTGGTTTCTCGACCAGATTGGTATCCAAAGCAAACCTCGACAAGCTTAGATCGCAAAGAGTTGATACATTCCAAATTTCGAAGATTACGGGAACAAGAGGGAATATGCAATGAATTTTGTGCTGAAACTTAAATTAAATTGGTTTCTTTATTACAATCAAGCACGACCGGATCCCAGCACAGAATGACTTTTTTTTAGTGCAAGAACAAACAATCCAAAGCCGACAGATATCTCATGGCATATCAAGGGTGCAAGAGAAAAGAAATTCAATAAAGCATATTTAACCAAGCAAAATGAAAAAAAAAAAAAACATTCAGTGGTTGAAAGCTTTACCTCGAAGCAAATTTGCACTCTTTCGAACTTTCTTTTAATGAAAAATTACTAATTTTTTTAAACTTTTTAATTTGATCAATAATTTACTCTTAAACCTTTTAACAATTTGGCATTTTCATGTATCCGGCCAATATTGATCGGAAATTACTGAAGTGGACAAAATAATGTCCTTCGTGGCGCTACAATGCTGATGTGAGTAATTTTTTTTTATATATATAATGTATTATTATTATTATTATTATTATTATTATTATTATTATTATTATTATTATTATTATTATTATTATTCTCTCTTTTTTTTATTTGTTTTTTTTTTCTCATTTTGTCCCGCGAGGCTCGACCTCGTCGTTGATGGGAGGTTGACCTTGCCATCGGTTGGGTTGGTGAGGTTGAGCCTTGGCGGCCATGGGCAAGGTTCGACCTCGCTAGATCCCTTTGCCAGACCTGGCGAGGGCTTGAAGGCAATGAGGTTCGACTTCGTGGCCTCTAGCGAGATTTTGCCCTCGCCAGCCCAGCCCTAGTGAGGGTTGTCGGCCATAATGAACCAAAAGAAAGTAAAAAAGGAAAAAAAAGAAGAAAATAATAAAATGTTCAAGAAATCATAAAGATAGTCCATGTAAGCTCCAAGGTGCCACGTAGAATGATCGGTGTCCACATCAACGATTTCCAATCAAAATTGGCTGGAGGAACTTAATTGATAAATTGTCAAAATATTTAAGACTGAATTAATTTAAGTAAAATGTTTAGGACTAAATTGGAATAACTGCAATATGTTTATAACTTCTTTGGTCATTTTCTCGCAATTTTATGTGAATATAATTCATTTGAAACATGTCCCTCATTACCTGCAAATGGGACTTTTGCGGTATTCTTCTTTCATGAAAACCTTATCTACGTAATTAACATATTTTAACAATTTTGATAGCGCACTTTTCATTGAACTATTGTCTAGTCAAATGCTAGCCATCTATAAACCCGGGCTTAAAAAATTTGCAATTGATGGTGGGGAGACGGACCGATGGAATATCCCTGCTTTGATACCACTGAATTCAGATCTCAAGGCATCATTATACTTTGTTTATTTGACCAAAGACGTTTCCAAATGCGCCAATATCTTAACACGACCGATGACGCGGAAGCCTGCAACATAAACAAAGGGGAAACCTAAGAATATAATATAAATGCGCATCAAAGGCAACTTCACTTTCATTAAAATTAAAAGAAATGGTCCTCTTGTCATCCAACATTATTCACGACATGATGAGGACGTCATCCTCGTTCCACCGATCTCTAATTCAATTTTCGGGCGAAGGATGTGAGGATAGTATAGGGAGCCGGAGTACAAGTAGTCACCAATCTTGTTCTCGCTCGATATGAATGGCAACCAAAGAACGTAATAATGCGGGACACATCGACTTTCCTTGCGAAAAAGATTCAACTGTGATGTGGATGAACAGTGCAATTGTCGCAGCAAAGCGAATTCTCCAACTGGGTGTTGAAGCATTGGTGATTGCAGAGGATACACGAAGATGATGCAAGTCGGATCAAAACAAGAAATATTTAGGCTCCGTTTGTTTCGCGGAAAGTGAAATATTTCTGAAAAATATTTTTCAGAAAGTCATTTTCGAAAATCACAATATTTTTTTTGGTGTTTGGCTAAAACCTGATAATGAATAGAGTAATATTTGCTGCCGTTTGGTATGGAAAATCCTATTTGATTTTCGGAGAAAATTACCAAAATATTCGTTCTATAATTATTTTTTATTTTCTTCTCTTTTTTCTAGCTCTTCCTCTGCCTGTCAACGACCGTGGCAACGATCGGCAATCAGCCATAGGTGAGGGACAAGATCACCCAATGCCAAAAAGAAAGGAAAAAAGAAAAGAAAAGAAAAGAAAAGAAAATGAAGTTTAAAGAGTGCAAGGATGAAAAGGAGGAAAACTTCCTATTTGAAAAGAGAGAGATCATTTTCCTCATTTTCAAGGAGTTTTTTTTTTATTATTAAGGGAAATTTTTTTCTTGGCTGGTTTATTTTTTGTGAATCAAAGGCTAGAAAATTCAAAACTTTTTTCTGGAAATTATATTTCGTAAAATAATAAATGGAGCCTTATAAATGCTAAATTCGTTGATAAGTTAACAAGAATTGTAATGTACAGTTAAACCAAAAGACAAAGGAAAGAGAAACCCATGGACGATGATCTACTCACTTTCCGAGAACAGCACAATCTAGTAAATGCCCCTCTCCATCATATCTGATGTTGTTCGGATAACCTGACAAACCATGGATGAATGTGTCAATATGTCCCATTCGCTCGACATTTACATGGTGCCCCTGTCCCTTACACCACCTCCTAAACAAACGAAATCTTCCATATTTTATAAGGGCTAATTTCCTAAAAAACAACTTCTTTAGGTTTAATAACAATTCTGACCCGAATTTTTTTTGTCTCATAAAAAAATATCAATTTTAGGTCCAATGATGATTCTTCCCCGAACTTTTTTTTCTCATCCCATAAAAAAACACAAACTTTAACTCGAGTCCCAAATTAGGCCCCTTAATTTGGAACCATTATTAATTGTTCAACGTGGCAATTTCCCGTCATCAATAAATTTATATGGCTTGTTGACGTGGATTTAAAATACTATTCATCTAGTCGTAAGCTTGGCAGATCTTGTCCATGGCGTTTCTCCATGAGTGGTAATACACAACGTCAAATTCTAGTTAGAGAGATGATGCTTGCAGGTGAAGGTGAAGGAAACGATGAATAGGTTAACCATTGTCCTTCAATTTGGCTAGAGGTGAAGTAGATGAACAACTTCAAAATCCGTGCTAAGAGGATGATGAACAGTGCCTTAAATCCACATAAGCAAGCCATTGATGACGTGAAATTGCCACGTTGGACAATTAATGATTTCAAATTAAGAGGAGCGGGGTGTCGCGACGAGGCAAGGAGATCGAGGAGCGGAACGAAGAGCAGACGCCACGGAATCGGAGGACGTCCATGCAAGTGTGGAGCTGAGTGCCGATCATGGAAAGGAGCTCCGGCGGGAGATCGGACCATGGGCGTTTCCTGCTTCCCTTCATGTGAGCTCCTGCATTTTTCTGCACAAGTGATGCAGATTTTGCAGGAAGAAGAAGAGAAAAAACGATCGTCATATGAGATATTACACAACCAAATGGTATCAGGAAAGTGGTGCTATAGATGTTCGCTAAGGGCACGAACTTGTTCCTACGATTCAACAAGCTGAACGCCTTAATTTCTTCCGTCGAGAAAAAGGAAATGAAGCTCTCCGCGTCGTAGGTGCAATCTCCTTGGAGCGTATATTCTCTACAGATTTCAACGATTCGGAAATGCGGAGAGTTGAGTACTTGATGTAGAACAGTTGGCATGTGATTGTCTTGAGAAATTGGATCGTAAGAATCCCACGCGACTTTACCGTTTTGATCGGGAAAGTTACTACACGCATGAAGTTCCCGAATAGGCAACTTACCGAACTTCCGATCTACCAAATTCGATATCGTTTAGATTTGATTCTAATATTCGTTTTAGGATACCTTTAGATTTGATTTGCAATATTTCGATATTCGTTTTCTATTTTAGAAAACTTAGCACTAGAGATATGTGCGATATTCGTTTTAAATTCTCTTTTGATTAGATAAGATTTGATTTGTTTTAGCATTATCTTTTGTAATTCTATTTCTTTTAGGAGTCCTATCTATATAAAGGACATCCGCTCTTTGTAATCGACAGACTTCAGACTATTATCAATTCAATTACAATTTATCTGTTGGAAGAGTATTCCAGTTATCGCTACCCTGCGTCATTTGGTATCACTGGGAACTTGAGAGGAAAGGACACGATTGGAAGCCGTGAGAAGAGGCCAAGGATCCGCATGTTCCCGAGCTCCGACTCCTCGAGCTTCACCAGCCACCGCTCGGGACTAGAGCCATCTCCGTCCGCTGGCCTCTCAAGGGTGTATACCATGCTCTCCCGGAGGAAGATGTCGGGCTTCGGTGAGCAAGGTATTCGGAAAGGAAATCGCGGGGCAGGCAGGGGGATAGAGGAGCGGAACGAAGAGCAGCCGCGACGGAGAGGACGTCCACGCGAGTGTGGAGCCGGCTGCCGATCATGGAGAGAAGCTCCGGCGGGAGATCGGACCATGGACGTTTCGTGGTTCCCTCCATGTGATCTCTTGCGTTTTCTGCACAAGTGATGACGGATGTTGCCGCAAGAAGAAGAAGAAGAAAAAATCTAATAATAATAATAAAAAAGATTGGCAATGATCTAGACAGAAACCACAAATTCACGGCGCAAAAACTTGTTCACTGTCCAATTACGGCAAAATGCTTTGTACGCACGATAACTACAACCATAGCATTGGATAGAAGGATGTAGCCAGCTTCATCCTTTTTTTAGTTCTAAATTCTTTTCAAAATTTTGATGTAATAAACTCTGCACGTGTATGCTTGAAGGGAAAATTATCCAAAAAAAATCCTAAACCTTTCAATTGTGTCAATTTAGGCCTACATTTTTTGAAAATTTGTCAATTTAGCCTTAAACCTTTTAGCGAATTATCAATATAGTCATTGCATATAATTTTGATCGAGAATCGCCAACGTAGCGATCCAACCAGCATAGATCGTTCTACGCGGTGCAGTTGGTGATGACGTGTATAATTTATTTATTTTTTTACAATTATTTTGAATTATTATTTATTTATTTTTTGTTCTTTTCTTATTCTTTTCATTTTTTCACATCACAAGATCGTTGGTGCTGCCGACCACTAGGCGATGACCAAGACGCCCTCATTGTGGCCGAGGGGTGGCTAGCCACAACGAGGAGGAGTCGTGGCCCTCGCTGTGGCCGGAGAGACACTGGGAAAGGGCGGACCCGCCAACATTTGAAGGAAAAAATGAAAAAGAAAAAAATTATTTTTTGGAAAAGAATTAGAATATTTGTGCACGTTAGCACCGGCTGTGCCACATAAGATGGCCGGCGTTGACTCGACTGTCATGTCATCAATTTCTGACCAAAATTGTCAAAACGGCTACATTGGTAATTCGTTAAAAGGTTTAGCACCAAATTGAAAAATCATCAAAAAGTTTTGCACCAAATTGAAACAATTAAAAAGTTTAAGACTAATTGACACTTAAATGATGTCGAAGTTAACACTTAAATGACCGTTTATTTTAAAGATTTGATTTTTTTTTACGCTTCTAATATCCTTATTTCAAGGTTATCGACTTTTAACGTGGTTGATTAATTTTCCTCCAAAAAAAATTAAGAGATAAGTGATTGTGACTTGGATTGATGGAGATAATCCATACATTTACTACGAGTGAGCGGTTTCAGGTTTCGTATAAAGTCCACTTGGAACCTGTCCATCTATACATGTTCCTCATTTTTTGAAACATGGGGCCTACCATACATATATTAGAATCTAGAACCTACCCATCACAAGTTTTAGGGTCGGTTTCAGGTTATATCCAAGTTTCACATGTATTCTTTATTGAAATAATCACATTTAATGACCGTCTGCTGCAAAAATCCACTGATCATGACTTATATTTAGACACACGAAAAATATGAAATATTAACAAAGTAAAAATCTCAATGATAATGTGGTTTTAGATTATACACTCATCATCAGACACTATGAAATACTGTAAAATGACGTGAAAACATATATCAAGAAAAAATATAAAAACTTACTCTAGGTTCCAGGTTCCACCTACCTAAAACCTGGAACCTGGAACCTACCTCTATACTCTAGAACCTAGAACCGATTGATTCCTATCGGTTCGGTTCTCCAGGTTACAAGTTCTGCCCTGAAACCATGCCCACCCCTAACATTTACCTCACTGAATAGTAGAGTCGATAAGGCTTTCAAAAGTACAAAGGTAACTTATTTTGTGAGGATCCGTGCTCTTTGCCAATTATTATTTCCTTTTTTCGGGTGTATTTTAATTTTGAAAGGTTTAAGTTAAATTCAAATATACAGATGCCAGTAAGTAATATTTAAATTTAAAAGGATTGTCATTTTAAGATTACCAAACATAAAGTATGCGTTGGAGTCCTTTAATTCTCTCGATTTATGTAACGTCGCCTAAGGATCATTTTATGTGCAATGTCATTCATGAACTAAGTGATCATATTTGTTAAATGTACGTTGATGCCTACGTAGCACCTTCCTGGTTAAAAAGATTTTTTTGTAAGAAAAGTTCATGTTTTTATTTTTAAAAGAAGAAAATTTGAAACACAATTATAAGATGAAAATTGGCAAAAAACACCATGAGCGTTAATATTTATGTACGACGCTTACTTTAATATTATTTTTTTTTTCTCCAGCTCATTTTAATGCCAATTTTTTTAAAAATAGATTATTTTAATGCTAATTCCGGTGAAGCTTGCTAGAAATCCCACTTGGCAATTTTTTTTTTTGTCATTTGGACTGTCCTACATGGATCGCCGGAGATCCATGTTAGCTTCGAAAGCCAAAAACCACGTGGTTTAGCAAATTTCTCCCAAATAAAAACCCTAAAAGACCTAAAACCATTCAATTGATAGCAAAAGCCCCAATTGAAAACTCTACCGGTGATTGGAGCCCTAATTCGCTTGAAGCCATAATTTTGCGCCCTAATTCGGCTTGCTCCCAAAATTTGATGTTGCCGCCAGATCCTGGATGATGGTTCAATCGTCTCTTCCGTTGGTTCAATCGTCCCTTCCGCCAGATTGGGGGTGATGGTCGTGCCCTAATCTGATGTTGCCGCCAGATCCATGTCAGCTTCGTCGCTCGATCGTTGGGGGTGATGGTTCAATCGTCTCTTCCGTGGGCTCATAGCAACAGCCCCAATTTCCGAGCCCTAGTTTCAGTTTGTAACCCTAATTTCGCGACCATCGAGCAACGGGGATGAAACTTACGAGGAAGTGCGCGATGGGAAGGACACTTACGAGGGAGAGCGATGGCCGAATCGAGCGACAGTCACCGAGCGACAAAGAGCAACGTGCGAGAAGCAAATAGCGTCGGGGATAGTGATGTTGAGGGGTTTGATGGGAAAGAAGTCTTCGGCAGAGTGTTCTAGAGGAGGAAGAAGCAAATATCGTCTTGTCCTTTTTTATTTACCTGGTCGAAATCTTCCTTTGGACGACACAAGCCGTTGTCGTTTATGGAAATCCACATGTGTAATTACGTTTTTTTTTTTTAAAAATAAAATATGCCATGTCAGTAAAATTTTCCATTTAAAATATCATGTCATCAAATTTTTCTAAATCAAAATGCCACGTGTATATTTTGGCCAGAATTTCTTGCCGGTGGCACTAAAGTGATCGTTTTTTCTTCGATTTGGCAATTAAGTGAGCCGACGAAAAAAATTGGCACTAAAGTGAGCGCCGTACATAAATATTGACACTTCTGGTGTTCTTCTGCAGATGAAAATCTAAAAAAGTGTTATGGTGGACTGGCATTGCACCACATCCAATTTGCTCCTTCCCCTCCTTTCTCTCGGCTAGGGTTTTACAGTTTTCTAACAGGGCTAATTGAGCAAAACGCATATATAAACTGGGGCCTAATTCCAAAAAAAACCTCAAACTTCGACAATGTCCCAAAAATATCTATAACTTTTTTTTGTCTTCTAAAAAATCTTCAACTTTTGATTTTGTCCCAAAAAAACCTCAAATTTTGATCTTTGTTCCAAAAATATCCACAATTTTTTTTGTCTCCTAAAAAACCTCCAACTTTTGATTTTGTCTCAAATTTACCACAGTTATTAAAAAAAAAAGGAGTGTTTCACGCCTCATGTACTTCCAATTGTTTCAAGGGAGAATGTTTGACGCATTGCAGCTGCATTCATTCATTTCGAGACATAATTGAGTTACTCGAGATTCACATACAAATTTCAGTGGGAACAAGATATTAATAAATCTTCATCTTATACTTCAAAGCTTTATCGAAATGATGATCACAAGAAAGGGTTGGGGACAGCAGTTTGTCATCACAAAGGCAGGGTCGGCAGCAGCTTGTTGTCTCAGATGCAGGATCGGCACGATGGTCCTTGGTGGGAGGCTCGATTGGCATCGATGACGATCAACGGGTAAGAAGTCGATGATGAGGGTTGCTATTGTCTCGGGATAAAGCCACACTATTGGGCGACGGTTGAGAATCACTTGGAGTTTCGACAGAAGCTAAACGGTCGACGTCGGGGTCGTCGGGAATTCTACGAGATGTGTTTTGGGTTTTTTGTGATCGGACTAGTAGATTTGTGACAAATTCAAAAGTTTTGGATATTTTTGGGACAAAGGCCAAAGTATGAGGTATTTTTGGGATTGGATTGGTAGACTTGTGACAAAATCAAAAGTTAAAGGTTTTTTAGGAGACAAAAAAAGTTGTGGATATTTTTGGGACAAAGGCTAAAATTTGAGGTTTTTTTTTGGAATTGGGCCTATAAATTGGGAGCACATTGCACCAAAAAAAAAAGGAAAAAAAAAGAGATAACCAAAATTTCCATAATGACACTGGCATTGTTGAGAATAGCTGTAAATATTTGAAATCCTTGGTATTGACTTCCACGAAGAGCAAATGAGTGGTCCTGGCAGATATTCATTTGGGGGGAGAAACAAGTCTTCTCGCCACCATTGATAACAATGGGTACAAAAACTCACGTAACAATGCCAGTAAAATTATCGACCAAAAAAAAAAAAATGCCAGTAAAATTATAAAAAAAATTGGTCATCTCTTCCTCCTTTTACCCCCACAAAAAAAGATTACCCTCAATCTTTTCACATAAGTAGAATAACTTTCAAATCGAAAGCATTTTATTGATTTATCTAGTAAAACATAAAAAAAAAAGGCCAAAAAGAAAAAGAAAAAGAAAATGAAACAACTTCACTACAGCTCACCAACCAATGAAGCCTTCGAGGGACCACCTATGAGTAGCAGATGCATGGGACGTCTTACTTATTTTAGCAAACGATTGCCCGAAATAGAAAGAAACTGAGGAAGTCCATGAAGACTCAGCAGGGAAGCACAAAAAATGGAAGAAGGAGAAGAAGAGAAGACGACGCTCTCTGGAGATGATCATTTACATCCTGTCCACTTTGTGAGAGCTTCAAACCAAAAAAAAAAAAGCTCTCGACACGGCCGATCTCCCTCCCAAACTTCGCCATGGAAGCCTCGCCACCGTTCCTTCCCAAGCTCTCCGCCCTCGCCTTCTCCCTTCTCCTCCTCGCCATCGTGGCTCTCGGCTCCGGTGGTGCAGAGAAGGCAGCCGGGGCGCGCCGCAGCGCTGTCCCAGTGAGGCCCACCCACCGAACGGGCTATCACTTCCAGCCTCCCCGGAACTGGATGAACGGTATCCATGTTCCATTCGTGTTCGATTTATAGAAATATCACCTGCTTCTTCTCCGACTGAACCTAATAACTTACGTTTCTCTGCTTGTTGGGTCTACTTGTTGGGTCTACTCCGAATCTCCAACTGGACTGTGACGACCCGGCAGATCCGAATGGTGAGTTATGTTTCTGGAATCCATGTTCATTTTGCTTCTCCTAGTGGTTTGGTCGTGCAACAAAACTAGTAAACAGGCCAGAAGCAAAACCCTAGTCAGCTATTTGGATCAAATCGAGAAAAAAGCAACTCGAATTTTTGCTGACTACGAGTCCATGTTCATTTGCTTTGAATTGGGGATATACTCAAAGAATACTTGTTACTGTATGTAGATTAGAAATGTCCATCTGCCATTTGCCAAAACTTTTGAGTCCAAGCAAATAATCAAGATGGTAGACATAAGGATCATGTCTTTTGACATAGAAATATTTATGAAAGCGCTTCCGACGCTCCTTTTTTTTTTTTAACAAATAAATGCACAAAACAATCTTGCATCATTTTTTAAAAATATTTGAACAGCATATAATGTTAAGGAAGCAACTTAAGTTGAATTCACTATACAACTTGATCAACGCTTCTATCACTTGGATTGAAAGAGTTGAGAAAGTGAAATTAATATTGAGTTAGATAAACATAGATCTGTAAGAGTTGGGGGTATTATCAGTCGTTTGCTGATGTTAGTTGCTAAGATTGATTACGTTTTATGTAAGAGTGCGCAATCTTGCTAGATATATCACTCTCAGATATGCGGAAGCTTTGTGGTGATAATACGAGAAAAATGTAATAGACAACTCAAGATAAACTCGTTATACTAAACTGAAAGTATAACAATCAGAGATTATCTCATACAACTATTACAACCTATTCTCTCATACCACACACCACACTTGAAGTCTTTCTCTAGGTTGAGAAAGCTTAGAAAACAACATATAAGACTAGCCTATTTATAGAAGAAACTAAACACTCTAGAAGACAACCATACCTAATCAAACAAAAGAGAGTAATCACTCTTCCAAGCTAACCACCCCTAGTAATAACTCCTCCATGGACAAGACCTAATTAAATATTCCTCCAAGCTAACCACCCCTAGTAATAACTCCTCCATGGACAACACCAAAACAACATTTAAATACTTCAATACACTTATGGAGACAAGCCCTAAACTTGCATTTACTTCTCCATGGTGCAAGTGTAATTAATTAATAATATTAGGTGTTGAACTTCAACACTCCCCCTCAACACCTAATACCCTTTACATCGTCTGCTCTAGGTTCTCGGTCTCCGGCTGCTAATTGCTTCGGTTCCTGACCGCCTAGGCTTTGATATGCTTCATGGCCTGCTGGCTCCAGGTTTACGATCCTCGATCGTCCACTCTAGGTTCTCGGTCTTCGGCTGCTGATTGCTCGGGTTCCTGACCGCCTAGGTTCCGGCACGATCCTTGGACAACCTGGGCTCTGATACCAATTGTAAGAGTGCGCAATCTTGCTAGATATATCACTCTCAGATATGCGGAAGCTTTGTGGTGATAATACGAGAAAAATGTAATAGACAACTCAAGATAAACTCGTTATACTAAACTGAAAGTATAACAATCAGAGATTATCTCATACAACTATTACAACCTATTCTCTCATACCACACACCACACTTGAAGTCTTTCTCTAGGTTGAGAAAGCTTAGAAAACAACATATAAGACTAGCCTATTTATAGAAGAAACTAAACACTCTAGAAGACAACCATACCTAATCAAACAAAAGAGAGTAATCACTCTTCCAAGCTAACCACCCCTAGTAATAACTCCTCCATGGACAAGACCTAATTAAATATTCCTCCAAGCTAACCACCCCTAGTAATAACTCCTCCATGGACAACACCCAAACAACATTTAAATACTTCAATACACTTATGGAGACAAGCCCTAAACTTGCATTTACTTCCCCATGGTGCAAGTGTAATTAATTAATAATATTAGGTGTTGAACTTCAACATTTTATTCACTGCGCAGGACCCATGCACTTCAATGGACTCTACCATCTCTTCTACCAGTATAACCCCAAAGGGGCGAAGTGGGGCAACATAGTGTGGGCTCACTCGGTGTCGAAGGACCTGGTTAACTGGGAGGCCCTCCCTCCGGCCATCTACTCGACTAAGCCGTTCGACATTAACGGTTGTTGGTCTGGGTCGGCCACTGTTCTCCCGGGCAACCGCCCCGTCATTCTCTATACTGGCTTCGACATCCAGAAACGCCAGGTCCAGAACTACGCCGTCCCCGCCAATGCCGCAGATCCGTACCTCCGAGTGTGGACCAAGCCCGACGACAACCCCCTCATCATCCCCGGGCCTGGCATCAACGCCAGTGAGTTCCGCGACCCAACCACCGCGTGGTTCGAGGGCGGGCACTGGAAGATCGTCGTCGGCAGCATTAGGAAGAATCGGGGAATGGCCTATTTGTACAGGTAAACTTCATCAAGTCAGTAGAAAGTTCTTTGATAACAATTTTTTCAAGACACGCCATCTCTCATGTACTGCTGATATTTACATGATCTTGTTTGGGTCGATGATCCCTGATGAAGTCATGAATTTTGCTGAAAAGAGCATTCGGTTTGTCATTTCTTTTTTAGATGATGTGCTAAAAAGATAGTTTTCAATCTTCAATGTTTGTGATATGCTTGAATATTGTTCTGTCTATCATCTGTTATCAAGTGCCATTGGAGGGGGTTTGACAGAGCGATCATTCTTTTATCATGTTTCTAGATGTTACATGTTTTTATTTTTCATATGTCATGTCAGAACTTGTATTTGAAATAGTTTAAGCAATTCATTTATTCAACTGTACCATTACAGAGGGAGTGTTATGACTGGGTTAGGTTTTATAATTTGACAGCGACATGGTTATAACGAGAAAATGTGAATTTCTTATGCAGAGCAGGGATTTCATCCATTGGATCAAGGCAAAGCACCCTCTGCACTCGGCCCCCGACACTGGCATGTGGGAGTGCCCCGACTTCTTCCCTGTTTTGAAGAACAGCACCGACGGGCTAGACACGTCGGTGCTCGGCAGGGGGGTGAAGCATGTGTTGAAGGTCAGCCTCGACCTAACACGGTACGAATATTACACGGTTGGGACGTATCACACTGATAAGGACAGATACGTGCCCGATATCACATCGGCCGATGGGTGGAGCGGGTTGAGGTACGACTACGGAAACTTTTATGCTTCCAAGACATTCTTCGACCCGACCAAGAACCGGAGGGTCTTGTGGGGTTGGGTCAATGAGTCCGATGTTGTCTCCAAGGGATGGGCTGGGATTCAGGTGATTAAGTAGATTTACTCTTTTCTTCTTTTTGGGGCTATTAATTCTTTTTCTTGATTATCATTCTCAAGATTTCTCAGGAACTGTTTTTTTTTTTGGTAAAAGTAAGATCTATATTGAAGAAAGCGCTGGTTATAAACAAAACCTCCGCCGCACACCACCAAGGTGTCGCCTAAGGCGTAAGGGCAACTCGGGTTGGGAAATCAACAAAACAAAAGCAGCCAAAACATGGTAGCTACACAAATCTCAGAAACATATCTAAGACAACCTAATCAAAGAGCTATACAAAAATACAAGGCCAAGCAAAGTGGTCGCATGGTAATACCAAGGGAAACCGAACTCCCACAAGCATCAATCGAAGATCGCTGAAGAGATGCCCCAAGAAGCTTGTATCCTCCGGTTTCGAGGGTTGTCATCAACATGGCTAAAAGACAAAGCCTTATCTTTGACAACTTTTTGAAGAAGCTCCTTGAGTGACGCCATATTGAATTGCTTGTCTCGGAAAAGGATGTGATTCCGTTCCGTCCATATCATGTAACAAAGAGCACCAAAAGAGAATCTAGCTATACTTTGATGGAAGGAATTGCCTCTAATGTGGCACATCGCCCACTGAAGATTGTCTTGCCATGAAGCGTTATGCCAGGCTAAGTTGCATTTAGCCGACCAGAATAAAGCAAGAGACTTTGTAAAACGACATGCAAAAAATAGATGATTGACGGAGTCAGGCCGACAACAACAAAAAGCACAAGTACCTTCTGTAATACGATGATAGGTGAGAAGGATTATCTGAGTAGGTAACCTTTTGAGTGAGATAAGCCACAATATGAAAGAATGCCGGGGAGCAAGGTGGCGGTCCCAAATGAATGAGTGCCATCGGACTACCTGACCTCGATGCCGAAGATACTCCCAAGCCGAGGCAGAAGAAAAAACGCCAGAAGGATGGCCGAGCCAAATCAAAGTGTCACTAATCTCAGGGGTGAGGGACGGCATGGGTTGGGACCAGGCTCCCATGACGGTGTTCACCCTAGAGGGGAAGTAATCTGTAGATAAAAAGTCTCGTACGGTTGTCATCCGACATATACCAGACCTGTATATATCCAGGTCAGAGAAAAATTTGTATAAGGGCCCTTTTGGATGCCACGAATCAAACCAGAAGGATATATTGCCACATCCCACCCGCCAGCGGAATAGCTTTTCACTATCTTGTCTGAGGTCTAGAATCTTTTTCCAGGACGAAGAGCATATAGTCGGTTTCGTCGCAACCCAAAAGTTCTTATACTTCAGAAAGTTCGTGTGAATCCATTTGCACCATATTGACTCTTTATCTGTGAAAAGTAACCAGATATGTTTGAGCATGGTCGCTTTGTTACAGTCGGAGAGTCGTCGAATGCCAAGACCCCCTTCCTCCTTTGGCAAGCACGTGTTGTCCCACGATACCTTAGCGCCACCAGTGCCTAGCTCAGGGCCTTTCCAAAGGAATTGCCTAAGAATTTGCTCGATACGAAAAATAACAGACTTAGGAAGGGTAAACATACAAGCCCAAAAAACCTGGATAGCGTGGAGAACTGTCTTGACTAGTAAAAGGCGTCCCGCAAAAGATAAGAATCTTTGGGACCAAGAACGGGCCCTAGCTGTGATTGCATTAACCAAGGAGGTACAATCCTCTTTTCTAAGGCGACCAGATACAATGGGAACCCCTAGATACCGAAATGGTAAAACACCTTCCTGGAAACCAAGAACCGAAAGGAGTTGTTGTTTGAGGTGAGTCGAGGCCCCAGAGCAAAAAAATTCACTCTTGCTCATATTTGGTCTAAGTCCAGACCATTCAGAAAACCTGTCCAATCCCGACTTGAGAAGTGTAACTGAGGTAGGATTAGCTTCAGAGAAAATGAGAACATCATCCGCAAAAAAGAGGTGGGACAGCCGTGTTCCTTTGCATCTCCAATAAAATTTGAAACCAGGCTGTCGAGTTTGGAGATTAATAATTCCCGTAAAGATTTCCATAACAAGAGTGAATAAATAGGTCGACATTGGATCACCTTGTCGGAGTCCTCTTCCACTCGAAAAGAAACCGTGAAGTTCCCCATTTATAGAGACGGAGAATTTTGGGGATGTAACACAAGTCATAATGAGATTAGTGAAACTTACCGGAAAACCAAAGGCCAGTAAAACCATGCGTAGGAAGTCCTACTCCACCGTGTCATAGGCTTTCCTGAAGTCAACCTTAATAGCACATTTTGGTAAGTGCGGGTCATGATGAAAGCCGCACAATAATTCCTGGGTTAGAAGAATGTTGTCGCTAATCCGACGGCCTTTAACAAAGGCATTTTGTGGCGGGCTGATAATAGTCGAGAGAACATCACAAATTCTATTAGCCAGGAGCTTGGTAATGCATTTGTAAATTGTATTGCAACAAGCAATGGGTCTGAAATCACTCATAGAGCTAGCGTTAGGGATCTTCGGAACCAAAGAAATGATGGTGGTATTGATTTCTCGAAGTAGACATCCTGTTTTAAAGAAGTCCTGAATCGCCAAAATCACCGACTCGCCAACAATGTCCCAAGTAGCCTTAAAGAATTCCACATTGAACCCGTCCGGCCCTGGGGCTTTACCGGTAGCTAGGGAGAATAAGGTTCTCTGAATCTCGTGTGATGAGACAGGATGAGATAACGAGGATATCTGATCATGGTTTAAAGGATGCTCAATTACTGACCTGACATCCTCAAATGATGGCCGGGATATCAAATTGGAAGAGGACAACAACTCTTCAAAGAAAGAGACAATATGGGCTTGAACCTGAGTCGGTGCAGTCAGTACGGTACCCAAGCTATCTGTCACCGATAGAATCCTATTGCGGAGTTGTCTTTTATTAACATAATGATGGAAGTACTTAGTGTTCAAGTCTCCTTCTTTCAGCCATTGCACACGGGACTTCTGCTTAAAGAATGCCTCCTCCTGTAGTCGAAGGGTGGAAAAACGTTGGCGGCGGTCCTTTTCAATAATAGCCAGCCCCTGATTAAAAGGATCAAGCTGAAGCGCGGTTTGAACAGAGTCCAAAGCCTCTCTTGCCTCATTAGTCCGCGTCGAGATATTAGAAAAGGACTCCTTATTGAGTTTCTTTAGTCGCCCTTTGAGAATTCTGAGTTTTGTGCATACCTGAAACATAGGAGTGCCACAAACTTTAGTTTCCCAAACCCGAGTTACCAGTGGTAAGAAAGCCTGACTAGTAGTCCAAAAATTGAAAAACTTGAAAGGCCTTCTGGAGTTCGGAGGGGCCGAAATGCGAATAGTCATAGGACTGTGATCTGAAACTCCCGGGGGCAGGAAGGAGGCTTCCGAGTAGGAGAAGTCAAGGCTCCAACGGGCGTTGATGAGCACCCTATCAATCTTCCTCTGTTTGCGAGACTCGCCGGAAGAAGTGGACCAAGTGAAACGATGACCTGTGTATCGAAGGTCTTCCAAACCTGCATCAGTAATACACTGACCAAATTCGTCATACGAAGGAAGCCATGTGTTAGAGCTCCCAACTCTATCCGATGGGTCACGGATTGCATTGAAATCACCTGCTAACAGCCAAGGGCAGTCCACTAACATCTCACTATGGTGAATAATATCAGCCCAAAGAAGACGCCGAATAACAAAAGTGTGTTCTGCATAGATAGCAGAAAGCCAACATATCTTATTGGAAGCCAGTAACAGTAGATGACCATGAATAGCTTGGGACGTAGCGGACGACATCACAAAGTTTATGAGCATTGGATTCCAGCCAATCCATATCCTACCCCGATGAGAATGTTCATAATTTGCAATCCACTCCCAACCCGGTATCAAAGCAGCAGAAATATCAGCAAAAAGTGACAAGGGAACCTTTGTCTCAAGAATACCAATGCAACAAAGTTTATTGACCCTGACAAGGTTTCTAATCTCAGCTTGTTTAAGAGGATTCATTAGTCCTCGTATATTCCATACACCAAAAAACATCTCAAAAGCAGTGGAGAGGAAAATTACCACTATCTGCGGCGGTAGGACCTCCTTTTCTTGGAGGTCTTCTTTTTCTTTTTGTTGGAACCAGGGCTGCTATCCGATGTGGTATTGCCCTGTAGCTGCTTTACCAGGGGAGGTGGGTCTATGTTGATGTGCTTGTTGGCCTTGGACATTGCCTCTTGAGAGGCAGCTATCTGTAGTCTAGTAATGTGTGAAGGAGGGGAATCCACTTCGTCGTCACTGTCTACATTACTTTCTTCAACCTCCTCTTCATTTGACTCGGAGGAGTCGACTAAATCAGCTTGCGAATCCATTATTGGCTTGGGAAAAGACGACTGGCCAGCATCTTCTCGAGGGCAGGATGCCTTCGGGTGAGCTTCCCCAGCGATTGGCAGCACCACAGAAACTCCTATAGCAGGAGTATCACTAGGAGCAACAGGTGGAGTTGTGACATCCCGTTTCCTGCCAGCAACTCGCCATTCATCAGTAGCTGGTTGTGAGGGCCCTGGGGAAGGTCGTGGAGTTTCAGAAGTAGTAGGGTCAGTTGAAGTAATAATCGGAGGCTCCACAGCTGTAGGAAGGCAACGATGTCCAAAAACACCGCATTTATCACAAATAGCAGGCTTCCACTCAAAATCAACCTTAATTGAACGAGAGGACCCCCCTAATAATACCTCCACAGAATTGTGAAGAGGCTGATTGGCAGTGATCTCAACACATACACGAGCATATGAAATCATCTTCATATTCTCCGTTTGCCGGTCAACATAAAGGGGCTTGCCGACGGCACTAGCTATGGCACTTATGCCCGGGGCTGACCAAAGGGAATATGGAATATTCCTGAGTCTGATCCATACTGGTATTGATTCATGCTGGTCCTTTTTAAGCTCAAGGAGCGGATGCCACTGTTTGAGGAACATAGGTACCCGAGAAATAGAAATAGGCCCAGTCTCTAATATCTTCCTGCGAAAATCACCATCCGGAATGTGAAAGAAGTAAAAATCATCGTCATTTGCCATTACTTCGGCTAAATTTGTGCCCCACAGATGTTTAGCAACCATTTCAGTGAGCTTGAAAGGCTTTTTCTTCCCCACAAAATAACCTACAAGGCATTCTTTCCATTTCGGGTCCGAGGCCTCCAAGATTTCATCCGAAATTTGCACTATCACTCTATCAGCATCAACAGCAGCAGGAGGTATATAAGTGAGAGCATAACCTTTCTCGGCCGCCTTGGCAACAGCCGCCCAGGACCGCTGCCCTGTTGTTGGGACCGCATGACCAGGAACTGGACCAGCTTCAGGGTTCGGTTGAGCCGAGACATTCCGGGGCTGGGGTGGTGCAGCCTTGCTTCGACTTCTACTCCTACCTCTGTTGTGAAGAGCCAAAGGGATCGGGGGCTTGGCCTTTGAAGAGTTCGCAGTACTCTGCTTCGCAACTGCTTTCCCTTTTGAAGCGGCAGAGGCAGGCATCAATTCGGGGGCAGCTGTTGTGATTCGAAGATCACTTTCTTTGGAATGCTGGGAGGTCATGTGAGGCTCGAGGGGGTTGGCCGAGGCCAAGCCGGCACCCAGTTGCCGGGAGCTCCCTGCTCGATTTTGGGTACGAGCAGCCATGGGTTTCCTCACAGACGAACGGCCATGGAGGGCAAAGAAAGCTCACCCAAGAAATCCGAACGGTGAGAAGGTCGACAAGAGAAATGCGACCAAACACCGTGAGAATCGAGCAAAACGAATGGTGGGATTGGAAGAAATCGCCTTGAATTGAAGCCGTGAACAGTACAGGGTCGGGGAAAGAGGAGAGAGGAATTGCGCTTTCAGAACTGTTTGGTCCTCATTCTTAATTTCTCAGGAACTGTTTAGTGTGAACAACACAAAAATAAACTTTAGTTATTCATTTTCTATTATTATGATGCAGGCCATTCCAAGAAAAATATGGCTTGATAGCCATGGGAAACAACTATTGCAATGGCCTGTCGAAGAGCTACAAACTTTGCGGGGACGAAATATTCACATGAGTAGTGTCGAGCTCAACAATGGTGAATATGTCCAGATTACGGGAATCACAGCTGCTCAGGTTCGTATATCTCTGCGATCTTTAGTCCAGTGCGCCAAGATTTGATTGAAGAAAGCTCTTACAAGTTTATATTGTCATCGTGAATGTTCACAGGCTGATGTTGATGTTGTGTTCTCGTTCTCGAGGCTGGAGGGGGCCGAGCAATTCAATTTGAGCTGGGTGAACGCACAAGAACTTTGCAGCCAGAAGGGCTCGGGAGTTCCGGGCATAGTCGCGCCTTTTGGGCTCCTGACTCTAGCCTCTAAGCACCTGGAAGAGTTCACCCCTATATTCTTCAGGATCTTCAAAGCAGAAGATCATAACAAGCACAAAGTCCTCATGTGCTCTGATGCAAGGAGGTCTGTCATAGTCAATTTCATTTTATTCGATTTTTCTTGTTCATAATAAGCTTCTTGATGGATCAACTTTGTGATTACGTCTTTAATTCCTTTTTTTGGGGGGCTTAAATGCAGCTCGTCTCAAGAACCAAGGATCTATAAACCATCCTTTGCCAGTTTCGTGGACGTAGATTTGAGTGATCGTAAGATTTCTCTCAGGAGTTTGGTAAGAGATGCGATCCATCAGCAACCCTTAATTCTTGTTCTTGTTGGAGGGTCGATTACGAAATTGCCACAATTAGACGGAATTTAGTGAATGCGCATCCATTCGATTGTATACCAAATTGAAATGTTGGATGCAAATGTCCAGATCGATCATTCCGTGGTGGAGAGCTTTGGGGCTGGAGGCAAGACGTGCATCACATCTAGGGTGTACCCGACTCTCGCCGTGTTCGACGACGCCCGTCTCTTCGCCTTCAACAATGGGAGTCGAACGATCATGATCGAGACACTTGATGCCTGGAGCATGAAACGGGCCACGATGAACCCAGCTCTTGAGTAGAGCAAAAATGTCTGTATGTCTCAGGCTCTGGGAAACATTAAGGAAAGGAGGGGGTTTTGTTTATGCCGGTGTAAATAATGAGAGCTTCACAACTAGTACTCAATCCCAGTTCACCTGCGTTTGAAATTTGTGAGAGAAAATTTCTTTTGGCAACTTATCGACCGTACATGTACAATTTACAATCAATTTTTATTGGCATTCAATGGTACTAAGGTTTAGATGATCCTCTAGCAAAAAGAGCCGAAGTTCGAACACCTTGCATCAGTGATTGTCGAGGGTGGGGATCACCTGCCTTAAAGGCAGGTGACTTACTCCCATTCCCACCCTTGATATACTCTCTCCCCTCTATATCAAGGGTGGGGATTCCCCTACCCTGGAAAAACTAAGATAGGGGATCCGGATCCGATTGTTGACCACCATTCGTGGATGTTGTCGACCACCATTCATTACACAGTCATACATCCGCTCAAAACAAAACAGTTAATAAAGGTCATACAAACCAATCAAGGAATTTGGTTCGGGAAATTGATTTTGCCCATGCATTTTTTGATTACCCCAACCAACCACTTTCCCAGAAAATTAGCTATTCATTGATTAAGGTTAACAATTATTAAACCCAAGTTAACGTCGTTAATCACTAATTAAGTTCTAATCTACCCACCGATGGGCATGCATACACGTAATTAAAAGGCAGTCAAGGCACCCATGAGTTTAGAAAAAAATAGGATTTTGAAGATTTCTACATAAAAAACACATGCTTCAGTAAAGAAAGCTCCTAAAAGTTTATAGGAAAATACTTTCCTGACATCAAACGTAGATCCAAACATCATCATTGCGTGTTTTGCATAAAGTACTCATTGATTGGGAAATCGTGTGGTCAGAAACAACTGACAGTGCTGTCAGACTGTCATGCTAGCAAGACCTAAGTTTATGTTGTCATTGTGAATGTTCATAGGCCGACATGGATGTGGTGTTCTCGTGCTCGAGCCTGGATGGGGCCGAGCAATTCAATTCAGGCTGGGTGAACACGCAAGACCTCTGCGGCCAGGAGGGCGCGGGAGTTCCGGGCACCATTGGGCCCTTCGAGCTTCTGATGCTGGCCTCTGAGCACCTGGACCTATCTTCTTCAAGATCTTCAAAGCCGATGTTCAAAACAAGCGCAAAGGCCTCGTGCTCTGATACAAGGAGGTCTGTGATAATTGATCTCATTTTATTCCATTTTTCGTGTTCATAAATAGCTTCTTGATGGACCAACCTTGTGATTACGCATTTATTTCCTTTTTTTGAAGAGGTTAAATTACAGCTCGTCTCTAAATTCAGGAATCTATAAACCATCTTTTGCTAGTTTTGTGGGTGTGGATTTGAGTGGTGAATAGATTTCTCTCAGAAGTTTGGTAAGTGACATGATTCATCATCAGTCCTTAGCTCATTTCTTGTTCCAATTAGAGGGTCGATTGCGAAATCGCCAAAAATTGAACGAAATTTAGCGAATGTGCATCCATTCAATTGTATATGAAATTGTAATGATGAATGTGAATGTCCAGATCGATCATTCCGTGGTGGAGTGCTTCAGGGCCGGAGCCAAGATATGCATCACATCTAGGGTATAATTGACTCTTGCTTGTTCGACAAAGCCCATCTCTTCGCCTTCAATAGCGGGACTTGGACGACCATGAACGAGACTGTCGACGCTTGGAGCATGAATTGGGCCTTGATGAACCCATCTCTTTTCTGACAATCCAGACCCAGTAAGTACAGAGGGATGGGCTAGCGCCTTGGTAGTATGCGGGCGAGGCTAAGCGCATGTCTTCTATTCCACATCGCTTAAGGGGGACTCTTGGGTTAGTTGATAATGCTTGGGATTCTCTATTATGTGTAACGCGTTTTAAAGCCATGAGTGCTCCGGCCCAAAGAAAACAATATTACATAGTGATAGCTTCACAGGGTCCTTACATCGAGGGCGCCGTGCTCGAAGGAAGGGAAAATGTGATGACCCAAATCCGATAATTATGGAGGGGCGGACTAGTGCAACACCTTGGTAGTACTCTGAGAACTGGTCAATAAGATTAAGTTTATGCAAAACACCCAAAGACACAATCCAAATTGGCCTCAAAGAAATGGGTTCGACCTGTTTTTGCAAACTTGGGTTTGAACCCAAGTCAGACAAGCAGGTTGCCTGCCCAGATTCAAGCCCGATACTTGTCACATGTGAGGCATTCGTGAAAATACACTCGACCTGAATGAAACTATGTAACATGGAATTTCAAATGCAAAAAGAAGATCGGAGAACGACCTACTACACATCTCGAACTATCATCTCAAACTAGCCTGCTCGCATGGTACACAGTACACACAGGCCAGCCATGAACCAGTATGGATCGACTCAATTTTTGGCTCAAGTTCTAAGCGATCTCATGGTTCACACGGGGACTTAAAAGACCAAACTTAGCTGACCTAGGATCATTGTACTCCCATATGACATTTATCAAGCTTGCGAAGATAGGTAATTAATGCATGAAGAGGGACGTAGAAAGTCAAACATGCAAGACTCGAGACACTGATTCAACACTACAGAAAAATACTAGCCTTAGAAATAAGTTTTCTGGGCTAGTCTTCCTCTCGATTTTCCAACATGGTATAGAAAAGATGAACATGGAGTTACTTCGTGGACCAGGTAGAGTTGACTTGAGGCACGAACCTTGACAAGCACCCGGAACTCACCTCAGACATTGTTCGAGAATACCTGAAAAGTCTTCAACTACCATCAATTCATTTCAAATATTCGAAAAGACTCTTGACGAAATCCCTAGAACTCACCTTAGGCAATCCAAAAGGTTAGCCAATAAATTTGTACAATTGACCTTAGACATTTAAAAAGGTTTCTTTATGAAATAGATGAAATTCTTCTTGGATAACTAAAGTGACTGAATCAATAAATTTGTACAATTGAACTTACTTTAGATATTTAAAGATTTTTCCGGCAAATACTTGGAACTCGCCTTAAGTAATTAAATGACAGCATGCAGCCATTCCAAAAGTTCAAAAGTTCTTTAACAAAATATCTAGATGTCACCTTAAATATTTAATGATTGAACTGTTAAACAATTTAAAGTCATTCAAAGAGTTGAGGAGATTTCTCAACAAAATATCTGGAATCACCTTAGATATTACTCTCCTTAGGCAATTTGAAAGGGCACCTCGAACTCACCTCAAGCAATTTGTAAGGGCACCTGGAACTCACCTCAGGTAATTGAAAGGGCACCTGGAACTTCCCCCAGGTAATTTGAAAGGGCATCTGGAACTCGCATCAGTAAATTGGAAAGGGTACCTAGAACTCGCCTCAGGTAAACACCAAAGTGTAGCTGAAACTTACCTCAGGCATTTAAAAAGGGTATCTAGAACTCTGTTGACACCAATTAAATTCAATGAACTTATCTATATGTTTTTTTTTGTCGTAAACTTATCTATATGTTGAATCCTCCTCAAATCTATATCTAAATTAATTAATATTTTGATTTAAGGGCCGGGGCTGGTCCCTAATTGTTCTAAGCAATAAATTTTTAAATGATTAACCAAAGTTTAGGCATCAACAATTCGTCCCTTGCTAGGGAAACCATTCGATATTTTGATTGATTCCTTTAATTCATGTTATAAGTAAAACTCCATCATGCCTTGGATCTTGAGCTGTTGGTTCAAGATGGCTTATATTGTAATATGGTCTTATCGTTTTAATTCAATAAAGTTTTTTTTTTGGTAAGGAGTTTTAATTCAATAAAGTTTCGACCTAAAAACATCAATAAAGCATATGCACGCTTTATTTAAGACTTGTGAAAGTGCACCAAATCAATCCTATGATGATCACTAAGGCCTATAGTTTCACAAGCTTCCTAGTTTAAAAAATTTTCGAAGCAAGGATGTCCAAGAATATGAGGACGAGTTCCCAAACCATTTTTTTTTTCGAAAATAATCTTTGAAAATGATTATAAAAATAACATATATTGCATTAACTGTCCATGTATACAAACCATTTTTCTCTGCATCTCAGGCATAAGATCATGTATACTCATCATAAAAATGACCCAGAATTTCATGAAGAAAATTTGTCAAACTCTAAGATAGTGAGGAAGATCAGAAAAATATTAAATGCCACTGGAATCTTCATGAGGAGACAAATCCATTCATTGCGGAACCCATAATCACTATAAATATGGGAGATGTCGAAAACGTGAAAGTAAAAATTGAGGCAGGCTCTCCTAAGAAAATGCCAAAAGAATGATTGATTTTCTGAGGGAGTATCAAGATGCATTTACCTGGGTTTATGCCGATATACCGGGATTGGATTTAGCAGTGTAATGGAACATGCTTTGTCGACTAATCCGAATCTGCCACCCAAAAAGCAAAGGCTTAAGAAGATAATATTGGGGCTATCCGTGAAAATTGAAGAAGAAGTGACAAAACTATTGAAGGTGAAGTTCATCGAGGGGTCGCATTATTTTGGTTGGATCGCGAAGGCAGTGCGTGCAATGAACAAAGATGGCCGCGTTAGAGTTTGCATGGATTATTGAGACTTGAATCGAGCTAGTCCTGAAGACGACTTCCCCCTCCATTATTATTGATGTCCTGGTTGAAAGTATCACATGATTTAATTGTTTTTTTTTCATGGACCGATTTTCAGGATACAACCAAATTTGGATGAAAGAAATGTTGAGGTTTGTTTGAAAACAAATAAAATATTGCCTTTTCTACATCCTACCTGGGATGGAAGGTAGAGAGCAATTCACTTTATTAGTTAGAAAGCTAATATAATCTTACAAATAAAGAAATGGGCAAGTAGGCTACACTCTATTATACCCGAGTGCGGGTGCGCGATTATTAGGAGCACTTTGCATGCTCGCGTGGTCGCGGTCCGAAATTGGCTCTATTCAATAATTATTATTATTATAAAATTTAATTGTAATATTTTAATGAAATAGTGCGACTATTCACTTAGGATTTACGATTATTTTCAATATTAATTTCGAATTTTAATGGATTAATTATGTCCTTGCAACTCTTCAGACTTGATAAATTGTTTTGGCGGACACGAAAAGATGTGTTCATTTCTCGTTATATATTCAAGTATTATGTTCATTTTTTGAAACTACTTCACTTTCAATTTTCGTTCTTGAAACACAAGAGAGATATAGCTTTCATTTCTAATTGTTTTCTAGAGAGTTCTTGGAGAAATTTTAGAATTGCTATATAAAATTCTTGCTTGAGACTCTGTTGTATATTGGGGGATTTTTTTTGGTAACCATTAGCAACATTATAGGGCAAATAATTCATTAAAGAGAGTGCTATCACGCCTCAAAGTCTGATTCTTTTGTTCATCCTATTCATTCATATTTTACTAACAAGAAAAAGATAAAAGCAAGACTTCTTTTATAACCCATGAGGAACCTTTTGCCACAAGGTGATGCTTTTTTGGTTTGAAAAATGCTGGGGCAAGGTACCAAAGGCGATGTTCACATTATTCCATGACATGATGCATAAAGAGATTGAGGTGTACGTGGATGACATGATCACCAAATCAAGCCATGAAGATCGCATCCAAGTCTTGTAGAAACTATTGGATCACCTTCAGAAGTTTATACTAAGGCTGAACCCCGCAAATGTGTACTAGGGGCAAAGTCTGAGAAGCTGTTGGAATTCATGGTCAGCAATAGGGCATTAAAATTGATCCTCAAAACTCTTCAATAGTTTCAAAAATGGATTCACCGCTTTGGACAATCAGGAGATAAATCTAGCCACATGATTCAATATTCCCAATAAGTTTCGAACTTCCTTAAGGGGAGTTGGTCGTCACAAATGGCCTTGACATTCTTGAAACTTCGACCTCCGTCAGCCCCTCAGGCAATTAGCGGTGGCAGTAGGCCCCACACTGAGTCAAAAAAAAATTAAGACCTTTTTTAGCTTTTAATCCAATTAAATAAGATTTAGAAAGAAAGCAGTAATAAAAATGCCACGAACGAAAAAGAAATTAATTAAATAATATTAATCAGCTTCTAGCGTTACATAAATTGAATATCAGTAACTTCCTTATTCGAGTCTTACAAACCAAAGCTTCTTTATTTTTTAGCAATCTGTCTTAAAATCGTGCATTATGGCTAGTACAGACTACAGAGAAAATATTGACTCAGTACAAAACCTCATTTATGGCAAGTATGAACCTTATCTACTAAAAATAAAAGGATGACAATCCGTCAGTCTCTTGTTAATAAACTTAACAAAAGAAAGAAAAAAGATGCAATCCCATCTTTATTTTTTTTGCTTTCACTTACGTTTCGGACGCTTAAAAAAAGAATTTTATATAATATTAAAGACTTCGAGACTTAATCATCTTTGATGAATAGTATTAGTTTTCCATAATTTCATTTAACTTTGTGTTGAATGAAAGTTAAAAGACTTTGAGGAAATGGCAATTAAATTTGCCCGAAGTGCAGCAACTTAATTTCCAAGTTAGCTGCAAAATAACATAATTTATTAATATTTAGATTATATTAGGAGTGGGTGGGGTTCTAGAGTAGAATCGGGAACTGGAGACCCGATTGAACGTTCTGGTAAGGCCTGGTCCAGTTCCCATTTCCCGGTTCCACATTTTTAAGAATCGAGAACTAGACTATACAAGCGGAAGAATCTGTCGATATTTCCAATTCCATTTTTTGTTCCTAAGATATTGAAGAGGAATAACTTGATATTTCATTCCCTCACAGACAAAAGTTTATTCGGAGTCACCATACAAGAGCCTTTTTTTTTTCAATATATTTCTTTAATTTCAGAACCCATCATCTATTTCTATAGATAAGATAGATCTATCAAATCATATCTTTATGTACCAAATCCAAATATTTGGATGGTCGGCACATACGGTATATATATTTTTTTACCAATGGGACGGTGAAGAAGGGATGTGAGAAAGATATGTTCATTTTGAGTTTCCTTTCTTTCAATTGTATTGTTTTTTTTTCACAAAAAATATGAAAATCACTTTTGATTTTTTTTTCTGACAGATAAAAAGTGAAATCATAGAAAATATTCAAATTTTATTTTTTTCTTCGAACCGCGAAAGACTGGGAATAACCTACAAAAAGAATGAGGTGACGTCTCCATTGGTTTTATGGCCTTTGCCTTTTCAAAACACGCTAAATTTGATGAGGAGGAGGGTGTTTTAACACGTGAATTTATGTAACTGAAAAGCTCCAGCTTCTTGGCTTGCTTTGCAATTCATACGTTTGCATTTAATTAATCATGTAAGAGTCCGGCAAGATAAATGTGTGACCGGCGCGAAAAATACGCGGGATCATTCTTGCGTGTTTATGGAGACAACCTTTTTCAGCACAAATAATCCGACGACAGTAACTTCTGACGGGCGACCACTATACAAGTAGAGAGATCTTTTCTTTTATTGATAAGTCTGAACCATTAATTTATATAATCTCTATTTACTTTTTAGTTTCTCTTTTTCACTAGTTAGACATTTGACTGCCCGGTGCTAAGCACCGCGAATGCATTTTATTGGCATGTTTTAATATGTCTGGCGCGACTGAAGTTTTCTAAGTTGATATGTCTATATGAAATTTAAAGTTTCAATTTTACGTAATGAAAAGTAAAGTGTTCCCAGATAGTCCCTGAACTGATTCTGAATATGTGACAAGATAGGTTCCGAGTTTTAGCTAGGGTATGCAAGGTAGGTTTAAAAAAAAAAAAGAGAATCCCGTTCAAATGAATAGCTAGGTTCCAGATTCTCGACGGAGTTTAGATAGAAATTGAAGCCCCTCACCCTAAATTATTTCCCTTCATTTTTAAGGAAAGAAAAATCAAAGGATAGTCTTTAAATGGTGTCTTGATAAGTTTTAAATGTCTAAAAGATATGGCTGTTGATATAGACAGTATCTTCAAATAGCGAGTGTAAAATCCTAATCCATTTCTTCCATAACAGAAAGCAATCTCAACCTCGATTTAAAGGATCAACTAGCACGCATTTCCTACACCCACAATATTCATTCCCTTATGTTCCTCCCCTAAAGCTCTCCGTCAAAAACAAGCTCCAACATTATGAAGACTCTAATGCCCTTGACACTTCTCTCGTTCACCCAACTTCTTCTCATCACCGTCCTCCCATTCGCACAACGCTTTTTTTAGAGATTTGAATTGTTGTAATTTGTCTAGGCGTATATCTATTAGCTAGTGGAGAGGCGCTTGGTCATGGAAATATTATTTATCATATCGATCAGCTTTAAAATGTGCATTCTTTGGTAGTGGATACAATTCATAGAATATTGTCAAATGAAAACTACGCTTTCATTAAGAAACAACAGTTTTCATTTTGCCTCCAAGCTAAACATTTATTCTTCAACGTTTATTAATGTAACATAACCATCTCACTTATCATCACTGCTCACGGCAGTTGACGGGCAATGGCAGAAGCCACCGAGGCCGCCTTGTTCTCATAATCGTTCAAGTTTGCTAATGGTGACTTACGGTCGGGATGTTTTTGCTACAAGGTGATACCTTTTGGCTTGAAAAATTGATAGGGCAGCGTATCAAAGAGCAATGGTCACGTTGTTACATAATATGATGCATGAATAGATTGAGGTGGACGTGGATGGCATTGTCCCAAATCAAGACATTGTTAAGATCACATGCAAGTCTTGCAGAAACTATTTGATCGGCTTTGAAATTCAAGCTAAAACATAACCTTGCAATCTTGCGACAAATATGGGAAACTATTGGGATTCATGGACAACGGGGACATTGAAATTGAACCATCAAAAGCCCGACTTTTCAGTAGTTTGAAGAATGGCTTCATTGTTTTGGACAATTGGGAGATAAAATTCTTCCCAATAAACTTCGAACTTCGTTAATGGCAGTCGGGTGTCGTAAGTCACAAATAGCCTTGACATTTTTTAAATTCCGACCTCCGTTGGCCCTCCGGCAATTAGTGGCAGCAGCAAGCCCTACCCGCAAGTCCTTGCTTTCCATTTTTTTTTTCAGTTCTTTAAATTAAATTTTAGCCTGTTTTAGATTTTAATCCAGTTTAAATAAGATTAGGAGAAGAAAAAATAATAAAAACTGTCATGTAGAAAAGAGAAATTAGTTGAATAATACCAGGTTAGCATTTATCGTTACATAAATTAAATTAAATATCATTAAGGAGTTCGAGTCTTACAAACCAAAGCTCCTCTTCATTAGAGAACTGTCTATTATCACATACTATGGCTAATAGAGTCGATAAGGTTTACTCACTACACAACCTCATTTATGGAAAGTATGAATGCTTATCTAAAGCATGTAATCTCTTCTTCCCCCCCCCCCCCCCCCCCCCCCCCCCCCCAGAAAGAAATGACAGTGACTTGTTAATTAACTTACCACTTCTAATTTTCTGCTTTTACTTTCATTTCGGATATTTGAGATCAGACTTTTTTTTTAATATGAAAGACATTGAGTCAAATTCTCTTTAATCATTAGTTCTCTTTTTGCATAATTTCATTTAGTTTTGTGTTGAGTGAGAGTTAAAAAGATTTTTTTTTTGTTTTGTTGAGGAAATGACCCTTAAATTTGCACGAAATGCAGCAACATGATTTCCAAAACAGCCACAAATAGCGAAACTTGTTAAAATTTGAATTATGTTAGGAGTAAGCATGGTTTCATTCATAGTAGAATCGAAAACTGGAGAATTGGACCCATCCGGTTCCAGATTCTACTGAGATCTGATCCGATTCCCAATTCCATATTTTTAGAAACTAGGAACCGAGAACCAATAATTGGGAATAAAAAATGGACCATCTATAACCGTTCTTGGCTTGCTTTGCAATTCACGTGTTTACATTTAATCAAGCACGTATGTGTCTGGCAAGATAAATGTGTGACGGAAGCGAAAAATATGGGGATCATTCATGAATGCTGCTTTAAAAAAAAAAAATAGAGGCAACCTTTTTGAGCACAAAATAGTCCGACCTATGTAACTTCCAAGGGGCGAACCCTCTAGGAGTAGAGACATCTTTAGTTTTATTGATAAATATTGAGATCTGTATAGTATATATTTACGTTTTTTTTCACTAGTTGACGTTTGACTGTCTAGTGCTAAGCATCGGGAATACATTTTATTGGCACATTTTAATATGTCCGGTGCGACTAAGGTTTTTTAAGTTGATGTGCTCATATGAAATTTAAATTTAAATTTAAATTTTACATAGTTCCAATCTCATAGAAGACAGCCTATCTCATGTAAAAAAAGGAAATTGACCGGTTCCCTGGTTAATACTAGAACCGACCTTGGAACCTATGACAAGATAAGTTTCAAGTTCAAGGGTAAGAAATGAAAGTTTCAGGTTCCAATAAAAGAAAAATCTATTCTCATGTGAGTAGGTTTCAAATTTCAAATAAAACCTAAATGGAACATGGAATCGCTCACCCCTAAATTATATCATTCCATTTTTAAGGAAAAAATAATAATCAAAAGATAGTGTTTAGATGGTGCTATGGTAAGTGTTATGTGTTAAAAGATATGGCTCTCGATAGATAAAGTATCTTCGAATAGCAAATGTCACATCCTAATCCATTTCTTCCATAGATATCCAATACTTCCATAAGAAAGCAATCTCAAACCTTGATTTAAGGATCAACTAGCACGCATTTTCTACACCCAAAGTATTCATTCCTTTAGTTCCTCTTAAAAAACCTGATCAGCATCATTGTCTCGTTCAAAAACAAACTCCAACAATATGAAGATTCCAATGCTCTTGACACTTATCTCGCTCACTCAATTTCTTCTCATCACCATCCTCCCATTCGCATCCGCCGACCTTGAAAAATGAAACATGCAAGAAGACATCGCATGCCGACTTCTGCATCTCGCTCTCAGGTCCGACCCTCGGAGCTCCACCGTGGACACCCCAAAGCTAGGCCTAATCATGGTCGACAAGGTTGACACGAATCCCAAGTCAAATTTGACTAAAATCAAGGACTTGCTCAGCAAATCCCCCGACCCAAGGACGAAGCAAGCGCTTACCTGTTGCGAGGACATGTAGAAATATACTAGAAGCGGGTTGGTGCCCTTGAGCAAGGAAAGCTTGACAGAAGGCGAATATAAGTTCGCCGTGGACAACATGAAGAGAGCGGCCTATTTTGCATCCGAATGCGAAGTGGGCTTTGGAGGAAAATTTCCTATTTGAAAAAAGATGAATTCATTTTCCCCATTTTGAAGGAGTTTTTTTCATTAGAGAAAATTATTTTTCTTGATTAGTTTATTTTCTGTGAATCAAACGCTAAAAAATTCGTAAAACTTTTTTTTTTGGGGAGTTGTTTTTCGTAACATAAATGGCGCCTTATAAATGCTAAATTCGTTGATAAGTTGACAAGAATTGCGATGCACAGCTAAACCAAAAGACAAAGGAAGGAGAAACTCATGATCTACTTACTTACCGAGAACAGCACAGTCAAATAAATGCCCTTCTCCATCGTATAAATGCTAAATTCGTTGATAAGTTGACAAGAATTGCGATGCACAGCTAAACCAAAAGACAAAGGAAGGAGAAACTCATGATCTACTTACTTACCGAGAACAGCACAGTCAAATAAATGCCCTTCTCCATCGTATCTGATGTTGTCCGGATAACCCGACAAACCATGGATGACTGTGTCGATATGTCCCATTCGCTCGACATTTATATAGTACCTCTTACGTACCCCACCTCCTAAACAACCGAAATCATCCATAAGTTTGAACTCACAAGACAGTTTCGCAGAAGATCACGAAGCTCTGGTCCGGTGAGAGCGCGACGCCATTGGGAAAGCGGAGATCCCAAGCTAGCACTCTTGTTTCTTTGGTTGCCGGGTCGTAGCTCAACAACCTTCCCCGTCCCAGATGAACTCCTTGAAGGCGTACTTGTGCGAAGCTTGGGTGAAGTATATCGTCCTGCCACGGGCCACAACGTCCCTGAGTTTGAACTTCATGCCTTCCGCTTCATTCGTCAATAGCTCCCCGGTAATGTATTTGCTCATGTTCAGTAGCCTTTGTTGCATATGTCAGTTTCAATCAAATCAACAATAAGGACCCAGATGATAACCATTCTTCCCTAGCAACAATTTCTAGACAGAAATGGATTTTTCTATTGCTATTCATAAACAAGTTTCTGAGCAGGCAAACGTGTTTGGCGACGACACAAATTTTTTGTTTCCAGAACGGAAATTTGTTTGATAATGACATGAAATTTCAACGGTTGTCGATTGCTGAGACTCAGACGGCCAAGCGACCGGTGGTCGGCGATGGGGACTTGAGAAAGAGGGCGACGGGCATGAAATTTAAGTCTAAGTGCTTTCAAAAAATACTTGGAAAAATTATTGATACATCTGCAGGTTTTCTTACTTATTTTAAAAATATTCAAGCTTTGGTGTTTGGTGTTTTCTCATTTAATTTATTTAAACTGTCTGTTTTGAACTCTGTGGTTAATGATTCAAAGAAATGATGTTCCTAGAAAAATAAAACACAGAGTGAACTAAATTTAATGAACAAAATACAAAGCCCCAAAGCTTGGAAATTAGTAGAAATGGAGATTCTAAGCTAAGTTTTGGGCAATAATGTGACTAGGAGAACCTATGAATACCCAATAATTTGTTTGACTTTGTTATTGAAAAGTGGAGATATTAGGAGCCAGATTGCATAATTCGCAATATCTTGGGAACTTGTGGTGGCTCTTTCACTTATTTGATAAGATAAAATGACTGCATTGAACATTGAAAAATAGTTTAATGACCACATTAAACAAATTAAACTTTCAAATATGAAACTGCACATAGGACAAAATTCATGGACTATTAATATGTCGTTTCCCTGGATATAAATTTTCATTTTTTTTTTGAATTCATTCTAGAGTGATCTTAATAACATTCTTTCTTTTCTTTTCGTTTTTTCGGAACAAAGTTTAATCTTATTTATATCTAGAATGAGAACAAGTTCAGGCCTCCGGTTCTCATTTTTCGAATTCCGAAGGCTAGAAACATAAGTGCATCCCATATAGTCTCATACCCGTTTCTGCCAATAACCTCTTGTTGACACCTGATTTTTGATCAGTCTTTCATAGTTTATTTTTAAAAAAATCATAAAAAATCTATAAAAAGTTAAAAAAATTAAAAAATCATCTTTGGTAGCCTTGACCAAGCTAAAGGAACCATTTTTGATAAAAAATAATTTTTCATAATTTTTAATAATTTTTAATATTTTCCAAAAATAAAAAAATACATGAAAAATGAAGAAAAATAGCGTTCGATGTCGTAAAAATATAGAAAAATAGTCAATATTTTTATTGTAATTTCTTTTACATTTTGAACTCATAAATAGTCAAAATTCAAGTTCAATTGCATGTGTTTCTTCACGACGCATAGAGTTGAATTTGGCAAAAAAATGTCATTCGAGTATTTTAATTTGTAAATTTCTACATCTTTTTTAGTCTTGACGTCCAATTAGATCGACCACCATCTACAATAAATGCCCCTTGCTGAATATTTTCGTTTTTGTTTCACATGATTTCATGGTGTAAAACGCCGAGTGGATCCCCAAATATAATCGGGTCGGCATGAGCTCGATAGCTCGTCCAAGACCAAATCAGGGCACGGCGAACCCCATGTGAGTACTCTCGAACTCCTTCGATGCTTCCTAATGCTTTTCTTAGGTTAGATCGTGTGTAGAATGGCTAGGACAGCTAAATCATTCTTGAGCTGTGATTGATAAATATGACCTTACTAGGAATGCCATGTGATTTATTTGCATATCTAGATTCCTTGAGTTGGGCATTTTATTACTGATTGTGATTGCTAGGATAATCATTCCTATCTACATGAATTTCTAGATTTAGGGTTCATACCTTACTCATCCGCATGAATCTCAGGCTAGAAAATTCAGTCAATTTAGGTACCGAAAGGGCGTCAACTCTGACAGTTGGTGTAACTAAGTCCCCGAAATCATTTCTCTGGTTCTCGCAGAATTGAATAGAAACTCCCAACTATTCGATTGGGTGGTCCAATCATACCCTAAAAAAATGATTGGTGGCGACTCCATGGCATGCACACTTAGCACATGTCACTAGACCACACTGAAAGTCGATCACGCATACCTCCGTTGCGATTTGGGTAATGGGCCTTGGGAGAGGCCCGCGTCCGACCAGACAGGACGGCCCATTAGCCCTCGAGAGCCCGACAACCTCAAGAGGGTCGCGACAGACTGGCGACTCCACTGGGGACTGGTTCTTAACCATTTAGTGGACTTGAGCCGATTAAAAAGTTGATTGATTCTTCTAACCTAATTTTATGCAGATGCTCTCGAAAGTGAGGTGTATATGCTAACGAATGTGTTAGATATTTTTGTAGACGGGAGAAATAAGGGGTGAAGTGCTTGTTAACTTTGTTTTATGCAGGCATGAGTTTTAGATGTATGATTGTGTGGATGTTTATATTGAAGCGGTGATTGTTAAATAAAATGCATGTCTATTGCTTTAGCACGACACAATGAATACACACAATTGCGCCTAAAACCCCAGGCGCCCTCTTTAGGAACACAATAGAAGGAATTGAAAATGGAATCTCCGTGAGGAAAAACATGGGGTAATCCACTTTTCAATTCCGCTCACTTCGAACTATGGATTGAGTCCCAATGCAACGATAGTTGTGCAATGGAATCGGCTCTTCCCAGAATTTGAGGTGAGAACCTTGGCTTTAGGTACCAAGCCCTATCTTTTGATTTTTAGGAGTTTTCCCTCACTTGTCTCATGCGTTTGTCTATGGAAGGTTAGTATACCTAACACTGCTAAAAATACAGAGAATCTTGATTTTCTCTTAAGTTTGGTTGGTAAGACTTTTCTATCCCTCGAACTTGTTACAGCTCTTAATCATTATATTCATTGCATAATTCCGGTGATTGGATTAAATGCCATTTTGAGGATAGATATGTGTGTTTTCCTCCCAATGTTCTTGATGGAAGATGAAGATGGTGTCATCCCATTACGAGCGCCAAGTGGACAAGAAGAGCCTACTATGGACATCATTGAGGTATCATCTAATGAAGATGACGATTTGGAATAGGTGATCCTGAAGTCACGTCTCAAAGATCGAAACTGGGGCATCTCTAAGTATTAAGATCACATTCCTTTGTTTTATTTTTCATTTCTAGCCTTCTTGTATAGGATTTATTTTGCTGAGATCCTCTCTATCTGATCCCTTAGATTGATTGTATTAGGGATCTATTTGTGTTTATATACATTCAGATTGAAATTTGTTGTATTTCTATTGACTTGTCATTGGAATGTGATAGTGGCATTTCTTCTAATCACTCGAATACTCCAAAATCAATTTTATAATTCCTTTGGATGAAATTGAAATTGGAAGTCTTATACAACCTTTTGGCCGTATAGGGCAATACAATCTCAATTTCGCCAGAAGGAACTATAAACTTGAATTGGTTCATGCATGTTTTGCATCATTGGTAATCCACAATAATTGATCAAGAGTATTCGTGTTTTTCAAATTTAATAAAAAGATAGATATCCAAATTACTCTCGTTCTTAGCAAACAGCTTTAATTTGGATACCGTATCTTCAATTGAATTTAAAACACATCGTAATTGTGTACTTTTGAACATTCCATTGATTTTCTTGGAATTGATCAAAGGCGATTATCGTGAATTACATTCCTTTCAATGATATGCTTTCCTTTGAGGAATATTGATAAAAGCTTTTGCACAAGGCCAAAACCCTTGTAAAAGCTCTTATCCCTATTAATCACAAGTAAGCATAAAATTGAAAGGATTTATGCTTTATTTTTCAAATTCTTTCTTCTGATTCTGCCTTTTCATTTGAAACAGGTTAAAAACAAGTAGAGAAGAGAAGTCTTTTTGTGGATAATCGCAGTGGGAGGTTCCTTTATCCGATCATAAGCAAGATTAAAAAATCAAGATGTACACGCTCGAATCATCAATGTCAAAGCGCAGCTTGCCTAGGTTGAGAGTGGTCAGGTGTTCGAAAAAGTCAGCCATACAGAAGTTGAGACACACACATTAGAGCTTTCATTCATTTCGCTCAATCGAGGGACCTTAAAAGCAGATCATACAAATCATCGGGGTGGAAACATAAAACCGCAATGAGCCCTAATTAGCATCACAAAGGAACCTAGTTGGCCCTCCATATTATTGATGCTTTGCTTATACTCACCACCTCGAGACTCGAGATCTGCAAGCTTAAGAAGAAGGCGTTTACATTCCCCTTTAAGATCGGCAACCTTGGTCCCGTGATCTTCGGCGGCTATTTCCAGGTCCCGAACTAGTCCTCTCCCATGGGCTATATCCGCGGTAATGCTGTCAAGCCTTTCTTCCTGCCACTCACATTGAAACTTCAACACGACATTACGACGGTCGTGCTCATAGGTGGTCAGGGATAAGGCCAAGCGCTCCACCAAATTTCCCCTCTCGCGAAGCAACATCGAGACTCGCTTGTTGGCGAACTCAACAGCCTTTCTGTGACTATCGGCCACAAGGTTGGCCAACACCAAGCAGTTGGACCGATCCTCATAGCGAGCTCGCAAAATGTGAGCCACGGTAGCTTTTCGATGAGCGACACGGTAAGTCTCTAAAAAGTTTATAAAGAGGGTTGGGAAGATTCTATATTCCCTCTCTAAATTAGTGCCCTCGATGGAGGTGGTGTCTATTTCCACGAGCAAAATGCGGATTTTATCTTCAGTTTCTGGGTGATCGGCTATATGAGCATAGCCTCGACCGAGGAGGTTATAGAGTTTTTCCCACTGGGCCAAAATTTCGGCCGAGAAAACGCGAATAGGAGAGGAGGTCATTTTCGTTGGAGTGAGGGAGAAGAAGATGAGTGTGGTAGAGTGATTAAAATAAGAAAAGGCAATTATGTAAGAGTGTTAATCTTCTCTGCATTAACTCCTCCTTTTATAGCAACTCGAGAATGAAGAAAGGCACAGCAATAATGCTCGTGGAGCCAGGTTAATTGGGTAAAGCAGTGGTGGCTCTTTCGGTGAACCATCAGATCTGTCCCAGTCCGCGATTTCAGGCTTGATAAACCTAAAAAAGTTGTAAAAAGATATGTCGGTGTCACCATATTAAAATTGAGCGGGAGTTAAGCGCAACTATCGAAAAAAGTTGCGAAAGGATTTGGCGGTCCCATCATATTAAAAAACTGAGCAGGAGGCGAGCATAGTTCCACCTTTTTGAAAATAAGTGGGAGACAGACATGGATATCGAGAAAAGGAAATCGATTTGGTGTCCCTCCACGTTGAAAAGAAGAAAGAAGACGACAAAGCGGGAAATACGAAATCTTGGGAGCAACGCTTGCCTGATGATCTTCATCCATGTTTAAAGAACGTTTCATGGGCATACAGAACCACTCAAAAGAAAATTTAGAGAGAGTGAGCATACATGAGAGAGTAGAGAACCCTGAGTGAGCAAAAATTGATCGAACATTTTTCGATCCAACATGTTTGAGGGTTACCATCAGTTGCTAGAGGCGACTGATCCAAAAATCTCAGAAAATGAACTACTGAGAGATCTCGAAGATTCCAGGATGGCGTCTGGTACCAGAACCACAGAACCCAACCCTTTCGGCAACGAAGTTCAGGATCTCAGCAGCGACGACAACAGCAGCAGCGATGGTCAATCCCGGAAAAGGAAACGTCGCCAGTGCCACACTCAGAATGAAATCCAAGAGCTTGAAGCTTTCTTTAGTGAATGCCCTCTCCCGAACATGAAACAAAGAAATGAATTGGGCCAGAAGCTAGGGATGAAACCTTTGAGGGTCAAGTTTTGGTTTCAAAATAAGCGAGCCAAATTGAGGGCTCAACACAGACGTGAAGAACTTGCGATTCTAAAGGAGGAAAACGAAAAGCTTCGAGCGGAGAACATGAGGTATAAGAAAGCTCCCAGCACTATCGCTTGCCTTAATTGCGGTGACCCTATCACTCTCGGCGAAATGTTCCTTGATAAGCCTTATATGAGGATTGAAAATGCTCATTCACCACCCCACTCCCTCGAACCATCTTCGATACAATCGGATTTTGTTGGAGATATGCATGAACAAATCAATTCTACGAAGTCAATATCGATGCCTTCTAAAGGATGTGATATGCGTCACCATGATTGGAGTTTCCTTAACGATGAGCTTACTGTCACGACCGACCAATCCAAAGCTGATGAATTCCCTCCACAACAATTTCCGGCTCGATCAAATTCTACTGGAAATAGGCCAGAGAGCAATAGCCAAGTTGTCAACACTGTTCCGGGTCGCAAGAAGACGAGGGTCAATTGGTCCCCCGAGCTTCATCTCAAGTTCCTTAGTGCGGTTCAGCAACTAGGGATCAACTCAGCATATCCAACGCGCATACTTGAGATCATGAACATACCAGGACTCACTAAAGATGGAGTCGCGAGTCACCTCAAGAGCTACAGAAGGGCGCTAAGACAGCGCCACACAGCACTGAACCTGAAAGAACTCAACTTGTGCCTAAACACTAGGCATGGCTATAACTACAATGCCCATGAAGTAAGAAATACCCTGTCGAATCTAGGCACCGACCAAGCTGGTAGCAGCACCATCGACTACCTGGGCGCTAATCAGAATATTCCCCCGAATCATCTCAGCACCCCTCAAGAGTATATGCCACAAGTGCAGCAGGTACGAACTCCTTGGTTTGAGCAGCAACTTTTCGCTAGTGCTCTTCCTATCCCCGATCAACATATTGCGCCTAGTGTTCAAAGATCTGCCCGGCTTGGGCATATGATTTCGGAAGATCAAGCGGGCGGATGGTTTGAGGATTTTTGTTTCTCCCATTCCCAAATGGAAGGTGCTTTTGATAGTGAACCGATCAATCATCCTCTTATAATCTCGAGCAACGACGAAGGTTCTAGCTCGAAGAATCAGATCGCTCACAACAGAAACAAGAATCCTTCAACGCCAAGCGATGATGGTCAACCCGAATATCAGTTGCTCGAAGAATCAAAAGATTTCCTTGATGAGGAGCTCCATATCTGGATCGATCAGTTTAAAACTGATGGACTTATGAAGTTATGATCCAAAATGACGATTATATGTCTGATTCATGGTGTAGCTGGATGATCACCGAGAATCCTCAAGGGAACTAGGCACATGTGAATGGATGTATCATTAATCTTTCTGTCATAAAGTCTTCCATGCAAGATAATCTTCCTTAATGCCTAGAGTTAATCTGGGGCAGCGATCAGTACTACCTGCGAGCATCATCATGCTTGAGTACGACAATCCCTTGTTAGATTAGAGTCGAGGCGAATCAATTGAACGCCACGAAGAAAAACATTTAAAGGCTTCACATAGGAAAATGCGAGCAAAAGCCCGAGCGAGCTCAAAGACGGTTAGCTCTGTATCGATCTAAGGGACCTTTAGTCGTTATGAACTCTAAATTGAGCTTGTTTCATTCTCGATGGGGGTCGCTAACTGCTTCAAGAATTTTATAACAAAAAACGAACCAGTTAGGGACGCCAATAGTGCTGTGTCCTGGTAGTCAGTGAACTGGAAGTGGTACGAAACGTCCGGAGTTCGATCTCAGGATTGAAAAATCATTTTATCAGTTTGTCTATCACCCGATGAAGTTCAAAGAGATTCGACGCAGATGACTATAGAACTTGGGGCAATTCGAAAATCATCGATTCATTTTCATCAAGCGGCGAAGTTGGTATTGTAAAATGTGAAGCACGCAAATGACAAATCTGAAGCAGAAGGAGATGAATCATGATTCGCTTATCCAAGGTCGGGATTTCAACCTTCGACTAAAGCCAAATCTAGGATGAGTTTTTGATCTTGCCCACTCGACAAAACCCATCTCCACTGAAAATGGGGGCAAACCATTCCTACATCTGGAAAGCATGTCGAAGCCGAAGACATCAAATTCATCGTTTGATCCGTGGGGCAAGTCCGCGAAGCGATAGTTATCATCCGCAGAGCGTAATGGAATCCATCCTTTCAATGTAAAACACATTTGGCCGCGGAGCCACCCATTTGGTAAAAAGAACGTATCGTTCCTAAATGATTTTCAATCAGATGCGGGGATAATGTTCTCTCATTTTCCTCTCAGGTGATGAACAGAGATGAGGCACCCAAGAAGCCATGCATTCAAATAACAAAACAGTGCATGAAACACGCCCAAAAAGATGAATGAATCTCCTCCGACGTAAATCCTCGAGGTGGGTTCGTTGCCCAACCAGACGAAGAAATCATGGTCACAAGCTTGAGGGCCGGCTTCTACAATCCGCACATTAGCATGCAGAATGGAATTCAAATCAAGAGTAAAGTAGTATCGTCCCAATTTGTTTTGAATTTGGAAACCCAAAATAATGCTTAATATTTATCCTTGGCAGGAGCTCGCCATCAGGGCAGACATGTAAGTTTCATTTTTCTCCAAAAACCAAGAAGTCGAAAGAACTTTAGAACACCCAACAATCTTGTGTTACTATGTGAAGTGCAGATTTTCACAACCCTTGTACACTCGTTGGAGCATATGACCAAGGGTAAGATGTATCGTTCCAATTTTTGTAAAGTTTTAGAATATACAATGACATATCCCTTTTATATCTCCAGGATCTCCAGCCTCGATGGGCAGGTAAGTATCCCTTTTCCCAATTCATTGGAGATTAAAAACTTTCAGAATTAATTCGATTCTCACATCTAAAAAGACATAGAATTCTTACTTCATTGACATTCATGTTTTAAAACATGAGATTGTCTGAACATGAATTACACATGTATGGTGCATCATAAAATCCCTTTGAAGGATAAATCTTGATGAAATGAAATGAATTTTTCCAACAAGAGTCGTTTGAACTGTTCAAAAGGGTATTTTCTCATAAGAGAAGCGAGCCTAATCCAAACACGTCCCATACACACTTGAGAGATGAGGAGATTGGAAATGATAGCGAAACCTTAACCTATGGATATAAGGGTCATTCGCAACGATTACATGGATCGAGATGACAGAGGCATTTATTTCTTCATTCCAAACACTACAGATGCCCATTGAGAACCCCATTGAACGGCGATTTTCATTCTCAACCCTGTCAAGAACCACCCCACATTGGGGCAAATGAAGGTTAGTCCAACAGTATCAGAAAGTAAACGGTTAGAAATTTTCTTGCTCGGACGAACATAAATCTTTGTGTGTTGTTTATATGATAATCCAAGTGTCATAGGATGACGAGAATAATTCATTTCTCTATCCTACACACTGTTATCCTTTGCACAACCAAGTTGAGCCAGCAAATTCATTTCATTAACCTATTGGTGATCATTGCATATTCCAAAGCAAAGGCAACATCACTCTAGGAATGGAAGCGTGCCAAAGTTTAAGTTGCATATCTAGCATGATTGCCGAAAATCCTAGCTCCAAAAGAAAAGAAAAACACGGGATTAAAAAAAGGGGGAAAAGAAAAATCCCTAAACATCAAGAAAAAGCAAAGTGCCTGGTAAAAAGCAAGGCTGATGTCTATTCAAAATATCCCCAGTAAAGTCTAGAGAGACGATAAAAAGACCCTGCAAAGGAGTTAGATCAAGATGACTACTCTCCAAATGATGTCGTGCTCAAATTGCAAACACACAAACAGACGGTCTCTTAATGTAACAAGAGACGCTTTTAAACATCCTTGTGCGCTCTAAAAGAGGAGTGTACACTTCAAGAAATGGAGATGTTCTTCGAAGGACATGTGGCAAATTTGCAATGATCACCAATGTCAAACCCTTCACAATTTCTGGGCAAAAAATAAGCCTTTTTCGGTCCCCCAATCCTTCCAATGTTACAACCCTGAAGTAGTCTTATCTGACTAAGACACTTGGGTTAATGTATAACTTAGCTCAAAGAAGTACGAGCAAGACTATTTCTTTCTCATTTTGCAGGGTTCTTGACTTGTAAACCCGGAGCAGATAGTGAAAAATTTCGTTCAACGGCCTTGACTCAAAAGTGAGTCCCCCTTGGAAACCGATATCCAAGCCTAACACTACGGTCCCGTGAAAGACCTCCTGATCGGTCGAAATGTATGCGTTGCGAATGATCCTGAAACCCAGGCACAGGTCGGTAGGAAATTGAGCACTTTCCCTATTAAAGATCATTATCACAGAGCAGTGGGGAGCCTTCTTGGGTGAGAAATACTCCAATGGATGTTTTGAGCAAACTCTTTTTGAAATTTTCAAATTGTTTGATCTAGAGTTTCCGTGCAAGGAATTTATGATCACATCTGTATATGGAAGGAATGTTTTGGATAACCTCCAACAATCAAAATGCACATTTTATGACTAAAACTTAAGTCGTAGAATTTTGTCAGTTAGACAATTATTGTCTTCCCAAAGATTACTAATATCTTCTTGGCGAGGAAAATTTTTTCAGGTCTAAGCTTTCTGCAGGACTTTTGGCCACCCCAAAGACTGGGTGCGTCATCCTTAGGTGAAGCCTTTTAGTAGGCAAATCTTTTCTAAGACCGATCCACAGAATGATCGAGTCTCCGACTAGCCCCGAAGAGCGGGTACGTCATCCTTTGATTCATATCAATTTGGAATCTCATAAATGGTAGAAACCGCCTGAAGGGTCAACTCAATGGTAGAAACCGCCTGAAGGGTCAATCAATGGTAGAAACCGCCTGAAGGGTCAACACAATGGTAGAAACCGCCTGAAGGGTCAATGTATGGTAGAAACCGCCTGAAGGGTCAACCAATGGTAGAAACCGCCTGAAGGGTCAACTCAATGGTAGAAACCGCATGAAGGGTCAATGAATGGTAGAAACCGCCTGAAGGGTCAAAAAAGTGGTAGAGACCGCCTGAAGGATCAACCCAATGGTCCGATCCACCATACGGATCAAAACCTTGATGAATCCCGAACGCGGGAGGAGTCGTTTTCCCTAATAAGCCTTACATTAGGCAAGCCATTTCTAGTTTAGTCCACCACACGGATCAAAACCCTTGGCAAATTCCCAAATGTGGGATGCGTCTTCCTTAGGTTCCTATCAGTTAGGAATCCCATTATGGTTTGACCTACCATACAGGTCAGAGCTTAACATCCCCAGGACACTCCGATGACAAGTCCTTAGGAATCTACTTGAACCCATCAGACACAACAAATGCCGCAAGCATTCGGCAGGTAAGGGGCAGGGAAGTCTATCTACTCCTTAACTTTCTTACATCATATCAGGGAATTGAATGAGCACATCTCTTTTTAAGGAAAAGCACACATTGATGGGCATGAAAATTGGATGTCATGATTTCTTTTCTTTTCCCAGTCGAGTTGATCGGAACACAGGTGTCACCTTGTCTTTGAGAGAAACCTCTGACGAAATTCCTCTCAAAGAGGGGCAGCTGTTGACACCTGATTTTTGATCAGTCTTTCATAGTTTATTTTTAAAAAATTCATAAAAAATCTATAAAAAGTTAAAAAAATTAAAAAATCATCTTTGGTAGCCTTGACCAAGCTAAAGGAACCATTTTTGATAAAAAATAATTTTTCATAATTTTTAATAATTTTTAATATTTTCCAAAAATAAAAAAATACATGAAAAATGAAGAAAAATAGCGTTCGATGTCGTAAAAATATAGAAAAATAGTCAATATTTTTATTGTAATTTCTTTTACATTTTGAACTCATAAATAGTCAAAATTCAAGTTCAATTGCATGTGTTTCTTCACGACGCATAGAGTTGAATTTGGCAAAAAAATGTCATTCGAGTATTTTAATTTGTAAATTTCTACATCTTTTTTAGTCTTGACGTCCAATTAGATCGACCACCATCTACAATAAATGCCCCTTGCTGAATATTTTCGTTTTTGTTTCACATGATTTCATGGTGTAAAACGCCGAGTGGATCCCCAAATATAATCGGGTCGGCATGAGCTCGATAGCTCGTCCAAGACCAAATCAGGGCACGGCGAACCCCATGTGAGTACTCTCGAACTCCTTCGATGCTTCCTAATGCTTTTCTTAGGTTAGATCGTGTGTAGAATGGCTAGGACAGCTAAATCATTCTTGAGCTGTGATTGATAAATATGACCTTACTAGGAATGCCATGTGATTTATTTGCATATCTAGATTCCTTGAGTTGGGCATTTTATTACTGATTGTGATTGCTAGGATAATCATTCCTATCTACATGAATTTCTAGATTTAGGGTTCATACCTTACTCATCCGCATGAATCTCAAGCTAGAAAATTCAGTCAATTTAGGTACCGAAAGGGCGTCAACTCTGACAGTTGGTGTAACTAAGTCCCCGAAATCATTTCTCTGGTTCTCGCAGAATTGAATAGAAACTCCCAACTATTCGATTGGGTGGTCCAATCATACCCTAAAAAAATGATTGGTGGCGACTCCATGGCATGCACACTTAGCACATGTCACTAGACCACACTGAAAGTCGATCACGCATACCTCCGTTGCGATTTGGGTAATGGGCCTTGGGAGAGGCCCGCGTCCGACCAGACAGGACGGCCCATTAGCCCTCGAGAGCCCGACAACCTCAAGAGGGTCGCGACACCTCTTTGCCCTTCTTCATCAACACAATAAACCAGAAAAGTCCGGCGAATTGTGGCGTCGATCCGCCAAGCTCAACACCATAACGTCTTCCCTCGAGAAATAGGAATAGGCTTTCTCCGCGCAGACCTTTCGCACCGGTCGAGCTTGTGCGCTGAGACCGCGAATGAGCAGAGGTTGTAGAGGAAGAAGGCCAAATTGCCCAAGCTTCTCACATCCTCCCATCTCCCACATTGTCGATCCAATTTATAGACTTTAAAATCGCACGTCCTGATGTTCTCAATATACCATGGGTGACTCTCATATCCACCACGCCCAATTTACTTGTCCACTAAGTAAAGATCACCACTTGACACCACCAAACGCTTCCGACAGCGGTGCCCGCAGTTGCCACTTTCGATTGGCAGTGAGAAACTTCTAAGTCTAAAGATGAGTCGATCTGCGAAGGTGACCCCCAACTGATTGACAATGGAGACTTTGCCTCATAGACTACAATGTCGTCATAACTGCAACGCTGCGGATAATCTAAAATGGCTCCAATTCTCATCCCCATACTTTCGATAACCTAGTAGCCCTTCTCCATCGATGAAATAAACCAAACACCGATCTACATCGGTCCACACACAATCCGCAAGCACCACTACTCTCGGCTAGAGGTGGCAATATGGGTCACAAACCCATATTTGTATAAAATGGGTCAAATATGGGTTATTACATTTTAAATGGTTCACTAAAAATGGGTCAACAATGGATCACACTTAAATCAATTTTCGATCCATAAGGACCCACTTTCGATCCATAAGGACAACATCCTTTCACAAGTTACAAAGGGTCCTGGGACTGGAGTCGGCTAATGAGGCCGAGGGTCGGGGCCGGGTCCCGGAGCCGAGGATCGAGGCCGGGGCCGGGGCCGAGGCCGGAGCCGAGTCTCGGGACCGTGACCGGGACCGGGGCCAGTTCCAGGGGCCGGGGCCGGGGCGGGGCGGGGCGAGGGCCGTGACAGGGGACGGGTCACTAGGACCATGATCGGGATCGAAACCGGGGCCGGGTCCCGGGCCAGGGACGGGGCTGGGTCCCGGGATCTCGGGATCGGGTCTCGGGGCCGAGACCAGGGCCGGGTCTCGGGGCCGGGGCTGGGTCTTTGGGCCGGGGGCCGGGTCCCGGGATCGGGTCTCGGGGCCTGGGTGTTGGGCTTTGGGCCCAATCCAGCCCATTAGGTTGTTAAAAACCTAGGGCAGCAGCAGCAGCAACACATGGTAGAACACACACACGCACGAGAGAGAAATAGAGTGAGCAGCCACCGAGAGGACAAAGAGCAAAAACGCAGAAAAATACTGCAGTTTTTCTGGGCGTCCATCGAAGATCAAATCGACGATCGGAGGTCTTCCCGTGGTCCGATTGGGCTGAAATTTTGACAGCATCTTCAAGACTCGTTCTTGATTCTGTACGGTTGAATCGTGATTTCAAGGTATTTACTGTAGCTGTTCGTGGGTATTTCGGGGCTGCATATTTTGGGGGTGATTTTCATCCGGTTCTCTCGTTTACGGTGTTGTTGTTGCTTGATCTTCACGTATAGCTTTGGGATTTTATTGTCGTTGTATTCAGCGAGTTTGTGTACTCAAACGATTGATATATAGTGGAGATTCGGGTGGACTCCGTGAGCGGTCTCGTGGTTTTTATCCTTCGCATTGAAGGGGTTTTCCACGTAAAAAATCTGGTGTTGTTTTTCTTTCAATTCGCATATTTCCATTGGTTGTGCTCGAATAGGTTTCTCACAGGTTTAGTCAAAGGGGGAAAGTTATATCCGCTGCTTGTCTGTTTTTCCCAACATAGTGGTATCAGAGCATTGTTTTTGACTGAACGATGGAACCGAACGTGAGCAGAATGGTTAGTTTGAATGGAAAGAATTATCATGTATGGAGAGGAAAGATGGAAGATCTACTATATGTGAAACGGTGGCATTTACCAGTGTTTGCTGATACTAAACCTGATAATATGAGCGATGCCGATTGGAATCTTGAGCCCAAAATTGTGTGTGGATTTATTCGACAATTTGTCGATGATAATGTTTTGAATCACATCAGCAAAGAATCGCATGCTAGGACATTGTGGAATAAGCTGGAGTCATTATATGCACGGAAGACTGGCAACAACAAAATATGTTTGATTAAACAATTTATGGAGTTGCATTATAGAGATGGCCAATCTATATCAGATCATTTGAATGAGTTTCAGGGAGTGATAGATCAACTTTCTGCCATGAATATTAAATTTGATGATGAAGTGCAGGGACTTTGGTTGCTATGTACCTTGCCGGAATCTTGGGAAACTTTTCGTATGTCTTTAATTAATGCTGCACCTGATGGTATTGTTACCATGGATTTTGCAAAAATTGGTGTTCTGAATGAAGAGATGAGAAGAAAAACACGTGGTTCTTCCTCTCATTCAGAAGCTCTAGTTGTTGAAAACAGGGGCAGAAGTCAGAGTAGAGGTCCGAAAGGTAGATACAAGAACCGAAGCAAGTCAAGATCATGGAAGAAGACTATTGAGTGTCATCACTGTGGTAAGATGGGTCATATGAAGAAAAATTGTTTCCAGCTGAAAAATGAGATGAGGAATGAGAAGAAAAATGGCAATGAAAATAACGAGAGAAGAAATAATGGTGGTGATGATCGGGTGGCAACTGCTACTGATGAACTTGTTATTGTTTGCTATGATGATAATGTTAATTTTGCATGTGATGATTCAAACTGGGTTATTGATAGTGGAGCTTCTCTGCATATTACCTCCAGGAAAGAATTCTTTACATCCTACAGGTCAGGAAATTTTGGTACCTTAAGGATGGGTAATGACGGTTTGGCTACTGTTGTTGGCATAGGAGATGTATGCTTGAAGACTAGTACTGGAGCAAAACTAGTTCTGAAAGATGTTAGACATGTTCCTGATATTCGTTTGAATTTGATTTCGACTGGAAAACTTGATGATGCAGGATTTTGCAGTACTTTTGACAATGGTCAATGGAAACTCACCAGAGGCTCATTAATTGTGGCTAGATGTATGAAACAATCTTCCTTATATTTGTTTCAGGCTAAGATTTCCAAAGACATGTGTAATGTTGTGGAAGATGAGAATGCAACTGCATTATGGCACAAGAGGCTTAGTCACATTAGTGAGAAAGGAATTGACTTACTAGCTAAAAAGGGTTTACTCTCTGGAGTAAAGAGTGCAAGACTTGAGAAGTATGCACATTGTTTAGCAGGAAAACAACGAAGAGTTTCATTCAAGAGTCATCCGCCTTCGAGAAAATCAGAGTTGCTAGAATTAGTGCATTCAGATGTTTGCGGTCCAATAAAACCACTAACACTTGGTGGTGCAGCTTACTTTGTAACCTTCATTGATGACCATTCAAGAAAATTATGGGTTTATTTCTTGAAGACGAAAGATCAAGTGTTAGATGCATTCAAGCAGTTTCAAGTTTCAGTTGAAAGACAGACTGGAAAGAAGTTGAAATGCATTCGTTCAGATAACGGTGGTGAGTACATCGGGCCATTTGATGAATATTGTAGGCAACAGGGAATTCGACATCAGAAGACACCTCCTAAAACGCCTGAGTTAAATGGTGTAGCGGAAAGAATGAACAGAACACTGATTGAGAGAGTCAGATGTTTGATTTCAGATGCAAAATTGCCAAAATCTTTTTGGGGAGAGGCTTTGAGTACAGTGGTACATGTTCTTAATATTTCTCCCATTGTTGCTTTAGATGGTGATGTTCCAGACAGAGTTTGGTTTGGAAAGGAAATTTCATATGATCATCTAAAGGTGTTTGGCTGCAAAGTTTATGTTCATGTTCCCAAAGATGAGAGGTCCAAGTTAGATGTCAAGACAAAAGAGTGCATCTTTCTTGGTTATGGTTCTGATGAATTTGGCTATAGGCTTTATGATCCAGTTGCTAAGAAAATTGTCAGAAGTCGAGATGTAGTATTTGTTGAGAATGAGACCATTTGTGATATTGAGAAGATGAAGAAGACATATTCCCGTGATTCTGATATGTTAGTTGATACTAGCTCAATTTCACCTTTTGAGTTGCAGGAACAGTTGCATGATCAAGTTGAAGACGATGGTCAGACTACAGATCAGCAGGTTCAGGGTCAGACTCATAATGATCAGTCGATTGAAAATCAGGCTCAGGGTGACCAGCATCATTCAGATGACATTGATGCTCAAGAGATTGCACCATTAGCTCCACCAACTACTGCTTTGAGGAGGTCTACCAGAGACCGCACCTCATCTACTATATATTCCTCTAATGAGTATGTTCTGTTGACAGATGCAGGTGAACCTGAAATTTTTGAAGAAGCAGTAGAAGATAAAAATAAGAATGAGTGGCTTGATGCAATGCATGATGAGATGAAGTCATTGCATGACAATCATACTTTTGAGTTGGTGGCATTACCTAAGGGTAAAAGAGCTTTGAAGAACCGATGGGTTTACAGATTGAAGCAAGATGAGACGACTTCGCGTCCTCGATATAAAGCTAGATTAGTTGTTAAAGGCTTCAATCAGAAAAAGGGAATTGACTATGATGAGATCTTCTCACCAGTTGTGAAAATGTCTTCAGTTAGAGTTGTTTTGAGTTTAGCAGCTAGCCTTGATCTTGAGGTTGAGCAGATGGACGTGAAGACCGCTTTCCTTCACGGTGATTTGGAGGAAGACATATACATGGAGCAGCCTGAGGGTTTCCAGGTAAAAGGTAAAGAGAATTATGTTTGTAAATTGAAGAAAAGCTTGTATGGCTTAAAGCAGGCGCCGAGGCAATGGTATAGAAAATTTGAGTCTTTTATGGGGGAGCAATCCTATAAGAAGACTACTTCTGATCATTGTGTATTTGTGCAGAAATTCTCTGAAGGTGATTTTATTATCTTATTGCTCTATGTTGATGATATGTTGATTGTTGGTCAGAATGCTTCCAGGATTGACAAGTTAAAGCAAGATTTAAGCAAGTCTTTTTCGATGAAAGACTTGGGACCGGCTAAGCAGATTCTTGGTATGAGGATCACTCGCGACAGACAGGCGAAGAGATTATGGTTATCTCAAGAGAAGTACATAGAGAAAGTACTTCAAAGGTTCAAAATGGACAAATCTAAAGTTGTAAGTACACCTCTTGCTACACACTTTAAGCTTAGTCATAAACAATGTCCATCAACTGAGAAAGATTTGAAAGAGATGGAAAAAGTTCCTTATGCTTCTGCAGTGGGTAGTCTGATGTATGCAATGGTTTGCACAAGACCAGATATAGCTCATGCAGTTGGAGTGGTTAGCCGTTTTATGTCAAATCCAGGTAGAGAGCACTGGAATGCATTGGAGTGGATATTGAGATATCTCCGAGGCACTTCTAGTTTGAGACTTTCATTTGGGAGTGATGAGCCGATTCTTGTTGGATATACTGATTCTGACATGGCAGGTGATATTGACACAAGGAAATCTACTTCGGGTTATCTGATTACTTTCTTAGGGGGAGCTGTGGCTTGGCAGTCAAGGCTGCAAAAATGTGTTGCCTTGTCGACGACAGAGGCAGAGTTCATCGCAGCAACTGAAGCATGCAAGGAATTGCTTTGGATGAAAGAGTTCACGCAAGAACTTGGTTTCAGTCAAGAGAGGTATGTTTTACTTTGTGATAATCAAAGTGCTATACATCTTGCAAAGAATTCCACTTTTCATGCCAGGTCAAAGCATATTGATGTGAGGTATCACTGGATACGAGAAACTCTGGAATCCAAAGGGTTAGAACTTGAGAAAGTACACACTGAAGATAATGCTTCAGATATGATGACGAAGGCTCTCACTAGAGAGAAGTATGAATTTTGTCGGCGTCAGGCCGCATGGATTTCTGATGAATTCTTTTGTGTCGAGATCTCCCTTAATGGCCTGGAGGGGGAGATTTGTTGGGCTTTGGGCCCAATCCAGCCCATTAGGTTGTTAAAAACCTAGGGCAGCAGCAGCAGCAACACATGGTAGAACACACACACACGCACGAGAGAGAAATAGAGTGAGCAGCCACCGAGAGGACAAAGAGCAAAAACGCAGAAAAATACTGCAGTTTTTCTGGGCGTCCATCGAAGATCAAATCGACGATCGGAGGTCTTCCCGTGATCCGATTGGGCTGAAATTTTGACAGCATCTTCAAGACTCGTTGTTCTTGATTCTGTACGGTTGAATCGTGATTTCAAGGTATTTACTGTAGCTGTTCGTGGGTATTTCGGGGCTGCATATTTTGGGGGTGATTTTCATCCGGTTCTCTCGTTTACGGTGTTGTTGTTGCTTGATCTTCACTTATAGCTTTGGGATTTTATTGTCGTTGTATTCAGCGAGTTTGTGTACTCAAACGATTGATATATAGTGGAGATTCGGGTGGACTCCGTGAGCGGTCTCGTGGTTTTTATCCTTCGCATTGAAGGGGTTTTCCACGTAAAAATTCTGGTGTTGTTTTTCTTTCAATTCGCATATTTCCATTGGTTGTGCTCGAATAGGTTTCTCACAGGTTTAGTCAAAGGGGGAAAGTTATATCCGCTGCTTGTCTGTTTTTCCCAACACTGGGCCGGGTCCCGGGGCTGCGAGCCAGGTCCGGGGCCAAGTCCCGGGTCTCGGGGCCGGATCCCGGGGTCGAGATTGGGTCTCAGGGCCGGGGGCCGGGTCGGGTCCAAGGATCGGGTCTCGGGGTCGGGGCCGATACCGGGGCCTGGCCGGGTCCAGGGATCGAGTCTCGGGGCCGGGCCGGGTCCAGGGATCGGGTCTCGGGGCCAGGGCCGAGACCGGGGTCGGGATTGGGTCTCAGGGCCAGGGGCCGTGCCTTGGGGCCGGGGCCGAGACCGGGGCCAGGATCGGGTCTCGGGACCGGGTCCCGGGTCCGAGGTTGGGTCTCGAGGCTGGGGGCTGGGTCCCGGGGGCGGGATCGGGTCTCAGGGCGGGGGCCGTGTCCCGGGGTAGGGTCCCGGGCCGGGGCCGGGATCGGGTCTCAGGACCGGGGGCCGGGGGTCGTGTCCCGGGGTAGGGGCCGGGTGTCGCGACCCTCTCGAGTGCTTATCGGGCTAGCGGGGGTTAATGGGCCGTCCGATGTTGCATGATCGGACGCGGGCCTCTCCCCAGGTCCATTACCCAAATCGCAACTGCTGGATATACGTGGTCGACCTTCAGTGTGGTCTAGTGACATGTGATAAGTGTACATGCCAAGGAGTCGCCACCAATCGTTTCGTGGAGGGTACGATCAGAAACCCTATCGAATAGTTGTGAGTGGTCTATTCGATTCTGTGGAAACTAGAAAAGTGGGTTTGGGGACTTAGTTACGCCAACTGTCAGAGTTGACGCCCTTTCGGTACCTAAGTTGAATGGTTTATCTGATCCTTGGGTTTCATACAGACGAGTGGGGTATAGATCCTAAATCTAGGAGTTCATGTAGATGTGAATAGCTACCCTATCACTCACAATCATTAGAAATAAATGCGCAAATCGAGGATCCAATACATGCGGATAAAACACATGAAAGCAGCATGGCATCCCTAATGATGCCCTATTAGCCTAGAGAAATGTCAATCAAGGATTAAGAGTGATTTGGACATGATTCGCCCATGAGGGGCAGAATCGTAATTTTGAACTATTGAGGGGCAATTTGCCTTGAAAGGGGAAATTTGTCATTTTAGGTGAATTGGGAAGTCAAAAGATGGGGGAAATAGGATTGGCTATCAATCCAATCCATTTTCCATTTTTTGAGAATTTTCAGGATTTGTCTAGAATTTAAAAGTGATTTTACCCTCGGAGGGGTAAAATCGTCATTTTGGACAAAGATGATGACTGAAAATCTCAAATATTAGGGTGGGTCGCCCACTTGACCCAAACCCTAATTGGATTGGGAGACTCGATTGGATGTGTTAAGACAAAATCGATGCAAACAAGATATGCGACAGTGGTCAGTAATGCTTGGGGAACAAAATGCACACGCTAAATCAAAGAATCAAGACCGAACTCGAGTTCTGCCATTGATGCTTAATGTAAAATTCGAAGCTCTGACTTACCTATTCTTGCGATTTCGCGGGGCGCGGCCGGCGGCGATTGCTTCCTGGCGCTCTGGGCGAACTTCAAACGGTCTTTTCTGGCTTTGGTCTGGCCGGAGACGGCCCAACTGGTGCCTTGCAGTTGAGCTCGAATTCTCGACGACGGAGGGTCGGAGAACGAGCTCTCTCTCACGTTCTCTCTCTCTCTCTCTCACACGATTCAGTTCGTCCTTTACCAACTGAATTCACCAACCTCTTCAACAGAAAGCGATCATGAGCTTATATAGCTCTTGGGGATTTTGGCGCCGAAATGGGAGGTTGGGCAGTTGACCTTCGCACGTGAGAACACGTGCGAAATGGTCACCGTCGACCGGCAATCGACGGGTATCAAATGGTTATTTTGTTCGGGACTTCTGGTGATCGCATTTGCCACGAATTTGGACTAATTTCAACTGAGCTTTGTCGTTGTTGACTTTTGCAGGTACCGGGGCTTTGACCGGCCGATTACTCTCCGTTCTGGAGACGTTGGATGGTGCTGTTGGTGTCGATCGACAGAGGAAGATGAGAGGAATGAAACGCCCACCATTTCCCTTTCAATTAGTCGCGAGTTGACCTTCAATTTGGTCTTCAAAACTCAATCTGTCACTGTTCATCCGCACGGGCGTTTTAGGGAAGAAGAAGACACTGTTCTGGACCGGTTCGACCGGTCCAACCGGCGGTCAGACTGGTCCGAACCGGTCCCGACTTGTAATTTTCCAAATTAAATCCAAATTAACAGGAAATTTTTGCAATTGAACCTCAGAATCGAATCTAGGGCATGGATTTTGTCTAAAATTGTGATTTTGCCCAAAATTTCATATCAATTTCTATGAAATCCCCAAATTTTATATAATTGCAAATTGGGGAATTTGTGCAATTGAAGGCTCAAATGATCAAATTCGGGAAAATTACCTATGCCAATCAATTCAAAATGATGAAAACCATTGGGCAACATGTTTAATTTGCAATGATAGCCTTTGAATTGAAAGTAGTTTCAATTATGCTCTAATTTCAAGGACTAAAATGCAATTAATTTTGCAATTGAGCATTTTTTCTGAACAATTAGGTCAAATTGAAATAGGGGACAATTAGATTAAATGTCAAGATCCTAGAAAATGCTAAAATTGCAAATTAAAAGACTCAATTGATATTTTTTTCTCAGATTCAATAGTACGGGTTACAAAGGAACACCTATAATTGAATCTAATTTTGGATTTTTTGTGAGGTAAAAAATGTAAGAGATTAAAAATAAAAATATTGGCTATTTTTTCATATTTTTGTGACCTCAAATGCTATTTTTCTTTATTTTTTTGAGTATTTTTCTATTTTCTAAAAATACTAAAAAATGTGAAAAATTATGAAAAATTATTTTTTGGTCAAGAATGGTTCCTTGGGCTTGGACAAGGCCACCAAAGTTGATTTTGTAATTTTTTTGACTTTTTATGGATTTTTTTTTGTGATTTTTCAAAATAAAGCTGAAAAAGACTTGGTAAAAAATCAGGTGTCAACAGCTGCCCCTCTTTGAGAGGAATCTTGTGAGAGGTTTCGCTCAAAGACATGTGACACCTGAGTCTATACCGACTCGACTAGGGTAAAGAAAAACGAATCTTGACACTCAATCTTTCTTGTCCCGTTGGTGAACGCTCTGCTCGTTCTACTTTGACTAATGTGAGAGAGAGACGGGATATAGATGCTCACCCGTTGCTTCCCTGTTGATCACCTGTCTGATGCTCGTGCGGCATGCGCGGTGTATAGCGGGTTCTAGTGAATACCTAGGGACTCGTCTTTTGAGTATCCTAGGGCGATTAAACTCTAGCATGTATGGTAGGCCATACCAGAATGAGATTCCTATACTTGACAGGAACCTGTGAATGACGCACCCAGTCTCTTAGGGATTGTCGGGGTTTTGATCCGTATGGTGGATCAGACCATGAATATGACTCCTTTCTGCTAGGAACCTATGGATGACGCACCCAGTCTCTTAGGGATTGTCAGGGGTTTTGATCCGTACGGTGGATCAGACCATGAATAGGACTCCTCTCTGCTAGGAACCTATGGATGATGCACCCAGTCTCTTAGGGATTGTCGAACATTTTGATCCTTCAGGGGGATCAGGCCGAGAATAGGACTCCTCTCTGCTAGGAACCTATGGATGACGCACCAGTCTCTTAGGGATTGTCGAACATTTTGATCATATATTCTAAGGAATTAACTAGGATTTATGCAAGTGAGGTGTGCCTAACCTTTAGGCTTCACCAAATTGGCTATTCTGGGTTCAGGGGTTACCTAGAACCTCACAGAAAGCTGATTTTGTCAGAAGTTTTCGATCCTATATTCTAAGGAATTAACTAGGATTTATACAAGTGAGGTGTGCCTAACCTTTAGGCTTCACCACAAGAGCTATTTTGGGCTTAGGGGTTACCTAGAACCTCACAGAAAGATGATTCTGAAAATTGTCCTTTCGACACGCGATGCGTTATTCTGGGATTTGGGGATTCCAAGTATCCTGCATAAAACTTAAACCTGCAAAAACTTTGATAAGATTCTTCTAGGATTTAGGGGCTACCTGAGATCTCGTAGAAAGACTATCTTGAATATTGTCATTTCGACATTGAATGTGACATTCTGGGATCTGGGAGTTCCAAGCATCCTGTAGAAAGTTCCAACCTGTAACATTGGGATCTCACGGAGAGATGATTTCTAAAGATTGTCCTCTTGACATGGGGGTGACATTCTGGGATCTGGGTACTCGAGGCATCCTGCAGAAAGATCAAACCTGTAATATTGGAATCTCACATAGGGAGATAATTTCAAACATTGTCTTTTTGACATGGGAGGTGATATTCTGGGATCTGGGTACTCCAGGCATCCTGCAGAAAGATCAAATCTGTAATACTGGAATCTCACACAGGGAGATAATTTCAAACATTGTCCTTTTGACAGTGGAGGTGACATTCTGGGATCTGGGGACTCCAGGTATCCTACAGAAAGCTCAAACCTACAAAACTGTTCATAAGAATGTGTTTTCCTGAGATATGGAATTATCAGGGATCTTGCAAGAAAATAAACTTGAAAGCTCTTCTTCACAGAGCAAGGCATCTGTCAGAAGCTCAGGCATATAAACTCTCATTCTTAGAGAAATGTGTTATTCTAGGACTTGGGGCTACCACGAGTCCAAGAGAGATACAAGCCATTTTAGGAGCCGAAGTCATTAAGAATCTTGCGGAAGCTCCAATCTGAAAATTTTCTTACCAAAGGCACATCAATGATCTTTAAGTGATATCTGATGTCAAACTGACAGCACTTTATGACTTATATCATAGTCATGAAAAATTTCAATGAATGCATTACGATGCTGGAGGTTATCCAAAACACCTTGCGACATACGGAAGTGATCAAAAATCCCTTGTGAGGAAAGTTTGAATCAAACAATCTGAAATTACCCACATGAGTTTGGTTAAAACGTCCATTGGAGTATTCTCATCAAAAAGGACTTCTCACCGTTTTGAGATAATGGTCTTTTACCAAGAATGCACTCGAATTTCCTATCAAACCTGCGCCTAGGGTTCAGGATCATTCGCAGTGAATACACCTCGATCGATTAAGAGGACTTCCAAGGGACCGTAATGTTGAGCTTGGTCAATGGTTTTCAAAGGGGGACTTGCGTGCAAGTTAAGGCTTTCGAAGAGAAGTCTTCAATGTTTGCTCCAGGTTTACAAGTCAAGAAACCTACAAAATGAAAAAGAAATAATCTTGCTCGAACTTCTTTGAGCTAAGCTTAGACATTAAACCCTATGTCAATCCAAGTGCCTTAATCAGAAAAGGCTTTTCAGGGTTGTAACGTAGGTAGGTTTGGGGACAAAAAAAAAGCTTGTTTTTGGCTCAGAATACGCGAAGGGTTTAACATTGGTGATCATTGTGAGTTTGTCGCCATCTTGCCCCTTCTGGTTCAAAGAGCGTCTTCAGTCTTTGAAGTGCATTGATAGTCTTTGAAGAGCATTGTCAGTCTTCGAAGCGCACATTTATCTTTAGAGAATATCTCTTTCATGTTGAGACGGTGTCAACATCATGTCTACACTTTCATCATCTGAGTGTGACATGATTTGAGAGTATCTTTTGCAGTCCCGCTCCCTTGGGATTTTCTTTTATAACCAAATCTTACTAGTGACCTATACAAAGGTATCATGCCATCTTTTGGCATTTACAAGATCAAACACATGGTTCACAAGTGTACAAGTATTTGGACGGGCATTGGCCTTGCTTTTACCAGGCACTTTGCTTTTTCTTGATGCCCATGATCGAATTTTTCTCTCTTTTTCTTTTTCTTGAAATCCCATCTTTTCCCTTCTTTTGGGAATCATAATTTTCAAATGAGTGTGCTAGATGTACAACTTGAATCTCAGCACTCAAACATTAATTCAGGAATTTTCCATAAATCCAATATTTTGAACTCTTCTGCTCGGGAAGTGATGCCGCTTCCACCTTGGAATATGCAATGATCACCATCGAGTTTGTGAAATGAACATATAGGCTCAACTGGGCTGTACAAAGGGTAAAAGTGTATATGATAGAGAAACGAATGCTTTCCGTCATCCTAGAGTACTTGAACTACAATAGAAGTTAAAATGACAAGCAACACACGAAGATTGATGCAAGTCTGAGCAAGAGAACTTCTAACCATTTACCTCCTGATACCGCTGGACGTACCTCCAGTTTGCTCCATTGTGGGGTGGTTCTTGACAGGGGTAAAGAATGAAACCGTCGTTCAAAGGGTAATCAATGGTTACCTGTAGTGTTTATGATAGAGAAACGAATGCCTCCGTCGTCTCAATCCGTGTAATCACTGTGAATAACCCTTACGCCCGTAGGTCAAGGTCTCGCTATCCTTACCATTCCACTCATCTCTCAAGTGTGTATAGGACATGTTTAGATCAGGCTGGCCTCTTGTCTGAGGAAACACCCTTTTGAACAATTTAAACAACTCTTGTTGGAAAAGTTCATTTTGCTTCTTCCAAAACTTACTCTCAAAGGGGATTTATGATGCACAATGCATATTTTAATCATGTTCAGATAACCTCCAAGTCTAGACATGAATGCCAATGTCGTGATTGTGAGAATTCTGCATTTTTCTAGTCATGAGAATTGAATGCATGCTATATTCCAAGAAGCCTTCAAGTTCTAGCGATAGGGATCCTAACAGTCTTAAAACCTAAGAGATTGGAAAATGAATATTCACCTGCCCAGCGTGGCTAGGGATCCCTGAAAAAATATAAAAGGAATATGTTGGTGTACGCTCTCGAATTTCAGGAAATTAGAACGATACACCTTACCCTTGATCATGCGTTCCAATGCAAATCTGACCACCACGCCGTTAGGTCTCCTTGATCATGCATTCCCATCTGAATGCCATGCGTAGATTACATAAATCCGCCATTTTGACCTATGGCGATGATGCCTTCGTCTGATTGGGGCGATGAATCCTGCTCAATGGCTTCATTCATTTTGGAGCGTGCCCCTGTGCCATTCTTTGCAGTTTCCTGCTCTTCGTTTTGCTGTCTGCTGTCTTCATCAGACATTCTTGGTATTTGCCATCGAGGACCTTGCTTCCTTGGGTTCTGCAATATTGAACACATGCTAATGTATGCATGGATGCATGATATGCTTATGCAATGACTATTATGATGACTCGGCTCAATCCGGGATGAGTCATATAATCGAAATCTGATTTTATTTCAAGGGTAATACTTCTTCATAGCATCTGAGTTTACAGGGTGCCCCAGTTCTTCTCCTTCGGAGTTTACAAGAATCAATGCTCCTCCAGTTAGAATCTTCTTGATAATGTAGGGGCCTTCGTAATTCGGGGTGAATTTACCTCCCGGATGGATAATACTCGGCAAAGTCTTCCTGATTACTAAGTCATTCACTTCGAAATTCCTGGTTTTGACTTTTCGATTAAACGCCTTAGCTACCCTCTTCTGGTAAGCTAGTCCATGACAAATAGCTTTAAGACGCTTCTCGTCTATTAGATTCAACTGTTCATATCTGTGTTTGAAATACTCTGGCTTGGAGAGTTTACCCTCTGATAAGATTCTCAAAGAGGGAATCTTAACTTCCACGGGTAGAACTGCTTCCGTCCCATACACCAGACTGTAGGGAGTTGCCCCTGTAGAAGTCCTGATTGACGTTCGGTAAGCCATTAAGGCGAAGGGCAGCCTTTCATGCCAATCCCTGTAGTTTTCTGCTGTTTTAGCCAAGATTCTTTTGATGTTTTTGTTGGCTGCTTCCACTGCCCCATTCATCTGTGGGCGGTAGGGGGATGAATTCAGATGTCGAATACCAAAGTGATCCAATAGACCATTGATAATCTTGTTGTTCAGGTTAGACCCATTATCTGTGATGATCGCTTGAGGGGTACCATACCGGGAGATGATGTCTCTTTTGACGAATCTTGCCACATTTCTTGCAGTGACGTTCTTGTAAGAACTGGCTTCTACCCATTTCGTGAAATAATCAATCGCTATCAGGATGAAGCGATGACCGTTTGAAGCCACAGGATTACTAGGCCCTATCATGTCTATCCCCCACATAGAGAAAGGCCAAACTTTAGACATTTGGTGTAGTTCGTTTGGGGGTGCATTGATTTTATCACCATATATTTGGCATTGGTGGCATGACTGGACATGCTGGTAGCAGTCTGATTCGATGGTCATCTAAAAATAGCCAAGCCGCATGATCTTCCTGGCGAGGAGGTGGCCGTTCATGTGAGGCCCACATATACCTTCATGGATCTCTTTCATGAGAATATTTTCTTCCTTGGCATCTACGCACCTCAACAGAGTAGAGTCAAACGACCTTTTGTATAGAATTTGTCCGCTGAGGAAGAACTTGCTGGCTATCTTGGTTATGTATCTCCGGTCTCCTGGGTGGCATCCCTCAGGAAACTCCCCTTTTGAGAGATAATTCTTGATGTCGTAATACCATGGTTCCCCATCAAATTCCTATTCGATTAGCATACAATAAGCTGGCCTTTCAACTATATTGATCCTTAGGGGTTCTATATCCAACCCTCTAGTTGTTTGCAGCATTGAGGCAAGGGAGGCTAATGCATCTGCAAATTGATTGTGAGATCTCGATAGGTACTCGAATGACACTTCTTCAAATTCGAGTGTTAATTCCTCAAGGTATTCATGATAAGTGATGAGCTTTGCATCTTTCGTCTTCCACTCTCCTTGTGTCTGTAGAATGATGAGCATGGAATCTCCAAAAACTTGCAACCTAGGTATTTTCATAGAAATGGCCAATCGTAAGCCTAGAATGCACGCCTCATATTCTGAGATGTTGTTAGTGCAAGGAAAAGTTATTTTTGCCGCCACAGGGTAATGTTGATCATCAGGGGATATCAGTACTGCCCCAGTGCCTGCCCCTGATAGATTAACAGTACCATCGAAATACATGACCCACTTGTCTTCTGCTAAGTTGAGAATTTGACCTTCTGTGCTTGTTACTTCAGGAGACTCACCGCTTGACGGGTTTTCTGCTAGCATGTCAGCTATAACTCTTCCTTTTACTGACTTCTGTGGAGAGCACTTGATGTCAAATTCAGACAGCATCACTTGCCATTTTGCTAATTTCCCAATTAAAGCAGGTTTCTTCAAGAGGTACTTGACAGGATCGTTCTCTGTTATGAGCTGAATGTGGTGGTGTAGGGTATACTGTCTCAATCTACGAAGTACCCATACTCTGCTACACAGGCCCTTTCAACTGATACATATTTTGCTTCAGATGGCGTGAATTTCTTACTCAGGTAATAGATGTCCCTTTCTTTACCATCTATCGGGCTTGTTTGGGCAAGTAAGGCTCCCAAGGATTCCTGCTGTATAGTCAGATATAAGGTCAATGGGTGACCAGGAATTGGTGGCACAAGTACTGGCGGTATGATCAGATAGTTCTTGATCATTTGGAATGCCTTGCTGCATCCAGCATCCCATGTCACTTTCGCGCCTTTCTTAAGCAATTTGAAGATTGGCTTAGCTACATCAGACAGTTGATTGATAAATCTGGCAATATAGTTCAATCTCTCTAGAAGGCTTCTCACTTCTTTTACTGTGGAGGGAGTTGACAGATCATGGATAGCTTGAATCTTTGAAGGATCAATCTCAATGCCCCTGTTGCTGACTATGAATCCGAGAAGTTTCCCAGATCTTGCCCCAAACACACATTTGTTAGGGTTCAACTTCAACTTATATTTGTGCAGGCGCTCAAATAATTTTCTTAACACCTGTACGCGATCCTGCCCTTTTTTGGATTTGGCGATCATGTCATCGACGTACACTTCAATCTCTTTGTGGATCATATCATGAAATAATGTGACCATGGCCTTCTGATAGGTAGCCCCGACGTTTTTTAATCCAAAGGGCATGACTTTGTAGCAAAAGTTCTCCCAGGGTGTGGTAAAAGCAGTCTTTGGTTTCTCTTCTTGTTTCATGAATATTTGGTTGTATCCCGAGAATCCATCCATAAACGAGAACAATTCATAACCTGCTGTGCTATCCACTAACACATCAATGCGAGGAAGTAGAAAATCATCTTTTGGGCTTGCTCTATTCAGATCTCGGTAATCCACGCAGACCTGAACTCTACCATCCTTCTTCATGACGGGACTATATTTGCAATCCAGTCTGAGTATGGGATAGCTTCAATAAAGCCTACCCTAAGAAGTTTCATGATTTCTTCCTTAATTTTGTCCTCCAACTCGGCCTTCATCCGTCTGCTTCCTTGCTTGACAGGTTTGATACTGGGATCTGTGGGTAAGGCATGCTCCACAATCTTAGGATCTAGGCTTGGCATATCAGCGTAAGACCATGCAAAAATGTCTTGATATTCTTTCAATAACTCTGTGAACTCGAGCATTTCATTTCGGGATAAATGCCCGCCGATCTTGACCTCTTTGATATTCACGGAGTCTCCCAGATTAACAATGATTGGTTCTTCTGAAGTAGGAGGCGTCGATTCCTCAAAGGCATTCCAATCTCTGCGGATAGACGCATAACCCTCGTCTTCATCTTCCTCAATGCTATAAGAATGGTTACTGGAGAAATCCGAATCTCGTAACAACCTGGTATGCATGTTTGAGATGATATGCCTGAAATGTCATGAGTATGGTTAGTTCGTACTTCATAAGAATGACATGCATGATCATGGAAAGTCTTTTCGAAAGAGTTTTCGAAATAGGTACATGTATAAACGGGACTAATCCTCATGTCATTGGATATCCTGGCCCCAAGGAAATCTATTTGGAAATCAGGAATCATACGGCAAATCAGGCCTCAAGATTTGTGGTTCCATATGTCCTTAACAAAATATGTATGGTTTTATTGAATGCAAGATGGGCCGCATTACAAGATGTGCTATTTGGACCAACGGCCGGAGATCCAAAGGCGTTTCCCTATACGTACAATAAGGAAAGAAAATGCGACAAAATGCAGAAAGTTCTAAATGCAGTATTTAAAGACAAGGGAAGAGTCTCTTTACTCAGAGGAAGTGGCTTCATCACTTAGCCACTCTATGACGGCATTCACAGAGTTATCTTCAAGAAAAGGATTTGTCAAGTCTGGTTCTATCGGTTAAGCGATATCTTCTTCAGACAACCATTTAGAGTTCTGGTTGAAGTAGGCATTTAAAGGATTATTGAACATTTGAAACCTGCCTTTCCAAGTTGGAGAACCGATGAATGAATTATTCGGGCTGTTTCGGCCTCCCTGGCGTCCCATGATTTTGCCTCGGCCTCGGCCTGGGCCTGTTGCCTTCGGGACAGATTCATCTACGTGATATTTCTGATACCCTAAGCCCATTCTATGCGGGTTAGCTTTTAACTGCAGGGGGCATTTATCCCTTGACTGTGTTTACCTAGCCCTTTTCCAGGGTTAAACCCATATGCCAGTAATATATTAGCTGGTAAGAGATTGGCTTCTGAGATATAGGGGGTTCTCAATCTTGTTCCTACCGGGGTATGAACTGTTGCTACCAGTTCTAGGGAATGATAGCTTGCTTCTGTTTTCACTTCGGGTTCAACATAGGGAATGAAACTGTTCTGGTATATCTGGAGGTCGACTTCTCCATGTATGGTAATCACCTTCCCATCCACTACAAAGCGTACTTTTTGATGCAAGCTCGAAGGGACGGCTCCTGCTGTATGGATCCAAGGCCTTCCCAGCAAGAATCCGAATGCACTGGGCAGATCCATTACTTGGAAGTTTATAGAGAATTTTGTCGGGCCGATGAATACGCCAAGCTCAATCTCACCCACCACAGTCTTCTTCATTCCGTCGAAAGCTCTCACAGCCGTTTTGGATGCCTTAACCGTTTCCCCATTGATTCCCAGCCCTCTTAGGGTAGCCAAAGGGTAAATGTTGAAGGCTGATCCATTGTCGATCAGTACGTGTGCCACTCTTTTCCCGTTACATTGCGCGGAGATATATAAGGCCTTGTTGTGCCCTCTTCCTTCCATGGGGAAGTCCTCGTCAGAGAAGCTCAATTGGTCTTTTAAAAGGATCACCCCCACAAAGTCCTCTAATTGTACATCGTTAATTGATTCAAGGACATGTACTTCGTTGAGTATTTTCAACAGTGCGTTCTTGTGCTTCTCTGAGTTGATGAATAAATCTAGCAAGGATATTTGGGCTGGCATCTTCCTCAGCTGCTCTATTACTTCGAACTCGCTGGTTTTGATGATTGATATGAGCTTTTCGGCGTCTTCCTTAGAGACTTCCCTTTTTTCGGATTCGCCTTCCCTAGGTGCATAAAACCGTCCAGACCTCATTACCGCGTCTACTTCTTTAGTCCCATAGTCCCAATGGACTGCTTTAGGATCGTATTCTTCTACTATGGGGACTTCTATAGTTACAGTCGTCTGATAAGACGTCTCTGGTTCAGCCGTGTTGTCTGCTTCTTCTTGCGGTAATTGAATCATAACAGGCTTGACTAGGTAGTCTTTCACCCCGCTCATGCTATCATGTTCTTCCAGTTTGATTACCACTGTCGTAGCGACTTCGACCATTGATATGGTGTCGTCAAGCCTTTTTTTGAAAAAGTTCTTCTACGTCCTTCGAGGTCCCTGGTTGAGAGAGATCATCCATACCTCTCCATCCGTATGGTATGATGTCCTCAATTTTCTGATAAAAGCTGGGAGGGGCTGAATATTTCACTTTGAAGTTGTACCCTCCAGAATCTTGACCAAGGTTGTCTATAATTTCGCCCTTTTCAAGCGCTTTGGCCATAAATTTGCGGTCCGCTTGACTTCGTCTCTTGGCTTCATGTTCGTCCTTTTCGAATTCTTCTTCTGACTGAGTGACCGGCCTGAGACCGTCTACCAGATTCTCGTGTGGGATACCCCAGGTGCTACCCTGCTCAGTTTTGATCACGAAGTAGCTTCCTTCCAAAGATAAAGAAGCTTCAACTCCTTCGAATTCTTCATTGGTGATGTCGGACATTATCCCTAAGCTCATCATTTTGGCAATGCATAGTTTCTTTTCGTCAGCAGAGATCTCTCCAGCTTTTGGGTATGACGAAGCGGCTGCTAGCAAGTCGGTCAGCTTAGGCACGTCTATCTTCAGCTTAAGGCAGTCTTCCTCCGCTTCAGTAAATATCGCTCCTACTGCTTAGTGATCTGAAAGTGGGTTTTCTTGTACATTTGGGGCCACATTATCAAACTTTAGAATCTGACTGTCAATCAGAGCTTGCACCTTCAGCTTAAGAATATAACAGTTGTCCACATTATGTCATCTCTCGGCTATGTGGTAGACACAGGTTTGGTTCTTGTCAAAGCCATGATATTTAACAGGGTTTACCCTAGGCGGTTCTTTTGCCACCAGGTGTTGCTCTAGCAGCACTGGGAACAACTTGGATAAAGGCCTCGGGAGCTGAGAAAATTGCTTCTGGGGTTGCCTTCTTCTGGGCTCTTGTACTTTCGGTGCCGATCAGGACGATCCTCCTTTGGTTTGATTGGAATTGCCAAACGGTTTGGACTTGTGGGGATCCGGTATAAACGCTATGTCCAGTCCGGCTTCTCTCTTTTTTCAAGGGATACTGCTTTCTAGTAGAAGTTTCATGAGGCCTTCTTTCTCTCAAGGCCCATTATAGCCTTTCAGCAACCTTTATCAAGTGTGCAAATGTTTGACATCCGGAAGTGTTTAGCTTGTCAAAGTACTCGTAGGGGAGTGTCTTTAGAAATAAATCAATCAGCTCCTCCTCTGGAATTGACGGCTTTACTTGGGTAGCCAAGGCTCGCCACCTCTGGGCATATGTCCTGATTGATTTGCCTCTCGCCTTTGAAGTTCGTAGAAGGTCTTCTCTTGTTGGGGCTATAGTCGTGTTGAACTTGTACTATCTGAGGAAGTCTTCTGCAAGATCCTCTCAACCGTCATAATCTTCTAGGTCTAGCTCAATGAACCAAGCCAGAGCGGCGCCAGCCAAGCTCTCTTGGAACGTGTTCATTAACAGTGGAATGTAATCAGAATAGTATGCCATCTTGCGCAGATAATACTTGAGGTGGGCATGGGGACAGCCTGTCCCGTTATACTTTCTTACGAACTCTGGCTCCTTATAGTTAGGATGAGTCTCTACTTTAGCAAAAGGGGATATTTTGTCGAAGCGTGCTAACTCATAGCCCTGGCTGCTCAAGCATTCTTCGATCTTGGCCAATCTTTTAGCCTCTGCCTCTGTTTTCACAGTCTGCTTCCCTTTCTCCTCTTTCTCGAGGTTGATGACAAAATGCGAGGCCTTTTGTTGTGATCGGCCGTTTGGTTCATGGATGTCCTCCTCTGCATGTTGGGTATCTCTCGTCACCTCCTTATCTGTTGCATCAGGTACAAAAGAAAGACCAGCGTTGTTCTGGTTATGACCCCTTGTTTGTTTAGCTTGGGTAGCTTCCAGCATTGCCTTGATGTCGGCCATTATAGTTGCTAGGGCGGTCATCTGAGATTCCAGCATGCCCACACGCGGAGTCAATTCTTGTTGCTCTATTCTTGTCTTAAGGCGAGTTCGGAAACGATGTGTTGGTAATTCTGTGATGAGAGTGTACTTGTTTCAGAAGGATTCCCAGTGAGTATTTCTTTTGTCTTTGACAAAAAGGAAGCAGTTAATTCTTTCAGTTACATGCTTCTTGTCAGTAGATGAGAAAAAGGGCTATCTCGTGAGCCTTAGCCTCATGTAAGTAGTTCTTTTAATCATTTTTCGACAAGAATTCATGAAATTAAAAGAAGCGTAATTTCTGACGATAGTTTTTATGTATTCGCAAAACATGTTCACATTTATGCTCATGTGTCCAAAATAGCATCACACAGAAATGAGAATGTATGAGAAGGTATCACAATGTTTGCTTATTTTACACTTGACAGAATAGCCTATTCAAGTCTAGGACGCTTGAGGTCTAAGGTATCCTCGTCGTCCTAGTATGGACTCCCCTCTTCAGCTTGGGGCTCCTCATCCTCTGAATATGGCAGCGGTCCCATGTCTTCGGGTACGTACGACTCTATTCCAAGTACATATGGTACGATGTATTCGGGTACGTATGGCTCGACAAGGCTCCGTCTGGTCGCTTTAAAGTGTTGAATGTATTCTGCAGTGGCTCTATGAATGTTTTCTTCACGAGTCATGTTTTCTGGCCAACTTATTTCTTCGGCTTGCGAATTCTTCAAGGAGCGGATGATGGATGTCACCTTGGCTTCAAACTGTTTCTTCTCCTCCTCCATGAGAGTCTTGCTCGGTATGTCAAAAGAAAAGATAACAGGTTGTGGTGGAGAAGGGATCCCTTGTAGCGCCCCAAACTGTCGGATCACCCTCTTCGGATAGTATGCGGTAGCGCCCGTGAATCCTAACAAAGGGACTGGACCTTTGTCGTCGCAGGCCAATCTGACTTTGCCCAGCGTTGGTAACCTTAGCCGCCATCGGAGTTGTTCGGGCCTTAGAACTTTAAGGAAGTTTTTCCACTCTATGAAGTTGAACTTAGGAATACGTGTATGTGTTCTGACAAAGGTTTTAAGAGGATGTGTATCAGGGCTGATTTTAGTGAAACCCATGCGGATGTGGAATTGTTTGATATGTGATGTGAACCATAGATACAAAAGATCACTAGAGGCTCTAAAGATTCCATTTTTATTTTTCTTGAAGCGATTTAAGGAGAGGAAGGTTTCGGCAAGAATAATGTTTGAGTAATCCCACCCACAACAGACTTGTCTGGCTACTATAGCCATGGTAGGGTTGAAGTGACAGATGAGATTGGGAACAGCACAAAGCTGAAGAATGCCAAGACAAAGGCTCTACCAGATTTGGTCCCTTTAGCAGCAGGGAGGCGGGAAAATCGGTCTATAAGGAAAGATAGGGAGACTCGTCCAGAATTGCTTTTTGCATCTGCTTTGACTTCGCTTAGGCTTGTGTCAAGGAATTCAACCACCTGACTCAGAGGTTCAAATCCTATGGGGTTCAAATCCTATGGGGGGTCGAACGAGTGTGTGAGTGAACTAAACTCCGATGACGGCACTGTACTCCTCGATAGTGGGAGTAATCTCTAGTCCTTCCATGCAGAATGTAGCGGTGGTAGGATCCTAATAGAGCGCCATGGCTTGGATAAAGGCAGGTGGACACTCAATCTTCAGTAGGTCTAATAGGTATCCTAGTCGTGATTCAGCATACTTCTAGCTGGCTTCGCCCATGCTATCCCACCATGATTGGAGTTCGGCCTGGGGAATTTTGAACACTTGAATATCACTCTTTCCCATCAAGTCTAAAATATGCAAATGATTTTAAAAAGTCAATCGTCGAAAATTACTTTAAAGACATGATTATGCAGATGCCATGAGATATGCATGGGCTAACTTAATTGCATAGTTCATTTTGAAGAAATGGAAATTATGACCTTTTTCAGGTCTCGAAAGCCTGACTTAAAGCCTAACTTGAATTTCAGGGAAGTGAATTATGCAATTTAGTCAGGTTCACTCAGTGACTAGAGGAAACAATAATGTCACATTCCATTGGTCAATACATCAAATGAACAAAGTGGAATGAACTTTTATTACAATCAGGATGCCTAATGAAAGAAAGGTAGAGAAAGATTTTTCAAACAAGAAAGCCATAAGAGGCCAATGGAATGTGAGGATCTAAATCACTCTTGACAGTCAGTCGGGGACTCTCCTTTAATCAAGTGTAGGGGAGTTATCTTCAATGTTCTGGTCGAAAGGTCGTAGTTCCTCTGGCCATTCTCTGGTCCATAGTATGACAACTTCAGGAGCTTTCTCGGGTTTCACCTTCTTGAGTGTGATACGTTTTGGCTTTGTCTTGGCAGCATGACGTCTTCTTTTTCCCCAAAAAGTGATCACGGGTACACTTTCTTTGGTCAGTAATTCAGCCTTCCGACGGGCATACGCCTCCCTGGCCAACTGGTTGCGACGCTGTCTCTTCATCTCCAGATAATTCTTGAACATCTCGTCTGCTTGTCGCTTGAATCTGAGGTTATCGACGTAGTAGCGGGTTTGACAATCTTCCGCATATCCTAGCTTACGTCCAGTCAACTCTCGGCCATGTACAAATCTGGTGAAGAGTAGCCTTGTGTTTGGTCCAGGACGAGTGACTTTCCTTAAGTACTCGAAGGTCACCAATTCTGTTGAACTCTTAGGGAACAGCGACATCCTACCATATTACCATTGCTGTTTCAATTAGTCACTTGAGTGATTTTCATGATGCGAATGCATATGAATGTATGTAATGTATGAGTCACATTATGGAGCAGGGAATAATAAAGTACATTGAAAATAAATGCCTTACCAACTGTACCTGGGGGAATATGGAATGTCCCCATGTATCAATGGATGGTTTTAGGTATACCAACCATTCATAGACACGCGCATGAGACAAGTGGGTATACTCTAAAAATCGAAAATCAGGTGAGGAACCTACGGCTCAGGCTCCCACGATCTACATGAGGCAGATTCCTCCCTAAGGGTACCTACCCAAGAGGGCTAGATATCGCCAATGCAGATGGTAGGCGGGAACGAATGCGAAAGTCTCAAGTGCCATTAAACACAAGATCCTTTTCGCACCCTTTCCCTATCTAAGGTAACCTAGAGGTGGTTGCAGTCGGGGTTTGACCGCCAGTGTGTGCGATGTGTCGTGATCATCACAATGCAAAGTCATGCACAGCAGTTTGTATCAAAACATCACTTCGGTATGTGCATAAAAATAAACATACATTCTCAACTCCAACCTGTAGGAAAAAATGTCAACAATCACTCCACCCCTTATTTCTCCAATCTGCAAAAACATCTAACACAATGGTTAGTGTACGTACCTCACCTTCAAGAGCATCTGCAGAAAACAAGGTTGTCGCGACCCGAGTTTTCATTTTTTGGATTGCGGGCAAATGGATTGTCGAATCGGGCCCCCACTCTGAAGTATGGATTGCGGGCTTTCTCGACGCGGACCCTCCCGGGCCCATACCGAATCGCGGCGGGAGTTTTGAATTTTTACGCGCGTGGTTTTCGACGATAAGAGTCGATCGCGTTCGACCTTGGTGTGGTCGTGGTGGCATGTGCTATGTGTGCATGCATTTGGAGTCGCCACCGGTTCTTCTTGGAAGGTGGACCGGAAACCTCACTAATCGATTGGGAGGGATCGATTAGTTCTGCGAAACCAGAGATTTAGGGTTCGGGGACTTGGTTACGTTGGTGTCATTACCAACGCCCTTTCGGTACCTAACGCGAGTGATTTTCCTAACTAAGATTTCATGCAAGAGCAATCTTGGGTGAAGTAAGTCTGATTCGGGGGTTTCAAGCAGATTTGGAAGACTAGTCCTATCAAATGACAATCAATATAAGGAAAGCGCAATCAAGTGCATAAATGAATCACGTCAATGCACATCAATTCAAATCAACGGCTTCTTAATATAGCCTTAAGGGGCTTATGGGAGGTATGATTTAGGACTAGGGGTAGACTGGGGAGACTTGGGGACGATTTCCTCGAAGGGCGAAATCGTCAAAATTCTTGAAAGGATCAGGATTCAAAAGACCAAAAAATAGGTTCTGACTAGTTAGCTGTGGTCATTTCCTATTTTTTTGGAATTTCTTTTGGAATTTTTCTGAATTTATTGGGAACGATTTGCCAAAAGGGGAAAATCGTCATTTTGGAAAAGATCGGGAGTTCAGAAACCAAAAATAGGTCATGGCCAGTTGATTGTGGCCATTTCCTAACTTCTGGGATTTTTTTGGAATTTTTCTGAATTTCTTCGACTTTTTGGAGACGATTTGCCAAAAGGGCAAAATCGTCATTTTGGAAAAGATTGAGAGTTCAGAGAACTAGAAATAGGTTATGGCCAGTTGATTGTGGCCATTTCCTAACTCCTGGAATTTTTTAGAATTTTTCTGAATTTATTCGACTTTTTGGAGACGATTTGCCAAAAGGGCAAAATCGTCATTTTGGAAAAGATTGAGAGTTCAGAGAACCAGAAATAGGTCATGGCCAGTTGATTGTGGTCATTTCCTAACTTCTGGAATTTTTTAGAATTTTCTGAATTTCTTCGACTTTTTGGAGACGATTTGCCAAAAGGGCAAAATCGTCATTTTGGAAAAGATTGAGAGTTCAGAGAACCAGAAATAGGTCATGGCCAGTTGATTGTGGCCATTCCCTAACTTCTGGAATTTTTTAGAATTTTTTTATTTTTTTATTTTTTCCATTTTTATGATTTTTTTTTTATTTTTAAAAATATTTTCAGGGTTGGGTCAGACCCGGCCCGCGCCTCTCGGACGCCCGGCCCGACCCTAAAGGTCATAACCGGCCTAAACGACGTCGTTTTAAGTTTTTAGAGATTTTTATTATTTTTTTATTTTTTTATTATTTTTTTTAAACATTTTTTTATCATTTTATTTAATTACTCCCGAAAACCCCCGATCGGACGGTCCAGAATACCCCACGTGGCGAAATACTATCCGTTCGATCGGAACCGAATTTTTTTATAATTTCCGAAAACTAGACCCTCATCCGACGGTCCAAAACGTGCCAGGTGGCCTCATCGGGCGCGTCCGATCTTGGACTAGATCGGACGGTCCTCAGAGTGCCACTTGGCACAGTATCACCCGTTGGATCAAATTTTTTTATTATTTCCGTAAATCATTTATTAATTCTGATTTTTTTTTTATTTTCCAAAAATCCCAGATCGCGACACGTGGCCAAACCACGGCCGTCCGATCTGGGTTTTATTTTTTGCTCTCGGCCCGGTCAGCACTTTTGACCGTTGACCGATCGAGTGCCGTCGGAGAAGATGACCGGCGGCTTGCCGGAACAGTAATTATTCCGGCAAAGTCGCCGGAATCCTCACCGGAATGCACAAACCGGCTTTGAAACTTCGAATTTTTTACTCCTTTTTTCAGCATTCGACTCCCTACACTACCAGCATCATCATATGACCAAAATAAGGCAATGGATACGTCAGAAATCGATCAAACCGGACCCCCACAGAACCGACGCAGGCGAGCCCATTTGCAGAAAATTTTTCTTGGTTTAAACTCGGTTTCGTACGTTCACATAGCATCCAAGAGAGGTTTAGAAGCTTACCTGAGGCCATTTCAGGCCCGACGACGACTGTGCCCTTCCGTGGAACTCTCGGTCCGAACCGAGTCCGGCGAGGTACCGAACCAACGTTTTCGGCGCAAACCGATGCAAAATAAAAGCCAAACCGAGCTTAGAGTCGACTCTAGTGAAGGTTCAAGATCAGACTCGCACGCAAAGAGGCCGGAAATGGCACGACCGAAAGCTAAGAACTAACAGGTTCATTCGGGCATTTCGTCGAATACATAGTGGACATGCGAGATATAAGCATTTAGGCTAGATCCACGGGCATTGCGTACAAAAGCAAAGCGGGAGACCATTCAAACTTCACTAGAGACATTGCAAAGGACGACAACATACATTTGGTTCGGCTCGGTTTGGTCGAGAACCAAACCGAGCTGAACCCACAGAATATTCGAAACAGAAAAACAGGGGAGATGATGTGGAGGAAAGAACCGACCTTTTCCGAACTGGTCGATGATGATGGTGGGTTCGGGGATGACGGGTCGTGTGCCTAGAAGCCTCCGAATGCTCGTTCAAACCTCGGTTTCTCTCCAGATCCGCTCTCTCTCTCTCTTTTTGCCGGCCCCGAGCTGCTCTGTTTCGTGGGTCCTTGAGCTCCGGCCACCTCTCTCTCGCCTTTTGCTCTCTCGTTCTTTCCTTCTGTGTGTGTGTATATCCCCTCGTCTCTCGCTCTGTGTGTGTGTATATCCCCCTTTTCCAATGGCCGCGCCCCCCTCTTTTCTGTTTTTGCGACCGCTCTCTCTCCTCTGTTTTCGCCACCGCTCTCTCTCTCCGTCCTTCCACGACGTCCCTAACGGTCGTCCTTTCTTTGGTGCCAGCTCCTCCACACCTCTGTCCTCTTGTGCAGTAGAAGACAAAAAAGAGGGATCTTTCCAACGTCTCGCCAGCAGAGGGGAGAGAACGTGCGCGAAAAACACTCTGCTGATCCTTGGTGCAGACCCGGATCCGTCGGGTCGGGTCGAGCCCGATCCGATGGATCCGGTTTCACAAATTCGTCCAAATTGAGCCCCAATTCGATGATTTTTTACAAAATTGATGTTGAAATTAGGTTTCCTAGCATGGTTTCCATGTAGCATGGGCGTTTTCATGAATTTTTGGCTTGGAATTTAATGGAAACCCCAATGTTCGCATAGGATCCGAAATTGATTTTCGCCAAATCGGAGGCTTAAACGATCAAATCAATTCAAATTGAGGCTACCAATGAGTTCGAGACGATGAAAAATATATGGTAGAAGTGTTTAATTTTCATGGGTGTCCCTAGCAACGATTTAATTTTAAGAATTGCAAAGCCGGAGACTAAATTGCAAAGAAATTTTGTGCAATTAGGCCCTTTTTTTTTATTTATCAAAATTGACCAAATTGAAAGCCCAATTGACACGATTTCACTTCAAGGCTCTAGGTCAAAATGTCATGGCTTATGAAAAGTGGAAATTGAAAATTAAAATGTTCAAAAAGAAGTTTTTATGGTTGATTCGGGTGTATGTTTGTGAAGGAACATAATGACCCAAGTCAAATTTTTGAGATTTATACTGGTTTTGGAAGGGTTTTCCCATGACGATGACTCTTGACGTCAGTGGGGATTTTTCTGATTTTTAAAAGGATCTCCATGACAAGCAGATGGATTTTTGTTTTGACAGAGGGTTCCATGCCAAGCAGAGGGATTTTTTGTTTTGACAGAAGGTTCCATACAAGCAGAGGGATTTTTTCTTGTGTTGAAATAGGATTTCCTTGACAAGCGGGGGGATTTTTTTTCTTGTTCTTAAAGAGGATTCCATGACAAGCAGAGGGATTTTTACTGGTTTTGAAAGGGTTTTCCCATGACGATGACTCTTGACGTCAGTGGAGATTTTTCTGATTTTTAAAAGGATTTCCATGACAACAGATGGATTTTTTTGATTTTTTTTTTGGAAGGGGTTCCCATGACTAACAGAGGGGATCCTGTTTTGATGTTGTCAAAAGTTTTGTTTGGACAAAAATTTCATTTGGGTAGGCTAATGATGTAGGAGGTCATCCAAAATATCCTGCCACATAATATGACGATCAAAGCTCCTTTTAGGAAAAATTTTGAATCAAATGATCTGAGATCGCCAAAAGGGTTTGGTTAAAACGCCAATTGGAGTACGCTCATCAAAGAGGGCTCCTCACCATTTTTCAGGAGGTTTCTTCTTACTTCCTCTCCTTTTGAAACATTTAAATTCTCTCTCTCGAACCTATGTTCAAGGTTTCGAAACTATTCGCAGTGTACACCCCTTGATTGATCAGAAGGGGCTTTTAAAGGACCGTAATGTTGAGTTCGGTCAGTGGTTTTCAAAGGGGACTTGTGATCGAGTCAAGGCCAATAAATTGAAAATCTTCATCCTCTGCTTCGGGTTTACAAGTCATGAACCCTGTAAAAATGAGAAAGAAATAGTCTTGCTCGTACCTCTTCGAGCGATGCTTAAAATCATTTAAAATCTACGTTAACTCAAGTGCCTTAGTCGAAAAAGACTTTCAAGGGTTGTAACGTAGGTGAGGATTGGGGACTGAGAAAGGACTGTTTTTGGCTCAGAATATATGAAAGGGGTTTGATGTTGGTGATCATTGCAGATTTACCACCGATCTTAACCCTTGGATTGATCTTCAGAAAACACCCTCGTTGCTCAATGATGGTGTAGTCGTCACTTGGACGCGTCCCTACTGGGGATAACCTCATGACTTGATTCCCAAGTAGATTCCACTGGGGATTAACATTTGGATATTTTGGAATCCTTTAGATGATTTATAAATATGCAAGAATTTGAATGGGTATTGGCCTTGCTTTTACCATGCGCTTTGCTTTTTGATGCCCAGGATTAGCTCTTGCCTCTTTTTTTTTTTAATCCTGCCTTTTCTTTTCTTCTCTTTTTTTTTGGACAAGATTTTTTGTAGATTACGCCAGACACACATGCAAACAGAATCTTAGCACACTAAAGAATTAATTTAGGACTTTCCAATAGACCCAATCCTTTTAAGTTCTCCCGATTTGAGGTGGCGCCATCTTCATCTTGGAATGAACAATGTTCACCAACGGGGTTTACGAAACGGATATGCAGGTGTCGCGACCCGTCCGGAAGCGGACGCGGCTAATGGATTACCGATCGCGGGTCTTGGATCGGCGCGGGCCCTCCCAAGCCCATACCAAATCGCGGCGGGTTTGTTCTTCGACGATAAGAGTCGATCTCTTTCGACCTTCAGTGTGGTCGTGGTGGCATGTGCAAATTGTGCATGCATTTAGAGTCGCCACCAGTCTTTCTTGGAGGGTAGACCGGAAACCTTACTGACCGATTGGGAGAGATCGATCAGTTCTGCGGAACCAGAGATTTTGGGTTCGGGGACTTGGTTACGCTGGTGTCATTACCAACGCCCTTTCGGTACCTAACGCGAGTGATGTTCCTAGCTAAGAGTTCATGCATGCGCAAGTTCGGGTGAGGTAGGTTTAATTCAGGGTTTCATGCAGATTGGAAGACTATTCCTATCAATCACAATCAATTTAAATGAAAGCGCAATCAAGTGCATAAATAAATCACATCAATGCACGTCAATTCACATCACATGGCCTCCTAGTATAGCCATAAGAGCTTAGGGAAGGCGTGATTTAGGACCGAGGTAAAATGGGAAGATTTGGAGGCGATTTAGCCTGGAGGGCAAAATCGTCAATTTTTGGAAGACGATTCGCCCAAAGGGCGAAATCGTCATTTTTAGGAATGATAGGGTTCAAAACACCCGGGATGAGCCTTGGCCAATTGACTGTGGCCATTTCCTATTTTTTTGGGATTTTCCTGGATTTTTTTTAGAATTTTTTTGGAAGACGGTTTGCCGGAAGGGAAAAACCGTCATTTCTGGAAAGATCGGGGGGTCAAATGACCCGGAATAGGTAATGGCCAATTGAATGTGGCCATTTCCTATTTTCTGGAATTTTTTTAGAATTTTTTAGAATTTTTCCGAATTGTTTTGAATTTTTTTATGATTTTCTATTTTTTATTGATTTTTTGAATTTTTTTATTTTTTTATTATTAAAAATAATAATAATAATAAAATTATTCGGACCGGGTCGGATGACCCGGCCCACGCCCGGATCCGCGACCCAGACCCGGCCCGCACCCACCACCATCAAAACGGCGCCGTTTTTGGTTTATTGATTTTTTTTACCAATTTCTTAATTCAACAGAAAATCCACGGATCGGACGGCTTTTATTGTGCCACGTGGCCTCTTCTGGTGCGTCTGATCTCAGACAAGTTCGGACGCTCCACAGAGGGCCACTTGGCACAGTTTCGGCCGTTGGATCTAATTGTATTTATTTATCCGAAAATCATTTTATTAATTCTGAAAATCATTTTTATTTATCCAAAATTCCCAGATCGCGACACGTGGCGAAGCCACGGCCGTCCGATCTGGGCTTTGATTTAATCGGCCCGGGCCCGCCAACGCTGACGTGGCTGCCTACGTGGCACGCCACGTCAGCACTTTGACCGGTCAGCGGTCCCCGGCTCGCCGTAGAAGACGACCGGCGCCTTGCCGGAACAGTAAAAATTCCGGCGAGGTCGCCGGAACATCGCGAACCGACGTAAAAACTCGCTGATTTTCTACCTGTTTTGGTGCCATTCGAACCCTAAGAAACCTAGCATTAGCATTCAGCGAAAATAAGGCAACATCCACGTCGGAAACCCCTTCGAAGGCGCGGCGGCCGAATCGGCTCCGGCGAGAATTCACAGAGAAATTTTTTTGCATTTAAAGCTTGTTTTATCCATTCAAGCAGCATCGAAATAAGGTTTAGGGACTTACCTGAGGTCTCGTAGGGCTCGGCGGCAGCTGTTTTCGCCGATGCAAGTCCTCGGCACGGCCCGAGCATGGTGTAGCTCCGGCCACCGTCTCCGGCGCGGTTTTTACGCAAAATAAACACATGGACGAGCTCAGAAACATATATAATGAAGCTCTACAACCAAACTCGTGACAGATAAGGCTCGGGAAGGCCCGACCGAGACCCCAAACATATACCGTTCATTTGGGCATTTTGTCGAACAGGTGACGTGCATCATGGAAATGAAGGTCGGAGGGGAAAACCGACCTGTCCGAGGGCCGACGGCGGCTGTGGAGGCTTCGAAAACAATCCTTGGATGTTGCTGAAGGTTCTAGCTCCCCGCCTCTCTCTCGTTCTCGCTCAAACTCCCCTCAGTTTCGCTCGAATTCTCCCAAACTCCCTCTCGGCCGAACTCTCCCTCTCAGCCTCCTTTCTTTTTGTCCATGGCCGACCGGCCTTTTTGGCCACTCGCCCTTGCCTCCCACCTTTGCATATTCTTCCATTTCCCTCTTTTTTTTTAACAAAAACGGACGCCCCCACCTTCCCTGCTCTTCCCTGTTTCCTGGTGCGCTTTCGGCCGGTGGGTCTGCAGGTCGGACCGGGTCGGGTCGGGCTTGACCCGATCGGCCCGGTTCGGTCAATTCAGTCAAATTGGGCCCCAAATTGACCTATTTTCATGAAATTGATGGCAAAATCGGACTCCTTGACATGTTTTCCATCAAATAGGGGTATTTTTGTGAATCAATTGATTCGAATTTAGTGAAAACCCCAAATTGTCCCTAGGATCCGAAAATGATTTTTGCTCAATCGAGGGCCTAAATGATCAAATTGGTCAAAATTGAGGCCACCAATGAATTTATCATGATGAAAAACATAGGGTAGAGGTGTTTAATTTGAATGGGTATGCCCGCATGAAATTTAATTTTGAAAATTGTGAAACCGGGGACTAAATTGAAAGAAATTTATGCAATTAAGCCCTTTTGTTCAAAATTGATCAAATTGGAGGGCAAATTGACCCAATTGCACTTCGAGATTTTAGAATTCAATGTCATAGCTTATGAAAAGTGAGAATTGAAAATTAAAAGACTCGAAAAGGAATTTTTTTGCTCGGTTCGGGTTTATGTTTGTGAAGGAACATAGTGACCCAAGCCGAATTTTCAAGATTTAAAGTGACACACTTGAAGAGGAAATTAAAACAAAATTATTGAATATTTTTGTGTATTTTTCTGACCACGAATGGTATTTTTCTGATTTTTTGGGTATTTTTATAATTAAATAAATTCGAAAAATATTATAAAATACAAAAAAATATTTTTTGTTCAGAATTGGTCCCCGAGGCTAGGTCAAGGCTTCCAAAGTTGATTTTGTAATTTTATAACCTTTTTTTGATATTTTTAATTAATTTTAAAGAATAAAAATCACAATAATAGATGGTCAAAAATCAGGTGTCAACAGCTGCCCCTCTTTGAGAGGAATCTCGTTAGAGGTTTCTCTCAAAGACAAGGTGGCACCTGAATCTTAACCGACTCGACTGGGGAAAAGAAATGCTATGACATCGGACCCTTAAGTCTTTTGATGAATGCTCAAATTAATCACCGGTTTACTCTTGCAATTCGAACATGGGCCGGAGTGAGAGAGGCCTACCTGAAGCTCACCTGTCAGATGCTGCCGGTTGCGACGACTTTCAAGAAGATACCTATGACTCGTTCAGAATATCCTAGGGAGATTAAGCTCTGACCTGTATGGTAGGTCATACCATTATGGGATTCCTAACTGGTAGGAACCTAAGGAAGGCACATCCCACGCTTTGGGATTTGCCAAGGATTTTTTATCCGTATGGTGGATCGGACCTTTGTGTTGATCCTTACGGCGATATTTACCAATGAGTTGACCCTTATGGCGGTTTCTACCAATGAATTGACCCTTATGGCGGTTTCTACCATTGAGTTGACCCTTCAGGCGGTATCTACCTTTGAGTTGACCCTTCAGGCGGTTTTTACCATGTGTTGACCCTTCAGGCGGTATCTACCTTGAATTGATCCTTCAGGCGGTATCTACCTCGGTTTGACTTTGAAAAGGGGTCTCATGACGAGGGTTCTCCACGTCCGATGAGACTGTTTGATATTTGAAAAGGGGTCTCATGACGAGGGTTCTCCACGTCCGATGAGACTGTTTGATATTTTGAAAATGGGTCCTGGGACGAGGGTTCTCCACGTCTGATAGGACTTTTTGATTTTTGAAAAGGGGTCTCATGACGAGGGTTCTCCACGTCCGATGAGACTGCTTGAATTTTGAAAGGGGGTCTCATGTCGAGGGTTCTCCACGTCCGATGAGACTGCTTAAATTTTGTTTAAAAGGGGTCCTAGGACGAGGGTTCTCCACGTCATGCTAGGACTTTTTTTTTTTAAAGGGTTTCTCTTCCCCAAGAAAATATTGGTAATCTTTGAGAAGACAGCAATTGTCCAATTGACAAAATTTTATGACTTAAGTTTGATGCTGGAGGTTATCCAAAGCATTCTTGCAGCATGCAAATGTGATCACAAATCCCTTGCATGGAAAATCTGGATCAACAGTTTGAAAATTCCAAACAGAGTTTGTTCAAAACATCAATTGGAATATTTCTCGACAAGGAGGTCTTCTCACCTGTTTTGCGATAGTGGTTTTTTTTATAGGGGACGCACTCCATTCCCTACTAACCTGTGCCTAGGTTTTAGGCTCATTCGCAGCGCATACATTTTGATCGGTCGGGAGGTCTTCCACGGGACCGTAATGTTGGGCTTGGATATTGGTTTTCAAGGGGGACCCGCTTTGGAGTCGAGGCCATTGAACGAAAGCTTTCGCCATCTGCTCCGGGTTTACAAGTCAAGAACCCTGCAAAATGAGAAAGAAATAGTCTTGCTCGTACTTCTTCGAGCTAAGCTATATGTTAACCCAAGTGTCTTAGTCAGAGAAGACTGTTTTAGGGTTATGATGTTGGTAGGATTGGGGACCGAAAAAGGCTTGTTTTTGGCCCAAAATTCTTGGAGAGTTTGACATTGGTGATCATTGCAGATTTGCTACCTGTCTTTTCTCTTTTACGCCTTTATTCCGCGCTTGACACCATTTGGCGAGCAGCCTTTTTGGAATTTGGCTCCTTCGGGGATTTCCTCTTTTCCCATCTAGACTTTATTGTGGGTCAATCAAACAGCTAGCACGGGCATCAGCCTTGCTTTTACCAGGCACTTTGCTTTTTCTTGATGCCGGGATTTTTTTTCTAATTTTCATCTTTTTTTTTCTTTTGAAATCCCATTTTTCTCATCTTCAGGAGATCACTTTAGACATATGATCGAAAGTCTAAACATGCTTTTACCATAAATCCAGGAATTTCTTTGTAATCCCTTAGTCTTGAGCTCTTCCGTTTCTAAAGTGATGCTGCATCCATCTTGAAATGTGCAATGATCACCAACGAGTTCATGAAACGAATTTGCAGGCTCGACTTGGCTGTGCAAAGGATAAACGTATGTGGGATAGAGAAATGAATGCTTCTCGTCATCCTATGGCACTTGGATTACCATATAAACAACACACGAAGATTAATGTTAGTTCGAGCAACAAAATTTCTAACCATTTCTCCTGATGCTGTTGGACTTACTTCTATTCTGCCCCGATATGGGGTGGTTCTCGACAGGGCTGATAATGAAAACCTCCGTTCAAAGGGGTTATCAATGGTCACCTGTAGTATTTGGGAATATGAAACGAACGCCTCCGTCGTCCCAATCCATGTAATCGCTGCGAATTGTCCCTACCTCCGTAGGTACAGATTTTGCTATTCGATTCACTTCCCTCATCTCTCAAGTGTATGTAGGATGTGTTTGGACTGGGCTCGCCTCTCTTTTGAGTAAACTTCCTTTTGAATGATTTGACAAATAATCGTATTTGGAAAAATTCATTTCTTTCTTTCCCAAAATTTATCCATCGAGGGGATTTTGTGATGTATCGTGCATGTTTTATTCATGCTTTGGGCAACCTCCCGATTTAAATCATGAATATCGATGCATTGGAAAATCTTTATGCCGGCTGAAAGGATTCTGACATTTTTTTATCTCCAGCTGACTGGGAAAAGGGATACTTACCTGTCCGTCGCAGCTGCGGATCCCTGCAAATGTAAAAGAAGCATATCATTGTAGGTTCACGAATTTTTCAAAAATCGAAACGATGCATCCTACCCTTGGTCATGTACTCTAACGAGTAGTACATGGGATGTAAAAACTTGTTCGTCTGCAAGGCGACTCCCCTGTCAAGGATAAACAATAAGTATCAATTCATATTCCCAAATTCAAGACAAGTTGGGACGATACAACTTTACTCTTGATTTTCATCCCATTCTGATGTTGCATATTGATATGAACAACATCTATCAAATCCGCCTATCCATTCTTGGAGTGTTTGCAACATCAATGGTTCATCTGCCCCCAGTTAGGCAACGTCTGTTCTATTATTTGAACGCATGGCTCCTTGAGTGCTTTATCCATGTTTATCATCTGAGAAGGAAAAGAAAGGAGACATTACTTCGGTATTCGATTGAAGATCGTTTAGGAACGATACATCGTTTTACCAAATAGATGGCTTCGCGGCCAAACGTATTTCGTATTGAAGGGGTAGATCCCATTATGCTCCGCGGGTAATAGTCATTGTTCATGAAACTTGCTCCACGGATTAAGTGATTAATCCACGGCCCTCGGCTTGAAGATGCTCAAAGGGTGATGTTGACACTCACGCGCAATTAGTTCTAGATATTAAGGAAAGATGTTCCCGTGGGAACCTTACAGTGCGATCAACAACATATTCAATAGGAGTATTCAACCCATTTCCTCTAAGCATTTTTCATCGAGTAGCCATGCCTTGCATCAGACGTCTGATCACCGGCCTTGCGTCACCACTGCGATGGTCCTCCGGCTCTAAATTGATCGAGCCAAAGATCGAACTCATCGCCAAGGAAATTGCTCGGGTCTTCGAGCCATTGATGTTCAAGTTGGGTATCAACGATTGTTGGGGGCAGATTTCTTTCATTGCCTTCGTTGTGAGGGATTGGAGTCTTTGAGCTGGAACCTTCATCATTGCCTTGTTGGGGTTGAGACATACATTCCTGAAGAGTATTGATCCAAGTGTCCAGCTCCTCATCAAGGAAATCACCTGTTCTTTCTAGCCCTTGGTGCCCAGATTGGGTGTCGTCGACTGCAGGCGAGGGATTCCTCTCTTTGCTCTTGCCGTGAGCAATTTGACCCCTCGAATTGGAACTTCCTCCAATGACCGGCAGGTTCATATGTGCACTCTCTACCAATGCCAGATCCGCTTCAGGGACAGCATTAATGACTGATTCGCGCTCAAACTGAGGAATCTCTATGTGCTGGAACTGTGGCATATACTCTTGAGGAGTATTGTGATAGCTCGGCGGAGCATTCTGATTTGGGTCAGAGGAGTCGCTGACACGACTGCCGGTCCCGTCATTGCTGAAACACGGTTGGGTGCTCTTGGCTCTCCAATCATCATGGTTGTAACTCTGCCCAGCACTTGAGCTCCAACCGGCTTTATGATGGTTTAACGCTATCCTTCCATCCCTTAGCAATCTCCTATAGTACTTGAGGTGAGACTCAACGTTAATTCTAGAGAGCCCCGGCACATTCATAATCTCGAGTATGCGTAGTGGGCTAGCCGAATCAACTCCCAGCTCTCGAATTGCATCAACAAATTTGATGTGAAGTTCATAGGTCCAGTAAAACCTTGTTCTCTTATCACCCAAAATATCGTCAATACTTCGGTAGCTATTCTCTACGGGATCTAGTCGTTTCAAAAGTTGTCCAGGGAGGGACTCACCGTCTTTGGATTGGCTGGCTGCGACAGCGAGTTCGTCATTGAGAGAACTCCCCCTGTGATGATTCATATCCCATCTCTCAGAGGATGTTGGTGTTGATCCTATGGTGTTGACTTGCTCATGCAGATCTCCGGCGGTATCTGGCTGTATCGGAAAATGCTGTGGAGAATACGGTAACAGCTGAGCGTTATTCGTCAACAGGGATGGTTCATCGAGGAACACCTCGCCGAGGACAACAGGATTACCACAATTAAGGCAGGTGGCCTTGGTCAGAGCTTCCTTATATCTCGCGCTTTCAGCTTGAAGCTTCTCATTCTCCTCCTTCAGGACCAGTAACTCATGGTCTGCGTATTGCTGTTTCACTCGGGTTCGTTTGTTGGCGAACCAAAACTTGACCTTCGAAAGCTCCAATCCTATCTTTCGGCTCAACTCCATTTTCTGTTGTCTGCTTGGAGTGGGGCATTCATTGAAGAAAGCTTCGAGCTCTCGGATTTGGCCTGGAGTGTGGCGTTGTAGTTGCTTCCTTTTCCGACTCCGGTAATCATTGTATACTCCTTCTTCGTAGCTGAAACCTAGAATTTCATCGCTAGAGGAGTCAGTCTCCATGGCTTTCGGGCAGTATTCAGCTTCGGGATCTTCGAAGTCTCCCAGCAGTTCGTGCTCAGAAATGTCCAGGTTGGGCGTTTCTAGCAGATGGGAATAGCTTTTAAACATGATGGATCGGAGTATCTCAGGCTGATCTAGTTCACTCAGCTTTTTCAATTCGCTCTTACGTGTTTGCTCACTCTAGAAATTTTCTCAAGTGATTGTGCGTGTCCTGGAACCATCCTTCAGGCTGCATATGAAGACCAGCAACCAAGCGCTCCTCCCGAGACCCCGCAATTACTCATCGTCTGTATTCCCCTTTCTTTTTCCTCGTGATAGGATCACAAACTCTCTTGCATTGATTTGGTTTCATCGAGTATTGCGCTCGTCCCCTAGTTCAGTCTTCAAAGTGGTGGGTCTACAATCTTTCGGCGCCTTTTATGATTTGCTAGGCCCGAGAACGTGGGGAACAGCGGCGGATCCGCAATTAATGACTCCGTTTAATTCATTTAGCTCCATGGGAGTTAACGCCATGACCTTCTCTCAACCCCTTTTCATCGTTTAAACGAAAGTGGCATTTCCCCTGTGCATGCTGTTACTCTCCATTTCAACATCTTGGGCGTTCGGTGAGGAATGAATTCGTGGCCACTCAAAATTTAAAGACCGTCCCTGGTTTCAGACTTAATCTAACAAGGGATCATCGCAACTGAGCATGACGATGTTCGTCGATAGCGTTGGTTTTCATACATAATTAACTATAGCCATTAAAGAAAAATGTTCCCATAGGAACTTTACAATGGATAAAAAGAGTGATCCACTCGTGAACATGCTCTTCTTTCCATGGGTGATCGTAGCGACCAACCCATCGTGCCCCGAGTCAGGTGCTAGATCATGGCTGTCCAAGCATGCCAGCTTCCCATTGATTGAACAAGGCATCGAGCCCATCATCAAAGAAATTGTCTGTCGTGGGTTGACCAGCGGCAGGCAGAGCACCAGCCGACTGCTGCTCGAATGGAGGAGTGCGCACCCGCTGTACTTGTGACACGTGCTCTTGAAAAGTGTTGAAATGGCCCGGAAGGACATTCTGATCAGCTTTCAGTTTGCCGGTGGTCGGGTTGCTAGCTTGATTGATGCTTAAATTTGGCCGGGTACCTCCTGATGCCTGAGCATTACAATGGCGGTCCCCCCTAGCTTTTGAGCTCGAGACGGATTCCTCTCGGCTTAGCTCTGCTCGACGCTGTTTTAATAGCTTTCTGTAGGCAGCAAGGTGATTCCTGACCAGTTCCTTACTAAGCCCCGGTACACTCATGGCCTTAAATATGCGTGTCGGAGTTGCTGAATCGATCCCCATTTGGTGAACCACGTCTAGGAATCTGAAATGCAGTTCAGGGGGCCAAGCGAACCTCTTCCTATCGTGGCCCAAAATTGCATCGATGGCTTGACGACTGATTAACTCATCTCTAGCAGGACCCGACCCTATCGAAAATTGGTGTGCATGAGGCTGATATGCTTTGAGCTGGTCGGCGGTAACATCCAGCTCCTTGAAACTGTAGCTCCAATCAAAGCGATGCAAATCCCATCCCCCAGGAGGCATTTGTATCGTCTTCGTAGGATCATCCTGCTCATGCGTGACTCCGGCAAAATCTGGTTGAGCAGGAGATGCCCCGAGGGAGTAGGGTGGTAAATGAACGTCTTCAATCATTGCGTGAGGCTTATCGAGGAATATCTTACCGAGGGCGATGGGGTTATCGCAATGAGGGCAAACGGTAATATTGAGAGCTTCTTCATACCTCATGTTTTCTGTTCGCAGCTTTTGGTTTTCTTCCTTTAAAATCTCGACCACCTGACGTTTGCGTTGAGCCTTCGATTTGGATCTCCTATTTTGAAACCAAAACTGGATCCTCGACTGATTAATCCCCAACTCTCGGCTCAATTCAATTCTCCACTTCTTTTTCATGTGAGGGCTTTTACTGAAGAGGGTTTCCAGCATTTGGGTTTCCTCCTGAAAGTATTGGTGAGGACGTCTTCTTTTCCCGAGTTGAGCATTGTGGATGTCGTTGTCGTCGTCGCCATGATTTTGATTTCCGTTGCCAGAAGTGTTGGGCTCCATGGTTTTGGTGTTAGACTTGGTCTTGGAATCTTCGAGATCACTCAGTAGTTCAATTTCTGAGATTTTTGAGTCAGTCGCCTCTAACAGCTGACAGTAACCTCTTAAATATGTTGGATTGAGAAATGTTTGATTGGTTCTTGCCCACTCAGAGTTCTCTACTCTCTCCTGTATGCTCACTCCCTATAAATTTTTCTTCGAGTGACTTTGTATGTTTAGGAGACGCTCTTCAAGCATGAAAGAAAATCATTAGGCAAACGCTCCCCGTCAAGACCTTGAATTTCTCGCTTAGCTTTTCAACGTGATGTGAGTGCTGAATCCTGTTAGGGCTTTTTTCGATAGTTGCGCTTACCTCCCACCTAACTCTAATAATGGTGATCCCGACAAATCTTTTACATCTTTTAATTGATAAGCCGGAAATCGCGGACCGAGACGAATCCAATGGTTCACGTGAGGGGACCTCCTGCTTTACCCCCTAACTGGGCTCTACCAGCATTATTACTGAGACCCTTCATCATCCTCGAGTTGCTATAAAATGAGGAATTAATGTATGGAAGGTTAACGTTCTCGCATAATCAGCTTCTTCCTTCTAATCTCTTTGTTAGCCTCGTCTTATTCTCAAGCCAACCCAACGCAAATGGCCTCCTCTCCCGTACGCACTTTTTCAACTGATGTCTTGGCCTAGTGGGAAAAGCTTTATAACCTACTGGGTCGCGGTTACGTACACATAACCGATCATTCTGCGACCGAGGATGAAATCCGTGTCCTGCTCGAGGACCTTGATACCACTTCTCTCGAAGGTACTACACTGGGGAGGGAATATAGAATTTTCCCGACTCTCTTTGCACACTCCTTAGAGGCCTACCGTGCTGCCAATCGGGAGGTTCTCGTGGCTCGCGTCTTGCGAGCTCGTTATGAGGATCGATCTGATCATTTGGTGCTGACCAACTATCTGGCCGATAGTTATAAAAAGGCCGTCGAGTTTGCTAATGAGCGGGTCGCGACGCTGCTTCGCGAGAGGAGAAATCTGGTGGAGCAATTGGCCCTATCCCTGACCACCGGCGAGCATGACCGCCGCAATGTCCTGTTGAGGCTTCAGAGCGACTGGCAGGAAGAACGGCTCGACAAAATAACCGTGGACATAGCTCGCGGGAATGGACTGGTTCGAGACCTGGAAACAATCGCCGAAGAACATGAGGCCAAGGTCCCCGAAGTTAAGGGAGAATGCAAAAGTCTTCTCCTCAGGCTTGCCGACCATGACATGCGGAGTTGGGAGTATGAGCAGAGCATTAATAACATGGAGGGTCAGTTGGGCTCCTTCGTGTCGTTAATTAGGGCTCACTTCGGCTTTACTTTTCTACCCCGAATTGTATGACCTGCTTTTGAAAACCCTCCACTGAGCAAAATAAATGAGAACTCTTGTGTGTGTGTTTTAACTTCTGTATGGTTCATTTCTTCGAGCATCCGAACATCTTCAACTTGGGTGAGCCGAACCATAATATCAATAAGCCGAGCAAATATGTCCTGATTTTATAACTCGCTCATGATCAGATGAGATAATAGCCTTAGACTTGTCCAGGAAAAGATTTCTCTCTATTACATATTTTTTTACCTGCAAATAAAAAGACAGAATCAGAAGGAATAATTTGAAAAAGAAATCAAAAACCCCTTTCAATCCTATGCTTGCCCATGATTAGTAAGGACAAGAACTTTTACAAGGGTTTTAATCTTGCGCGAAAAGTTTTTATCAATATTCCTCGAAAGAAAGCATACTATTGAAAGGAATGTAATTCACAATAATCGCTTTTGATCAATTTCGAGAGGAACGAATTACTCAAAAGTGCGAGGCATAATAACGTGTTTTAAATTTAATTGAAGATACGGCATCCAAATCAAGGCCGTTTTGTTAAGAACGAGAGTAATTTGGACATCTATCTCGTCATTAAATTCAAAACAACGCCGATATTCTCGATCAATTATCGTGGATTACCAGCGACGTAAAACATGCATGGACCAATTCAAGTGTATAATTCCTTCTAGCGAAATTGGGGTTGGATTACCCTATACGACCAAAAAGGTCGTGCAAGATTTCCAATTTTAATTTCCTCTAAAGGAATTATAAACTTGACTTGGGAGTATTCGGATGATTAGAGAAAATGCCACTATCACATTCCCATGACCTGTCAAAAGAAATACAACCAAGTTCCATCTAAATGTATACACCAATAGATCCCTAATACAATCGCTCTAAGGGGTGAGATAGAGAAAACCTCAGTAAAAATAAACCCTATACAAGAGGACTAGTAATGGAAAATGAAATAAAGGAATGTGATTCTAACGTTTAAGGATGCCCCAGTTTTGATCTGTGCCTTCAGGATCACTTGCCCCAACTCGTCATCTTCATTGGATGATACCTCAATAATGTCCATAGTATGCTCCTTATCGCACACTCGGTGTTCGTCGTGGGATATCACCCTCCTCGTCTTCTATCAAGGACGTTAGGGACAAACGCACATATCTATCCTCGAAATGGCATTTAATCTAATCACAAGAATGCAATGAATGAAATGCCTATATTTATATGAACAGTGATATATTTGGGGGGATAGAGAGTCTTACCAACCCAACTCGTCGACTTATGTGCGGTTTTAGGTGTACCAACCGCCCAAAGACATGCGCATGAAACAAGTGATGGTAAACTTCTAAAAATCAGAGGGTTTGGCACCTAAGGTCAAGGTTCCCACCTCGAGTTCTAGAAAGAGCCGATTCCATTGCACAGCTATCGTTGCATTGGGACTCGATCCATAGTTCGAAGTGAGCGGAATTGAAAAGTGGATTACCCCGTGTTTTTCCTCACGGAGATTCCATTTTCAATTCATTCTATTGTGTTCCTAAAGACGACGCCCGGGGTTTTAGGCGCGGTTGTGTGTGTCCACGTGTCGTGATCATCACAATGCAAGTCATGCACAACAGTTTATCAATCAGCACTTCAAATCATCCACACAACATACATTCCTACGCCCAACCTGCATAAGACAATGTTAATCACGGACTACCCCCCTTATCACTCCAATCTGCAAAAACATATAACACCTATCATGAGAGGACTTACCTCACCTTCACGAGCGCCTGCATGGTTAGAAAAATCACTCAGCATTTTAATTACGGCCTAAGTCCACTTGAGGTCTAGAACCTTTGGTTCTAGAACAAATTCCCCAGTGGAGTCGCCAGCTGTCGCGACCCGTCCGGAAGCGGACGCGGCTAATGGATTACCGATCGCGGGTCTTGGATCGGCGCGGGCCCTCCCAGGCCCATACCAAATCGCGGCGGGTTTGTTCTTCGACGATAAGAGTCGATCGCTTTCGACCTTCAGTGTGGTCGTGGTGGCATGTGCAAATTGTGCATGCATTTAGAGTCGCCACCGGTCTTTCTTGGAGGGTAGACCGGAAACCTTACTGACCGATTGGGAGAGATCGATCAGTTCTGCGGAACCAGAGATTTTGGGTTCGGGGACTTGGTTACGCTGGTGTCATTACCAACGCCCTTTCGGTACCTAACGCGAGTGATGTTCCTAGCTAAGAGTTCATGCATGCGCAAGTTCGGGTGATGTAGGTTTAATTCAGGGTTTCATGCAGATTGGAAGACTATTCCTATCAATCACAATCAATTTAAATGAAAGCGCAATCAAGTGCATAAATAAATCACATCAATGCACGTCAATTCACATCACATGGCCTCCTAGTATAGCCATAAGAGCTTAGGGAAGGCGTGATTTAGGACCGAGGTAAAATGGGAAGATTTGGAGGCGATTTAGCCCGGAGGGCAAAATCGTCAATTTTTGGAAGACGATTCGCCCAAAGGGCGAAATCGTCATTTTTAGGAATGATCGGGTTCAAAACACCCGGGATGAGCCTTGGTCAATTGACTGTGGCCATTTCCTATTTTTTTGGGATTTTCCTGGATTTGTTTTAGAATTTTTTTGGAAGACGGTTTGCCGGAAGGGCAAAACCATCATTTCTGGAAAGATCGGGGGGTCAAATGACCCGGAATAGGTAATGGCCAATTGAATGTGGCCATTTCCTATTTTCTGGAATTTTTTTAGAATTTTTTAGAATTTTTCCGAATTTTTTTGAATTTTTTTTTTATGATTTTCTATTTTTTATTGATTTTTTGAATTTTTTTATTTTTTTTATTATTAAAAATAATAATAATAAAAAATTATTCGGACCGGGTCGGATGACCCGGCCCACGCCCGGATCCGCGACCCAGACCCGGCCCGCACCCACCACCATCAAAACGGCGCCGTTTTTGGTTTATTGATTTTTTTTACCAATTTCTTAATTCAACAGAAAATCCACGGATCGGACGGTTTTTATTGTGCCACGTGGCCTCTTCTGGTGCGTCTGATCTCAGACAAGATCGGACGCTCCACAGAGGGCCACTTGGCACAGTTTCGGCCGTTGGATCTAATTGTATTTATTTATCCAAAAATCATTTTATTAATTCTGAAAATCATTTTTATTTATCCAAAATTCCCAGATCACGACACGTGGCGAAGCCACGGCCGTCCGATCTGGGCTTTGATTTAATCGGCCCGGGCCCGCCAACGCTGACGTGGCTGCCTACGTGGCACGCCACGTCAGCACTTTGACCGGTCAGCGGTCCCCGGCTCGCCGTAGAAGACGACCGGCGCCTCGCCGGAACAGTAAAAATTCCGGCGAGGTCGCCGGAACATCGCGAACCGACGTAAAAACTCGCTGATTTTCTACCTGTTTTGGTGCCATTCGAACTCTAAGCAACCTAGCATTAGCATTCAGCGAAAATAAGGCAACATCCACGTCGGAAACCCCTCCGAAGGCGCGGCGGCCGAATCGGCTCCGGCGAGAATTCACAGAGAAATTTTTTTGCATTTAAAGCTTGTTTTATCCATTCAAGCAGCATCGAAATAAGGTTTAGGGACTTACCTGAGGTCTCGTAGGGCTCGGCGGCAGCTGTTTTCGCCGATGCAAGTCCTCGGCACAGCCCGAGCATGGTGTAGCTCCGGCCACCGTCTCCGGCGCGGTTTTTACGCAAAATAAACACATGGACGAGCTCAGAAACATATATAATGAAGCTCTACAACCAAACTCGTGACAGATAAGGCTCGGGAAGGCCCGACCGAGACCCCAAACATATACCGTTCATTTGGGCATTTTGTCGAACAGGTGACGTGCATCATGGAAATGAAGGTCGGAGGGGAAAACCGACCTGTCCGAGGGCCGACGGCGGCTGTGGAGGCTTCGAAAACAATCCTTGGATGTTGCTGAAGGTTCTAGCTCCCCGCCTCTCTCTCGTTCTCGCTCAAACTCCCCTCAGTTTCGCTCGAATTCTCCCAAACTCTCTCTCGGCCGAACTCTCCCTCTCAGCCTCCTTTCTTTTTGTCCATGGCCGACCGGCCTTTTTGGCCACTCGCCCTTGCCTCCCACCTTTGCATATTCTTCCATTTCCCTCTTTTTTTTAACAAAAACGGACGCCCCCACCTTCCCTGCTCTTCCCTGTTTCCTGGTGCGCTTTCGGCCGGTGGGTCTGCAACTAAGTTGTAGACCCGGTCGGACCGGGTCGGGTCGGGCTTGACCCGACCGGCCCGGTTCGGCCAATTCGGTCAAATTGGGCCCCAAATTGACCTATTTTCATGAAATTGATGGCAAAATCGGACTCCTTGACATGTTTTCCATCAAATAGGGGTATTTTTGTGAATCAATTGATTCGAATTTAGTGAAAACCCCAAATTGTCCCTAGGATCCGAAAATGATTTTTGCTCAATCGAGGGCCTAAATGATCAAATTGGTCAAAATTGAGGCCACCAATGGATTTATCATGATGAAAAACATAGGGTAGAGGTGTTTAATTTGAATGGGTATGCCCGCATGAAATTTAATTTTGAAAATTGTGAAACCAGGGACTAAATTGAAAGAAATTTGTGCAATTAAGCCCTTTTGTTCAAAATTGATCAAATTGGAGGGCAAATTGACCCAATTGCACTTCGAGATTTTAGAATTCAATGTCATAGCTTATGAAAAGTGAGAATTGAAAATTAAAAGACTCGAAAAGGAATTTTTTTGCTCGGTTCGTGTTTATGTTTGTGAAGGAACATAGTGACCCAAGCCGAATTTTCAAGATTTAAAGTGACACACTTGAAGAGGAAATTAAAACAAAATTATTGAATATTTTTGTGTATTTTTCTGACCACGAATGGTATTTTTCTGATTTTTTGGGTATTTTTATAATTAAATAAATTCGAAAAATATTATAAAATACCAAAAAATATTTTTTGGTATTTTATTGGTCCTCGAGGCTAGGTCAAGGCTTCCAAAGTTGATTTTGTAATTTTATGACCTTTTTTTGATATTTTTAATTAATTTTAAAGAATAAAAATCACAATAATAGATGGTCAAAAATCAGGTGTCAACAGCAGGCTCAATGGGGCTGCGCAAAGGGAGGGTGTTTGTAGGATAGAGAAGCGACCGCTTTTCGTCGTCCTAAGGCACTTGAATCACAGTACGAGTTTGAATGTAAAGAAACACCCGAAGATTGATGTTGGTTCGAGCAAGAAGATTTCAAACCATTTACCTCATACCGCCGTTGGAATTCCTTCTGATTGGCCCCATTGTGGGGTGGTTCTTGACAAGGTTATAGAAATGAAACCTCCGCTCAAAAGAGTCTAACAATGGATAACCTGCGGTGTTTATGATAGAGAAAAGAACGCCCTTCGTCTTTCCAATCTAGGTATTCACTGCGAATGATCCCTACATCTTCGAACTCGGCTCCTATTCTAATTCTTACTTCACTTATCACTCAAGTGTGTGTAGGGACGTGTTTGGGCACGGGTTGCCTCTCGTCGTCTGAGATACTCCTTTTGACGGTTTTAAACATTCCCTTTCGAAAATCCATTTCTTTTTATCCAAAATGTTCCTTATTGGGATCCTTGATACCAGATGCATGTTCCAATGCACGTGTCAGATGACTCCAAAAGATTCTAAATATGCATGAAGATGGTCTGATTTTTTTTTTGACGAGGTACTTCGCTTCGGCTGATGCCGGCTCCGGCGATCGTGGAAGTGCCTGTAAAAAATAAAAATGGTAACATCAATGGTTGCGCAAATTTGGAAGGGTTTGGGCTACAACCGATTTCCTTCCGTGTGATCTTCTGATGTATCTCCTCTTTGATTGGGGAATCGGTCCTCTGGCTGATCGTCTCTCCCTGGAAATTTCCTGCATAGAAATGCGTATGTGCATAGATGTATGCAAGAATTTCAAATGGCTCGGGTTCCTTGAGGAAAGAGTGCCGCTTGGGGCTTCTGATTCAATCATGGATAATACTTCTTGAGGGCATCAGTGTTTACAGGGTACCCCAATTCTACTCCCTCCGCGTTTACAAGAATTACAGCCCCTCCAGGTAGCACCTTTTTAACCACGTACGGCCCTTCATAATTTGGGGTGAATTTGCCCCCAGGATGTTGCATGCTCGGGAGTGTCTTCCTGATGACAAGATCATTGGTCTCGAATGTCCTCGGCCGGACTTTTCGGTTGAAGGATTGGGCAACCCGCTTTTGGTATGTCTGGCCATGGCAGATTGCTTTTAATCTCTTCTCATCTATCAAATTCAATTACTCATACCGCTGTTGGACCCAATCCGCCTCCGTGAGCTCGATTTGGGAGAGAATCCTCAGTGACGGGATTTCTGTTTCAACCGGTAGGACCGCTTCCATACCATATACCAAAGAATAAGGCGTTGCCCCGGTAGAAGTTCGAATCGAGGTCCGATATGCCATCAATGCATACGGGAGCCTTTCATGCCAATCACGATAGTTTTCGGCGGTCTTGGACAGAATCTTCTTGATGTTCTTATTCGCCGCCTCGACCGCTCCATTCATTTGGGGCCGGTAGGGTGACGAATTGAGATGCCGGACACCAAAGCTACTCAGAAGGTTCTCCACCGTTTCGTTGTTCAGATTCGATCCGTTATCAGTCACAATTGCCTGAGGAGTCCCATATCTCGAGATGATATCCCGCCTTATAAACTTTGCCACGTTCTTTGCGGTAACATTTGTGTATGAGGTGGCTTCTATCCATTTCGTGAAGTAATCGACTGCCACGAGAATGAATCGATGTCCATTCGAAGCCTTGGGATTGATTGGCCCAATCATATCTATTCCCCACATCGAAAATGGCCAAGCCTCAGACATCTGGTGTAGCTCTTTCGGGGGTGCATTGATCCTATCTCCGTACACCTGACATTGATGGCATGATCTCACATGTTGATTGCAGTCAGACTCCAGAGTCATCCAATAATAACCCAATCGCATGATCTTCCTGGCAAGGAGATGGCCATTCATGTGGGGGCCGCATTCTCCTTCATGGATTTCTCTCATGAGTAATTTAGGCTGCGTATGGATGGTGGCTGGGGAAACTGTTTCTGTTCCAAAAGTGTTCCGGAAACACTTTTGGAGCAGAAACGCGTATGGTTCAAAAATGTTCCGAAAGTGTTCCGCGGAACACTTTTGTGCCAGGGAACACTTTTGAAGGAACAAAAAAAACTTGCTTCTGGGATTTTGGAACATTTTTTGGAACATTTTTTGGAACACTTTTGAAATCACCATCCATCGTCGCTGACGGGATTACCACTCGCCGCCTCTCTAAAAGCCGACCGTCGACGGTCGCCGGCCGCCTTCCGCCGTCGTTGTCGCCGGCCGCCTTCCGCCGTCGCCGTCGCCGGCCGCCCTTGCCGTCCACCGGCTGCCGTCTGCCAGTCGCCGGTAGCCACCGCCGGCCCCGCCGGCCGCCTGCCACCGCCTCCGCCGCCGGCCCCGCCAGCCGCCCGCCACCGCCGCCGCCGCTGGTCGCCGGCAGCCGCCACCAGCCGCCGTCGCCGGCCACCATCGCCGGCGGTCGCAGGCCGCCGACCGCCCTCCGCCGCCGCCGATCGCCGGTCGACGACTGAAAAAAGTATTTTTTTTAAATTACCAAACGCGTTTTTTTCCTAAAAATCGTAATTTTGAACAGAAACACAAAAAAATATTTCTGTTCAAAAAATGTTCCCTGGAACAGAAACGCTACCATACGCAGCCTTAGCTTCTTCGGTGTCCACGCATCTGAGGAGTACTGAATCGTAGGATCTCTTATAAAGGGCTTGGCCACTGAGGAAGAATTTGCCAGCCATTTTCGCTATGTATTTCCTATCTCCTATCTGGCTCCCTGGCGGGAATTCCCCCTTTGCCAAGTAATTTTTAATGTCGTGATACCAGGGTTGATCGTCATGCCCATCTTCGATCACCATGCAGTGTGTCGGTTCCTTAGTAATGCTGATCCTCAACGGCTCGATGTCCACGCCACTTGCTACCTGAAGCATAGAAGATAGGGTAGCAAGAGCGTCTGGGAAGTGGTTATGCGTTCTCGGCAGGTATTCGAAATCGATCTTTTCGAATTGCTTAATTTCTTCTTCTAGGAATTTATGGTATGGGACGAGTTTAGAGTCTTTCGTTTTCCACTCGCCCTGGGTCTGTAGGATGATTAACATTGAGTCTCCGTAGACTTGCAACTTCCGTACTCCCATGTTGATGGCCGATTGTAACCCCAGGATACAGGCTTCATATTCCGCTATGTTATTGGTACATGGGAACATTAATTTTGCAGCCACAGGATATTGCTGACCATTTGGGGATATCAAGACTGCCCCAGTACCTGCCCCAGCTAAATTGACAGCGCCGTCAAAATACATGATCCACTTCTCGTCTGAGAGCGTTAGAATATTGTCTTCGCCTTCTTCTTCTTTTGGGGTGTCATATCCCTGTGAACCTTCGGCTAACATGTCGGCGATGGCTCGTCCTTTCACCGATTTCCGATTCGAACTCCTCACATCAAACTCCGAGAGAAGTACCTGCCATTTTGCCAATTTCCCTACTAGTGATGGCTTCTCCAACAGGTATTTGATCGGGTCATTTTTCGAGACTAGTAGTATAGTATGGTGGAGAGTGTACTGCCTCAACCTATGAAGTACCCAAACCAAAACGACACAGTTTTTTCAACCGCTGGGTATTTTGCCTCTGATGCGGTGAACTTCTTATTCAGGTAGTAAATGGCCCGCCCCCTTCCGTCATCGGGGTTTGTCTGGGCGAGTAGTGCTCCTAATGATTCTTCATGAATTGTGAGGTAAAGAGTCAATGGGATCCCAAGAGTTGGCGGTACCAAGACCGGGGGATTAACTAAGTATGCCTTAATTTCATCGAAGGCTTGCTGACACTCCGGGTCCCACTTGACCTTGGCATTCTTCTTCAGCATCTTAAAGAGAGGCTTGGCTGCTTCGGACAGCTGGGATATGAAGCGGGCGATGTAATTCAACCTGCCCAAAAGACTTCTTACATCCTTGATTGTGGAAGGGGGTTTGAGTTTAAGGATGGCTTGGACTTTTGTGGGGTCAACTTCGATGCCGCGACTACTAACCATGAATCCCAATAGCTTCCCTGACTTCGCCCCGAACACGCATTTGGCGGGGTTTAATCTCAGCTTGTACTTCCTGAGGCGTTCAAACAGCTTTCTTAACACAACGGTATGATCTTCGCCATATCTGGACTTTGCTATCATATCATCCACATACACCTCTATCTCATTGTGCATCATATCATGGAATAGTGTAACCATTGCCCTCTGATAAGTTGCTCCAGCATTTTTTAGGTCGAACGGCATGACCTTGTAACAGAAGGTGCCCCAAGGTGTGATGAATGATGTCTTGGCTTTATCTTCCTTCCTCATGCGGATTTGATTGTAGCCAGAGAAACCATCCATAAAAGAGAACCGCTCAAACCCGGCAATGCTATCGACCAGGACATCGATATGAGGTAACGGGAAGTCGTCTTTGGGGCTGGCCTTGTTTAAATCCCGATAGTCCACACAGACCCGAATTCTCCCGTCCTTTTTCATGATGGGGACAATGTTAGCAATCCATTCTGGGTACGCGATCACCTCGATAAATCCTACTTTGAGGAGTTTCATCACTTCTTCCTCGATCTTCTTCGACAGCTCAGGTTTTGTTCGCCTAAGTTTCTGCTTCTTGGGTGGGATGGTAGGATTAGTCGGCAACGTATGCTCCACAATGCTAGGGTCTAGCCCTGGCATATCAGCGTAGGACCAGGCAAAGACATCCTGGAACTCCCTAAGGAGCTCAGTTAGCCTAAGCTTTTCCGGCGATGATAAACTTTCACCAATCTTCACCTCCCTGACATTTTCTGGGGTTCCTAAATTTATCGGGACAGTACTTTCGGCTGTAAGTGGTTTAGACTCTTCGTATCGATCCCACTTACACTCAGCCCCTTCCAGGTTCTGCTCCTCGTCTTCTCCTTGAACTTGGAGGGTGGTCCCCTCTCGAGAACCCAAGTCATTCAACAACCTGATATGCATGCTTGGAATGGTATGCCTGAAATGCCATGCAGATGGTTAGTTGACAAATAGTAGAAAGAGCTTATGCATGATGGGTTTAAAAAGGAAAATTAAACCCGAGAACATGGGATGTGGGCTAATCCTCATATCATTGGGTATCCCTTTTTTGAAAGACGGTTTAGAAAGAAGAAGATTAAACCCGAGAACATGGGATGGGAGCTAATCCTCATATCATTGGATATCATTACTCACCAAAAGTTTGGAAACTAGGAGATATGTGGGAAATCGGGTCTCAGGACTTTTCTTCTTTTCCCATCTCTTTTCTTGTTCTTTTCTTTTTTCTCACTCGGATCGTCATCGACCGATTTGTGGATCCCACATGTCCCCCTTTTTTGTTTTTTGTTTTTTTTTTTGTTTTTTGTTTTTTTTTGTTTGTTTGTTTGTTTTTAATAATTGTGTTAGAGGAAAATAGAAGGTTGAAAGCGCGAGGCATCTAGTATGTGGTAGATGCGTCGGAGAGAGATAGAAATCTCTTTACTCAAGGGTGGGGATGTCGCCGTCGATCAACTCGATGATGACGTTGACATAGTCTTCTAGGAATAAATCGGCCAAGTTTGGCTCTTTCGTCGCCCCGTCGACTATCTCGTCATCCAGCCATTTGGACGTCTCGTTGAAGAAGCGGCTTAGGGGATTTTCGAACACCTTCCCCTTCGCCTTCCAGGCGTTCGACCCCAGATAATGGCCGCTCTGGCCTGTACGTGTCTTTCGATTGCCTGCCCCAGTGTGGTGGTGACCTCCCTCGAGCTGATATCGATGACTCGGCTCCGCTTTATAGCCCAAACCACTGCGATTTTGTACGGTTATTAGGCTAATCGGTTCACAAATTCCCTGAGCGTGTTTCCCCAGTCCACCCCCAAGGGTGTACCCATGCTTCAGTAGCACTTCGCTTGCCATAATTGATGGTGTAGAGAGGTCAAGGGCTTTCATGACAGAACCTGCCGGTACATGCATAATGGACATCCTTTCTATAGCGTGGAAGCCTAAATCTTCTCCCGATGAAGGTTCTATCTGGGGGATAGCATCTATCTGGGCTGTCAGGTGGTCGGTCTCAGAGTGAATGGTGACCAGCTTGTCGTTTACGACCATCCTGACCTTCTGATGTAAACTTGACGGGACCATAGTTGTTAAGGCGACAAGGCGAGCAAAGGCCTCCAAAACGCCTAGGCGATTAGGAGCCCGCCTAGTCGTCCGCAAGGCGACAATGAAGCTAAATTTTTAAATATATATATGTATAATTGTATATTTTACATTTGTACTTCAAAATTTACATTCATGATTCAACAGAGCAAATATATGCATGAAAGATTATTAAAAATAAATAACTATAAAATATATTTAAGACATAATAATCATAAAATGAAGTAGGTAAATTATCAATGCAAATGAAAGAAAATTATCAACTTTCTTCATATAAAATTACCAACTTGTTTTGGGCAACAAATGTCATTCAAGTTTCTTATTAAAGTTTACTTGTTTGTCTTAATTAATTTATTAATTTTTAACTTGCAATTTTTTTAACCTAGTTGAGAAGGTCTTCGGCACCGTTTGATAGCAAAGAGCAATTAGCAAATACAAGAGGAAAACCTAATGGGTTTGCATTTAACCTAATCTAGTGGGCTCAAAATAAAAGGGATTGGCCCTTTTGATCGTGGCCCACCGTCCATGTTGGCCCGAAAAAAAAAATACTGGGCCTTGTCAAGGCGCCCAAGGCGTCGCCTAGGCGCTCAAGGCGCCCAAGGCACCCACAAGGCGACGCCTAGACAACCAAGGCGCCTTGAGGGCAACCAACAAGGCGACGGGACGCCTTGGCCATCAGAGGGCGCCTAGGCGACGCCTTAACAACTATGGACGGGACTGCCCCGGCCGTGTGGATCCAGGGTCTTCCCAAAAGTAGCCCGAACGACGAAGAGATATCGATGATGTGGAAACTAATCAGAAATTCGGTGGGGCCAATGGTGATTGATAGCTCGATTTCTCCTGTAACCTCACTTTTGGCGCCGTGGAAAGCTCGGATGGTGGACTTTGATGTCCTGATTGAGTCATCTTTTATCCCTAAACTTCTAAGAGTGTTCAAGGGACATTTATTGAAAGCGGACCCATTATCCACTAAGACTCGGGATATTCTCTTCCCGCGGCACGCGGCCGATATGTATAGTGCCCTGTTGTGTCCGCGCCCTCCAGCTACGAAATCTTCATCAGAGAAGGACACTTGATCCTGTAATAGGATCGAACCGACGAAGTTTTCTAGCTGGACTTCGTTGATTGTTTCAGGGACGTGAGCTTCATTAAGCACTTTTAGAAGTGCAGTCCGATGTCTTTCAGAAGTTTTGAAAAGCTCGAGAAGGGAAATCTGCGCGGGCATCTTTCTCAATTGCTCTACAACTTCGAACTCGTTAGTTCTTACGATAGCCAAAACTTGTCTAGCGTCCTCCTCTGTTACCCCTCTCTTTTCTGCGACGCCCTCTTTATGAACTAAACACCTTCCAAAACGGGTGATAGCGTCCACATTGTCAGTGCCGTAATTCCAATGAGCTGCCTTGGGGTTATAAGGTTCGGTTGCGGGGAGAATGATTACCAAAGGATTGTCCTTGGTGATTCTGATGCTGGGGGATTTGTCGGCTTCCTCCGTGGCTTCAGTCTCGGTCCCACCACTCTCCTCATGCGTGACGTCAAACTCAGCAAGGTTGATTACAAGCGGGGTTGTTCCTCCCACCATGCAGATAGACCCACTCAAATATAACTCCTCTGAATTGTATCCTTTTTTCGAGCTGGACAGACACGTAGAGGTGGATCCAGATTTGGAGGGTCGAAACCCCTCGTTGATTCTCCTCAAGAATTGGATCGGATTTTCCGTCCTCTCCATCTTTGATCCTCGAGTTCGATCTTGCTGCCAAGCCCACTCCATTCTTTCTAAATCGCTTGCCAAGTGAGCGAAAGATTGATATTTATAAGAGCATATAGACATAGCGGCCTCATGGGGCATGGCTCTCGTGAAGTATTCCATTAGCTCCTCCTCTGTTAATGGGGGGTATACTTCCGCAGCAAGCCTTCTCCATCTACACGCGTAGGCTTTAAAGTCTTCGCCCCCCTCCTTTTTTGTGCGAATTAGGTCTTCACGGCCAAAGACGAACGCTTGGTCGACGTCATACCTGTCTAGAAACTGGGCCATGAACTCATCCCAGGTGATTGACTGGCGGTGATCGAGCATTCGAAACCAGGTCAGGGCTGGGCCTTCCAAGCTGAGCCCAAAGTTCTGAATGAGTGCTCCTTCATCTTTGGAGAGGCCAAAAACTGCCTTCAGATAGAATAAGATATGCTTTCTCAGACACCCCTTTCCGCTGTATGTTTGACAAAAAACGATATCACCGACTTGTCCTGTTGAGGGAGCTCTGACTCCTGGGGGTAAAGGGTCCATCGGGACTTTTACTTTGGTCAGGCTGTCAGACAAATCTCGACACCAGTTCTCTAAATCAGCGATTCTGCAATTCTGTTCATCTAATACCCTCTGATATTCCATTAGCAAGAGGTCGTTCCTCTCAGGCCCGTCGTCCATCATTCGTTTGGTCAGATCAGTCAACATATCTACTAGCCCGACCATACGGGCCTCCAGGCCAACTAGTCGTGTTAGCATCCACTGGTCGTCTTCTATTTTCGGAGTCTGCGTGGGGATAGCTTCATTGATTTGTTTAGCTTTTTTCGGTCCTTGGGGATCATCCATGCCTCCCCACCCATCAGGAATCACTTCTTTGTGGTCGTCGAAGAAACCAGGAGGAATAGAATACGACACCTTGAAGTTATAGCCTCCACTGTCTTGCCCCAAATTATCAATTATTTCCCCTCTTCGGAGAGCTTCCCGTACGAACCTGCTATCGCCCTGGCGAGCCTTCTTTAAGTTTTGTTCATACTCACCCAGCTCTTCCATCTCTCCGACGCCATCTATGTTCAGTAAATACCCTGTAGGAACATCCCAGATTTTTCCTCTTGTGGCTTTCAGGGAGAATTGGTCTGAATCCATGTTGATCCTTGCGTAATATCCTGGGAAGTGATGACTGCCGACTTCGGCGATAACACCCATGTTGACTAACTTGGTTAAACAAGCCCTTTTTTGACCCTTGGTGGCTTCGTCATGTCGCGGATATTGCGAAGCCATAGCTAGTACTGCCTCCATCCTAGGCACATCAATCAGAAATTCCAAGTCACCTCCTAAATCGACGTCGAATACGGCGTTGACGGTGTGTTCAGGTAGGGGGTTCTGCTGAACATTTGGACTAGCCCCGTCAAACTCCAGTAGGTTATTGTCGATAAGAGCTTGTACGTCGTACTGCAGGGCCCGACAATTATCCACGTTATGCCCCTTCTCACCCATGTGGTATACACACGCTTGGTTTTCATCAAATCCGGGGAACCTTGGTGGCTTTGCCCTTGGCGGTTTCTTGGCTAGTAACCTAGCCTCAAGGAGCTTGGGTAGTAATTTCGACATTAAAATTGGGAGTGGTGTAAATGAGGGAGGCCCTCTCCTTTTAGGCTCAGGATTCCTTTGATTTGCCCAAGAGGTGTTTCCTTGGGTCGGGGTCGAATCTTCGAACCTTCTCGGCTTCGGAGGGTTGGAGACAAAGGCTACTTCAGAATTTAGTTCGCGCTCCTTCTTTATCGGAAACTGTCGCTTAGGGATTGCTTCTGGTGCCCGCCTTTCTCGCATTGCCCATTCGTGCCTTTCAGCTACTTTAATCAAGTGTGCGAAGGTCTGACACCCATAGGTGTTCAATTTCTCGAAGTATTCGTAAGGTAAGGCCTTTAGAAATATATCTACTAACTCCTCCTCGGGGATCGAGGGTTTGACTTGGGTGGCCAACGCTCTCCATCTTTGCGCATACAAGCGAACGCTTTCGTTTCTTCCCTTGGCGGTCCTAAGCAGATCCTCCCTCGTGGGAGCGGTCATAGTGTTAAACTTATATTGACGCAAGAACTCCCCCGCGAACTCATCCTAGTCATCGTACTTCTGAATATCCAGCTCCACGTACCAAGACAGAGCGGCGCTGGCCAGGCTCTCTTGGGAAGTGTTGATAAGCAGTGGTATGTGGTCTGAGTACTTAGCCATCTTATACAGATAATACTTGAGATGGGTTTTGGGACAACCTGTCCCGTTATATTTTCTCGAAAAATCTGGTTCTTTGTAGTCCGCCGGGACTTCAATCTTCGCAAAGGGTGTGATCTTGTCATACTTGGACAATTCAAATCCCTGACTGGTTAAACACTCATCTATCTTAGCTATCTGTTTGACCCCTTCGTCAACTTTGATGGGTTTCTCCCTTTATCTCTCCTCCAGATCGATCACCACAAGGGATGCTTTCGGTGGAACTTCGGGATTAACTGCCGGATTTGCCCCAGGGGCAGCCCCGCCAACGTCAGAGGTAGTGGGCGTCGTCGGGTTAGCAGCCTGGTTGAGATCAAGAGGCGGAGCGGGCCTATCATTAGCCGTGACCCGTGCAGCCCTCATTTCGGTCATCATCTCTATCATCAATTCAGTCATTCGATCCATTCGTGTTTCCAGATTCTCCAGGTGCGAACCAACCTGCTCATGTTCCATGCGAGCCTGTTGGCGAGCCCGAGCTCTAGTCCTCGTGATTGAGGATCACCTGTTTGAGAAGGCTAAAGTCAGGTTTGTCGAAAGGAAAGACAGATCATATGGTATGCGACCTCCTCATCCGCATGTCGCGGTGGAGACAACAGTCGGGCCGTGAGTACGTTCCCCTGCCCTAGGCTTTTTACATCGCCCGTACAGACAAGCCTGCTATTAAGCAGGGAGTAATCCATGCTAATTACAATGGGGATTTTGAAGAGATATCTTGATAATGCATGAATTAAGAGCGTTCATTACAACTAAAAAAAGGCTCTCGAAAGAGTTTGATTAAGATGCGATTAAAAAAAGCTCTAATATTCTAAACTCGATGGGAAGTCACGCTCTTCATGTCTGGTCGCCCATCCTCAGTCATCTTCCGGCATTGTCGAGAAAGTACGTTCTTCATCCGTAAATCACTTCGTCTTCAGGATAGGTGGACGATCCTACAGCTTCTGGTATGTACGGTTCCACTCCTGGTACGCACGAGAACACGTACTCTGGGACATACGGCTCGATGGGAGTCGGGCGAATCCTTTTGAAAGCTCGGATGTATTCCTCAGAAGCCCGATGGAGGTCCATCTCGGGGGTCATCTGATCTGGCCACTCCACGACTTGAGGGGGGGAGTCTTTCAATGCTTGCTCAATGCCATCAATCATAGTTTGGAGGCGCACCCTAGTCTTCTTGGTGATCGGCCCTTGGGGAACATCAAAGGCGAACTCATCAGGAGGGCTTTGAGGTGGGATTTCCTGCAGCATACCAAACTGTCTGACAACTCTGATTGGGTAATACGATACGGCTCCGGTAAATCCCAACAGCGGAATCGGTCCTCCATCTTCAGTAGCAATGCGAGCCTTGGTCATCTTTGGTCGCCTCAGCCGCCATCGGAGCTGTCCAGGTTCTAGTTTCTCAAGGAATTTGTACCAATCATTGAAAGAACGATCGGTAATGAGTGATTGGCATTTGACAAAGGACTGGATGGGGTGGATATCCTCATCAATTCGGTTGCAACCCGCGCGAAGATTGAGGCTTTTGAGATGAGAGGTGAGCCACATAAAGAGAAGGCTGTTGGACGCTTGGAAAGTGGTCTTTCGAGCGGACTTAGAGTGTTCAAAAGCGATTTTGTAGCGGCTCAGGGAAAGAAAGGTCTCAGCGAGGATCATATAAGAGTAATCTAATTGGTCACATGCCTGTTGTACTATGTGAACGATGAGAGGGTTGAATATGGTTTTAGACGTGGGAAATAGGACAAACCCAAAGAAGGCTAGGATGAAAACCTTTCCAGCTCGATGACCTGTATTGACAGGTAGGTTGGAGTAGTTGTCGAACAGGAACGAAAAGGGGAACCTGTTAGAGTGAGCCTTGAAGATTTCTTCGACCTTGGGAATCTTGAGGCGAAGAAATCTGGAGAGTAGCTTGGATGGATCGAGGCCCAAAGGAGGCTGGACTAGCTGGTCTTTGAACTTCACCCCTATGACGGTCGCGTACTCTTCTAGCGTGGGCGTGATCTCCAGGCCTTCGAAATTGAAAGTCAGTGTGGTTGGGTCCCAGAATCGCGCCATTGCCTGTATGAATGCTGGTTGATATTTGACCTTGAGGAGGTCGACAAGGTGCCCCAGCCTCTGCTTGACGTAAGTCTGATTAGTCTCGTTGAGGCGCCCCCACCAAATCAGCAACTCTCTGCGCGGGGCGGGCATGATCTGGATGTCGTCTCTCCCCATCGAGTCTAGAATATGAAAATGTCGTCCCCAAATTAATTACCATGGATTACTCGGTTATTAGATTCGTTTAGCTCATTATTCTCTCTTGATGTGACGAGGGTTAGGGCCCCTCATTTAATCAAATCGAATATTGAATGAGGGTTCCAACCCAAGTCCCATTAAGGTGTATAATGAATTAGACGGAAATAATGATGTGATGCAGATGATATGCTCATGCGAGATATGGACTGATTTAATTTCATGTCTCCAGCGCCATGAAACGGGGATTAGATTCTCCGACTTGCGTTAAAAATGTCAAGTGTGAGTTCTAATGATAGTTTCATTTGTATGAGACATGTAATTGAACCAGAAAATCCGAATGGTTGAAAGAAATTCCAGTGTCACCTTCCGATGTCAGGACGCCTAGAAATGACTCAAAAACCAAAGTACCGAAGGTAGAAGGGAGTTCCACAGGTGGATGCTCCTTACAGACTTGAAGACTCAGATAAATAATTAAACAAGGAGACAGTCAGAATGCGACCCTAGAGAACCTAAAGAGATGCCCCAAGTCGAATCTTCGAGGAATATCGCCTGTCGTCCTTGCTCCAGCTAGCTCGGGTCGCCGTCTTCATCAGATGAAATGTCTATAGGGGTGGAAGAGGACGGCTGGCTCTCGAGAGACTCTTCTTCGTCCGACGAAATCTCGATGATTTCTGGAGGGGACGCTGGATTTGCTCTTACTCTGCTGAATATGTCCCTTAACCTCAAATAAATGTTCTACATCTTTTCCTTTTCGTACACGAATTTATGTTCGCGTTCGAGTTGCTCGGCAGACTTGGTGTAGAAACAGTCCGTTCCTCGGATAAGGTTGCGTCCAGTAAGTGCCCTCCCTTGGATAAATCGGAACGAGTGGAATCCGTTGAATGTCTCGGTAGCTTGATGACGAATGGCACGTCGCTCGTACTCGAATATCTCGGGAATCTTGGACCGACTTGGAGAGACCATCTCTACTCTATCCATACTATAAAATGGAATTAGACTCAACCATCGGATTTAATGAATGCAGCATGTTGTGCGAAATCAAAGATGGCAGACAAATTAAATAGAAATGGAAGGACCTTACCACAAGCGATACCTAATGAATTTTGGTTTTAGGTATACCAACCATCCATACACATACGTATGAGACAAGTGAGGCTTGACTCTAGAAATCAAAATGGCTCAGGTATGGACCTAACAGCTTCCCACTATTCGAGTCGATAAATTCGTCCATAAGCGCAATCCCACAACAAATGGATAAAAGAATCGACTTGAATAGTGAGTGGGATCAAATATGGTCAACCCAAGCGCAAATCCACGCTAGAGCCTCGCATATCGATTCCCTATCTATGGCTACCTAAACAGGTGATTTCACGGCCTGGGTTTGGGCGCTTTGTGCAAAAGTGTCGTGATCCTCAAAAATGCAGGTGAATCATGCACAACAATTTATATATCAATCAGCGCTTCAAGATCATCCACATGACAAACATTCCTACACCCAACTTGCATAAGACAATATTAATCATAGACTACTCCCCTTATCACTCCAATCTGCAAAAACATTTAACACCTGTCGTAAGTGGACTTACCTCACCTTCAAGAGCGCCTACAGAAAACATGTCAGAAAATCACTCAGCGTTTTAATTATGGCCTAAGTCCACTTGAGGCCTAGAACCATAGATTCTAGGGGTTCGATCCCCAGTGGAGTCGCCAGTCTGTCGCGACCCGAGTTTTCATTTTTTGGATTGCGGGCAAATGGATTGTCGAATCGAGCCCCCACTCTGAAATATGGATTGCGGGCTTTCTCGACGCGGACCCTCCCAAGCCCATACCAAATCGCGGGGGGCGTTTTGAATTTTTACGCGCGTGGTTTTTGACGATAAGAGTCGATCGCGTTCGACCTTGGTGTGGTCGTGGTGGCATGTGCTATGTGTGCATGCATTTGGAGTCGCCACCGGTCCTTCTTGGAAGGTGGACCGGAAACCTCACTAATCGATTGGGAGGGATCGATTAGTTCTGCGAAACCAGAGATTTAGGATTCGGGGACTTGGTTACGTTGGTGTCATTACCAACGCCCTTTCGGTACCTAACGCGAGTGATTTTCCTAACTAAGATTTCATGCAAGCGCAATCTTGGGTGAAGTAAGTCTGATTCGGGGGTTTCAAGCAGATTTGGAAGACTAGTCCTATCAAATGACAATCAATATAAGGAAAGCGCAATCAAGTGCATAAATGAATCACATCAATGCACATCAATTCAAATCAACGGCTTCTTAATATAGCCTTAAGGGGCTCAGGGGAGGTATGATTTAGGACTAGGGGTAGACTGGGGAGACTTGGGGACGATTTCCTCGAAGGGCGAAATCGTCAAAATTCTTGAAAGGATCAGGATTCAAAAGACCAAAAAATAGGTTCTGACCAGTTAGCTGTGGTCATTTCCTATTTTTTTGGAATTTTTTTGGAATTTTTCTGAATTTATTGGGAACGATTTGCCAAAATGGGAAAATCGTCATTTTGGAAAAGATCGGGAGTTCAGAAACCAAAAATAGGTCATGGCCAGTTGATTGTGGCCATTTCCTAACTTCTGGGATTTTTTTGGAATTTTTCTGAATTTCTTCGACTTTTTGGAGACGATTTGCCAAAAGGGCAAAATCGTCATTTTGGAAAAGATTGAGAGTTCAGAGAACCAGAAATAGGTTATGGCCAGTTGATTGTGGCCATTTCCTAACTCCTGGAATTTTTTAGAATTTTTCTGAATTTATTCGACTTTATGGAGACGATTTGCCAAAAGGGCAAAATCGTCATTTTGGAAAAGATTGAGAGTTCAGAGAACCAGAAATAGGTCATGGCCAGTTAATTGTTGTCATTTCCTAACTTCTGGAATTTTTTAGAATTTTCTGATTTTCTTCGACTTTTTGGAGACGATTTGCCAAAAGGGCAAAATCGTCATTTTGGAAAAGATTGAGAGTTCAGAGAACCATAAATAGGTCATGGCCAGTTGATTGTGGCCATTCCCTAACTTCTGGAATTTTTTAGAATTTTTTTTTCCATTTTTATGATTTTTTTTATTTTAAAAAATATTTTCAAGGTCTGGTCAGACCCGGCCCGCGCCTCTCGGACGCCCGGCCCGACCCTACAGGTCAGAACCGGCCTAAACGACGCCGTTTTAAGTTTTTAGAGATTTTTTTATTTTTTATTTATTATTTATTATTTTTTTAAAACATTTTTTATCATTTTATTTAATTACTCCCGAAAACCCCCGATCGGACGGTCCAGAATACCCCACGTGGCGAAATACTATCCGTTCGATCGGAACCAAATTTTTTTATAATTTCCGAAAACTAGACCCTCATCCGACGGTCCAAAACGTGCCAGGTGGCCTCATCGGGCGCGTCCGATCTTGGACTAGATCGGACGGTCCTCAGAGTGCCACTTGGCACAGTATCACCCGTTGGATCAAAATTTTTTATTATTTTCGCAAATCATTTATTAATTCTGAAAATCATTTTTTTTATTTTCCAAAAATCCCAGATCGCGACACGTGGCCAAACCACGGCCGTCCGATCTGGGTTTTATTTTTTGCTCTCGGCTTGGTCCCACATGTTAGCGTGGCTGCTGACGTGGCACGCCACGTCAGCACTTTTGACCGTTGACCGATCGAGTGCCGTCGGAGAAGATGACCGGCGGCTCGCCGGAATCCTCACCGGAATGCACAAACCGGCTCTGAAACTTCGAATTTTTTACTCCTTTTTTCAGCATTCGACTCCCTACACTACCAACATCATCATATGACCAAAATAAGGCAATGGATACGTCAGAAATCGATCAAACCGGACCCCCACAGAACCAACGCCAGCGAGCCCATTTGCAGAAAATTTTTCTTGGTTTAAACTCGGTTTCGTTCGTTCACATAGCATCCAAGAGAGGTTTAGAAGCTTACCTGAGGCCATTTCAGGCCCGACGACGACTGTGCCCTTCCGTGGAACTCTCGATCCGAACCGAGTCCGGCGAGGTACCGAACCAACGTTTTCGGCGCAAACCGATGCAAAATAAAAGCCAAACCGAGCTTAGAGTCGACTCTAGTGAAGGTTCAAGATCAGACTCGCACGCAAAGAGGCCGGAAATGGCACGACCGAAAGCTAAGAACTAACAAGTTCATTCGGGCATTTCGTCGAATACATGGTGGACATGCGAGATATAAGCATTTAGGCTAGATCCACGGGCATTGCGTACAGAAGCAAAGCGGGAGAGCATTCAAACATCACTAGAGACATTGCAAAGGACGACAACATACATTTGGTTCGGCTCGGTTTGGTCGAGAACCAAATCGAGCTGAACCCACAGAATATTCGAAACAGAAAAACAGGGGAGATGATGTGGGGGAAAGAACCGACCTTTTCCGAACTGGTCGATGACGATGGTGGGTTCGGGGATGACGGGTCGTGTGCCTAGAAGCCTCCGAATGCTCCTTCAAACCTCGGTTTCTCTCCAGATCCGCTCTCTCTCTCTCTTTTTGCCGGCCCCGAGCTGCTCTGTTTCGTGGGTCCTTGAGCTCCGGCCACCTCTCTCTCGCCTTTTGCTCTCTCGTTCTTTCCTTCTGTGTGTGTGTATATCCCCTCGTCTCTCGCTCTGTGTGTGTGTATATCCCCTTTTTCCAATGGCCGCGCCCCCCTCTTTTCTGTTTTTGCGACCCCTCTCTCTCTCCTTTGTTTTCGCCACCGCTCTCTCTCTCCGTCCTTCCACGACGTCCCTAACGGTCGTCCTTTCTTTGGTGCCAGCTCCTCCACGCCTCTGTCCTCTTGTGCAGTAGAAGACAAAAAAGAGGGATCTTTCCAACGTCTCGCCAGCAGAGGGGAGAGAACGTGCCCGAAAAACACTCTGCTGATCCTTGGTGCAGACCCGGATCCGTCGGATCGGGTCGAGCCCGATCCGATGGATCCGGTTTCACAAATTCGTCCAAATTGAGCCCCAATTCGATGATTTTTTACAAAATTGATGTTGAAATTAGGTTTCCTAGCATGGTTTCCATGTAGCATGGGCGTTTTCATGAATTTTTGGCTTGGAATTTAATGAAAACCCCAATGTTCGCATAGGATCCGAAATTGATTTTCGCCAAATCGGAGGCTTAAACGATCAAATCAATTCAAATTGAGGCTACCAATGAGTTCGGGACGATGAAAAATATAGGGTAGAAGTGTTTAATTTTCATGGGTGTCCCTAGCAACGATTTAATTTTAAGAATTGCAAAGTCGGGGACTAAATTGCAAAGAAATTTGTGCAATTAGGCCCTTTTTATCAAAATTGACCAAATTGAAGGCCCAATTGACACGATTTCACTTCAAGGCTCTAGGTCAAAATGTCATGGCTTATGAAAAGTGGAAATTGAAAATTAAAATGTTCAAAAAGAAGTTTTTATGGTTGATTCGGGTGTATGTTTGTGAAGGAACATAATGACCCAAGTCAAATTTTTGAGATTTATAAAAACCCTTACGAAAAGGGAATAAAAATAAAATTATTGACTATTTTTGTGCATTTTTCTGACCACGAATGGTATTTTTATGATTTTTTTGGGTATTTTTATAATTAAATAAATTCGAACAAATATTAAAAATTACTAAAATTATTTTTGTTCAAAATTGGTTTCTAAGGCTAGGCCAAGGCTTCCAAAGTTGATTTTGTAATTTTATGACTTCTTTTTGCTATTTTTAATTTATTTTAAAGTAAAATCAAAATAAAAGATGATTAAAAATCAGGTGTCAACAAAGGTCAGATAAATCAAACAACTTTTTAATCGGCTCAAGTCCTCTGGAATTCGTAACTAGAGATTCTTGTTCAGAATAAGTCCAAGTGGAGTCGCCAGTCTGTCGCGACCCTCTCGAGCGCTTATCGGGCTAGCGGGGGTTACTGGGCCGTCCGATGTTGCATGATCGGACGCGGGCCTCTCCCCAGGTCCATTACCCAAATCGCAACTGCTGGATATACGTGGTTGACCTTCAGTGTGGTTTAGTGACATGTGATAAGTGTACATGCCAAGGAGTCGCCACCAATCGTTTCGTGGAGGGTACGATCGGAAGCCCTATCGAATAGTTGGGAGTGGTCTATTTGATTCTGCGGAAACCAGAAAAGTGGGTTCGGGGACTTAGTTACGCCAACTGTCAGAGTTGACGCCCTTTCGGTACCTAAGTTGAATGGTTTATCTGATCCTTGGGTTTCATACAGACGAGTGGGGTATAGATCCTAAATCTAGGAGTTCATGCATATGGGAATAACTACCCTATCACTCACAATCATTAGAAATAAATGCGCAAATCGAGGATCCAATACATGCGGATAAAACACATGAAAGCAGCATGGCATCCCTAATGAGGCCCTATTAGCCTAGAGAAATGTCAATCAAGGATTAAGAGTGATTTGGACATGATTCGCCCATGAGGGGCAGAATCGTAATTTTGAATTATTCAGCGACAATTTGCCTTGAAAGGGGAAATTTGTCATTTTAGGTGAATTGGGAAGTCAAAAGATGGGGGAAATAGGATTGGCTATCAATCCAATCCATTTTCCATTTTTTGAGAATTTTCAGGATTTTTCTGGAATTTAAAAGTGATTTTACCCTCGGAGGGGTAAAATCGTCATTTTGGACAAAGATGATGACTGAAAATCACAAATATTAGGGTGGGTCGCCCACTTGACCCAAACCCTAATTTTAAGAAATTTTCAGGACTTGATTGGGAACAAGAAAAACGATTTTCCTATTAAAGGGCAAAATCGTCATTTTGAGAAAAGAGGCGGAACTCGAAAACCCAAGCCTAAGAATTGGTCGCCTACCTGACCCTAATTCTTACTTTGGCATTATCGGCCTTATCTCATATATACAGCAGAGGCGACTTACTCCTAAAGGGTAATATCGTCAAGTCTCGGAAGAACGGATAAGAAACCCCAAAAATAGGGCTGACCAGTTGTCTGTGGTCAATCCTCGATTTTTGGGGATTTTTGGAATGTCTAGGATTTTTCCGCAATTTTTTCACATTTTTTTTTGGAATTTTCTGGAATTTCCTAGCATTTTTTTTTATTTTCTAGGATTTTTCTGATTTTTTCATTTTTTTTAAAATCATTTTTTGATTTTTTTATTAAAAAAATGTTATTCGGGACGGGTCGACCCGACCCACTCGGGTCGGAACCCGGACCCGCGCGGATCACGGTTCCAAAACAACGCCGTATCGCATTTTTATTTTTGGAATTATCTGACTCAGATCCGACGGTTCCTATTGAACCGCGTGGCTAATCCACGCCCGTCAGATCTGATTACTAAAACCTATGGTTCAGATTGAACTGTAGACTCGATTAGGGTCGTCTGATCAGACTACTTAAACCTACGGCCACGATTAAAACCCACGACTCGATCTAGACCGCCCGTCCATACTAACCTAAACGACGTCGCCTACCGACTAACCTATACGGCGTCGTTTCAACCAATTTTTATTTTTCCTATTTAAAACTATTTCCGGATAATCCTAATTACTAATCGAACGGCCACCGTTTATTAGACTCGATTAACCTCAGCCGTTGGATCTACCTATTCGAATAACAGACCCCTAACTGCCTGCTGACTAGACAGCCACGTGGACCAATGGCCGAATGCCACCTAGGATTTTTGACTCGTTGACTTTGCCACGTCGACTTTATCTTCAACCTCGCGACGGTGACGGGATGAACGGCCAGGAGCTTCCGACGACGATCTAACGGTGAAAACTTGACTAAATTGTTCGAAACCAACGCCAATCGATTCGTCTTATCATCAAATCTCACATATATGGGATTTGAAGCACATCGATCACTAAATCACAAGTATCAGGTAAAACGCCGAGTACGGCCATGGCAATCTAATAACTCGATTCATAGTAAATCATGGCAATTCGGTCACAGAATAGTACCAATGGAGGTTCAGAAGGCTTACCTCGAGCTGCGATTGAGCTCGCTCGGCACAGATTTGGCTGGGTGACGTTGAACAGTGGTTCGGCAATGGAGGTTGGATTGGGAGACACGATTGGATGTGTTAAGAAAAAATCGATGCAAACAAGATATGCGACAGTGGTCAGTAATGCTTGGGGAACAAAATGCACACGCTAAATCAAAGAATCAAGACCGAACCTGAGTTCTGCCATTGATGCTTAATGTAAAATTCGAAGCTCTGACTTACCTATTCTTGCGATTTCGCAGGGCGCGGCCGGCGGTGATCGCTTCCTGGCGCTCTGGGCGAACTTCAAACGGTCTTTTCTGGCTTTGGTCTGGCCGGAGACGGCTCAACCGGCGCCTTGCAGTTGAGCTCGAATTCTCGACAACGGAGGGTCGGAGAACGAGCTCTCTCTCGCGTTCTCTCTCTCTCTCACACACGATTCAGTTCGTCCTTTACCAATTGAATTCACCAACCTCTTCAACAGAAAGCGATCATGAGCTTATATAGCTCTTGGGGATTTTGGCGCCGAAATGGGAGGTTGGGTAGTTGACCTTCGCACGTGAGAACACGTGCGAAATGGTCACCGTCGACCGGCAATCGACTAGTATCAAATGGTCATTCTGTTCGGGACTTCTGGTGATCGCATTTGTCACGAATTTGGACTAATTTCATCTGAGCTTTGTCGTTGTTGACTTTTGTAGGTACCGAGGCTTTGACCGGCCGATTACTCTCCGTTCTGGCGACGTTGGATGGTGCTGTTGGTGTCGATCGACAGAGGAAGATGAGAGGAATGAAACGCCCACCATTTCCCTTTCAATTAGTCGCGAGTTGACCTTCAATTTGGTCTTCAAAACTCGATCTGTCACTGTTCATCCGCAAGGGCATTTTGGGGAAGAAGAAGACACTGTTCATAACAGGTTCGACCGGTCCAACCGGCGGTCAGACTGGTCTGAACCGGTCCCGACTTGCAATTTTCCAAATTAAATCCAAATTAACAGGAAATTTTTGCAATTGAACCTCAGAATCGAATCTAGGGCATGGATTTTGTCTAAAATTGTGAATTTGCCCAACATTTCATATCAATTTCTATGAAATCCCCAAATTTTATATAATTGCAAATTAGGGAATTTGTGCAATTGAAGGCTCAAATGATCAAATTGGGGCAAATTACCTATGCCAATCAATTCAAAATGATGAAAACCATTGGGCAACAAGTTTAATTTGCAATGATAGCCTTTGAATTGAAAGTAATTTCAATTATGCTCCAATTTCAAGGACTAAAATGCAATTAATTTTGCAATTGAGCATTTTTTCTGAACAATTAGGTCAAATTGAAATAGGGGACAATTAGATTGAATGTCAAGATCCTAGAAAATGCTAAAATTGCAAATTAAAAGACTCAATTGATATTTTTTTTCTCAGATTCAATAGTATGGGTTACAAAGGAACACCTATAATTGAATCTAATTTTGGATTTTTTGTGTGGTCAAAAATGTAAGAGATTAAAATAAAAATATTGGCTATTTTTGCATATTTTTGTGACCTCAAATGCTATTTTTCTTGATTTTTTGAGTATTTTTCTATTTTCTAAAAATACTAAAAAATGTGAAAAAATATGAAAAATTATTTTTTGGTCAAGAATGGTTCCTTGGGCTTGGCCAAGGCCACCAAAGTTGATTTTGTAATTTTTTAACTTTTTATGAATTTTTTGTGATTTTTCAAAATAAAGCTGAAAAAGACTTGGTCAAAAATCAGGTGTCAACACCGGGGCCGGGTCCCGGGATGGGGTCCCGTGGCTGGGGCCGAGATCGAGGCCGAGATCGGGTCTAGGGGCCAGGGACCGGGTCCCGGGTCCGAGGCTGGGGCCGTGTCCCGAGGTAGGGTCCCGGGGTCGGGATCGGGTCTCGGGGCCCGGTCCCCGCGGCCGGGTCACCGGGGCCTGGGCCGGAATCGGGACCAATGCCAGGGCAGTGTCCTGGGTCCCGAGAACGGGGCCGGGGCCAGGGCCGGGGTCGGGACCAGGGCCGGGGCTGGGTCGGGGTCCCGGGGCAGGGTCCGGGTCCGGGTCAGAGGCCGGGTCCCGGGGCAGGGTCCGGGTCCGGGTCAGAGGCCGGGTCCCAGGTCGGGTCCGAGGTCGGATCCCGGGGCTGGGGTCGGGTGCCGAGGCCGTGACTGGGGCTAGGGCCGGGTCTCGAGTCCCGGGCCGGGGCCTGGTCCCCGAGGCCGAGGTCGTGACAGAGGCCAGGTTCCGGGGCCGGGTCCCAAGGGCTAGGGTCGGGGCCAGTGCAGGGACCGCGGTCGGGAAATATTTTAGTAATATTATTTTCTTAAATTATTGTTGTGTTTTGATAATATGGGTGAAAACGGGTCGGGCCGGGTCGGGTATGGGTCAGTCACGGGTCGGATTGGGTTTGGGTCATTAAATATGAGTCAGATGGGTCAATATAGGTCGGACCATATTCGACCCGACCCAACCCACCCATTTGCCACTTCTACTCTCGGCATACCTTGAACGAGGCCTCCGTTCCCCCCGCCATATTCGAGCATGTATTCCTTACAGATTTTAGGGATTTGGGATTGGAGACAATCGACTACCTCTGGGAACTTGTGGGGTAACGACGCGATGGGCTGCCGCGAGAAGAGGCTGAGGATCCGCATATCCCCGAGCTTCAGTAGCCACCGTCGGCAACTGGATTGTGGACTAGGTTGCCACGGCCCTGGTCGCAACTACCTTTCTAGAGACTGGCTTACTAATCCCCTAGTACTTTATGGTAGGGGTGTGCAATCAGACTGGGTTTACTTGGAAACCAAATTGGCCCACCCAAAAATAGGGTCAGGAATCGGTTCTAATTTTTGGGAACTGGTTAAAACCGGTCCGGTATATATATATACCTCACATCCTCTGTTTCGTGTTTCCCAACCCCATCTCGTCGAGCTCTCTCTATATTGTTGTCGCCATGGTCGGCTATCTCTCTCTCGTCGTGGCCACAATCAGATCATTTCATCAATACTCATATTATTTCGATAGAAAAAATGAAATCAGAAAAAAAAAAAAAAAAAAAAGGGAAAACAAGTTCTCGGATAGATCCTGGAATCGGATCGAAAAACATGGTCAGTTGCAAAACATATTTCAAGACAAACAGGATAGGTTCTCGATTCCAAAAATTGGGAACCAGTTATAATAGGGTCGATTGCAGGGGCTAGGTCTAGACCCTACTCACCAGGCTCATGCTCACCCCTATTTTATGGGACCAAAAGAAAAAATATATATAAAGGTGATTTTTTTTTTCAATTTGGAAAACGGCATTTCATTCGCATATCTTTTAGATTTATTGTTCGATTTTGATGGTGAATCTTGAAAAATATTATCCTGGGTGTTTTTCAAATTCAATCTCATGTCAAATTTTCTCATCCCGTTAGAAATGGTAGAATTGTTTTTTTTTTTGGTATAGTTCTCAAGGCTTGTATTTTTTTTTTTGGGGGGGGGGGTTCAAATCAAGGCTTGTATTGTAGAACGTTGGAATTGCTTCAGTGTTGAAGTCGGTTGTATTTCCACGTCGGAGTAGAGGTATTTGAAGTTTGATAAGAAGACGTCCGGCTTACGTCTTGAAGACAAGTAGTGTTCAAATAGAATTTTCTTCTTTAACCGACTTCATCAATTTTTCTTCTCGCGTCGACTGATGTGGGAGAAGATTTGACTTTTGGCTGGGTCAAAGTGGAACGTAAACACGTTCTAGTTGCCTACACTACACAGTAGAACAAGAACATTTAAAGTGTGAATGTGGAAAGAAGTTGAGATTAGGGATCGGATTGCACATTTCGCTAATAGCTTGGGAATTTGCAAGATTTTTTTTTATTCGCTTGTTCGATCGGGTAAAATAGCTGCACCGAACGTTGAAAAATAGTTCGATGACCACTTTAAACGAATTAAACTTTCAAATATGACGTTGCACATGGAACATAGTTTAGGGATATTAGTATGTCTGTCTCCCTAGATATAAATTACATTTTTCGAATTCATTCTAGAGTAATCTTAATAATAAAAAAAATGCCGTTTTATTCTCATTGATATCTAGAATGAGAGCCGGTAAACACACCTCCGGTTCTCATTTTTCAAAATCCAAAGACGACAAACATAAATGCATCCTCATCCCCATGCTTCCAAAAGCCTAATTGCCCTGCTTCGTCAACGCAATAAACCAGAAAAGTCTGGCGACTTGTGGCAACGATCCGCCAAGCTGAACACCTTAAACATCAGATGCAATCCCCTTTGCACCCGTCAAGCTCAAGCACCGACACCACGAACGAGCAGAGTTTGCAGAGGAAGAAGGCCGAATTGCCCAAACTTCTCACCTTCTCCCATCTCCCACATTGTTTATCCAATCTATAGGATCTAAATCACGCGTCCTCCTTTTTTTCAACCAAGTCTAAAGCTTCTGTCCACCACATAAAGATCACCACTTGACACAATTAAAAGCTTCTGGCAGCAGCCATACTTGCCAAATGTCGAAGTCTGAAAGATGAATAGATCTGCGAAATCGACCATGTTTCGTCGACGATGCAAGCTTTGCCTTCATAGACTATAATGTCATCATAAGCGCAGCCTATGTGAGAAACAAGGGTCCATGTACTCTCTACAGACTTCAACCGTTCGGACTTGGAGGGAATCGAGTACTTCTGGGAACTTACGGGGCAAGGACATGATCGACTGCCGCGAGAAGAGGTTGAGGATACGCATGTCCCAGATCTCCGACTCCTCGAGCTTCACCAACCACTGCGTGCGGCTGGAGGTGGCTCCGTCCGTTGTCATCTCGAGGGCGTAGACCGTGCTCTCACGGAGGAAGGCAGCGAAGGTATTCGGTAAGGGAATCGCGGGGCGTCCCAACGAGTCAGGGTGATCGAGGAGCAGAGCAAAGAGCAGACGCCACGGAACCGGAGGACGTCCATGAGAGTTTGGAGCCGAGTGCCGATCATGGAGAGTAGCTCCGGCGGGAGATCGGACCATGGACGTTTCCAGGTTCCCTTCATGTGAGCTCCTGCGTTTTCTGCACAAGCAATCGCAGATTTTGCGGGAAGAAGAAGAGAAAAAAAATCTCACAGCCACAAATTGAAACTCGAGCTTTTTTTTTTTTTTTTCTTCTTCTCTTGTTTTGGTAAAGTAAGATGTGTATTAACTTTCCAAATCGCATCATACAAGAGAAGGGCCAAACACAAAAACTCGAGCTCTTTGAGGCGTGCGAAAACAAAAAAACTGAAGGGAAATTGTTGTCTTCCAATTTTGATGACGGGATTTGAGTCGAATATCTTTAGGATTTTTCCCGTTTGATTTGGATCGTGAATTATTAGAAAATCTAATCTTTTTTTCTCGTTCTTGCCTAGATAAGTCTAGTTATGACGTGTGTTCGTTCTATGAGTTGCAAAGGCCACGCAAAAAGCATCTCATCAATTACCAGAAAGAATTTACTTGAAACATAAGTTTTTCAATTTGATACCTTCTTTAAAAGCAGCAAGAATAAAGAAAAATACAAATTTACTGGTGATACGTGAATGTTTTGTCAAGATGTTGCCTTGTCACGCGTGATCAAAGTGGAATATGAACACCCTGTCGAATATCTGTATTCTTTTTATAGCATTGGCAGTAGTGCGATGTATTATTATTTTTTTTTGTTCTAAAGGTTATCGTACAGTCATTCATTCGTTTTCGGAACAAGAACATTTAAAGACAATGTGGAAAGAAGTCTCGAAATGAATAGAATGATTAATGTAGGAAAAACGGAACCTCGTCATATGAGATACTACACAAACCAACGGTATAGGAAAAGGGTTCTATAAACGTTCGCTAAGGATTCTATAAACGTTCGGTAAGGGCACGAACTTGTGCCTACGATTCACCAAGCTGAAGGCCTCAATTTCGTCTGTCGAGAAAGGGGAAAGGAAGCGCTCCGCGTCGTAGATGCAATCTCCTTCGATCCAGTCGACCTCGCACTCCGGGATCGCGAACGAGTAGTGGTTGCCGAGGAAGAAGGCCGAATTGCCCAAGCTTTTCACCTCCTCCCATCTCCCACATTGGTGATTCAATCTATAGACTCTAAAATCACACGTCCTCCGGTCTCTACATGGTCTATAACATCTGGCCACTGCATAGAGATCGCCACTTGACACCACCAAACGCCTCCAGTGGCGGTGGCCGTAGTGGCTACTGTGGATTGGCTGTGAGAACCTTCGAAGTTTAAAAGATGAATCAATGTGCGAAACCGACCCCGACTTATCCACGACGCAGACTTTGCCTTGGTAGACCACAATGTCCACGTAATCGCAGCCTAAATGGCTCCAATTCTCGTCCCCGTACTTCCAATAATATAATTGCCTTTGTTGATCAATCAAATAAACCGCGCAGTGATGTTGATCAGTCCATGCACAATCCGGATGCACCACTACTCTCAGCATACCTTCTTCGGTTGCACTGCAATATCCGAGCTTATATTCTCTACAGATTTCAACGATTCGGAAATGCAGATAATCGTGTGCCTCCGGAAACTTGTGAGGAAAGGACACGATTGGCCTCCGCGTGAAGAGGCTGAGGATCCTCATGTTCCCGAGCTCCGACTCCTCGAGCTTCAGCAGCCACTGCTCGGGACTAGAGCCATCTCCGTCCGCTGGCCTCTCGAGGGTGTAGACCGTGCCCTCGCGGAGTATGATATCGGGCCTTGGTGAGCAAGGTATACAGAAAGGGACTCGTGGGGCAGGCAGGTGGATCGAAGAGCGGAACGAGGAGCAGATGCTACGGAACCGGAGGACGTCCACGCGAGTGTGGAGCCGGCTGCCGATCATGGAGAGAAGCTCCGGCGGGAGATCGGACCATGGAGGTGTCCTGGTTCCCTCCATGTGATCTCCTGCGTTTCCTGCACCAGCGATCGCAGAGGTTGCGGCAACACGAAGAAGAAGAAAAAAGTCGTCACTGCCACTGATTAGAAGAGAGCGTAGCGTATGTCCGCAGAGATCAAACCTGAAGTGTGCTGTGGATGGGTTTCCAAAGAAGAGGGTTTGTGCTTCCACGGTTGGACAAATTGAAACCCTAGCTCTCCTTCAGGCGTGCAAAAACGAAAAATTAAAGGGGAATTTTTGCTTTCCAATTTTGATGACGGAATTTCATTCGAATATCTTTCGGGATATTTGCCTTATATTTTGATCAATGAATCTTGAAAAAAAAAGCTACTCTTTCCTGGATCGTGCCAAGATAAGCCCTTATCATATGCCATAAATATCTGAGGTGATTTCCAAAATTCAGTTTATATCAAATTATTTCACCCGTTACTCCAAAGTAGAAAATAAAAAGAACATGATTGGCAACTCCCTAATTTCGAAGAATTCAATTGGAGGATAGCTCATCTTCTAATAATAATAATAAAAACATGATTGGCAATGACCTAGACAGAAATCACCAATTCACGGTGCAAAAACTTGTTCACGATCCAATTACGACAAAATGCTCTGTACGCACGATAACTTGTTCATTTCAGATAATTTTGATTGGGAATCGCTGACGTAGCGATCCAACCAGCGTCGACCATCTCACATGGTGCGGCTGAACGAGGAATCCAATAAGAAATATTTCAGATAATTTTTTTTCTTAGTCCTTGCACTCGTGGTGACATTTACTAGTGCCATCACGAGTGCAAGGCCTCTTTGTGGTGTCGGGTTTTGCTATTGTAAAGTTGTGTTTTTGTTAAAGTGAATACATGTCTTACCTTTACAAAAAAAAAAAAACTACTTTTTTTCTTATTGGAGCCGCATTTTAGACAAAATCAATTCCGAAGTACTATTTGAAGATAATCAACAGTAGTGCTGGTCATATGTTCACAGTTGCCATATACTATCCACCGCCATTCATTATCATTGGCGTATTTTTTGTGTTATGTTATCACACATTCATCCGTTTTCATTCTAATTGCGTACATGTGGAAAGAAGTTTCGAAATGCATAGAATGGTTAATGTAGGAAAATTGACCGATGAACATTTGTCGTATGGGATATTACACAACCGATGTGGTTGACATCTCTAGATATGATCTTGTGATTTATATACTAGCAGAAATGGAGATCATAATATAAATTTTTGTCAATAATGTGTCTATGAGATCTTGTGAATAATACCGAATGACTTATTTGACTTTGAGATTGAGAGTCGAGAGATTAGAACCGGATTGCACATTTCGCAATAGCTTGAGAACTTGGTGGTGACTTTTTCGCTTGTTGATCAGATAAAATCACTACACTAAACGTCTAAGAAATAGTTCAATGAATAGGTCTTAATGACATTCTTTCTTTTGTTTTTCTTAAAATAGAGTTTAATTTTTTCACATCTAGAATGAGAACCTGTTCAGGCCTCTGGTATTCATTTTTCGAATTCCAAAGATCACAAACGTAAATGCATCCCACATAAGTCTCGTACCCATAATCTAATTGCCCTTCTTCATCAACGAAATAGACCAGAAAACTTCACGAAGTCGTTCCTACGATCGGCCAAGCTGAACGCATAAACTTCTTCCTTCCAACAGGAAAAGGGGTTCCCCACGTAGTAGATGCAATCCCCTTTACACCAGTCGAACTCGCATGCTGGGACCGCGAACGAGCACTGGTTGCAGAGGAAGAAAGTCGAATTGCCCAAGCTCCTCACCTCTTCCCATCTCCCGCATCGTTGATCCAATTTATAGGCTCTGATATCGCACGTCCCCATTCCAAAAGGACAAAAGCATCTGTCCACTGCATAGAGATCACCACTTGACACCACCAAACGCTTCCATTGGCGGTGGTGGCCATGGCGGCCGCCATCGATTGGCGATGAGAAATTTTGAAGTCTGAAAGATGAATCGATCTGCGAAACCGACCCGGACTCATTAAATGACCGACTTAAAGTTTTACTAGTAAGTTTCTGGTTCAAAATTTGACTCTCTCTCTCTCTCTCTCTCTCTCTCTCTCTCTCTCTCTCTCTCTCTCTCTCCGATAATTGTGAGGTAGTTCTTATATATATAGTGAGAAAGTTAAGGTCGTAGAGACAATCTTGTAAGAGAGAGGGACTCTAGCTTTTATTGTTAGAATATATTCTAATTTGGATATATTCAATTGTGGCTTTATTAATTATGTAATTATTAATTGATCTAATAAAGGTAAGATATATACAGTTTCCTATTCTAGTCGGATATGGGGCTGGATAGTATGAGCTGAGATAGATCTAATCCTTGATGAGGGGATAGGTTTCAGTCTCTATAAATAGAGCTCAAGTCCCTCTTCTAAACCCTAATGTCCACATAACCTCACATATGGAATTGTCTGAATCGACAATGGGGGGCCGTCTCATTGAAACCAGTGATAAAGGGGTTCATAGAGGAGAAGCTCTTGAGCATCAGATTCTCGCAATTCCGCATAAAAATGATGAATTTGAAACAAGGTGCGTTAATTCTTTAACTTTATGAATATGTGATTCGTGCATCTATACGTGATGATCTTGGGTTGCTGCGTACGGATTATAGTAGTAGCTTATATGTGATATCAGAGCCTACGCGTATTAGATCTCGAATCATGTTTTCGGTAATTTTTTTTGAATTTTTTTTCCATAAAAATTAAAGAAAATTATATATTCGAAAACTACTTGTTGAGACGAGTGGAAATATATCAAGCTCGCCGCCACGCGTATTTGGACTCTTTTGTTCGACGATTGACGAAGATCATCGGGGAGGTCTCGCGTAAAGGGTCAAAATCCAAAAGGGTGGTCTTCCTCGTACACCCAATTGTTGACGTGCAGGGATAACAATAACAATGTTTCGCTGATGTGGTCTTCTCGTGCGTCCATCCATGACTTTGTTTCTCACTTTATTTTGTGTTGTAAGAGAGAGAAAAATCAAAAGGGAACTCAATTTAGGTTTTTCATCTCTACGTATGGCGTTGGCCCAAGAAGGACTTCCACTTTTGCTACAAAGGAGGTGCGGCCAATGGCCATCAGTGAGAAATCAGATATGTGTTTTCTTTTGGTGGGGTGCAGATTTTTCTTTTTTTTTAAAAAAAATTATTTTTGGCTTTTAACGTTCTCCTTAGGCAAAATGACATAAATAGTCCTTAAACTTTGGCAGAATGTTCAATCTGGTCCCTGAACTTTTAATTTGTTCAATTTAGTCCCTGAACTTTGGCAGAATGTGCAATTTGATCCCTAAACTTTTGACTTGTTCAATTCAGTCCCTAAACTTTTGACTTGTTCAATTCAGTCCCTGAACTTTTAGTAATTGTTCAATTTAGTCCCTGGACTATATGAAAATATTCAACGTTATCTCTAATCTTAAATTAACAAAAGGACTATATTGAACATTTTCCTATAATTTCGGGACTAGATTGAACATGCACTAAAATTTTTTGGATTAAATAGAACAAGTCAAAAGTTTAGGGACCAAATTGCACATTCTGCCAAAGTTCAGGGACTAAATTGAACAAATTAAAAGTTCAGGGACCAGATTGAACATTCTGCCAAAGTTTATGGACCATTTATATAATTATCCCTTCTCCTTATTCTGATCAAAGTCTGCACAAACTACAGACTTCCACTTTTGCTATAACGGAAGTTCGGCCATGAGAACATAGAAAAACCAACTAAAATTTATAATAAAAAAAGGAAGGGAAATTATATGTTGGGATTTCTTGAGCACGGTTTCCAATCAGTTAAATTAACCCTTCATCTGGAATAGTTCCAATCTCAATGAAATCAGATTGTTATTTCATTCCAAGCTAAGTTATATTATGACTTGATGCTTATCTGGTTGCTTATTTTCTAACTCAGTTAAATTGAGGAAATTCCTTTGGTGACCACACGAAACAAGAAGAACCATGCGTAGAGAGAATAAGGTGCGCGTGACAACTTGGACCGGTAAATTTCAGATATCGACATGCTCGTATACTCATGCTCTACCAGGTATTTTTTATGGTTTCATGAAATACAGGTACAAGTTTATATGAAAGTACCACATGCAGTTATGTGGAACATGATTTATCGTTTACATGTTTATGGTTTGACATGTATTATTGGTTGTATCGATGATAATTAGCAAGGCATATAATTTTGAGGAAAATTGCCCATAATTTCTGAAATTACATGCATACAGTAAATGTGAAATATAAAGTTATATCCCAATTTCAGGTAAATTCAATTGGGTTGTGACCGCCAAAGCGGCACACTTAGTTGAGTTTAATAAAGAACATTATACAAAGTATTGGGATGTCTCATGTTTTAATGCGTAGTTATACTCCCAAAGGAGCTAAGTGCGTATTCTTGCATGGAGGGTTACATGTACAACATATGGTTGAGGATTGATTGGTCTAAGTGCTGTCATACACCCAAAGGTGGTGATTAACGAAGATTGAAATAAATTCTCATGGCTGCTGTAATGTAGGGAGTATACAACTGCATGTCATGTTTTCTGCCCAAAGGTGATTATATGATGATGTATGTATCTCTCAAGGTGAAATTTCACATTATGCTAATTAAAAAAAATTGATTATTTTTAGTCACCGTTTCTGTGAACGGCAACTCTGTTAACATTGAGAATTGAGATTCATTAAGAACTGAATGAGGATTATCTGTTTACAAGGATTGGCAAATATTTGTATTACTCTTGTCAAGAAAGACCATTTAGTTCTCACTTTCATTGGTGAGAACTTTCAAAAGCATTATGTGCTTATTGAATAAAGAGTGATCGGATTCGCTTATTTGATATGAAGCGATCCATTAAAGAACACTTGAAAAGTGTTTTCTGCTAGTTAACTGCACTGTTAAGTAAATAAAGAAGCCTTGAAGGCTTTGAAATTATATCTCGTCTATTACTAAGAGTGATAAATATCTGCAATGACTCCTCAACATCAGGTGTAATGGTTCTATTAAGATTAAAAATTACGTCTTAAAGTTAGTGGAATTGCATTTTAAGCGATTCTGCAATCATACTCATAAAGTATTATAGTAAACCACCGGTCATTGTGATGATTTGAATCCATGAAAAGCATCCTTTGATAAGGATGGTGATTGCTACTTTTTTTTATAAGAAGAACAGTCACATAAAGAAATGCTATAGTTAATACAAAGACTTGATTATCTAAGTATGATAATAAAGTAATGATTCTTTGGTGTTGGTATGTGAATTCATTCTATCTAAAGCCTCATCTGGTTTGTGATGGCTAGATAGCGGTGCGACATATAATGTTGCGTTTACCATATAGGAATTCATAAACTGAAAAGTATCAAATTAGGTTGAATCAAGCTTGTTATGGAAACAACTATAAAGTTAACGTTGAATTGATGGGAATGTCATCCCGGATTCTGGTTTTAATGTGACATTAAGAAACATATTTCATGTACTCTCCTTAAAGACAGAATTTATTTTTTGTATCAAGTTTGGACATGTGTAGTTACTCTTTTGAGTTTTCAAATAAAATAATTACTTTTTTTTTAATTAAAATAAAGTTTGGTACTACTCTATATCCAATGGATTGTACAGATTGTGTTTATCTCCCAATGAATTATACGTCGCCTATACAGCTGAAACGTTGTTTGCAAAATATCTCTGTCTAAGGAACAATCATGCGCATTATGGAATAAATTTCTTGGTCACATCAGTAAACAAAGAGTGGAAAGACAGATAAAGGCAAGCATTCTGATCACTCTTAAAAGTGATCTAGACACATGCGCAGATTGAAGCTGAGGTAAGATAACTAAGATAAAGGATGAAACTGTAGTCGACAGTTATGACCTATTGAAGGTCATTTATACTAGTATAAATAGATCTTATATGGTAATATTGTGTAGAGTTTTTATCATATTTAAATGATGATTTTTCTCTATACGTTTTTTATACTTGATTAAAGAAAAGTTTCATTTCCGTGTCAAGTTCAATATATTTCTGACTATAGTCAATAAACCTAAAAAAAATGCCAGATTTGATCAAGGTGGTGAGTATTAGGGGTGTCAATGGGTCGGGTCGGGTCGGGTCTTTGTGATACCCGACCCGACCCGAAACAAAATAGCCTGCACACTTGACTCGACCCGAAACAAAATAGATGGAACATGACCCGAATGATCGGGTCGGGTCATTTCGGGTTGGGCCGATCGGGTACCGTGTTCGCACTCTATATATATACATGCCAGTAGAATTTCGAGATACAACAATGATATTGTAAGATCTACTTTGAAAAAAAAAATCGAATCTGATATGTTCTTCAAATCAATGAAAACTTATAAAAAGAAGATTGCCATTCATACCTGCAAATCGAAACTTCATATTTCTATTGGTATTAACTTTTTTGACTCATTGGGAATAAAAAAATAGGATGATCCGAGTCATTAATAGATCCAATATGACGTTCCTCGTCGGGCTCTCATGGGTTGCTGATGCATTGGAGGCACCATAGCAGCTTGATACTGCAGATTTCGCATTTTTCGCAGCATTCTTCTACCAACCTAGGCAAATGACAAGAACAAACATTAGCATTTGCAAAAGTAAACTAGACATCAACTTGTCGCTTTGTCTCGCTCTTATGCCACTGCTAGTCATGCTCTTCTTAATTTTTTTTTTTGCATAAGTAATTGAAACTATTCAAATGCAAATGCTTTGTCATTTGTAGCTCAAGCTAACAATGTGGGCATCCATCAATATTTCTAGGACTACTAGCTAAAAATCTAGTCTTTGGTAAAACTCTGTACATCCAAATGCCATAATTCCAATCAAGTACTAAAACGCATAAGTAGGAAAAGCATAACCCCGTATACAAATTGATAGTTCTCTTGATCTAAAATTATCACAACCAAGCAAAAATTAAAAGATTTCGACTACGCTAGCTGATTCAATTCATGGACAGGAAACCAACAATCCAATTGTGAATATAAATGGCAATTAGGAGAAGTCACACTACTCCACATCTTTCCAACATTTCCATGATACATGTTCAAGAGTTTCTTCTATTACACTGTTCTTGACCAATCTCGTGATCTAAGATAACAACCGAGACAAAAGTAAAACCCAGTGTTAGCATATGAGCAAGCACATGAGATTCTAAGACACAGCTTCCATCATTTGTCTACATAACTCTGAAATAGATTGCATACATCCAATAAAAAGCAGAAAGACTCATAACTTGGTTGATCAATTACTAAGTCATAAGATATGTGAACGAGTGAGCTAAAAAAATCACATGCAAACAATGGATTTGTACATAAAACTTGAAGTGAGAAAGAACCAACCCATACAAGAAATTGCAGTGATAAAGCTGCAGAAGCAAAAAAAACCAATATAGAAATTTTAGCTGCATCATCCTCTTCTGAGAAATGGTGTGGCTAAAAACAAGAGCATCTTCAGATCTTGCCTAACAACCAAAACCTGCCACAAGCAATTCAACTGAATTAGAGCAGACTATGTACAGACCAATCTCCAAGCTAAAATAAATCTCCCCATCATCTCCGATTTTCCTTTTTCCTTCTTTGATTAACCAAAAAGAAGCAATTCCTCTTGCCTCCCTCCCCCTCCCAAAAGAAAAGTCAGCAAATTCTTTGAATGAATCAAATTTTAAAGCAGCAATTGTTCATCTTTCAAGCTTGGTGAGCAAGTTGTCAGACTCAGAATCTCCACCCTGCAATTTCTCTACAGGGTGGAGAAAAAGATCACCGCCAACCACACCTCATTTCCTTTTGTAGGTTTTCGAGCACAACTTCTAATGTAATGACACAAGGCTATAAGTTTTAAAATTTGGACACATAGTTTCTTCCAAACAAATGAAATTTTGCGATGTGCACTTTTGTAGATTCTTTTCATTATATAGATTAAGTAGTTAAAAAACTGAAAAAAAAAAAAAAGAAACAAATGGCTTACCTCTACTTCTCAAGTACTTCTTTAATCATCAAGAGATACCAAGTTCAGTTCCATGGTCGAATTCGACGACTCTGCATTAAATTCATAATTCAAATGAAAACTTAAGTATCCATTGTAATATGCAAGAGTATAAATATTAAAACAAACAAGGAGAAAAAAAAATTGAACACATGGTTAATCACCTTCAGTGACTCTTTAGATTGAGCTTTTTCATTTTTTTATTTCCCCGGCACAATTCTTATAGAAATATTGACTTATTATCAACTGATCTTGCAGCAAAACCACAATTATCAGGGCAACATGCCCCCAGTGAAACTATTGCAAGACAACTCTAACAATTAAGGTAGTCCTTGCAGATGGCACACAACATACAATCCTGCTCGCATTTGCAAGTTATCATTGCATTATGACTGCAATCCCTTCCACAGTTAGAGACACCACATTACAATCTTTTTGACGAATTAAAACCCGGACTCCGAATCGTCAAAATACATGAAAGTTAAAAAAAAAAAACCAGCAAAGCACGTGACTTACAACAGTTAAAAGAATACAAAATCTCACTCCACAGACAGAGAGATGAGCTCCCACTCAACGCCGAGCGATGGATAAACGGAATCATCGAATCACAACAACAACCACACCATCACACAGGACATTACCACCCATGATGCATATCAAATGTATGTATGTATGTCGGAGTATAAATATTAAAACAATAATGCTTTCTCACTTGACTCGAAATTTTCAAGTTCTTCTAAGCCCTCCTCAATCGAAAATGAAAGTGGCGTGGCTCGTAGCCAGTCTTGACCACATACAAGAGCCTCCACCATGCTTGGGCTCAAGGAACTCCGAAAGGCATCAAGTACACGACCTCCTGTGCTGAATGCGGCCTCTGATGCTACAGTTGAGATGGGTATGGCCAAAATATCTCGAGCTATGGAAGAGAGGATAGGATATCTCGAAGAATTTACTTTCCACCAAGTTAAGATATCAAAGTCAGGGTTATAGCGTTCACATGCTTCCTCCAAATACTTATCCAATTCAGATTGTTCTTCCACAATTTGTTGTCCTGTTTTGCGAAGATACTTTGCAGTCATAAAGTTAGCACCAACCACAGGAGACTTTGACACACTTATTGTCCTTGTATCCTTTAATTTCAAGTTGCCTTGGGGGCATTTACCAGTTCGGTATTGCTCGTACAACGATGCCAGAGATGATGTTACTTTATCATGTAAATTTTTTGCCTCCTCGCTTTGATAAACATCATTGATCAACCATTTCACATATTCCCACTTATGTCGAGGGTCAAGTATGCAGGCAATGAACAAAGTAAGATTGATGTTGTTCACATTTCCAAAGTACTTATCGAATTTTCTCTTCATCTTTTTTGCCATTTCCTGCAAACTTCTATCCTCATTCTCAAGATATTCATTAATCATCCCAAAAATCCCAAATACATCATTCGCCAAATCATTACTTGTGACATAAGAAGAGCCCGAAACTTTTAAAGTCGTATCATAGAACAACTTCAAGAAAGGAAGGACCTGACGAGCATACTCCCAATCATCACTAGTAGGCATCCCTTTTCCCTTGGATAGTTCTTCAACAAATTTCTTATCTCGAATTTCCAATGAGAAAAAAGCTTTTTCAAACTTTAAAGCCGATTCCAACATCATATATGTTGAGTTCCAACGAGTCTCCACATCCAAACATACAAGACTCTTGGACTCAATATTTTCTCGTTCAATACAAGTCTTAAACCGACCTGACCTTGCAGGAGAAGACCCCACGTAACGTACAGCCGAACGTATTCTAACAACGGAATCATCTATATCTTTCAACCCTTCTCTCACGATCAAACTCAATATATGTGCACAACACCTCATGTGGAGTAGCTCACCCCTCAATACCAAAGAGTTCTTAAATCTCCTTTTCAAATATTGAATTCCTAGATCATTTGAGCTTGCATTATCTACAGTGATAGCAAAAATGCTTTGAATTCCCCAACCAATCAAGCATTCTTCAATTGCCTTTCCTATTATCTCACCGAAATGACCGGGGATTTGACAAAAATTTAAGATCTTTTTCTGCAACTTCCAATCAGCATCAACAAAATGTGCAGTGAGACACATGTAACTCATGTTTTGACAAGAGGTCCATGTGTCGGTCGTCAAACAAACTCTAGGACATATGTCGGCAAAGTATTTGATCAATTTACTTCTTTTCTCCACATATAAATCATAACAATCACGCCTCAATGTGTTACGCAAGGGGATTGAGAACTTAGGCTGGATTCTATTCACAAATCGCCGAAAACCCTCGTGTTCTACAAGCTTAAAAGGCAATTCAGCAAGAATAAACATCGTTGCAAGTTCTTTTCTACTTGCATCTTGGTCAAATTTCCATGGACCAGATGAACTACCAACCCCAGCATGTTGACCTGAGGAATTTTTTTTTCCTATTCTCAATGCTCGCATATGGGTATTCCTTACATCTATCCAAATGATGATGCATTGAACTATTCCCTTGAAGACTAGAACAACCAATTAGGGCCCCACAGTATGAACATTCAGCCTTTTCTAGGCTCTTGTCTTCGCATGGAATCCTTTTAAAGTGATCCCACATAGCGGATTTCCTCATTCTACTTGTGATTTTAGGATCCGTAGACGAAGACATCTAGCAATCTATCTATAGCACGTAAATTCGAGACTTACAAGTAAAAGATGACAGCTCAGCAAGGAGGAGCTTGTGCAGCTAGTTACCTGCGCAATTGACATGGAAAATGTGTCAAATTCTACCTTGATGTTCATGTTGAAGAAAATGTAATTGGGAAGTAAAAATGAGATCTTTACATATCAAGACTAGATGCAAGGCTGGATGCTTGAGAGGGATATGCAAAATTACGGGATTACTCTCTTTGAGAGTCTTACTTATAGAAAATACTGATATTTTTGAGCTGGATTGTGACAGATTTTCAGTACTCTAATCTCCAAAACCTCAGACTGGATGCAAGACTGGATGCCGGTGTTCCCATCTCGAAAATTAGTCATTAAAGGGCCATGACATCGGACAGGAGGCCAGGAACAGAAGTGGGAAACTCTCTAGCAAAAAGTATTCATATTCAACTCATATGCACACACACATGCACAATAAAGACAGCAAGCCTATTCATTAACGCACATTCTAAGCAACTCAGATAGTCCATTTACGAGGAGCCAAATCAGCAAACTCGGCTCACCCTCACGGTCTCACCGGATCAAGCAATGAATCGAAAGACAGAAGCCAAATTCATATGACGCCAAACAGAAGCACTCGACTTCGCTCAGGAGGCCAAGAACAGAAGTGGGAAACTGTCTAGCAGCACCCACAATTCAAAATCCGAAAAACCGCAGAGGCATTAACGATGGGGAACTCGGTGGCATTGCCCTCTCCCCCCAAAAGAACCAAATCACGCCGCGAACTCTTGCGGTCCAAAGCGAGAACAGAGCAGAAAACGCAGAACCCAGAAGCAGAGAGAGAGAGAGAGAGAGAGAGAGAGAGAGAGAGAGAGAGAGAGAGTAGAGAAGCAGAAGAGAAAACGACGCACCAATGAAAAAGGCACGGGGAGAGGAACAGTAAGAATGTGTCTACTCGTCCGACGCGACACGATGCGGTAATAATCCCGAATCAGGCCTCGCCAGAGAGCTCCAGCAACGGCTACGACAAGATTCCCTGAAGACCAGAACGCGACCAGTCGTCGACCTCGTCCCTCTCACTCTGTCCAGAAGCAGCGAAACCGAACGCACGCCTGCAGAATCGTGCTGGTTTTCACTTAGGGTTAATTCATCTTTTTTTCCCCCGAGCAAAAAATGTGAGCTCGCTCGAGCTCGAGCCCTGCTTCTTCTCTCTCTAGAAGAATGCTCTCTCTCCTCCCCCCTTCGCGATTGAAAGAGCTCTTTGAAGCAGATGGTTCAATCGTGTTCGTCGATGAGAAGAAGAAGAAGAAGCACTGCAGCGGCTGCAGCCTGCGTGCGTTAGCTTTAGGGTTTCCGTGTTTGCCTGTTTGGGCTCAATGGGTTGGGCTTCACTTTGTGTTTTTTGTTTTCGAGCCTGTTTTGGGCATTTTCATGTTTGGGCTTGGGTAACAACTTCATAACAATACCCGACTAGTTTTATTATTACCCGAACACGATAAGACCCGAACAAGAATTGCATACAAATTTCGGGTCGGGTCACGTTTCGGGTCGGGTCTCTTATTCTGTTTGGACACCCCTAGTGAGTATCATTAATCCCGAATTAGGCCTCGCCAGAGAGCTCCAGCAACGGCTACGACAAGATTCCCTGAAGACCAGAACGCGACCAGTCGTCGACCTCGTCCCTCTCACTCTGTCCAGAAGCAGCGAAACCGAACGCACGCCTGCAGAATCGTGCTGGTTTTCACTTAGGGTTAATTCATCTTTTTTTCCCCCGAGCAAAAAATGTGAGCTCGCTCGAGCTCGAGCCCTGCTCCTTCTCTCTCTAGAAGAATGCTCTCTCTCATCCTCCCTTCGCGATTGAAAGAGCTCTTTGAAGCAGATGGTTCAATCGCGTTCGTCGATGAGAAGAAGAATAAGCACTGCAGCGGCTGCAGCCTGCGTGCGTTAGCTTTAGGGTTTCCGTGTTTGCCTGTTTGGGCTCAATGGGTTGGGCTTCACTTTGTGTTTTTTGTTTTCGAGCCTGTTTTGGGCATTTTCATGTTTGGGCTCGGGTAACAACTTCATAACAATACCCGACTAGTTTTATTATTACCCGAACACGATAAGACCCGAACAAGAATTGCATACAAATTTCGGGTCGGGTCTCTTATTCTGTTTGGACACCCCTAGTGAGTATCATGGTTGACATGGCAATGCTGGATAGCTTAAAGAAGCCATTTATCGAATACTTAAAAAGGATCCTGGGATAGTGACTTAGTTTGCTATTCTTGATGTTCTTGAATCAAAAGGGGTGGCCGAAAGGCACGATCACACCCATAAGGATATTATGATGCCGAAACACAATAGAAAGAAGGCGATGAAGAACAAAATCGATAAACGAGGAACAATCGCTGTTCTCTCAGAAACGATATCAAATCGTAATATTCTCAATATTCAATAATCTGCTCTCTAAACCCTAAAGACGACTTTATATAGGTGTCCCTAATGACAAAAGATAACGCAAAAATTACAAAAATACAATTAAATTATAAAATTGCCTAAAAATAGAAAAATGCCCGGAAATCCATCTAAACGACCCCGAATTGCCAAAATCCAATGCCAACGGCACCGAGTATTGATCAGACGACCGTTTCGCTTCAATTGACCGAATTTGAGCCCAATCCGATGTCATTGACTGATTTTGTCTGCTGGTCCTAGGTGCATCATCCTCCCCTGCTAGAAAAAAGATTCGCCCTCGAATCTGTTTCGTCGTCATTGATAAAAACATCTTTTGAAAGACTCTTTTCATGCGCCTATACTTCATGTTTTGCTTGTTCTCTCGGACTTCGTCTTCCTTAAGAATCTCTTGATAGGCCACAGTAAGAGGAGATTTATTTGTCAATGCAGTCAATCCTTCGACTTCTTGGCACCTGACTAGCATGCAATCTGAAAACTTGTGTATTATAGGTGCACCAACTAACTTGAGAAACTTATACCTGAAATCTTCTGGACAAGATATAAGATCAACTCCCCAAACTTTCTTTGTCGAATTTCTCTCATCATCAACATCAGCTTTCAACTTATCCAGTGTGTCACTGAATTCAATTTTTGCCCATAACTCAAGCCAATTGGGTCGATCACAGCTGACAGATAAAGAGGAAAGCTTCTGCAATTTGCTTTCATCCATAAGAGAGAATGAGATCCCAGAATTAACTGTGAGGGATTCTAATTGGTTATCGAAAGAAATCATCAAATAGGCAACACATCCAATATTCTCCGAGAAAACTAGTTCCGTCTCATCCTTGTACAAACCAACCTGGCCACAAGTATTAAACACTGGACGAAGCTCTTCGGCCTCGGTCCCATAAATTTCTCCAGATTCATCAGAAACATTCACACTGCTATCCTTGATTGTCAATACAATATTCTTAAAGAAATTGATCAAACACCTGACAAAAGTAACCTGATTGTTGTGCTGATCGGACGCCAATTCCATCAATTGCTCTGGGTCGACGGTCTCATCGACCTCCTTCGCGCCTCCATCGCCTACCTTGCCGGCCTTCACCGACACGAAAGCTTCTACCATCGCTATTGGGTCCGCATCTTCTGGTTTTCTATCGGATTCATCGTAGACGGGAAGTCTATCTTCATCATAGTCTGATTCTTTATCAAAAATTTGATCTTCGTCAAATTCTGGATCTTCATCAAAGATTGGATTTTTATAACAAGTCGGATCCGCATCCACTTGTTCTCCGTCAGATTCATCGTAGATTGGATTTTCATAGACCGAATCCACGAACGCGGCGAACGAGTAATTTTGATCAAGAATCGGATCTTGCTCAAAAATCGGATCCTTGTCAAAGATTGGATCTTGAAGCTCGGGAATCTCGATCTTCATCCCGAAATTAAGAAAAGTGGACTTATTTCCAAGTCGTATTCCTCGATTCCGTCCCTGGTTCAAATCCTCGAAAGGATTGTCGTCCTCTTCTTCAACACCGGATGAGTCAGCAAATTCCGCTCCTTCTTCGGATTGCGCGTCTAGCCCTGCCTCCGCAAGACGTCGCTGCAAATCCTGATTTCGTCTTCTCAGCTCTTCAACTTCTATGTCTCGCGGGTCTCTCAGACGCGGCTGTTCATCTGCATCAGGAACGACTCCACGCTCCCGGCCTCCACGAGCACGCTGTCTTCGACCACATCGATTCCATTCAGCCATAGATTTCAAGCAACCTGTGCTCTGATACCAAATGATGCCGAAACACAATAGAAAGAAGGCGATGAAGAACAAAATCGATAAACGAGGAACAATCGCTGTTCTCTCAGAAACGATATCAAATCGTAATATTCTCAATATTCAATAATCTGCTCTCTAAACCCTAAAGACGACTTTATATAGGTGTCCCTAATGACAAAAGATAACGCAAAAATTACAAAAATACAATTAAATTATAAAATTGCCTAAAAATAGAAAAATGCCCGGAAATCCATCTAAACGACCCCGAATTGCCAAAATCCAATGCCAACGGCACCGAGTATTGATCAGACGACCGTTTCGCTTCAATTGACCGAATTTGAGCCCAATCCGATGTCATTGACTGATTTTGTCTGCTGGTCCTAGGTGCATCATATTATGACGAGTATGATTAATGAAACCAACTTATATGATTTTTTGTGGGGTAAAACCTTGAAAATAATCCATTATGTTTCTACCAAAATTATTTCATTGAATTCTTTTTAGACATAGATTGAATGTTAATCTAGTTTGAACCATATTAAGGTTTGAGGTGTTTATGCAGAAATAAAGTTACATAATCCAACATTGGATAAGTTAGATTCTAGAACCACTCAGTTTTATTTCGTACCTGACCTAGTTCATCTAAAGGGGCATTGATTTATCATCCCCAAAGAAGAATAAGAATTGTGGAATTACAAATAACTAAATTGTTGGAGCTTGATATAGCTGAATAAGGGTAGTTGCTCACATGCTATTAAAGGTACTGGTGTGGTATGCACCACTGTGTCGTTCTTCCTACCTATACATATGATCATTGAGCATTCTAAGTTATGATATGATTCTGTTGGGGTTCAGGTTCTTGTTAGTAAGACAGTTCCTGATGAAGTTTATCAAACCCCACAAGTACAGAATAAAGGTTAAAGTAGCTCTTCCTAATAGATCTATTGGGCAGAGATGATCAGTTGTACCATCACACTAAATAGTCTATCCAGAAGAGCATGACTACAAAATTGATTATGTCATTGATCTAGTAATTTATACAGTTGTTATTTCTTATTCTTAATTATAATTGTGATTGGGTGCATGGTAGATGAGATACAGATTGTGAAACATACGGTGTTTGAAAGCTTATTAGCATGCTTCAAGGTCACAAGTCCATCTGCTGCAATTGGGTGTGTAAAAATTAAAGGGACTCCAGATGAAAGTTTTTGTCTACTTTATTATATCCAATTATATTTTGATTAGTATTTCATTTGAGAAGTTAAAGACAGATTGATAGCCAAATTTTTTCACTTGTAAAGAATGAGTAGACTTAAAATAATTTTTATTCAATCTCTCATAAAGAGTTTTTCATAGTGATTAATGAATTAATAGCTCACTATTGTAAGGAGCTTTATCATACATATATTAAAACTTCTTTTTAATTGGATACTTCGAGGAGGTCTATATTATGTAACCCGAAAGTTTTGCAGCAGATGATTCAGATAAACTTGTGCGTACAGAAAGAGGAATCCCATATAATGCCATGGAATAAAGTTTGATCATGTTCATGGGTATTCTGGACTGAAAGGCCTGTTTATGGGTTTAAGTAAGCTTTTAGACAATTGTTGCTTGAAGTTTCATAGTATTATTGTTATATTCTGTTCTGTCAAGAATGAAGTAAATTAGTATATATACTGCAAGATTAATGGGAGGAATTTATTTTCCTTGTGTCTAATACAGACGATATCTTGTTTGAAAATGATTTTCTTGGATTACTGTTAGGAAAGTTTTGAGGTACTTAAAAAGGATAAAAGACTGTATGCTAATTTACAAACATATTCAGAACCTACAACTAGTAGGGCAGTCGGATTTAGGCTCTGTTAGCTGTCAGGATGATGTGAAGTTGACAAATACAGACATTTGTATGTTTGAAGAGAAGTACAGTATTACAAAAAAGCGTAAATAGAAATCTATGTAATCCTCGATAAAAAAAAAATAGAGTTTATGGTATGCTTTTCAAGTGCCATTCAGGTTATTTAGCTCCGAAATCTCATTGAAGAGTTGCCCATATTTAATTTTGTAGATAGGCACATACAGTTGTATTATGACTATAATTCTGCAGTATTGTTCATTAACAACAGCAGAGTCCTAAGGGGTCTGAACATCTGGTGGTCAAGTTTTTTACCATAAAGGTAACAGATGAAAGGGTGACACTACAATAGAGCTTATTACATAGATGATAAGGCTGCAGACTCACTAACTTAAGGTCTCTTCTCATACACATTTAGATGATATGTCGCAAATATAAAAGCATCGTGGGATGCTGATATGACGTGTTAATTGATGGGTTGAGTAAGCATTATGAGATGCTATTGTTCAGTGGGAGCTGCATTCGATATTTGCTCTAATAAAGTTTACATCTGTGTTTGTTACATTTTGTAACATCTAGATATGTATCAACTCCATTGCATGCAATAAAGCTTTAATGATTAAGGAGAGTTGAATATATATATAAAATTTGAAAATCTCAAGGCATTGTGTAAACCTTGAGTGATGGCTGGGACATTTATTTATTTTAGCCAAAAGCATATGTCTTGTTACACGTAAAGTATAGTTAACTATAAAGGTAAGACATATGTTGGTTCGCTGGAACCGTAAAGATATTCTCTCATGACACATCCGGTTTCGTGACACATAAAGTGAGAGAATGGTGACTGACAAGGGGGTTAACATATAAGGTGTCTCTATAATTTGAGATGTTATCCATTTGCCATACTACCATATCAAATCCATATCAGTAAAGTTAAGAGTGTTCGTGATCATGGATGGCTCTGTGTCTTCTATTTGGATATATTCAATTGTGGCTTTATTAATTGTTTCTGTTATTATTAATTGGTCTAATAAAGATAAGATATATATAGTTTCCTATTCTAGTCGGATATGGGGCTGGATAGTATGGGCTGAGATAGATTTAATCCTTGATGAGGGGATATGTTTCACTCTCTATAAATAGAGTTCAAGTCCATCCTCTAAACCCTAATGTCAATATAACCTTACATATAGAATTGTCTGAATCGACAGTGGGAGGCCGACTCATTGAAGCCAGTGATAAAGGGGGTTCATAGAGGAGAAGCTCTTGAGCATCGGATTCTCGCAATTCCGCATCAAAAACGATGAATCCGAAACAAGGTGCGTTTATTCTTTAACTTTATGAATCTGTGATTCGTGCATCTATACGTGATGATCTTGGGTTGCTGCATACGGATTATAGTAGCAGCTTATATTTATGTGTGTGTGTTTGTTCTATGAGTTGTAAAGCCATTTCTCTCTCCTTTTGTAATTGTGTGCTCCTCCAACAAAGTTATCCAAAAATTTCTTTCCCTTTTGTTTTCAACATATCCGACAACATTTTCAAATCATTTTTCAAAGTAATTGAATAGTTAATTTTGCCATCCGTATTTGTTTTTCATTGTAATAACTACATTCATGCTATTAGTAACAGGCGAAATTCAATCTCAAGATAGTTCTTGTTTTTCCATTCTCTTCCACGCTCGAGATGAAATAATAATCAGTTTATGTGGCAGACAAGGTCTAGTCGAGATGGTTATGACAGGCATTGTGATCTCAAGCACGTTATGACTCAAATAAGATCTTCCCTGCACCATTGTCACAGATGAGATGTTCACATTGTTTGATACCGAGCACAAAATCCGAGCCCAATGGAAAGAAAATGATGGCTCAAATAATATACCAGAACGATACACTTAATTCATATGACCTACTCCATAGAAAAGTACGTCATTCATAAAGGTCACCCACGAATCGTCGATGGGATGTCTAAAGGGCTTGTCGATTGTGAATTCCCTTGGGGACATAATTTAAATGGGAATTATAACCATAGTTGTTAAGGCAACAAGGCGAGCAGATGCCTCTAAAACGCCTAGGCGATTAGGCGCCCGCCTAGTCTTCCGCAAGGCGACAATGTAGCTAAATTTTTAAATATATATGTATAATTGTATATTTTATATTTGTACTTCAAAACTTACATTCATGATTCAACAGAGAAAATATATATATATATATGAAAAATTATTAAAAATAAATAAATTTTAATATAGTAAATATATGCATGAAAGATTATTAAAAATAAATAACTTTTAATATTTGTACTTCTCAAGGCGCCCAAGGCGTCCACAAGGCGACGCCTAGGCGACCAAGGTGCCCGCCTTGAGGAGAACTAGCAAGGCGCCCAAGGCGTCCACAAGGCGACGCCTAGGCGACCAAGGCGCCCGCCTTGAGGAGAACTAGCAAGGCGACAGGACGCCTTGGTCGCCCGAGGTCGCCTAGGCGACGCCTAGGCAACGTCTTGACAACTATGATTATAACACGTGCCAGAGCGCCAGTCCTGTATCGACATGAGCCCTTTGTCCCAGCTCCAGTGCGCTTCCAAGAGCTTCTTGGAAGGTCGCCGGCCCCCACCCCCAACACCACCCCCCCCCGGGAGAGAACGGTCGCATGCTGCGCTAAGCGAAGAAGGTTGGGGCCGGGCGGATGGTGGGGCCTGAGGATGTGGTGTCCGACTCCGTGTTGGAGGTCATCTATGTGGGCTTGTGCGGACGGGTGGGTAAAGCGGGTCAAGGTGAGCGACTCGGGCGGCGACTCCACAGCGGAGGACTGGGTCAACACTAGCGGAGCCCGCTGGCCTCGCCCTGGGGCGGAAGGGCGAAGTTATTGTTTGGGACCTCTACGAGGGCGATGATGAAGACAGCTGAACATCATTTACCTAACTGGTGAATTTTATCCAAAAAATAAGGTAGTGAAACAAGAATTACAAAGATAAATTACTTGGGCGTATTGGCCCACGTCAGATCGATCATAGTCAATGCACACCAGGCCTTCCTCAGGCCTGTAAGCAAGCTTACATAATCGAATAATTCACTTCCTATTGATTTTGCATAGATAAAGATTCCCCTTTTTTAACTTTTGTTTTCGCACGCCTCAAGGGAAGCTAGGGTTTCAATTTGTCCAACCGTGGAAGCACAAACCCTAAATCCATCCACAACACTTCCATGGAGGGAACCAGGAAACGTCCATGGTCCGATCTCCCGCTGGAGATTCTCTCCATGATCGGCACTCGGCTCCATACTCGCATGGACGTCCTCCGGTTCCGCAGCGTCTGCTCTTCCTTCCGTTCCTCGATCCTCCTGCCTTGCCGCAGCGCACTGCGATTCCCTTTCTGAATACCTTGCTCGCCAGGGTCCGCCCTCTTCCTCCGCAAGAGAATGGTATACACCCTCGAGACGCCATGCGGAGCAGCCTCGGTCGCTCGCGGTGGCTACTGAAGCTCGAGGAGTCGGAGCTCGGGAACATGAGGATCCTCAGCCTCTTCTCGCAGCAGTGGCCGATCGTGTCCTTGCCTTGCAAGTTCCCAGTGGTGCTCGATTCCCTCCAATTCCGAATGGTTGAAATCTGCAGTGAGTACACGCTCGAACGTGGCGGTATGCTGAGAGTAGTGGTGCATCCGGATAGTGCATGGACTGATCTAGATCAGTGTTTGGTTTATTTCATTGACGGAGGTGGGCAATTATGGTATTGGAAGCATGGGGATGAGAATCAGAGCCATTTAGGCTGGGGTTACGAGGACATTGTAATTTACCAAGGCAAATTCTGTGTGGTCGATGAGTCGGGGTCGATTTCGCAAGTCGATTTTGTTAGAAAATCCAACCCAATAACTTAACCTATTAGGTGGAGTAGGTGGAGGGAGACCTCAATTATATAACTTACAAAGTCAAGAGCTCCTCTCACGTGCAAGCCGGGAAAGAGCTGCACGTGGAATTTGACGTGCACCTCTCACGTGCAAGCCGAGAAAGAAAGGGCAAATACTGGCTCTGATACCATGTTAGAAAGTCCAACCCAATAACTTAAGCTATTAGGTGGAGGGAGACCTCAAGTATATAAAGAACACCAAAAACCCATTCTAAAACAATGTGGGACTTACAAAATCAAGAGATTCATCTTTCAGACTTCGAAGTCTCTCACTGCCAATCGACCGCGGCTGTAGCTGCCATTGCCGCCACTGGAATCGCTTGGTGGTGTCAAGTGGTGATCTTTATGTAGTGGACATATGCTTTAGACATGGTGAAACCATGAGGACGCCTGATTTTAGAGTCTATAGATTGGATCAACAATGTGGGAGATAGGTGGAGGTGAGAAGCTTGGGCAATTCGGCTCTCTTCCCCTGCAACCTCTGCTCGTTCGCGGTATCAGCGCGCGAGGTCCACTGGTGTAAAGGGGGCTGCATCTACTACCTGGATAGGTCCTCTTCCTCCTATATTTCGAAGGACAGAGTCAGGATGTTCAGCTTGGCAGATTGCAGGCACAAGTGCCCAGACTTCTCTGTTTTATTTAAGGATAATTAGGTTATGGGGGATGAGACTACGTCGGATGCAATTATTTGTAGACTTTTGGAATACGAAAAATGAGAACCGGAGGCCTAAACCGATTCTCATTCTAGATGTAAAAAGATTACACTTTGTTTTAAGGAAAAAAGAAAGAACTTCTTTTAAGATTACTCTAAAAAAACAATGTCCTGACTAATAATCCCTACACTTTGTCCCACGTGTAAGGTCGTATCTGAAATTTTAACTCGCTTAATGTGGTCTTTGAACTATTTTTTAATGTTCAGTTGTTGATACCTAAATTTTGATTTTTTATTTTATCATTAATTGCATAAAAATTGGGGATTAACCTTAGTCCCTAGAAAAAAAAATATTTTTAATCATTTTTGCATTATAGTTCGCATTTAGATCAATTCAATTTCTGCATGCATTGCATTCGCATTTTATTAAGACTGGTGGTGGAAAATGGAGTTTTCCTTCAAAGACGACAATGTTAGCGCACACTTCAGTGCACAGAAAATTACACATCTCTGCGGATGGGAATCAAGATGGCTTCCGGATATTCAAGATTGCGAAGGATGTTCCGCTCCTCTAGTCCTGGGCCATTGGAAGGACCCTGTTTAGAACAAGAGAATTTTCTTGAACTTTAGCTAATAAAATCTATGGGAACAGTGAGAAACCTGGTGTGGATTCTAACTGAAAGTTGAAGTCATATTTGACTGGACTTTAGCTTATATGGTGCTATGATCAGAATTTGGGAATTCTTGTCTGTTTCTTGTCCAGCTTGTGAAAACTCCCATGACATTGATATTTTCCGAAACAAGCAAGAGAATGAATCTGACGAAAAGAGCAAGTGCTGCCCGTGGAACTAGTGGATGTTGGTTCTGGAGCTTAAATTAGCTAATAGAACTAAACCCATAGATAAGAAATAAAATTGAGCCCACTATATCTTTATCATGGCCGAATGAGGTGGTGGCAGAACTAAGAAGTTAAATCCTTAAAAGTCGGGAAGCATGAAGGATCGAAGGTTTGTTCTACCGGAGTCTCAGCCTTTCTATGGGAATCTCAGCCGATTTTTATTCTGAAGGGTACGATCATAGTCAAATAAAGAGAGAATATGGATACGATTTGGAGGAATCACTGGAATTTGGTCGTGAGATCATGCTGATTGAACGAGCTGGCTGATGGTGAATGATAGGGGTGAGCGGTTCCCGGTCTGGTCCGGTTCCCCTCAAGAACCGAGAACCGGACCAATAGTCCCGGTTCCCATTTTTCGGAACCGCGGACCGGACCGGCGACCCGAGAACCGGGAACCGGACTGGACCGTCCGTCCGGTCCGGTTCCATTTCGGTTCCAAAGAACCAATAAAATGACAGTTCAATAACGTTACTTCATACTTTGAGCTTTCCTAGGGTTTGTGGGGGTTATTTTTTTGCCCTTCCTTTTCAATTGACCCCCCACCCACGGTGGTCAGCTCAGCAGGTGAAGGTTAAAGAGCCAAACACTTGCTATTCAAGCTTCTGTTCAGATGAGAGAGAGAATAGAGAGAATAGATGGAGGGACAAGTGACTCAACCAATCACGTTACTTCATACTTTTAGCCCTCAAGTGAGTATATTTTTTTTTCCTTTTTTCTATTTTAAAGATCGGGCGGTCCGGTTCTGGAACGTGCCCTAGAACCGGGAACCAGACCGCCCGGCCACCGGTTCCAATTTTAGGAACCGGAGACCGGACCGGATCCCCCTAAAATCGGGGACCGGATCACCGGTCCGGTCCTAGCGGTCCCGGTCCGGGCGGTCTTTTTTGCTCACTCCTAGTGAATGAACGTGGATGCGATCAAGGTAAAAGGGCAAATTACAAGATTGCAAAGAAACGACAATTATCTTCCGCGAATCCTGAATTTCCAAATGGATATGAGCAGACTTCTCTTATAAAAGATGGACGACTTAGAGAGAGAGAGAGAGAGAGAGTCTGAGAGAGTGCAGAGGCATAGGTGAGAAGCTACGTACGAAGAGAATAGAGGGGGAGGGTTCACTATTCAGAATATTCTGTGAAAAAACGTAAAAGAACGAGGGAAAAGGAGAGTCCTTGGTGGTTCCTCCCTTACTTTCGCCGTTGTTGCTATCCCGTTCGTGGAGTCCCTTTCTACCTCCGTTGGGGAGCTATCACAGTGACAATTGGCTGTTCCATCGTCCAGCATCACGAGTTAACCATCGCTGACCCGAAATTCTCATTCGGAGCTACGCCTTCTTGCCACAAGTCCACCCATCAAGGTCCAGCACACCGAAGGAGAGAGTCGAAACGTGGCCATCTTGATCCGTGAATTCCTCCTGGAGCAGCACATAGCAAGCAAAGGTTTTTGTCTTCTTTGGTGGTCGCACAATCTTGGAGTCAACACATTGAGTTTCAACCAGCAAAGATCGAGAAAAACCACTACGGTTGCATCGTCTCACCACGAGCATTTACGTCAATCCTTGGCAAACCGTACGAATCCTCGCCAAAGGCAGTTCCATCCGCAAGGTGTCGGGTTCAAGGGGTGATTCCCTACCGACAGCATGCAAATTCCGAGTAATCTCGATCCTGAGATTTGTCTCGATGGCGCGGGAATCGAGATATATAATCTTAACCACTAGATTTGATTCCTCAATCCAATCTGTTATTCAATTCGAATCTGAAAATATTTTCGGAAAAGATCATGAATGATTCGATTTGTTGCGTAAAAAAAACATAAAAAAAGCACCAAAAATATCTCATTCAAATTAATTGCATATAGTTTAGAACATTCTATTCATGTAGATTGAATATGTTATTTTACATATGCACCTCATATAGGTCTAGTCGCATTATGTCATTTTCATGCAATATCTAATTAGCCATGTCATATAGTTTTGCTATGTCATATAGGTCTAGTCGCATAACAGTTATGTCATTTTCATGCAATATCTGATTAGCCATATCATATAATTCAACATGCCATTTTGTCATATTATTTATTGCATGTCATATTATTCATTATGTCATTAGCTTGATACGTCATTCATGCCATGTCACATTTGTACGTCATTTAGAATAACAAGGTTTGTTCATTTTAAATTAGTAGACTAGTTTAGTCTAATATAATTAACATGCCATTTACATTAGATTCATGTCATTGCATAACGAGTAGGTTAGAATTCGGAAAAATTACCAAAAAAGTCTTAAACCTATTGCAATTGTGCCAATTCAGTTCTAAACTTATTTTTTTTGCCAATTCAATCCTAAACCTTTTACAATTGTGTCATTTCAGTCCATCCGGCGAATTTTGGCCGGCCGGCCAGCCAGCAACTGAATATTTTAATTTTTTTTGAAATTTTTATGATTTTTTAATAATTTTATGTTATTTTCTTTTATTCATTTTTCTTTTTCTCTTTTTTTTTTCTGCCCCCTCCTCTTCCCTCCCCAAATCGTCGCCGCTATTGGTAGAACCTAGAGAGGGATGACGTCGGGGATACGGTGGAGGCGTAGCTGGAGGCCCCGGTGAGGAGGGGCCCGACGGAGGTGGCCTTCTCATCGTCGAAAGGGGAGGAGATGAGGAGATTCGCCATCTGGTGGCCGTTGGCGGCGCCGTCCTTGGAGAAGAAAAAGGCAGATGCCGGAGAACAAGTGAGGGAGGAGATGGGGTTGAAGGAGGAGGCATGGCGGGAGGACGGATTTTTTGGGTTTGGCTTCGGTGGAGCTGAGCTTCGGCGCCGTCCTTAGAGCTGAGCTGTAGATTTGCTGTGAGAGCTCGAAATCTGTTTTTGGGTTTGGTTTCGGTGGAGACCCAGAAAATGTTGGGGCCAAGGATGATGACGACCATCTCTTTCGCTCCTTCCCTTTTTTGCTTCTGCTGGAACAGTGACGATCCTTCGTCTTCGATCCATCCATGGCGAGGGTCGAGCCCTGCCATGGCCGGCCGAGGCTCGACCTCGCAGGCCCAGATCTGGGCTTCCGAGGTCGAACCTCGCTAGGCCAAGGCGGGGCTCGACTCGCCATCGCTGCCTCGCCCGGCAACGGCGAGGTCGGCCCTCCGCTGGTCGGGCGAGGCTCGGCCTCTCCGGCCACGCCTCTGGCAGGTCGCCGGACTATGGCAACATGCTCGGCCCTCCGCCGGCCGGTCGTGCTCTTGCGAAGCTCAGAAAGCTGCAAAGACTAGATTCAATTGGTTGAAGTTCATGGATTTCTTGCTACAGTAGTTGGCTGCTTCACCGTCCAGACCATCTTCGATCACCTCCGCGATAGGCCCGGAGATAATTGCGATCATTAACGAATCTCATTCCTTGAACGAGAACCTGATCGCGACTTTTGTGTATATTCCAATTTTTTTTTGTTGCCTTTTTTTTTGTACAGAGTTTCCCTACTCTTGGGCAGAGAAAAAAAAATAAAAAATCATAAAAAATTCAAAAAATATATATATATACGTCAACCTCAGTCGGCCAAAATTCGTCGGATGGACTGAAATGACACAATTGCAAAAGGTTTAGAACTGAATCGACAAAAAAAATAAGTTTAGAACTGAATTGTCACAATTACAATAGGTTTAGGACTTTTTTAGTAATTTTCCCGTTAGAATTCATGTTTTGCATGTCATTAAGATTCAAGAACTTTACAAAATTCATCATGCATTCATGTTAGAATAGTCGTCACTTTTTTCATGTCATTAGACTAATTATGTTCCCATGATACAATTACATTCATGCATTGCATTCATTTAAATAAAAAAATGAAAAATAATTACACCTAGCTATGAAACTTTAAAGTAGAATCCTTGAAAGTTGCCAACCTAAATAATTTTCATGAAAAGGGTACTGAAAGGGCATTAATAGAAATATTGATGTAACCAAATCCCCGAACTTATAATATCTGGTTCGCAGAAATAAAGTATTTCTCTCAATAATTTATTTAGGTTCCTAATCAACCTATCTATAATGATTAGTGGTGACTCCAAAATTTAAAAAAAAATCATTTGCACATTAATTGCTTGAACCAAAGTTACGATTTGGTAGGACTTGGGAGAGTCCGAGTCAGGTTAGTTAATTTAATTAACCTAATAAATCATTAACCTAAAATCTCTAATTTTTAGGTCGCGACATCAGTGTACTCATTTTATCTGATCAAGCAAGCGAAAAAATCAACATAAGTTCCCAAGTTATTGGGAAATGTGCAACCCGACTCCTAATCTCTCAAATTTTCAATAACAAAGTCAAATAAATTATTCAGTATTTTTCATAGGTTCTCATGGTCACATTATTGCCCAAAATTTAGCTTATGATTTCCATTTCTGCTTGTATAAAATATGCTTATATGGAACTATAGCAACATGTAAAAAGATGATAAAAAGATTGCATAATTGTTGTTGATTTAGGAAGTAGATTCAGAACAGATAAAATTTGGTTAAATCCTGTTCATAATTTTTTGCACTGATAAAATTTTCAAGCTTGGTGTTTCGTACTTTCTTCATTAAATTTAGTTAAGTCTGTCTTTTATTTTTGTGAAAATATCATTTTCTTATAATAATAAAAAAAAAACACGTGTTTAACTAAATTAGATGAGAAAATACCAAACACAAAGCTTGAAATTTTTAAATCAGGTTGAGTGATTCTAGCGGTACGTACCCTGTCGGGACCGATGCTCGATTGGGCCTTGGACTCAACAATCTCAGTCTGGTCTGATTCTAAGGTCTACCCAGAACGAACCAATTTCTTATTTATTTTCAATCTCATTATGAGATTACCCACCATTCATTTCTAATTTGGTTGTTCCTAGGTGCGTGCCCTCTTATTAGTTAACATTCGTTTGGTGCAATTTCCACGCATATATGCTAGTCACGCAATACCCCTTTTCATTTGTTGAATATTGATTGAAATACATATCTATGTTTCCCTTTCTCTCAATATCTCATGACATAGCCTTGTTTTGTTTTTCCGTGCCCAGATGTTTTCATTTTTTCCAAGTGTGAACTCTTGGAATCTCGTTATTTGGGGAAAAGGACACTGAAAATACATAAATTTTGATTCAATGTGTGAAATGTCATTCTTATCATTTTTATTTGTTCAACGTGATCTTGGAACTACTCATAGATGTACAATATAGTCCATAATATTTTCAATCTAATGCCTCAATTTCCTATAACAAGATCAAATGAGTTATTCGGTGCTTTTCGCAAGTTTTTACAATTGCACTATTGCCCATATTTTTTGTAAGAATATCTTTTTCATTTCAAGAATGCCAATGCACAATGGGCAAAAATGTAGAGATTGCTTGTGTCACTATCCTCATTATTTTACTCTTCAACTTTACGGACATTTTTATGTGCCTTCATTTGAAGCATATACCATATTGCCTGTGTATGGAACTGTGGTAACTTTTGGGTTAGAATTCCCAACAATATCGATACCGTACTTTTTATTGAACTATTGTTGAAAATTTCGCTATTATTTTCTCGTTTGGGACTAGCTCATTTTTCCAATCGAGTCAAATTTTAGCCATCCCTGAACTCGGGCTCAAAAAATTTGGGATTAATGGTGAGGAGACGGACCGACGGAATAACACTGCTTTGATATGGTTGGAAATGTGTCTCGAGTTTAATTAAGCCCAAAGCGAAAATTTAAAAATTTGGATATGAGATTTGCGTGCAAGATTGTGAATATGTGCTGTGGAAATATATTTTCTGTTTGTTAATATGTCAAATCTTGATCAAGAACAGAATTCAAAGGAAGGAAAGTCAATCTAGAATTTTGTTGATCGAAATCTAGTGGTAGAGGATCATTGAGATCCCCACCCTCCATGTGGGGGGGCTCACTCACATGGAGGGTGGGGATTTCAATGGGAGAGGATTTCAATGGTAGGAAATCCTCTCCCTGTTGTCCAAGTCTCAGTCTAACAATGATATACGTACCTGCGTGAGATAAAGATTTCCTAATGCCCTTGAAGTTCCGTGCAAGAAAATGGAAAGTTGGGCCAAGAAAGAGTAAAAATATTCTTTCCTATTTCCCAGTAGGGTGCGTGTGTGTGTGTATGCTTATTGCGAGTTGGATTTCAAAGCGGAGGTCTTGAAGTGTCATTATATGAGTGCTTGGTAAGCCTCAGCAAATATTGAAGCGCCCTTTTGTCGAGTGTTTGGCAAGGGTTTTTATTCGTAAAATTACATCAATAATTCTTGTGTTTCAATTGAGAAATTCTGGACTTTTATGTGTAATTCCTTTGTGAGATTGAGAGATTATTTCGCGAAGAATTGAGGGCTAAACATTGTGTAGGTTATTTGATATAATTGGGGCTGTGAAACACTGAGAGTGTTTAAGTGACTCGAGTGTGGTTTGTAATCTCCATATATCACTTAATCTATAATGAAATTCATTAATACTCTCCCCATGAATGTAGGTATCTACGATCGAACCACGTACATCAACTGTCCAATTTATTTTCTTCTTCTGTCTATTTATCGTTCGATCGCTTGTTCGCACAACAGATACCACCCAATTCAGATCTCAAAGCACGGTTATAGCATGTTTATTGGACCGAAGATGTTTCCAAATGCTCCAATTAGCGACAACGCCTTTAACATAAATAAAGGGTAAACCCAGGACTATAACACATAAAAGCGCACCACAAGCAATATCACTTTCATCAGTATTGAAAGCCGGTCCTCTAGTTAATCCAACAATATTCACGACACGACAAGGACATCCTCGTTCGACCGACCTCTAATCCAATTTCAGGCGAAGGATGTGAGGATAGTATAGGGAGCCGCAGTACAAGTAGTCGCCAATCTTGGTCCCGCTCGATATGAATGACAACTTAGGATCGTAATAATGAGCCACCGGCTTTCCCTCCGAATCCACTTGAAAAATCCCGCCGTTCTTCTCCATCGCCGGTCGTTTGTTCAGCCTCTCCATGATCGCAGTTGCTTTTCTTATGAACGGATGCTTCATTGTCAAATCCCATGACATCGACTTTCCCTGCGGGATAAAAGATTCAAATGTTACGCGGACAAAACAATGCCATTATCGCGGGAACCTAATTCTCCGACCGCTTGTTGAAGCGTGGATGATTGCGGAGAATACACAGAAGATGGTGCAAGTTGTAGCAAAGCAAGAAACATTTAGGCTCGGTTTGTTTTGCAGAAAAGGAACGTTTCTCTAAAAATTATCTTATATTGCTCGAAATAATTAATAATTATTGCCAATAATAACTTATGTCTAAATATTTTCAAAAATGATGAATATACTTTTCGTTCATTTGTTTTTGTAAGCGAGGTCATTTTTAAGATTATATTTTCCAAATCATTGATTTTTCGCAGAGCAAACGAAGCCTAAGTTAATAAGAATTATAATGCATGTATAACAAAAGACTAACGAAAGAGAAACTCATTGACGATGATCTACTCACTCACCACGGACAGCGCAATCCAGTAGTGCCCTTCTCCATCGTATCTGATGTTGTCGGGATAACCCGGCAAACCGTGGATGAATGTGTCGATGTGTCCCGTTCGCTCGCCATTTATATAGTACCTCTTGCACCACCTCCTACAGAACCCAAACCAGCCATATCTTATAACTCGTAGGTTCGTGAGGATTTTGGCGAAACAAGTCTCTGTGAACGTCACGTTGAACTCACATGACAGTTTCGCAGAAGATCACGAAGCTCTGGTCGGGCGAGAGCGTGACGCCGTTGGGAAAGTAGAGATCCCGAGCTAGCACTCTAGTTGCTTTGGTCGCCGGGTCGTAGCTCAAGAACCTTCCGTGCGGCCTTCCCTCCAAGACGTCCCAGATGAACTCCTTGAAGGTGTACTTGTACGAGGCATCGGTGAAGTATATCGTCCCGTCACGGGCCACGGCTGCAGCGTCCGTGAGTTTGAACTTCACGCCTTCCGCCTCATCTGTTAACAGCTCCATGGTTCCGTCTTTGCTCACGTTCAGTAGGCCCTGTTTCATATGACAGCTTCAATAGAATCAATACTAATGCATATCATTCGAAAGTTCCTTCCGGCCACCCCCTGGGCACAACAATAATTAAACACGTTTCTTAAATTTATTCACTTCTCCACCTCAAAACATCGGAAATAAAATTATCAAAAAGTCTTAAACTTATTGCAATTGTATCAATTCAGTCCGTTCTGCCAATTTTGACCACAAATTGCCAATGTAGTAATTTTTAATACTATTTTTTCATTTTTCATTTTTCATTTTTTTTTCTTTCCCTTTCTTCTTCTTCTTCTTCTAGCCGATCGTAAGGTCCTGAAACTTGTCGGCCTCTGGCAAAGCTCGCCACCTCTAGCGAGGCACTAGAAGAAAAGTTCATTTTGTGAATACCAATATATAACGATTATGAATTATGAACATTAAAAGTAGTCGTTCGCGTGCTTCGAAGTTAGTTTTATATCTAAGCAAAATCAATACACACTGAATAAACATTCGAGCGCCAACACACCCAAGTAATTTATCTTTTGTAAATATTCTTTTATGTTACTTTATTTTTATTTTTATTTTTTGCTAGAATTCACCAGTTAGATATGATATTATAAGTTTATATAACAGATACTACACTCGCTCTTAGTCAAAAAGCCGAGAAAGGCACCGATATTCAGTTGTCTTCATCTTCGCCCCCGAATAAATCCTAATTTTTTTTTATCTCAACACGAATCTCGAAACATCGTTTGATTAGTTGCAGTCAAAGACGATGGACCGGACACGTCGCTCGAGCTTTGCTCCTTTTAATGAAAAAGAGATTATCTATTGAATCATCAACTAAGCAGTCGTCAGTGATTTCGAAATAATATCTCAAACGTATTTAATCCGGCAAAAGCCACATCTACTGGACCATATGTAAATCGGACGGTCGGTTGTTACTGACCTTGTAGGGGTCGCAAACAATAACTTCGCCGTCGCGCCCCAGGGCGAGGCCGAGCGGCCTCCCGCCGGTGTTGACCCAGTCCTCCACCGCGGAGTCGACTCCCGAGTCGCTCACCCTGACCCGCTTTACCCACCCGTCCGCGCAGCCCACGTAGATGACCCCCGACGCCGGGTCGTAGGCCACGTCCTCGGGCCCCACCATCCGCCCTGCCCCGACCATCTCCGCGCCGCGCAGCATGCGGCCGATCTCCCGCGGGGCAGCGACCGTCGTGTATAGGCCTTCGAAGGGCAGCGGAGCCGGGTCGAAGGGCTCACGTCGGTACAGGACTGTGACTGCTAGAACCGGAGCCAAGATTGACAGGAGAGCGACGGTGACTGAGGGCTTGAGCGAGGATTTGGTCGGCGGCGGCCGAGAGCCGGTTCTTGACTCGGACATGTGAACGGCGATGAGGAGAAGCTGGCGGCGGTTGTTTCTGAGGGTATAAAGCTCGGCGAGAAAAATCGGGAAATGGATCGTCGTCTTTCTTCAATTCGTTCGCGAGGTGAAGTAGGCTGTGGGACGCAGATGCTGCTCGATCTCTTTGGGCAACAAATCTGAGAAAATCCATGAGCTCACGTCTCTGTCCACTAGCCACGTGGCTGTCATGGAAACCTTCCGGTCAATGGAGAAAAATGTACTTAAAAAAAAAAATTCATTCCACTTAAAAAAGAGAGACACATAGCTTCAATACAAAATCAATCGCAAATCTAGCGCAAATCTTAAAAACAAATCAACTTGATATATAGTCCAGCTCTTTCTTCCTTTCATGATCATAGCACAATCATTCGTCGTCCATGACACCATCACCGTGCAAAGCTAACAACGACACTTAAAATTATCAAACATTAAAATATTCAACGAGATCGTGTGTCACTCTTCTCCTAACGTTTTATGTATTACGTCACTCTAAATACTATTGAAGACCATAAAAATAATACCATTCATTCATTTTTATAAACCATATAAATAATCATTTTATAGATAATGTTTTACAATTTTTTTTTTCAATATTCCATGAAACAAACGATCCCTAAATTTGCTTCAACGTGATTTCGTCTACAAACTATTATACATCCAACCGTTCAAGAAACCGACTCCGGTGATGCCTTTCGCGACACACTCGTCACTCGAGGTGGACGCCGAGCCGGAGGTAAGAATGAGGTTCCGTAGGCGTAGAGTACTAGAGGATAAGAACGCCAGTCCGTACGTCTAGAGGATAAGAACCAGTCGGGAAAATGCCAAAAAAGGGCCCAAACTTCACTCACTTTCTCGATTAAGGGTCCAAACTTCAATTTGTTTCAAAAAAGGGCCCGAACTGCCTTTTTTGGTTCAAACAAGGGCCTAAACGAGAGGACACTTTCGTCTTTTTACCATTTGTGATTTTCCTTCTCTTTTTTCATTTTTTTCCTTTCCTCTTTCCCTTGCACGTCCTCCTCCCCCTTGGCGACTCTGGTGCGGACTCTGATTCTGGCGACAGAGGGACTGCTGCTCCTCTCGAAGAAAGCGGTTCCGAAGAAGGAGCAAGTCGAGATGGAGAGACGGCGATTGGGGGGCGGTTTCTTGAGTGGAGAGGAAGGCGAGGTCGGGGAAGAGCAGAGAGGCGACCATTCTGATGGATGCCGTTGCGATTCGAAGAGGCCGATCGATTCGATCATCGAAGACCATTCATTGGATCCCTGACTCCATCTCTTTGCGTCACTTGCTGCCCTCTTCTTTTTCCTCCCATCACGAGGTCGAGGATCTCCAAGCACCATCACTCTCTTCTTCTTCTTCTTGAACCACTGATAGTAGGCCCATTTACTTTCTCTCTATCTTCTCTGCGCTTTCATGGCCTCTCTGTCAGGGTGCCTTCTGCTCGTCTACTCCTTCATGAGCCTGATCCACTCCTCCCACTCCCGCACGCTCATCCTTCCTTTGGCTAAAGATGCTTCCGTGCTCCAATACGTGGCCACCATCTACCACGGCCCTTCTCTTGACCCCGTCGAGCTCGCCGTGGATCTCGGTGGACCATCTCTCCGGCTCGACTACTCCGCCTTCTCCTCCTCCTCCTCCTCCATCCGTTGGGTCCCCTGCCGTTCGATCTAGTGCTTGGCCGCGATGTCCGACTATTCTGGGCTTCGTCGTGTGTGCGCGTGCAAGGCCTCCTTCGATTGCGATGTTCAGCCGGAGAGCGGCGCGTCCGCGCGGGGGTGCTCGCAGGTGGAGCCTTGGCCGTCGATTCCATGGACGGGTCAGGGGAGTGATCGGTTGCCATCGGCTGTGGCGAAAGAGGAAAGAAAAAAAGGCAAAAAGAGAAGGAAAAAGATCACAAAATATAAAAAGACAAAAGTGTCCCCATCCAGACCCTTGTTTGAACTAAAAAAGGCAGTTCGGGCCCCTTTTTGAAACAAATTGAAGTTCGGGCCCTTAATTGAGAAAGTGAGCGAAGCTTGGGCCCTTTTTTGGCATTTTCCCGAACCAGTCCGTCGGTGTCGAAAGGCAGTCTGTAGTTGCGTCTGTCAGTCTACGGGCATTGGCAACCAGAGGTCGTAACCTGATTTGCTTCTCTCAAAAAGTGGGCTGGGCTGGGCTGGGCTAGAAAGCATATCTTTCGAAATGGGCCATCTCCGATTTGCGGGCCTTGATAAGACTTGGGCTGTAGATACCTGGGCCTAAAGGAGAGCTAGGGTTTCAATTTGTCCAAATGTGTAAAGCCCAAAGCCTCACGGTGGCTGGTGAAGCCCGATGAGTCGGAGCTCGGGAAGATGAGGATCCTCAGCCTCTCCTCGCGGCTGCCAATCGTGTCCTTCCCAGAGGTACTCCATTCTCTCCAATTCCGAATCAGTTGAAATCCGTAGAGAATACACGCTCGAATATGGGCACGGTGGTACCGAAGCCCCGAAAGTAGTGGTGCATCCGGATTGTGCTCTAGATTTATTACATTGATTTGGAAAGGCAATTTATAGTATTGGAAGTATGGGGATGAGAATTGGAGCTATTTATGCTGCGGTTATGAGGACATTGTAGTCTGCCAAGGCAAAATCTGCGTCGTTCACTGATCCATTCATCTTTCAGACTTCCAAGGTTCTCACTGCCAATCCCAATCCACGGTGGCAGCCAGAAGTATCTGGTGGTGGTGGTGGTGGTGGTGTTAAGTGGTGATCTTTTATGTAGTGGATGAAATTCGAATACATTACATATGGCGGGGACGAGTGGTTGATTTTAGAGCCTATAGATTACATCGACAAATTTGGGAATGGGAGGAGGTGAGGAGCTTAGGCGATTCGGCTTTCTTTGTCCACAACGGCCGGTCGTTCGCGATGGTCTCGGCGTGCGAGCTCGATGGGTGTGAAGGGGATTGCATCTACTATGCCTATTTCTACTCCTCGAGGGAAGACGTTATGGTGTTCAGCTTCAGCTCGGCGGATCGTAGCCACAAGGACGTGGGTTTGTTTCGTTGATGAAGAAGGGGCAATTATGTTATGGGGATGAGACATTGAGACTCTGCCCGGCTGCATTTTATGCTTGTAGTCTTTGGAATTCCAAAAATGAGAACCGGAAAAACTAAAAACTTTTAAAGATTACTCTAGAATGAATCCAAAAAAATGCAAATTGTATCCAGGGGAATAATCGACGTCTTTGTTTCATTGGAGACTTCGTATTCGGATCGAGAGGATTTTATTTTGGGTTAACACCATGAAAAACTCCAAACTGGTACATCTGTGATAAATTTACCCCAAATTATTTTTTTGACCACAAAATCCCAAATTGGTAAAGTTAACTCCATGCAACCTGTTTTTTTTTTCAGACGAATGGGCTAATAGATTGCCAATCGGGCCCCCACTTTGAAATATGGATGCGGGCTTTTTCGGCACGAGCCCTCCCAGGCCATACCAAATCGCGACGGGAGTAATTTTAAGGATTTTTTTCGATGATAAGAACCAATCGCTTTCGAACTTGGTGCGGTCATGGTGGCATGTGCTATGTGTGCATGCATTTGGAGTCGCCACTGGTCCTTCTTGGAACGTGGACCGGAAACCTCACTAATCGATTGGGAGAGATCGTTCAGTTCTGCGGAACCAGAGATTCTGGGTTCTGGGACTTGGTTACGTTGGTGTCATTACCAACGCTCTTTTGGTACCTAACGTGGGTGATTTTCCTAACTAAGTCATGCATGCGCAATTTTGAGTGAGGTAAGTCCGATTCAGGGGTTTCATGTAGATTGGAATACTAGTCCTATCAATCACAATCAATATGATGAAAACGCAATCAAGTGCATAAATGAACCACATCAATGCACATCATTTCAAATCAAAAGTCTCCTAATATAGCCCTAAAATCTTAGAGAATGTGTGATTAAAGGTCAAGGGTAAAATGGGTAGATTTGAGGACGATTCGCCCAAACAGCGAAATCGTCATTTTTGGAAGGTTCGGATGTCGAATTACTCAAAATAGTCCATGGCCAGTTGATCATGGATGTTTTCTATTTTTGGGAATTTTTTTGGAATTTTCTGGATTTTTACGATTTTTGGAAGCCGATTTGTCAAAAGGGAAAAATCGTCTTTTTGTGGGATGATCGGGGGTCAAAACACCCAAAATATATCTTAGCCAGTTAATTGTGGCCATTTCCTATTTTTTGGGATTTTTTTCGAAAATTTTGGGAAACGACTTGCTAAAAGGGCAAAATCGTCATTTTGTGGGATGATTGGGGGTCAAAACACCCAAAATAGAACTTGGCCAGTTGATTGTGACCATTTCTTATTTTTTGGGATTTTTTCAGAATTTTTGGGAAACGACTTGCCAGAAGGGCAAAATCGTCATTTTTGAAAAGATCAAGATTCAAAATACCTAAGATAGGTTTTGACCATTTGATTATGGTCATTTTCTATTTTTCGAGATTTTTCTGGAATTTTCTGATTTTCTTCAATTTTGAGAGACGATTTGCCAAAAGGGCGAAAACATCATTTTTTAAAAAGATAAGGGGTCGGAATTCCCAAAAATAGGTCATGGCCAGTTGACTGTGGTCATTTCCTATTTTCTGAAATTTTTCTGAAATTTTCAAAAAACGATTTGCCAAAGGAGCAAAATCGTCATTTTTGGAAAGATCGGGGGTCTTAGGAAATTTAGAATTTTTCTGAATTTTTCCAATTTTTTCTGAATTTTTTTTCTATTTTTTATTTAAATTTTCAAAATTTATTATTATTATTATTATTAAATCCGAAAATAGTGATTCGGATTGAGCTTCCAGGCCCAACCCTTCTAAAGCCACACGAAGCCCGAATAAAATCTAAAAGAAAGGTCCATTCTCATTTTTTTTTTGAAGGCTTGAAGCCCTACTCGGCCTGGCCCAATTTTCTTCGTAATTTGTCCTTCAATACATGGCCCAACTTCATTTCTAAAGCCCAGGCTCCATCATTCTTCATTTTCTAATTCGGCCCCAACCTTAACAACCGCCACCAACGCCATCAGCGCCGACCATCGAAGCCACCGTCGAGCAATCACCGACAACCACAAAAATTGACGTCCGATCACGAGATTCGAGCGAGATACAGTCAGACAAGCGAGGCTCAAACCAAGGAATAGAATCTACAAGCAGACGCATGACAACTACTCTATGGACGGATCGTAACACGGTGCATGGGATAAACATGACGAGCTTCAAAATGACTGGTTTGAGCTATGACGACCGACTATTCGGGCTCGAGAAAGGAAGGTTACCTGTTGGTGCGAGATTGGCGACGACGATTCTAGTGGTAGCGTGGACGACTTCTCGGCCGTTGGTAAGCTCGTTCAGATCTTCACGTGGATCCCTCTCTTGGGTTCTCTCTTGGTTTGCTCTCTGCTCTCTTCCTCTGTCTCTCTCGCTCTGTTTTCTTTTTAGTGCTCGTCTCCCTCATGCTCAAAACCTCACTCCCAACACTCTTCCGGTGGTATCCCGTGTTTGATATATTATTAATATAGTCCAGATAATATGTTCGCATACAAGCCCAATAGGTAAAAGCATGGTTATTTGGGTCCAAATGGGCTGGAGCCCAAGAGCTTGCACATAACTCTAGGGTTTCCTACGCTGGAAGTAACATTGTTGAGCGTTCCAAACTAGACGTCTCTTGGTGTAATACTTCAAGCAGGCAAAACCCTTTCTACTCACTTAAACCCTAACCTCCAACAATCTTGAAGTATTATCTTTGTGTATCGGATTTGAGCAAGCAATGTGTCTAGTTGAAGGTCTCGTTGAGGTGAACTTGCAAGTACAAGTTATTTTCGATTTCGACGGTTGGTTTGGTCGGGATCTGAGTTTGAAATTCGGATGGCCGAAATCTTTGAATCAAAAACCCAGAAAATATAGCCAATTTCAGAGGGTGAGACCACTTGGGTTTCATTCTACTCGTCGATACGAACGTTTTGAGTGGTCAATCGCGTCGAACGGAGGTCGGACGAAGGAGATACGGCCGCCGAAAGTTTTGCGGTACTGTAGCGTCGCGGTACTGTAGCGATACGGGTACTGTAGCGCGCGGGTACTGTAGTTCCGTATATTTTCGCTTATTTTCGCGTATTTTGGGCGTATTTTGGCGAATTTCCAGCAACAAAGGCAGTCCATCTTAAGGTTTTTGGGCGCTCCGGACTCATTTTTGGGGTCTATTTTGGCAAATTCCATTTCTACAGAGAAGTTTGACCAAAGTTAGAGGGGTTATTCGACTTTGTGAGCTCCGAGGACATCAAGGTGCACTCTTTCTAACTCTTTGCTCTAATTGGAATGGCAAAACATAGTTCCTATGATATTATAAAGCTGCAATCATTTGATGTGACTGAATTTCATGGTTGGAAATTGCACGTTCAATTTGGCATGAAAGAACGTGAAATATTCTATACTGTATTAAGTGATTTTGCATCTACCACTGAAGATGTGGATGAATATCAATGGAAAAAAGATGAATATTTTTGTAGAGATTACTTGTTGACATCTCTAAATCCTCGTCTAGCTATGACGTATAGTGAGTGTAAGACGGCGAAAGAGATATGAGATCACTTGAACGCTCAGTTCCAAAAACAAGATGGGCTCTCTAAAACTCTCTTAGCGGAGAAGTTCTTTGACTTTAAATTCAATATGAATTCGAGTATCACCTCTCAGTTGATTGAACTTGAGAACATGAGGAACAAGCTGAAAGAGGATAACTCTGATATGTATGATAATCTCTTTGTTGGTCTTGTGTTGAGTAAGCTACCTACTGAATGGAGTTCTTTTAAGACTGAAATGCATAGACAGAAAGAACAGATGGGACTGGATGAATTAAAGAGGTATATTCACATTGAGGATCAAAATATTACTAGGAAAAGTTTGAAACAAGTAGGTCAACAAAAGTCAGTTGCCAACTTTGTTTCACATTCCAATAGACCTCAGAAAAAATCCAAGTCACCAAAAGGTGAATCATCTTCTCAGTTAGAGGTCAAAAAGACTATCTCCAAAAGGAAGAAGAAGGGCAAGTGCCATAACTGTGGAAAGTGGGGTCACTGGGCTGCAGAGTGTAAGCTACCAAAGAAGCCAAAGAGCGACACACCACAAAATGAGGCTAATATGTTAGTTAATGAGTCTGAGCCTCAAGCCTTCATTGGAATGATGAAGAATGAAAAGGTCAGTGTCTCTTCTGAGTGGTGGTTGGATAGTGGCGCTACTTGTCATACTGCAAATGACAAGAACTTACTTACTGATGTCACGAAAGTGAAAGACACCGTGGAAAATTGCAATGGTGGTGAGACAGAGGTGACTCATGCTGGAACTGCAAATTTGGTGCTTTCTTCAGGTAAATTACTAACTCTGAAACATGTTAGAGTAGTACCTTTACTGAAAAAGAATTTGATTTCTATGAGTTTACTTGATAAAGCTGGTATGTCCTTTTCAACTATGAATGGTAGAGTAACTTTATCAGTTAACTCATGTTATTTCGGTTGTGCGTTCATGGTTAATGGTATGTATAGGTTGAGTTTAGATACTGATAGCATAAATCATGTGAGCTCTACTTTGATTGATCCAAAGTTGTTACACAACAGACTTGGACATGTGAACTGCAGGAAAATGCAACATCTAGCTAAAACTCACAACATTCCATTGGATACTTCTATTCGATTTGACAAATGTGAAGTGTGTGCACAGGCTAAGATCACTAGAAAACCTTTTAAGTCGGTTTCTAAAAGCACACAACTTCTTGAGCTAATACATTCTGACCTTTGCGACTTTAGAAATTACGTTACTAGAGGTGGTCGGAAGTATTTAATAACATTCATAGACGATTTTTCTAGATATTGTCATGTTTATTTATTGAAATCGAAAGATGAGGCTTTTGAAAAGTTTAAGATTTTCAAGTCTAGAGTAGAAAATCAACTCAACTTGAAAATTAAGAGGTTTAGGAGTGATAGAGGAGGTGAATATACAATGACAGGGTTCAAGGAATTTTGTGCTTCAGAGGGGATAATACTTGAAACCACTGCTCCTTACTCACCCCAATCAAATGGTGTTGCCGAGCGTAAGAATAGAACATTAACTGAAATGCTAAATTCCATGTTACTTACAGCTGGCATGCCTTCCTCCTACTGGGGAGAAGCAGTTCTAACTGCTAATCACATCTTAAACAGGTTGCCACACTCTAAGTTATCTATGACACCTTATGAGATATGGCATAAGCATCCTTGTAGATATGATACTCTTAAGACTTGGGGCTGTGTTGCTTATGTTAGAATACAAGATCCTAAAAGACCTAAGGTGGGACCTAGAACAATTACTTGTGTATATCTAGGTAGTGCAGAAGATAGTGCTGCAAATAGATTTTTGGATCTATCTACTAATACGGTGATAGAATCTAGAGATGCAGAATTCTTCGAGAACAAGTTTCTTAGAGATCATGGCTTGAATGTTTATGGATCTACAGATATGATTTCAGAGTCTCCTATAGAATTTGAAGCAGGTCCTTTTGGCACTAATTCCACACAGCTGGCTATTGAATCAGTTCCGGTTAGAGTATCTATAAGAGAGAGAGTTCCCAAAAGTTTTGGTGAAAACTTTGTTACTTACCATCTAGAGGATGATCCATTCTCCTATCAAGAAGCAATGAGATCTAGGGAATATCTACTTTGGGCAGAAGCTATAGATGATGAAATTAGCTCTCTGCTACAGAACCACACTTGGCAGCTAGTCAATTTGCCAAAATGGGCTAAGGCTATAGGCTGTAAGTGGGTATTGAAGAAGAAACTGAATAGTGATGGATCAATAGCCAGATATAAAGCACGTTTAGTAGCTAAATGCTATAAACAGTAGAGTGGAATAGACTATTTTGATGTATATTCACATGTGTGTCATCTATTAACTATAAGAATTATTCTTGCTTTGGCGTCTATTGAACACTTTGTAGTGCATCAAATGGATGTAAAAATAGATTTCCTAAATGGAGAGTTAAATAAGGAAATTTACATGGAACAACCGGAAGGTTATGTCATGAAAGGCCTTGAGGACAAAGTTTGTAAATTGAACAAATCTTTGTATGGTCTTAAACAAGCACCTAAGATATGGCATCTTAAGTTTGACAAAGTGGTAAAGAGTTATGGCTTCCAATCTAGTTACTTAGATAAATGCATTTACCATCGTTTTATGTCAAATAAGATAGTCATCATTTGCTTGTATGTTGATGACATGTTAATTCTTGGCTCCGATCATTCTGTAGTGAGTGACGTGAAAGCTACTTTAGCTAAAGAATTTGACATGAAAGATCTTGGTATTGCTAATACCATTCTTGGTATGAAAGTAAGCTTTGAAAGGCAAGTCATCTCCCTTAGCCAGGTTCATTATATTGAACAGCTACTTTCTACCTGGGGATACAGTGAGTGTAAACCGATTGAGACACCATGTGATTATAATAAAAGACTAAGTCCCAATGAAGGGACCAGCATGGATCAGTTAAAGTACTCGAAACTGATTGGTAGTCTCATGTATGCTATGAGTTGCACTAGACCTGACATAGCTTTTACAGTTGGCATGCTGAGTCGTTTCACTAGTAATCCTAGTAAAGAGCATTGGGATGCCATCAGTAGGCTAATGAGATACCTTAAAGGTACTAAAGATTATGCTCTATGTTACTCTGATTTTCCTCCAACTGTGGATGGATATTCTGATGCATCATGGTGCTCAGAGATTGAAAATAGTAAGTCCACAAGTGGATATGTATTCACGTTGGGTGGAGCTGCTATTACTTGAAAATCCAAAAGACAGACTTGTATTGCATTGTCGTCTATGGAATCAGAACTTTTTGCTTTAGCTTCAGCCGGCGAAGAGGCAGAGTGGATAAAGAATCTGATTATGGATATTCCTTTGACTCGGCTAAAGATTAATTCCTTAAGCCTGTTCTGTGATAATCAAGCAGCTATCCAAGTAGTCAAGAATGCTCTCTTTAATTCAAAGAGAAGACATGTGAGACTGAGACATGCGTTGTTGAATTATCTGAGAGAACAAGGAGTTATCACCTCGATCGATGTGAGATCGAAGGATAACTTGGCCGATGCTCTCACAAAAGGCCTGCCTAAAGATCGATTATTTAAAATAGTGGGGGAAATTGGGTTAAAGACTGTGTAGACAAGTCTTAATTACCATTTACTTACCTTCTAGTTGTGTGTTTTGAATTATCGAATCTTCTTTTGTTGGCCAAAATGATAAGCACAGTTTATGTGTTTCATCGATGTTCATGGTTGCTGATAAATTTGAAAAAGGTGAGTTGTCTCTTTCCAAACTTGATGAAGATGACTTTAACCTAATTCAAAGGTTCTATCTGGGAAGCTTGTGTCATTCCAAACTTGATGATACAATCCAACTGGGTTGGACTATCCTTTTGGTTAAATGATCTCATTCCAAATTTGATGCTAGATTATTTGACTTTAAGGAATTAGTAATTGTGATATTCCAAATTGAAACATAGAAATAGTTGTTTGCATAAGAAGCCTGTTGATCTTATTCTTAATTGAAACATGATATTATGTGACTAGGTTATTGTAAGTGAGTTGACTATTGGTCGTGTTCTTTGAAACTAGACAATGGTTATTCTCTTATAAATAAACTTAAGTTGATGGCTCTTTGTAAATTAAACTGTTTAGGCCTTGTTCATGATTTATGAAACTGGCTTGATGCTTATGAACATGATATTATGATGCTTTATGACATTAATATATGTTCTTCTCTGCCTGATATTATAATGCTAAGTTCTTTTAGTAGAACTAGACACTTTTAGTAGACTATTCAAATTATTGAATTCATGATAATATGAAATTCATATTTGACATTCTACAGGGAATGGCAGAGATGGAGGAGAGCTTAATAAGCAGGATCTTGATCAGGATGACCTACTTGGTGAATGAATATTTATTATTTAGAGCATGTGGGGACTTAACAGTTCACCTGCTATTGCCCATTTTGATGGACTCCATTTACTTGAGACTTATGTTTTGATATCTCTATTTTGTGAACATGATTATGTTAGTTTCTTATATTTGTAAGGCCTTGGACCATTTTGAATGGCCTACTTATACTTGACTATTATACATATGTTGATTGTGAACAGATTCATAGTAAGGATGATTCACTTATTTTGATTGCAAATGATGATTGAGTTTAATATTTTACTATTAAAACTCTTATATCGATCCGAGTTGATTATCTTGGACAGAATGTGGATGATTTATATTTGTTTGAACATTACACTGACAATCGTATTGGATTGTGCTGTATGGTGAACATAGGAAGAGATTGTTGGATATATTATTAATATAGTCCAGATAATATGTTCACATACAAGCCCAATAGGTAAAAGCATGGTTATTTGGGTCCAAATGGGATGGAGCCCAAGAGCTTGCACATAACTCTAGGGTTTCCTACGCTGGAGGTAACACTGTTGAGCGTTCCAAACTAGACGTCTCTTAGTGTAATACTTCAAGCAGGCAAAACCCTTTCTACTCACTTAAACTCTAACCTCCAACATCCCGAACCAGCCTTCCTCTTCTATTTTTCTTTCATTTTTTCATTCTCAGGAAGCTCATCCAGCCTCCTCTCTCTCTCTCTCTTGCTCTCTTTCTCTGTTTCTCTCTTTTTTCCAAAACCGAGAATCCTCTTCTCTCGGCTGAACCAAAAATCTCCTCAGTGCGTGTGTGTCGTCGAAGAATCCCCTCCAGTGAGAATGGCCATCTCTCCGCCGAGCTCCCCCCTCTCGGATAATCTCCCTCTCTCTACCCCCTCAGTGCGTGTGTTTTTTCTTCTTCTTTTATCGCAGAGCCCTCATTTTTGAAGATGCAGACCTTCTATCCAGCTTTAAAAGCTGGTCTGCTCCTCGATTTTGTCCCCCGACGCCCTCTCCGTTTCCTGCCTCTGCTGCTCCTCTGTCTTTTTTTTTGTACGTGAGAGAGCAGGTTTGCTCCTTTGGTGCAGACCCGGTTCGGTCCGGTCGGGTCGGGCCCGACCCGACGGATCCGGTTCTGATATTTTGATCAAATCGGAGCTCAATTAGTCTACTTTTTACAAAATTGATGTCGAAATTAGATTTCTCAGTATGGTTTTCATCTAATATGGGCATTTTATGAATTTTGTATTTTGAAATTTAACGAAAACCTCAAATTTTGTTTGGGATCCGAAATTGATTTCTGCTTAATTGAAGACTCAAACGATCAAATCAGTCCAAATTGAGGCCATCAATGGATCCGGGGTGACGAAAAGAATAGGGAAAAAGGTCCACATTTTCATGGGTATCCTTTGAAAAATTTTAATTTCAAGATTCGTGAAACCGAGGACTAAATTGAAAGAAAATTGTGCAATCAAGCCCTTTTGGTTAAAATTGAAGAAATTGGAGGGAAAATGGATCCAATTGCACTTCAAGGTTCTAGATACCAATGTCATAGTTTATTAGAAGTGGAAATTGAAAATTAAAAGACTCAAAAATGAATTTTCATGCTCAATTCAGGTTTATGTTGGTGAAGGAACATAGTGACCCAAGTCAAATTTTCAAGATTAAAAGTGACCAGCTTGAATAGGGAATTAAAATAAAAATATTGACTTTTTTTATATTTTTCTGACCACAAATGGTATTTTTCTGATTTTTTGGGTATTTTTATAATTAAATAAATTTTAAAAAATATTAAAAATTATGAAAAATATTTTTTGTTCAAAATCGGTTCTGAGACTAGGCCAAGGCTTCCAAATTTGATTTTGAAATTTTATTATTTTTTCTATTTTTAATTAATTTTGAAAATATGATTAAAAATCAAGTGTCAACACCCCTAAACTATTTTTTTGACCATCAAAAACTCTAAATCGATACACCTATGACAGATTTACCATAAATTAATTTTTTTGATCACGAAAAATCCTAAAATGGTATACCTGTGACAAATTTACCCTTTCGTTAAATTATGTTAATACCACGTAAGATTTTCAATTGATATGCATATGAAGAACAAAGGGTAAAAATCCCAAGCTAGTACACCTATCTATTGCCACATGTCATAAATTTAGCACTTTAATAGTTAGATTTAACGAAAATTAACGTAAGGTAAATTTGTCACAAATATACCACTTTGGGGTAAAATTATCATAAGTGTACCAGTTTGAGGGTTTTTTGTGGTTAAAACAATAATTTATGGTAAATTTGTCACAAGTGTACCAGTTTGAAATTTTCTATGGTATTAATCCTCTTGTTTTTGATGACTTCGGGTGGAGTTTTCCTTCTTTTCAGTGTACAACAAATTGAGAGGTTTTCCATGTACACTTTGCGCATTTTTATTTGTTGAAAAATTGTTTAAAAAGTTTTAAACCTTTTAACGAATTATCAATGTTGTCTTTTCAGCTAATTTTGATTGAAATCGTTGACGTGGCGGCCTAGTTAACACCGTCTACCCTATGTGTTGCAGCCGGTGCTAACGTGGATAATTTTTTTTCTTTCTAATTATTGATTTTTTTCTCCTTTTTTTACATCATAAGATCGTCGCGGCCGCTCACCATTGGGCAATGGCCAAGAAGCCCATTATTTGGCTGAGGGCTTGGCGAGCCACAACAAGGGAGGCGATGCCCTCGTCCAGTGGGCGACCCCGCATGCCTAGTGAAGGAAAACAATGAAAAAAAATGAATTTGAAAAAAAAAAGGTTAATAACGCGAAAAATCTCAAATTGGTACACATAAGATAAATTTACCATAAATTTTTTTTAACCACCAAAAATCCTAAACTGGTACACTAGTGATAAATTTACCATAAACTATTTTTTTGACTACCAAAACCTCCAAACTAGTACAACTGTGATAAATTTACCTCGAACTAATTTTTTTACCATAAAAAATTCAAAATTGGTGCACAAATGATAAATTTACCCTCTGCTAATTTCCGTTAAATGAATTAATAACACGAAAAATTTCAAATTGATACATTTGTAGCAAATATAAGCTCTGTTACACGGACTCGCCTTTTTTAGAAATTTTTCCGTGTCGGACTCGGACACGCGTCCGACACGGCTGGACACCGCCGGACACTTCTCGGACACACGGTCAACGCGTGTCCGAGTCCGAACTCTCGGTCAACGCAACGGACACACGAGGGACTCGCGTGTCCGTCTGGTGGTGCGTTGGTGGCTAAGCAAAAGAATGAGAGAGATCGGGTCGCGGCTGCAGAGGAGAAGGGAGGTCGGGGGTTCGGATCTGGCGACGCGGCTGGGGCTTTGGCCGGCGTCGGGGCTCTCGGACGCAAGGGATCGGACTTGGAGCACTCGAGACGGGGCTCGACCACAGATCTCCTCGGGTTTGGGTCACAACGGGCTCGGTCCCGCGGCTATTAGATCCTCACGGCTCGGCGCGATGGGCAGCGGAGGGAGCGGCGATTGGTCGGGTGGAGTGCGGTGAGGTGAGGTGGTGAATGGTGATGCAGGCGATGGCTGTGGCGGTCTTGGAGTTGTGTCGCAACCCGTCCGGAAGCGGACGCGGCTAATGGATTACCGATCGCGGGCCTTGGATCGGCGCGAGCCCTCCCAAGCCCATACCAAATCGCGGCGGGAGTATTCTTCGACGATAAGAGTCGATCGCTTTCGACCTTCAGTGTGGTCGTGGTGGCATATGCAAATTGTGCATGCATTTGGAGTCGCCACCGGTCTTTCTTGGAGGGTAGACCGGAAACCTTACTGACCGATTGGGAGAGGTCGATCAGTTCTGCGGAACCAGAGATTTTGGGTTCGGGGACTTGGTTACGTCGGTGTCATTACCAACGCCCTTTCGGTACCTAACGCGAGTGATTTTCCTAGCTAAGAGTTCATGCAGGCGCAGTTTTGGATGGGGTAAGTTTGATTCCAGGTTTCATGCAGATTGGAAGACTATTCCTATCAATCACAATCAATTTAAATGGAAACGCAATCAAGCACATAAATAAATCACATCAATGCACACCAATTCAAATAAATGGTTTCCTAATATAGCCATAAGGGTTTAGGTAAGGTGTGATTTCAGACCAGGGGTAAAATGGGAAGATTTGGAGGCGATTAGCCCGAAGGGCAAAATCGTCAATCTATGGAAGATTTGGATACTGAATTACCCAAAATATTCCATGGCCAGTTGCTTGTGGACATTTCCCATTTTTGAGAATTTTTTAATATTTTTTATTTGATTTTTTTTATTGATTTTTATTATTATTATTTTATTATTATCGAAAAATATTTTAAATAAAAAAAGAAGCATGTCTTTGACAATAGAAAATACTCGACCAGATAAATAAACTAACCACTAGACTGAAACAAGCACATGCAAATCAAGTCTATAATGGCAATATTTTAGAAAAATAACTCTGATACACGAATCGAGTACGCAAAATATACCTGATTGGACACAGACCTTCAATCGCCCAGCCCCAACCTGCAACCATCTTCATGCGCATCACCTGATCGGGCGTGGGTCCCCAATCACCAAACCCCAGTGGGCTACTATCTCAATGAGCGTCACCGTTGATCGCCACATTGGAAGTATATGCATTCACTCAAAGCAAATGATTAGCAAAGTTCAGCCATTTAAAAGATAAAACGAGCATCTTGAGTTAAATTCTAATTACCATGCTAATCTACTTATTTAATACATGTACTACTGACTAAACAATCCACCAAAATATTCACATGGAAAGTATATCAATAATCAAGCACAAAACCCAATTTAGACAATATAAGTAAATAAAGGCATTTCCTATTTATTTCATTTTTTTGTAAATCCTCAATTTTTTATTTTTATAAGATTTTTTTATTTAACATTTTTATTTAAATGGAACCAGGCCGGGTCAAGCTCCCGGACCCTTAGCCCAAATTCTCGACAGCATGGGCTCGGATCCTCGGTCACATGGGCCAAAATTCTCGGCCACTTGGGCCAAAATTCTCGGCCAATCAGCCCATGATCTCGGCACAAGGGCCCGGCCACTCGGCACAAATTTCTGGCCACTGCTGGGTCACGGCCCGGTCAGACTGGCACACGGGCCGGTTCAGAAGCGGGCACGACCGAAGCAAGGGGGCGTCAGGGTTGCTACTCCTCAGGCTTCAGGATATCTCGCGGGTGGTTAGCGATCGGCTCGAGCGTGCACAGATGATAGAGATCTGTGGGTCTCTTGGTTGGATCTCGACGGTTGGGATTTTGGCCGGCTGAGCTCGAGGGATAACGATTGTGGTGTCGCGGATGCTCGACGATGAACGGCGCGGCAGCGGAGAGGCGACAGAGATGAGTGGCTGGGAGTTGGCTCGTGCGTCTTGGGTATACGGCTAAGAGGCGTAGCTGAGATGACCACAAGCAGCGCGATGACTGGAACGACGGATCTGAGTGATGGCTGGTGACGGCTATTGAGGTAGCACAAAGCCTCGGGTCAACCCAAACTTGGTCGCGGCTGGAGGCGCGTCACGACGGGAACGGCACGGCTAGGAGCTCATTGGAGGCGGCTCCGCAAGGTGATCATCTCTAGTTGATCGGGTGGAAGGCTGGCCACCACTTGCGCTGGTCCTCTCTCTCTCTTTTTTTTTGGGCGTGAGAGAACTCTCTCTTTCTCATAATCTCTTCCCCTTTTAGCACCCTTTTTTTCTTCATCTCCGTCCATTCAAAAAGAAAAGAGCTCCTTTTCTTTTGCTTTTGCTTTTCCACCATGTTCTCTCTTTAGCCACTCTTTTTAATCACGCTGCTCCCTCCTTTTTTCTCAGTATGCCGTTGTCCACTGACAAAGTGGAGAGAGAGCCGTCCATTGGGGAGCCCCCCCCCTCTCTGTTTCTGCTTCCCCTCTTCTTTTTTTTACGCTCGGTCGGCCAACTTCCCTTTTTTATTCAATCTGCTCCCGCCGAGAAGAACGCTTGTTTGTTTAGAAGAAAAAAAAATGGCCAATGGGTTGACTGGGTCGGTCAACCCGACCCGGTTGACCCGATTCGCACATTTTTTTTTTTTAAGAATTGGGCGTCCAACTGAGCACTGATCATGAAATTAATTCCAAAATCAGATTCCTAGACATGTTTTCTATCAAATATGGGTATTTTCGTGAATTAATTGATTGAAATTTAGTGAAAACCCCAAATTGTCCCTAGGATCCGAAAATGATTTTTGCTTAATCGAGGCCTTAAACGATCAAATTAATCAAAATCGAGGCCACCAATGGATTCATCATGATGAAAAACATAGGGTATAGGTGTTTAATTTCAATGGGTATGCCCGTATGAAATTTAATTTCAAAAATCGTGAAACCGGGGACTAAATTGAAAGATTTTTATGCAATTAAGCCCTTTTGTTTAAAATTGATCAAATTGGAGGGCAAATTAACCCAATTTCATTTCGACACTTTAGAATTCAATGTCATAGCTTATAAAAAGTGAGAATTGAAAATTAAAAGACTCAAAAAGGAATTTTTATGCTCGGTTCGGGTTTATGTTCGTGAAGAAACATAGTAACCTGAGCCGAATTTTCAAGATTTAAGGTGACACACTTGAATAGGAAATTAAAACAAAATTATTGAATATTTTTGTGTATTTGTCTGACCACAAATGGTATTTTTTTGATATTTTTGGGTATTTTTATAATTAAATAAATTCGAAAAATATTATAAAATACCAAAAAATATTTTTTGTTCAAAATTGGTCCCCGAGGCTAGGCCAAGGCTTTCAAAGTTGATTTTGTGATTTTATGACCTTTTTTGATATTTTTAATTAATTTTAAAGAATAAAAATCACAATAATAAATGGTCGAAAATCAGGTGTCGACAGCTGCCCCTCTTTGAGAGGAATCTCGTTAGAGGTTTCTCTCAAAGATAAGGTGGCACCTGATTCCTAACCGACTCAACTGGGAAAATGAAAGAGGAAATGCTATGACATCGAATCCTTAAGGCTCTCGATAAAAGCTCAAATTAATCATCGGTTCGTTCTTGCAGTTTGAACCTGGGTTGAGGGGAGAGGTTTACCTGAAGCTCACCTGTCGGACGCTGCCGATTGCGACGACTTTCAAGAAGATACCTATGACTCATCATTCAGGATATCCTAGGGAAATTTAGCTCTGACCTGTATGGTAGGTCATACCATTATGAGATTCCTAACTGGTAGGAACCTAAGGAAGGCGCATCCCACACTTTGGGATTTGCCAAGGATTTTGATCTGTATGGTGGATCGGACCTTTGTGTTGATCCTTAAGGCGGTATCTACCTCGTGTTGACCCTTATGGCGGTTTCTACCTTGATTTGACCCTTCAGGCGGTTTCTACCTTTGATTGACCCTTCAGGCGGTTTCTACCTTGATTTGACCCTTCAGGCGGTTTCTACCTTTGTTTTGACCCTTTAGGCGGTTTCTACCTTTGATTTGACCCTTTAGGCGGTTTCTACCATTGTTTTGACCCTTTAGGCGGTTTCTACCTTTGTTTGACCCTTTAGGCTGTTTCTACCTTTGGTTTGACCCTTTAGGCGGTTTCTACCTTTGGTTTGACCCTTTAGGCGGTTTCTACCTTTGTTTGACCCTTTAGGCGGTTTCTACCTTTGTTTTGACCCTTTAGGCGGTTTCTACCTTTGTTTGACCTTTTAGGCGGTTTCTACCTTTGGTTTGACCCTTTAGGCGGTTTCTACCTTTGTTTGACCCTTTAGGCGGTTTCTACCTTTGTTTTGACCTTGAAAAGGGGTCTCATGACGAGGGTTCTCCACGTCCGATGAGACTGCCTGATTTTTGAAAAGGGGTCTCATGACGAGGGTTCCCCACGTCCGATGAGACTGCCTAAAGTATGAAAAGAGGTCTCATGACGTGGGTTCTCCACGTCCGATGAGACTGTCTGATTTTTGAAAAGTGGGTCCTAGGACGAGGGTTCTCCACGTCTGATAGGGCCGCTTGATTTTTTTGAGAAGGGGTCCTAGGACGAGGGTTCTCCACGTCAAGCTAGGACTGCTTGATTTTGAAAAAGGGTCCCGAGACGAGGGTTCTCCACGTCTACTGGGATTGCTTGATTTTTTGAAAAGGGATCCTGGGACGAGGGTTTTCCACGTCATGCGAGGACCGCTTGATTTTTGAAAGAGGTTCTATCCTCACTCCTTCTTTTGAAAGATCCCGAAATTTGTCGGGAATTCAGTTTTGAAGCAGAGAAAGATTTTATTTTGACAACGCTTCATTTGATTCTGCTGAGGCGACATTCTGGGAGCTGGGTTCTCCAGGTATCATGCAGAAAGTTCAAACCTGAAAGATTTTTCTTCACCAAGAAAATGTTAATAATCTTTGGGAAGACAATAATTGTCCAATTGACAAAATTTTATGACTTAAGTTTTAGTCATGAAATGTGCATTTTGATGCTGGAGGTTATCCAAAGCATTCTTACAACATGCAAATGTGATCACAAATTCCTTGCATGGAAAATCTGGATCAACAGTTTGAAAGTTCCAAAAAGAGTTCGTTCAAAACAATTAATTGGAATATTTCTCGACAAGGAGGTCTTCTCACCTGTTTTGAGATAGTGGTTTTTATAGGGGATGCACTCAATTCCCTACTAACCTGTGCCTAGGTTTTAGGCTCATTCGCAGCGCATACATTTTGATCGGTCGGGAGGTCTTCCAACGGGACCGTAATGTTGGGCTTGGATATTGATTTTCAAGGGGGACCCGCTTTGGAGTCGAGGCCATTAAATGAAAGTCTTCACCATCTGCTCCGGGTCTACAAGTCAAGAACCCTGCAAAATGAGAAAGAAATAGTCTTGCTCGTACTTCTTCGAGCTAAGCTGTATGTTAACCCAAGTGTCTTAGTCAGAGAAGACTGTTTCAGGGTTATGATGTTGGTACGATTGGGGACCGAAAAAGGCTTGTTTTTGGCCCAGAATTTGTGAGGGGTTTGACGTTGGTGATCATTGCAAATTTACCACCTGCCCTTTCATCGCTGCACCTTCAAATTTTGAGGTGTGCACCCGCTTTTGAGGTGTGCACCAACTCTTTAGAGAGCGTTTCGTCGCATTAAGAGAATGATGACTCTGTCTACGTCTCTGCTCCACGCTTGACACCATTTGGGGAGTAGTCTTTTTGATCTGACTCCTTTAGGGATTTCCTCTTTTCCCATCCGGCTTCATTGCGGATTCAATCAAACAACTTACACGAGCATCGGTCTTGCTTTTACCAGGCACTTTGCTTTTTCTCGATGCCGTGAATTTTTCTCATTCATTTTTGAAATCCCACTTTTTCTCATCTTCATGGGATCGTGTTAGACCTATGATCAAAGGTCTAACAAGGTTAAGCATTAACTTAGGATTTTTTTGCAAACCCTAAGTCTTGAACTCCTTCGTTTATGAAGTGATGCTGCATCCGTCTTGGAATGTGCAATGATCACCAACGGGTTTATGAAATGATTTTGCAGGCTCAACTTGGCTATGCAAAGGATTCGGTGTGTGGGATAGAGCAATGAATGCTTCTCATCATCCTATGGCACTTGGATTACCATATAAACAACACACAAAGATTGATGTTAGTCCGAGCAAGAAAATTTATAACCATTTTCTCCTGATGCTGCTGGACTCACCTCTATTTTGCCCCGATGTGGGGTGGTTCTTGACAGGGTTAAGAATGAAAACCGTCGTTCAAAGGGTTTATCAACAGTCACCTGTAGTGTTTGAGGGATATGAAACGAATGCCTCCGTCATCCCAACCCATGTAATCGTTGCGAATAATCCCTACTTCCGTAGGTCCAGATTTTGCTATCTGATCCGCTCCACTTCTCTCCAGTGTGTGTAGGACGTGTTTGGACTAGGCTTTGCCTCTTTTCTTTTGAGAGAACGTCCTTTTAAAAGTTTTGAACTTTTGATTGGAAAAAATCTCTTTCATTTTCTCCAAAAATTTTACCCGTCAAAGGGATTTTATGATGCACCATGCATGTTCTTATTCATGTTCAGATAACCTCTTGTTTTAAGACATGAATGCCAATGAAGTTTGAATTCTATGTCTTTTCTAGACATTAGATTCTGAAAGCTTTTCTTTTTCTCTCTGTTTTTTATTTAACATCTTCAATGGATTGGGGAAAGGGATACTTACCTGTCCCCCGCGGCTGGAGATCCTGAAAATGCAGAAGAAACATGTTATTGTACGTTCACGAATTTTTCAAAAAATTAGAACGATACAATTTACCCTTGGTCATGTATTCTAACGGGTAATACATGGGATGTGAAAACCTGTTCGTCTGTAAGGCGATTCCCCTGTCAAGGATAAATAACGAGTATCAATTCATATTCTCAAATTCAAGACAAATTGGAACGATACAACTTTACTCTTGGTTCTCATCCCGTTCTGATATTGCGTATTGATATGAACAATATCTATCAAATCCGCCTATCCATTCTTGGAGTGTTTGCAACATCAATGGTTCATCTGCCCCCAGTTAGGCGACGTCTGTTCTGTTATTCGAACAAATGGCTCCTTGAGTGATTTATCCACGTTTATCACCTGAGAAGGGAAATAAAGGAGACATTACTTCGGTATTCGATTGAAGATCGTTTAGGAACGATACATCGTTTTACCAAATAGGTGGCTTCGCGGCCAAACGTATTTCGTATTGAAGGGGTAGATCCCATTATACTCCGCGGGTGATAGTCATTGTTCGGGGAACTTGCTCGACGGATTAAGCGATTAATCCACGGCCCTCGGCTTGAAGATGCTCAAAGGGTGATGTTGACACTCACGCGCAATTAGTTCTAAACATTAATGAAAGATGTTCCTGTGGGGACCTTACAGTGCGATCAACAACATATTCAATATGAGTGTTCCACCCCTTTCGTCTAAGCATTTTTCATCGAGTAACCATGCCTTGCATCAGACGTTTGGTCACCTGCCTTGCGTCACCACTGCGATGGCCCTCCGGCTCCAAATTGATCGAGCCAAAGATTGAACTCATCGCCAAGGAAATTGCTCGGGTCTTCGAGCCATTGATGCTCAAGTTGGGTATCAACAATTGTTGGGGGCAGATTTCCTTCATCGCCTTCATTGTGAGGAACTGGAGTCTTTGAGCTGGAACCTTCATCATTGCCCTGTTGGGGTCGAGACATACATTCCTGAAGAGTATTGATCCAAGTGTCCAGCTCCTCCTCAAGGAAATCGCCTGTTCTTTCTAGCCCTTGGTGCCCAGATTGGCTGTCGTCGACTACAGGCGAGGGATTCCTCTCTTTGCTCTCGCCGTGAGCAACTTGACCCCTCGAATTGGAACTTCCTCCAATGACCGGTAGGTTTATATGTGCACTCTCTACCAATGCAAGATCCACTTCAGGGACAGCATTAATGACCGAATCGCGCTCAAACTGAGGAATCCCTATGTGCTGGAACTGTGGTATATACTCTTGAGGAGTATTGAGATAGCTCGGCGGAGCATTCTGATTTGGGTTAGAGGAGTCGCTGACACGACTGCTGGTCCCGTCATTGCTGAAACGCGGTTGGGTGCTCTCGGCCCTCCAATCATCGTGGTTGTAACTCTGCCCGGCACTTGAGCTCCAACTGGCTTTATGATGGTTTAACGCTATCCTTCCATCCCTTAGCAATCTCCTATAGTACTTGAGGTGAGACTCGACGTTAATTCTAGAGAGCCCCGGCACATTCATAATCTCGAGTATGCGTAGTGAGCTAGCCGAATCAACTCCCAGCTCTCGAATTGCATCAACAAATTTGGTGTGAAGTTCATAGGTCCAGTAAAACCTTGTTCTCTTATCACCCAAAATATCGTCAATACTTCGGTAGCTATTCTCTACGGGATCTAGTCGTTTCAAAAGTTGTCCAGGGATGGACTCACCGACTTTGGATTGGCTGGCTGCGACAGCGAGTTCGTCATTGAGAGAACTCCCCCTGTGATGATTCATATCCCATTTCTCAGAGGATGTTGGTGTTGATCCTATGGTGTTGACTTGCTCATGCAGATCTCCGGCGGTATCTGGCTGTGTCGGAAAATGCTGTGGAGAATACGGTAACAGCTGAGCGTTATTCGTCAACAGGGATGGTTCATCGAGGAACACCTCGCCGAGGACAACAGGATTACCACAATTAAGGCAGGTGGCCTTGGTCAGAGCTTCCTTATATCTCGCGCTTTCAGCTTGAAGCTTCTCATTCTCCTCCTTCAGGACCAGTAACTCATGGTCTACGTATTGCTGTTTCACCCGGGTTCGTTTGTTGGCGAACCAAAACTTGACCTTCGAAAGCTCCAATCCTATTTTTCGGCTCAACTCAATTTTCTGTTGTCTGCTTGGAGTGGGGCATTCATTGAAGAAAGCTTCGAGCTCTCGGATTTGGCCTGGAGTGTGGCGTTGTAGTTGCTTCCTTTTCCGACTCCGGTCATCATTGTATACTCCTTCTTCGTAGCTGAAACCTAGAATTTCATCGCTGGAGGAGTCAGTCTCCATGGTCTTCGGGCAGGATTCAGCTCCAAGATCTTCAAAGTCTCCCAGCAGTTCGTGCTCAGAAATGTCCAGGTCGGGCGTTTCTAGCAGATGGGAATAGCTTTTAAACATGATGGATCGGAGTATCTCGGGCTGATCTAGTTCCCTCAGCTTTCTCTATTCGCTCTTACGTGTTTGCTCACTCTAGAAATTTTCTCAAGTGATTGTGCGTATCCTAGAATCATCCTTCAGGCTGCATATGAAGGCCAGCAAGCAAGCGCTCCTCCCGAGACCCTGTAATTACTCATCGTCTGTATTCCCCTTTCTTTTTCCTCGTGATAGGATCACAAACTCTTTTGCATTGATTCGGTTTCATCGAGTATTGCGCTCGTCCCCTAGTTCAGTCTTCAAAGTGGTTGGTCTACAATCTTTCGGCGCCTTTTATGATTTGCTAGGCCCGAGAACGTGGGGAGCAGCGGTGGACCCGCAATTAATGACTCCGTTTAATTCATTTAGCTCCATGGGAATTAACGATATGATCTTCTCTCAACCCCTTTTCATCGTTCAAACGAAAGTGGCATTTTCCCTGTGCATGCTGTTACTCTTCATTTCAGCATCCCGGGCGCTTGGTGAGGAATGAGTTCGTGGTCACTCAAAATTTTAAAGACCGTCTCTGGTTTCAGACTTAATCTAACAAGGGATCATCACAACTGAGCATGACGATGTTCGTCGATAGCGTTGGTTTTAATATAGAATTAACTATAGTCATTGAAGAAAAATGTTCCCGTAGGAACTTTACAACGGATAAAATGAGTGATCTACTCGTGAACATGTTCTTCTTTCTATGGGTGTTCGTGGTGACCGACCCATCGTGCCCCGAGTCAAGTGCTAGATCATGGCTGTCCAAGCATGCCAGCTTCCCACTGATTGAACAAGGCATCGAGCCCCTCATCAAAGAAATCGTCTGTCGTGGGTTGACCAGCGGCAGGCAGAGCACCAGCCGACTGCTGCTCGAATGGAGGAGTGCGCACTCGCTGTACTTGTGATACGCGCTCTTGAGAAGTGTTGAAATGGCCCGGGAGGACATTCTGATCAGCTTTCAGTTTGCCGGCGGTCGGGTTGCTAGCTTGATTGATGCTTAGATTTGGCCGGGTATCTCTTGATGCCTGAGCATTACAATGGCGGTCGCCCCTAGCTTTTGAGCTCGAGACGGATTCCTCCCGGTTTAGCTCCGCTCGACGTTGTTTTAATAGCTTTCTGTAGGCAGCAAGGTGATTCCTGACCAGTTCCTTACTAAGCCCCGGTACATTCATGGCTTTAAATATGCGCGTCGGAGTTGCTGAATCGATCCCCATTTGGTGAACCACGTCTAGGAATCTGGAATGCAGTTCAGGGGGCCAAGCGAACCTCCTCTTATCGTGGCCCAAAATTGCATCGATGGCTTGACGACTGATTAACTCATCTCCAGCGGGACCCGACCCTATCGAAAATTGTTGTGCATGAGGCTGATATGCTTTGAGCTGGTCGGCGGTAACATCCAGCTCCTTGAAACTGTAACTCCAATCAAAGCGATGCAAATCCCATCCCCCAGGAGGCATTTGTATCGTTTTCGTAGGATCATCCTGCTCATGCGTGACTCCGGCAAAATCTGGGTGAGCAGGAGATGCCCCGAGGGAGTAGGGTGGTAAGTGAACGTCTTCAATCATTGCGTGAGGCTTATCGGGGAATATCTTACCGCGGGCGATGAGGTTATCGCAATGAGGGCAAACGGTAATATTGAGAGCTTTTTCATACCTCATGTTTTCTGTTCGCAGCTTTTGGTTTTCTTCCTTTAAAATCTCGACCACCTGACGTTTGCGTTGAGCCCTCGATTTGGATCTCCTATTTTGAAACCAAAACTGGATTATCGACTGATTAATCCCCAACTCCCGGCTCAATTCAATTCTCCACTTCTTTTTCATGTAATGGCTTTTACTGAAAAGGGTTTCCAGCATTTGGGTTTCCTCCTGAGAGTATTGGTGAGGACGTCTTCTTTTCCCGAGTTGAGCATCGTGGATGTCGTTGTCGTCGTCGCCGTGATCTTGATTTCCGTTGCCATAAGTGTTGGGCTCCATGGTTTTGGCGTTAGACTTGATCTTGGAATCTTCGAGATCCCTCTGTGGTTCAATTTATGAGATTTTTGAGTCAGTCGCCTCTAGCGGCTGACAGTAACCTCTTAAATATGTTGGATTGAGAAATGTTTGATTGGTTCTTGCCCACTCAGAGTTCTCCACTCTCTCCTGTATGCTCACTCCCTATAAAATTTTCTTCGAGTGATTTTGCCTGTTCAGGAGACGCTCTTCAAGCATCATTAGGCAAACGTTCCCCCTCAAGACCTTGAATTTCTCGCTTAGCTTTTCAACGTGATGGGACTGCCAAATCCTGTTAGGGCTCTCTTCGATAGTTGCGCTTACCTCCCACCTAACTCTAATAATGGTGATCCCGACAAATCTTTTACATCTTTTAATTGATGAGCCGGAAATCGCGGACCGAAACGAATCCAATGGTTCTCGTGAGGGGACCTCCTGCTTTACCCCCTAACTGGGCTCCACCAGCATTATTACTGAGACCCTTCATCATCCTCGAGTTGCTATAAAATGAGGAATTAATGTATGGAAGGTTAACGTTCTCGCATAATCAGCTTCTTCCTTCTAATCTCTCTATTAGCCTCGTCTTATTCTCAAGCCAACCCAACGCAAATGGCCTCCTCTCCTGTGCGCACTTTTTCGACTGATGTCTTGGCCCAGTCAGAAAAGCTTTATAACCTATTGGGTCGTGGTTACGCGCACATAACCGATCATTCTGCAACCGCGGATGAAATCTGTGTCCTGCTCGAGGACTTAGATACCACTTCCCTCGAAGGTACTACGCTGGGGAGGGAATATAGAACTTTCCCGACCCTCTTTGCACACTCCTTAGAGGCCTACCGTGTTGCTGATCGGGAGGTTCTCGTGGCTCGCGTCTTGCGGGCTCGTTACAAGGATCGGTCTGATCATTTGGTGCTGACCAACTATCTGGCCGATAGTCACAAAAAGGCCGTCGAGTTTGCCAATGAGAGGGTCGCGACGTTGCTTCGCGAGAGGAGAAACCTGGTGGATCAATTGGCCATATCCCTGACCGCTGGCGAGCACGACCGCCACAATGTCCTATTGAGGCTGCAAAGCGACTGGCAGGAAGAACGGCTCGACAAAATAACCACAGACATAGCTCACGGGAATGGATTAGTTCGGGACTTGGAAATAATCACCGAGGAACACGAGGTCAAGGTCACTGAGGTTAAGGGCGAATGCAGAAACCTTCTCCTCAAGCTTGCGGACCAGGACATGCGAAGTCGTGAGTACGGGCAGAGCATTAACAACATGGAGGGTCAGTTGGGCTCCTTTGTGTCGTTAATTAGGGCTCACTTTGGCTTTACTTTTCCACCCCGAATTGTATGACCTGCTTTTGAAAACCCTCCACTGAGAAAAATAAATGTGTGTGTTTTAACTTCTGTATGGTTTATTTTTTCGAGCATCCGAACATCTTCAACTTGGGTGAGCCGAACCATAATATCAATAAGCCGAGCAAATATGTCCTGATTTTATAACTCGCTCATGATCAGATGAGAGAATAGCCTCAGACTTATCCAGGAGAAGATTTCTCTCTATTACCTATTTTTTTTTCACCTGCAAATGAAACGACTGAATCAGAAGGAATAATTTGAAAAAGAAAGCATAAACCCCTTTCAATCTTATGCTTGCTCGTGATTAATAAGGACAAAAACTTTTACAAGGGTTTTAATCTTGCGCAAAAAGTTTTTTATCAGTATTCTTCGAAGGAAAGCATATTATTGAAAGGAATGTAATTCACGATAATCGCTTTTGATCAATTTCGAGGAGAACGAATTAGTCAAAAGCGCAAGGCATAATGACGTGTTTTAAATTTAATTGAAGATACGGCATCCAAATCAAGGCCGTTTTGTTAAGAACGAGGGCAATTTGGACATCTATCTTGTCATTAAATTCGAAACAATGCCAATACTCTTGATCAATTATCGTGGATTACCAATGACGTACGACATGCATGAATCAATTCAAGTGTATAATTCCTTCTAGCGAAATTGGGGTTGGATTACCCTATACGACCAAAAAGGTCATGCAAGATTTCCAATTTTGATTTCCTCTAAAGGAATTATAAACTTGACTTGGGAGTATTCGGATGATTAGAGAAAATGCCACTATCACATTCCCATGACCCGTCAAAAGAAATACAACCAAGTTCCATCTGAATGTATACACCAATAGGTCCCTAATACAATCACTCTAAGGGGTGAGATAGAGAAAGCCTCGATAAAAATAAACCCTATACAAGAGGACTAGTAATGGAAAATGAAACATAGGAATGTGATCCTAACGTTTAAGGATGCCCCAAGTTCGATCTGTGACCTCCGGATCACTTGCCCCAACTCGTCATCTTCATTGGACGATATCTCAATAATGTCCATAGTAGGCTCCTTTGTTGCTCATTCGATGCTTGTCATGGGATATCATCCTCTTCGTCTTCTATCAAGGACGTTTGGGAAAAACACACACATCTATCCTTGAAATGGCATTTAATCTAATCACCAGAATGCAATGAATGAAATGCCTATATTTATATGAACTGTAATAGATTTGAGGGATAGAGAGTCTTACCAACCAAACTCGTCGACTTATGTGCGGTTTTAGGTGTACCAACCGCCCAAAGACATGCGCATGAGACAAGTGATGGTGAACTTTTAAAAATCAGAGGGTTTGGCACCTAAGGTTAAGGTTCCCACTTCGAGTTCTAGAAAGAGCCGATTCCATTGCACAGCTATCGTTGCATTGGGACTCGATCCATAGTTCGAAGCGAGCGGAATTGAAAAGTGGATTACCCCGCGTTTTCCCTCACGGAGATTCCATTCTCAATTCCTTCTATTGTGTTCCTAAAGGCGGCGCCCGGGGTTTTAGGCGCGGTTGTGTGTGTCCACGTGTTGTGATCATCATAATGCAATTCATGCACAGCAGTTTATCAATCAGCACTTCAAATCATCCACACAACATACATTCCTACACCCAACCTGCATAAGACAATGTTAATCACGGACTACACCCCTTATTTCTCCAATCTGCCAAAAACATATAACACCTACCATAAGCGGACTTACCTCACCTTCGAGAGCGCCTGCAAAGTTAGAAAAATCACTCAGCGTTTTAATTACGGCCTAAGTCCACTTGAGGTCTAGAATCATATGTTCTAGAGCAAGAGTCCCCAGCGGAGTCGCCAGCTGTCGCGACCCGTCCGGAAGCGGACGCGGCTAATGGATTACCGATCGCGGGCCTTGGATCGGCGCGAGCCCTCCCAAGCCCATACCAAATCGCGGCGGGAGTATTCTTCGACGATAAGAGTCGATCGCTTTCGACCTTCAGTGTGGTCGTGGTGGCATATGCAAATTGTGCATGCATTTGGAGTCGCCACCGGTCTTTTTTGGAGGGTAGACCGGAAACCTTACTGACCGATTGGGAGAGGTCGATCAGTTCTGCGGAACCAGAGATTTTGGGTTCGGGGACTTGGTTACGTCGGTGTCATTACCAACGCCCTTTCGGTACCTAACGCGAGTGATTTTCCTAGCTAAGAGTTCATGCAGGCGCAGTTTTGGATGGGGTAAGTTTGATTCCAGGTTTCATGCAGATTGGAAGACTATTCCTATCAATCACAATCAATTTAAATGGAAACGCAATCAAGCACATAAATAAATCACATCAATGCACACCAATTCAAATAAATGGTTTCCTAATATAGCCATAAGGGTTTATGTAAGGTGTGATTTCAGACCAGGGGTAAAATGGGAAGATTTGGAGGCGATTAGCCCGAAGGGCAAAATCGTCAATCTATGGAAGATTTGGATACTGAATTACCCAAAATATTCCATGGCCAGTTGCTTGTGGCCATTTCCCATTTTTGAGAATTTTTTAATATTTTTTATTTGATTTTTTTTATTGATTTTTTTTTTATTATTTTATTATTATCAAAAAATATTTTAAATAAAAAAAGAAGCATGTCTTTGACAATAGAAAATACTCGACCAGATAAATAAACTAACCACTAGACTGAAACAAGCACATGCAAATCAAGTCTATAATGGCAATATTTTAGAAAAATAACTCTGATACACGAATCGAGTACGCAAAATATACCTGATTGGACACAGACCTTCAATCGCCTAGCCCCAACCTGCAACCATCTTCATGCGCATCACCTGATCGGGCGTGGGTCCCCAATCACCAAACCCCAGTGGGCTACTATCTCAATGAGCGTCACCGTTGATCGCCACATTGGAAGTATATGCATTCACTCAAAGCAAATGATTAGCAAAGTTCAGCCATTTAAAAGATAAAACGAGCATCTTGAGTTAAATTCTAATTACCATGCTAATCTACTTATTTAATACATGTACTACTGACTAAACAATCCACCAAAATATTCACATGGAAAGTATATCAATAATCAAGCACAAAACCCAATTTAGACAATATAAGTAAATAAAGGCATTTCCTATTTATTTCATTTTTTTTGTAAATCCTCAATTTTTTATTTTTATAAGATTTTTTTATTTAACATTTTTATTTAAATGGAACCAGGCCGGGTCAAGCTCCCGGACCCTTAGCCCAAATTCTCGACAGCATGGGCTCGGATCCTCGGTCACATGGGCCAAAATTCTCGGCCACTTGGGCCAAAATTCTCGGCCAATCAGCCCATGATCTCGGCACAAGGGCCCGGCCACTCGGCACAAATTTCTGGCCACTGCTGGGTCACGGCCCGGTCAGACTGGCACACGGGCCGGTTCAGAAGCGGGCACGACCGAAGCAAGGGGGCGTCAGGGTTGCTGCTCCTCAGGCTTCAGGATATCTCGCGGGTGGTTAGCGATCGGCTCGAGCGTGCACAGATGATAGAGATCTGTGGGTCTCTTGGTTGGATCTCGACGGTTGGGATTTTGGCCGGCTGAGCTCGAGGGATAACGATTGTGGTGTCGCGGATGCTCGACGATGAACGACGCGGCAGCGGAGAGGCGACAGAGATGAGTGGCTGGGAGTTGGCTCGTGCGTCTTGGGTATACGGCTAAGAGGCGTAGCTGAGATGACCACAAGCAGCGCGATGACTGGAACGACGGATCTGAGTGATGGCTGGTGACGGCTATTGAGGTAGCACAAAGCCTCGGGTCAACCCAAACTTGGTCGCGGCTGGAGGCGCGTCACGACGGGAACGGCACGGCTAGGAGCTCATTGGAGGCGGCTCCGCAAGGTGATCATCTCTAGTTGATCGGGTGGAAGGCTGGCCACCACTTGCGCTGGTCCTCTCTCTCTCTTTTTTTTTTGGGCGTGAGAGAACTCTCTCTTTCTCATAATCTCTTCCCCTTTTAGCACCCTTTTTTTCTTCATCTCCGTCCATTCAAAAAGAAAAGAGCTCATTTTCTTTTGCTTTTGCTTTTCCACCATGTTCTCTCTTTAGCCACTCTTTTTAATCGCGCTGCTCCCTCCTTTTTTCTCAGTATGCCGTTGTCCACTGACAAAGTGGAGAGAGAGCCGTCCATTGGGGAGCCCCCCCCCTCTCTGTTTCTGCTTCCCCTCTTCTTTTTTTTACGCTCGGTCGGCCAACTTCCCTTTTTTATTCAATCTGCTCCCGCCGAGAAGAACGCTTGTTTGTTTAGAAGAAAAAAAAATGGCCAATGGGTTGACTGGGTCGGTCAACCCGACCCGGTTGACCCGATTCGCACATTTTTTTTTTTTAAGAATTGGGCGTCCAACTGAGCACTGATCATGAAATTAATTCCAAAATCAGATTCCTAGACATGTTTTCTATCAAATATGGGTATTTTCGTGAATTAATTGATTGAAATTTAGTGAAAACCCCAAATTGTCCCTAGGATCCGAAAATGATTTTTGCTTAATCGAGGCCTTAAACGATCAAATTAATCAAAATCGAGGCCACCAATGGATTCATCATGATGAAAAACATAGGGTATAGGTGTTTAATTTCAATGGGTATGCCCGTATGAAATTTAATTTCAAAAATCGTGAAACCGGGGACTAAATTGAAAGATTTTTATGCAATTAAGCCCTTTTGTTTAAAATTGATCAAATTGGAGGGCAAATTAACCCAATTTCATTTCGAGACTTTAGAATTCAATGTCATAGCTTATAAAAAGTGAGAATTGAAAATTAAAAGACTCGAAAAGGAATTTTTATGCTCGGTTCGGGTTTATGTTCGTGAAGAAACATAGTAACCTGAGCCGAATTTTCAAGATTTAAGGTGACACACTTGAATAGTAAATTAAAACAAAATTATTGAATATTTTTGTGTATTTTTCTGACCACAAATGGTATTTTTTTGATATTTTTGGGTATTTTTATAATTAAATAAATTCGAAAAATATTATAAAATACCAAAAAATATTTTTTGTTCAAAATTGGTCTCCGAGGCTAGGCCAAGGCTTTCAAAGTTGATTTTGTGATTTTATGACCTTTTTTGATATTTTTAATTAATTTTAAAGAATAAAAATCACAATAATAAATGGTCGAAAATCAGGTGTCGACAAGTTGCAGAAAGAAAGAAGAAGATGAAGAATTGAGAAAAGAAAGGAAGGAAGAAGAGGGCGGACTGGCGGAGTGAGCCGCGTGATTTGGGGGGATGAGAGAGAGAGAGAGAGAAGGGTGGGCCACGAGGGAAAAAACATTTGGGGAAAGAGGGTTTTTTTTTCGGGTCGTAAAAGAAGAAAAGAAACGGGAGAAGGGAAAGAGAGATGCAATAAAATTGGGTCCATTAGCTAAAAATCAAATCTCTAATAATTTTATCTTTTGTGAATAATTTTATCAAGCATGTATATATAAAAATATATATAATATATAACGTGTCCTAGCGTGTCGGAATTCTCTATATTTTGAGAACTGACGTATCGGCGTATCGTGTCGTGTCGTGTCGTGTCGTGTCGTGTCGCGAGTCGTGTCTTGTGTCCGTGTAACATAGAATATAAGGTAACGTATACAACAGATAATTGACATATGTCATCCAACTCAATAATTTGACGGTAAAATTTAATGAAAACTAACGGAGGGTAAATTTTTCACAGCTGTATCAGTTTGGGGTAAATTTATCACATGTGTACTAGTTTCGGATTTTTCACGGTCAAAAAAATAATTTTGGATAAAATTGTCACAGATGTACCAATTTGAGGTTTTTGGTGGTATTAACCAAAAAAAAATCATAAATTGCTCATGTCAACACTGACTATGGCATGGAGGATGGCCGGCGCCCATTGGATCGCTACATCGGTGATTTCCAGCTTAAATTGTCAGAAAGACTACATTAGTAATTCGTTAAAAGGTTTAGAACTAAATTGAGAAATCATCAAAAGAATTTGGACTAAATTCGCACCCACTTCAACACCGGCTGCGGCACATAGGATGGCCGGCACTGACTAGTGACTGGACGGCTACATTAGCGATTTTCCAACTAAAACTGTTAGAAGGACTACATTGGTAATTTGTTAAAATATTTTGGACTAAATTTTCGAATCATCAAAATACTGTGGAAAAATTGATATAATTGAAAGGTATAGAACCGAATTGATTGTCGTACAATAGGTTTTTTGGACGATTTTCCCAATGTTTTTACGAGTTTACTTAAGTTTACTAGTTTGTCACTTCACTACCTATCGCCCAACGTACTTTACTTGCATGACACCAGAAGGACCAAAGCAAAACTTCATTCAAAGCAAGTGTAGCTTTTTTAATACAACAAGAAGCTTCTTAATCTAATTTGAGGCGAAGGATGTAAGGATAGTGCAGGGAGCCACAGTATAAGTAGTCACCAATCTTGTTCCCACTCGATATGAATGACAACTGCGGATCATAGTAATGCGCGACCGGTTTTCCCTCCAAGTCGACTTGAAAAACCCCGCTGTTCTTCTCCATCGCTGGCCGTCTGTTGAATCTCTCCAAGATCGCAGCTCCTTTCCTTATGAATGGGTACTTCAACAACAGTTCGTTAAACATTGAGTTCCCCTGGAAAAAAAAAAAAAAAGATGTATGTTATTGTTGGAGGACTTTTCATTGCCCAAGAACACATGGAATTGATGACCATCTACTCACCGAGGCTAGCGCAATCCAGTAATGGCCTTCTCCGTCGTATCTGATGTTGTCCGGATAACCTGGCAAACGGTCGATGAATGTGTCGGTTTGTCCCTTTCGCTCGCCATTTATGTAGTACTTCCTGCACCTCCTCCTAAAGAACCCATAACAAAGAAGAAGAAGAAGAAGAAGAAGACACACTTGATCTCATCCATACTTTGTAAGTATTTAGTTTGCAAGGATTTTGGCCAAAGAAGTCTTTGTGAACATCGTATTGAACTCACATGACAGATTCACAGAAGATGGCAAAACTTTGGTCGGGAGAGAGAGCGACGCCATTGGCGAAGTAGAGATCCCGAGCTAGCACTTTAGTTTCTTTGGTCGCCGGGTCATAGCTCAAGAATCTCCCGTGCGGCCGACCCTCCAGAAAGTCCCAGATGACCTCTTCCAAGGTGTACTTGTACGAGGCGTCGGTGAAGTATATCGTCCCGTCACGGGCCACGTCTGCGGCGTCCGTTAGGTTGAACTTCACGCCTTCCGCCTCATCCGTCAAAAGCTCGACAGTACCGTGTTTGCTCACGCTTAGCAGCCCCTGTGGCAGATGACAAGTTTCGATACTAATGCATCTTATTTTCGAAAGTTTATTTTTATGTTAGAATAACGACGCAAATGATCCATATACTTTGGCTTAACATTTAAAACCGGACATTATCTAATAGTTTAATAATTTCACAAACACAGACCGGTTGATACTGACCTTGTAGGCGTCGCATACAATAACCTCGCCGTCGAGTCCGAGGCCGAGGCCGAGCGGCCTCCCGCCGGTGTTGACCCAGTCCTCCACCTCGGAATCGCTGCCCGAGTCATTCGCCTTGACCCGCTTTACCCACCCGTCCGAGCAGCCCACGTAGATGACCCCTGACGCCGAGTCGTACGCCACATCCTCGGGTCCCGCCATCCGCCCGGCCCCGACCATCTCCGCGCCACGCAACATGCGGCCATTCTCTCTCGGGGCGGCCACAGAACCGGGCAGCTCGTGGATGGGCAGCGGAGCCGGGTCGAAGGGCTCACGTCGGTACAGGATCGTGACTGCCAGAATTGGAGCCAAGATCGACAGGAGAGTAACGGTGAGAGAGGGCTTTAGCGAGGTTTTGGATGGCGGCGGCGGGGAGTCGGTTCTCGACTCAGACATGTTGCCGGCGGTGAGTCGGTTCTTGGCTCGTCGGTCTTTCTCCACTTCAGTTCAGTGGCGAGTTGAAGTTTTCGTTAACGCAAAGGGGGCAGCGCATCTAGAATTCGATTACATCGTCATTACTTGTTTGTTTGGGATTTCGCCTTGGAATACTTCGACACCGCACATGTCTCTGTCGACCCTGGCAAACATCGTCCCGCATGCGGACGAGGTGACGCCAGCTTTCTGTGGACATTAGTTATCTAATTCGAATTATTTAAATCTTGTAAAATGTTTAAAAAGTTGTTCGGAATCGATCCGGCCGAACTTCTTAATAATTTTGCAAACTATACTTAACAAAGAAATATTGCCTTATTTAATGGTTTATTCAGTTTATTACGAGGGCCGCCATTGCATAGAAGATCGTGGTAGTTTTCTCCATTTGATTGCTTAATAAGTGTCCATACTATGCTTTATTAACTCGTTTTTGAAATTTTAGTATTCTCTAGTTCAAATTTTTAAGGAAGAGATGGACTTAAAAATTTTAATAAATGTAGGCTGCATATGGTAACTTTCCATAAACGCGTATGGTAAAAAAATGTTCCCAAAGTATTCCGGGAACACTTTTGAGAAACAGAAACACTTTTGGAGCAGAAATAAGAAACAAAAAAAACTTGCTTCTGTGTTCCTAGAACACTTTTTAGAAACTTTTTTGAAACTTTTTTTAGAAACAATTGGGAACTATTTTGTTTTTCAACACACTCTCTTCTCTTTTGTTCTTGCAGATGTTAACACTTGATTTTTTTTATCATTTTATTTTAGAAAATTAATTAAAAATTACAAAATAATTCATAAAATTACAAAATCAACCTTGAAATATTTGGCCCAGCCTTAGGAATCAATTTTGAACAAAAAATATTTTTCATAATTTTTGACATTTTTCGGATTTATTTTAATTGTAAAAATAGCCAAAAATCAAGAAAAATAGTATTTGTGGAAAAAAAAAATGCGCAAAAATAGTCCATATTGTTATTTTAATTCCCTTTTCATTCTGAACTCTTAAAGTTTTAAAAATTCAGTGGGACCACATGTCTCTTATTGAACATAATCCTAAATTGACTAAATAATTTCATTTTAAATCATTTTAGCCAAATTTTTTTTTTTTACTTTTAGAGTCATGACATAAGACTTTGATCCCCTACATCTCATTTCAGCCTCATGTTTGGAAAAATTGCATAATTGGACAAAAAAACCTAAATGCACAAATGTTTCTCATTTTAGTTCACGGTTTCACTCAAAGTGCATTTAATATTTTTCTAGGGTCCCCATTTAAAGGTAATCATATTTTTAACTACTTGGGAACATTTACGTATGATTCATAATTGTATTTTTTTTTCCTATGAATAGAAACATATTTGATGTTCTCGTTGTCCAATTCGAATTCATCTTTCTCTTTTAGTTTTTTTTTATAGTTGATCTCATCCATATTGTAATTTAATAAATCGTGCATAAATTATTTATACATATATCGGTCTAATTTGATTTAGCAAATTGAACAAATGAGATTTAACTTGATTTAATACGTTAAAAAGATGAAGATGTCTTAATTTTAAATATAAAAAAATTAGGAACCGAATTTTTTTGCAGTTACCAAACTTTTTTGTTTTGGGAACATAATTTTTTTTCGTGGTTACCAAACGCATTTCTGTTCCCAGAAATCGTTATCGGGAACAGAAACTGAAAAAAATGTGTCTGTTCCAAAAGTTGTTCCGGGAACATAAATATTACTATACGCAGCCTAAATAACCTCTCGATCTTTGTAATTTTTTTTATATTATATATTTACGATAAAGTATACCATTACAAAAGGTAGATATTGGAGAGGCTTTTTTTTTCTTTTTTTCTTTTTTTCCCTTGAGGTATTGTGATTAGACCGCGTAGCCTCCGTGACTTTGATTTTCATTTAAATCAAAACACAAAAATTTTGGGATGAGTGTAAAAAAAATGTGTCAATTCAGTTTTAAATCTTTTAATTTTGCCAATTTATTCCTAAACCTTTTGTAATTGTACCAATTGAGTCCATCCAACCAATTTTGGCCAAAAATTAATAATGTGGATGTTTGTCATTCTACGTGGCACGAACAACATAAATGTTTTTTAATAATTTTTTTATATTAACTTTTTCTTCTTCTTTTTTCTATATCAGAAAAATAAAAGAGTAAAGGAAAAATAAGAACAAACCACAAAATTTTTTGTGAAATAAAAAATGATAAAAATTATTTTAAAAAATCCACGTCAGCGTTGTTCGTGCCATTTAGAGCGACCATCGTTCACATCATCGAGCCAAAATTAGCTTATGGACTCAATTGGCACAAATGCAAAAGTTTCACAACTAAATTGACACAATTAAAATATTTAAGACTGAATTGAGACCAATGCAGTAGGTTTAGGAATTTTTGGACACTTTCCTCAAAACTCGTTGACATGCACAAACATTAGCATGTGAGATTATAGGACAAGTTGTGATTTGCATAATCTATTTTCTTAATTATTAGATCCTAGAACATTTTGACATATGAATAATCACAACCTACTTCGGTTTACAAGTTTTCGATCCTAGAACCTTAGCTTATATTTCGAAGTGGATCTTGGACTTCGTCGTTTTGCATGGAGTCCAAACGCCAAAGCAAGCCTCGTACTTTGCTTATGACGTTGGGCTCAGAAAAGTATTAATCGCATTTGCTTCGATACCTTAATATCTGCTTAAACCGCTGTCGGCTTCGTGACTTTTTCATATATGCCCGAATGGCCGGCGGATTATTTTAATTGAGTGATTTCGACAGATTTCATAGTCACATTATTGCCACCTCCACTCGCTTTGTCCACCCGTCTTCGAGAAGCTTAAGCTGTTATCATACTAAGTAGAGATTCGAACTCAGGACTTCCTACTCTGATACCATGTAAAATTTTATAGAAGTACTGCCAATTATTCTAAAAGCTTAAACTATCTGATCAATTCGTGGTTTAATATTTAATTACTATAACACTTCTAGATGAGTCAGTTCTTGACTTGGACACGATGTGGTGCAGACGGAAGAGTTTTAACTTTCATCGGACATGGATGCGATGAGGAGGTTTCAGTGACAGCCGTCGGACAAAGCCGATGTTTCGAAGTCGGAATGACTGGAGTGTTTCGCCTCACTTCTGTTCTCATTCTCAGTTGACACAATTGTCTGTCGCAAGAGCCGTGTCTGCTCCATGATCCAATTGGTGATACTCGTTTGGTTCTTGACTCAATGAGCAAAGCTGTCCCCTGGTCTCATCGTATTTAACATCAAAGGCTACCATCATTTGCGCTAAATTGAAACTGTAATAGAATACCCAAGATACATTTGCGATAGGTGATTTCTACACCATGATTTTTGCTGCTACGATGCGACAGGATATCGATCGAGATTGGCGAAATTTGGATGCAAATGCTAATCTCGGGAGGAAAGAAAAAGAGAGACTTAGGATTCGTCGTTCCAAAGTAGATCAATGCGCGGAATCTTTCTTTGCGCTCCTCCAAAGCTAGTTTTCGCACACGACAATAGTAAATGATGATAATAACCCAGGGAGAGAATTGAGACATAAATATAGAGGCCTTACCGGTGTTACTACGCGTGTTTCAAATGCTGCAAAAGGAGTGGCGAACTCATCCGGTACGATGAGCCGTGTACAAGAACTATATACAAACTATACATGAGCCACGCATAGTGTGAACGGTGGTCCGACTCCATCGGAACCAAGAAGAAACTCAGGGAACGAAAACGAAGCCAATATAGCTCCCCTCCTGACTCTCATCTCAAATGGCAACCTGCACAGGTAAGCAGCTCGGGAGGCTAAGCTCATCCTCGACGGAACTTCTAATGTGCTAGTATCGTGCGTATTCAAGATAGCGTATGCTTAACAGAGGTTCCGATAATGGAAAAGAAATTGCTCAGAAAAGCTAAACTTCTTAGGGGGCGATACCCATAATCTGCTGTTAATAGCATTTTTAACTGATTAATGCTTTCAGATGTCAAACTTTCTTTAATTCATAACCTGAGGAGTGAGGATAGTACCACATGACAGCACATACAGAACATTGATCGTTGAAGGAACTTTACCATAATGGAGAACGAAAATTAGCATCGTTAAGAATGAAAGTTTCGCCACCCACCTGCAGCTCATAGGCGTCTCCGTGCAAAAATTTCCACGGACCTTCCTTCGAGCTTAATCTAATAATGCACGGCACAATCTTGTCAGAGATGGGCAAAAGAAGAGTGGAACATGGATCAGAGATGCTAAAGAATAAACGAAAATGGAGAATGCGCTCCGCACCTTGCATATCCGGCTAATGTGCGCAAGCCCATGAAAAGAGTTAATCCAGACCAGACTCCCGAAAGACCGACAATGGATGGAGCGTAAAGCAAAAACACAGAAGATAGTGCACCCGTGGCCATCTGCCCATCATCGGTGTAATCATCAGAAGACGTGGTCAATAAATAGTACGAGAACAACAAGTCAGATCTCGGACATGCAATTTGCTAGGTGAGAGACTCATTTACCGTAGACCAAGCTGCGTATGAGAAGTCTGACACGCCGTAATGGAGACTGTCGAAAATATAAGCCAGAGCAGTGATCGGTTGGCTGGCGCTTACAAACTACATAGATTGAAGTTAGAATCAATGCAATTGAAAAGAAGAGCTAATTTTAGATAAACATCCCAGAAGAATGATGGGAAGGAAGCGTACAAATAAGCCCGATCCAACAATTTTTAGTACTTGCGCGTCCTTGGTGAACAAAGTTGCCAAAGAATTAAATGACAGCCCCAACAACAGAGCTAGAGAAACACCGGTAATTAGTCCTGTCTGGAGAAAACTTACCATAAGTCATGAAACATGAAGGACTTAAAGGAAATCAAATCTAGGTTAAGTAAAAGGTAGAAACCACAATTCGGTAATCTGTCCAAATATGTTACCTTAAGAGCCAAGAATGCAATTTTCTTTACGGCGCTGTAGTCACCTTTTGCAAATGAACTCGCTATCATAGCCTAAGAAGGGGAACCAGATTTAGCAGATGATTCAGTATAATCATCTTAGTGTGCACACCAATCAGGTAAAGAGGAAGACATCAATATAAACTGGAGATTCATTTCAAAATTAACAACAACGAGACTGAGTAAGATTCAAAAAGAAAACAAATCCAAAGAGATAAATGCATCAAAAGTCTACAACTTGTAGCGAAAGTGCAACCAAATCTTAAAGTTTTTAAAACATACAATCAAGTCTTAAAAGTTATCCAAAAAAGGGCGATCGAGTATTTTCGATTGTTTAAAAGTATAAGAATTTTTCGTGCACTTAGTCCATCCAATTAATCAATTGGATAACATACAGGGTAGACGAATGAGGCCGGTACATTTTTCCAGCTTAGAATTGCTCAAAGGACGAATCGTGTTTCGGGAAAGGGAATTCACCATCTTAGATGTTGCAACTATATTTTAGGTCGAGTTAAAGATTCTCAATTTTTTTTTCTTTCAATCGTTCCTATTGAAGTTGTGTTGTTGTCCCACATCGCTTGTGAATGGGTCTTGTATGCTCTTTATATTCATGTGGTCTCCCTCCACCTAATAACTTAAGTTTTTGGGTTGGACTTTCTAACAGTTCCTAAAGAAGGGAATCACTTATCCAAAGCCAAACTGAAATACATAATCTGTTTTGGGGAGGCATATTGAACACCGAGAGGCAATTTTGATTGAACAGAAAAATATCGTACCCACATAAACTAATTTCCTGTAATCAGCATGCGTATTTATCAGGAAAGAGACTGATTTATAAATGAGGGAGAAGGTGGAAGACTTGGTGAACGTTCCAACTTCAGATAAGCAAATTTGTTGAAGATCGCTTACCTGGCCTGCTGCTGCTTGCGCATCGACAAGGAGTGAAGAGGATAACCAGACTTGCAAGCAAATCTGATGTGCAGCCATGGCTAATGCGCCATGACAAGCAGCCATAGATGTGCTCAAAGTTATGGTCATCACAGCAGCCATAGTTCTCCCTAGAAGAAAGCCACCTGAGCATAATGGCTTATTGGTTAGAAACTTAGAACATCTTTCTTTGATGACTCTTAGTAATGACAATGTACTTAAACGATAGAACGAGCAATGATTCAGGAGGCCGTTCCTCTTGTAAGACCTTAACACAATAGTTATTGCAGGGAAAATATCGGAGTCAATGTGAGGATCCTCATACCAGATTTCAGATAGTCGCCAAAATGCAAATTGTGTGCATTAGGAAGTGACAAGACAGTCCTCTTGTTAAGATGCCAAATCATAAGAAAAGCAACAATGTATCTGCAGAAAAAGAATCTCAGCATGGTCATTTACGTGATATATGAGTAAGAAGTCTGGACAGTAATAGAAAGAGTTACATACTGAGACAAAACTGTAGAAATGGCAGCACCGGTCACGCCGAAGCGGAAGTAGTACATCAACAGTGGAAAGAGGAATACAGCAGAGAAGTTGCCTAAACCTGTTGATAAGAGTTCCACATCAGTTAGTGAGATAGAAATGGATAAAAGCATAACAAATGAGATTTTGATTGGTTGTCAGTAATGAATCATTTCAAGATACAAACTGCTCACACATATTCACATCCTGATCACTACCAAAAACTGTGAACGTTATAAATGACCTCCATTATTGTTTTTGCAATATAATCTCATACGGTAAACCGAATCCTTGCCTAGAGACAGAACGGGTGTTTTTGTATCCTTGAAGCCACGAAATATGCCCTGAACGGCCAAATACACGACGACAGCCGGAGCACCGATAGCTCTTAATTTGAGAAAGTTTTCCGCTTGTACGCGCATAGAAGAACCCTGTTCAAAATGTAAAATCTTTTGAATGCCGTCAATAGTCAAAGAGCAAAGACGTTGAACACAGAATAGAAGAGTCGGCTGCCATTTGGAACCAGACATCTACTCTGAGTGCAATGTGGCTACCGAAGACCAAGAAAGTTCCACTCACTGATGATATGCCCATCATGTCGAGAAACAATCCTGAGCCGAAGTACAAAGCCAGTGCCTCAAAGACACCAATTGCTACAGCTAACAATAAGGCAGTAGAGACTGAAGGCAGCTCCTTTCTTTCATATGCTCTGTTTTGAAGCTGACCACCTGCGCATTGGGAAATTCGAACTAAGCACGCAACTGAATTTCCAGCAATATCAATCTCTCTTTTCTGGTGAGACGGTACTTACCCGGAGCTGAACTGTCGCCTGCACTCCTAGAAATGTCTTCAGCAACAAATGAAGTTGCGATACTTAAGAGAGGAATATTAAAGACCTTAGACACGATGTTGAAGATCGACATAGAAACTCCCGCTGATGCTAACTCCAGAGGTCCTTTTCGTCATAACATGTGTGTGAGATTTTGGCGCTATGCTTATATTTTAAGCAAGTAATATCTGGTAAAAATCTTGACGGAAAATGTATTGAGGCAAGTTCAATTCACAGGGAAGAGAAAACTGAGAGAAGAAAGGATAAAATTATGAAACCGATTTGACAAATGTATAAGCAGGAAGCAGCTCTGACGTCTAATATAAAGCACATGGACTACGAACTCAATTTTGATGATGTAGCTATTAAGTAGAGTGTCCCAACTTCCTTTGACCTATGCTATCTATCCTGCTGTTAAGACTCCTAGGAGGCACATATTTGAAGAGTGTAGGGCACTAACATGAAACCAGGTTTTGCTTAACAGACAAAACCATCCAAGTAAGAGAGAATGTACCAAGTCTACCAATGTAAGCTGTTTCCATCAATTGCGCTAAAGGCTCAATCGCTTGTCCAGCAATTGCCGGTAAAGAGAGCATTATCAGCTCAGTCTGGAAATTTTGGGAGTCTGTTGAATGGTGTGTCAACTCACTGCAAGATTCCACGACACAGTGAGTGGAAAATCAGTCGTATGAAAAATTTCAGGTCATAAAGCTTCATATGGCAGCACCTGTTTCTCCAAATATGACACCCAAAGCAAATGCAGGGTCAGGTGCTCAGCAAAGAGTGAAGTCTGACACCTTCATTTGACTCATATCAAGTTGACATGCCTTTGTGTTTCTAAAATCTCCCCCACCACTACCTAAAATCCGGTCAAATCTACCCAATAATTCCAAATTTGGGTTTTTGAATGGGACAACCCTTTATGGCCAGACAAGAAAGCAGATGACTTTGTCATGTTAAGGTCACATTAGACACCAGAGCAAGTAGTATTACCATAACCAAAAGCAAGTAGTCGTTGATACATGTCCAAATACCATGAAATAGAACTAACACATTGCAAGAAGTGCTTCGGCAAGAAAATGTCAGGTGCGGAAACTAATGACAAGAAGGAACAATTGCAGGCAGTGATCAAAAGAAAGAAGTAATGAAGTTTATAGCTACTGAGCCTTACTCATGCAGTGCACTTCCGTTGGTTGACGCCGAGATATCTTCAAGATAAGTATCTGTATGCAATTCAAAATCCAATGCTTGCTGATTGGCGATCGACCGGCAACGCCTGGAAACACCGCCGGAGCTCGATACTCTCCTCTTGTTCACCAAGGAATGGCCACCGGCTTGAGCGACTTCTGATCTGTTGAAGGGCAATCCGCGGCTCAAATTCACGAACGGCCTTCTTTCCCTCTCCTTGCCGGCCGCACCCCAGCAAGGTGCATTGGTGAACTGAGCAACTGCCATAGCTAGGAGGTACAGAGGAGCTGCAGGTTCAGCAAGTAAGAACCACCACAGGCAGACTCTGTCTGTGAATCAGAGAGAATCACATTACAATATAAACTAAACTGGATTCCTAATCATGCACTCCAAAATTGACATATCAGAGCGACATCGCCTGATATAGACAGAAACTTGCCACCCATTAATATTTTTGGTTTGCCATTTAGAAAATGAAGTTTGAGTACCAAAATCAACTGTTCGTATCTCACTTATGGAGCTCAATAACGCAAGAAAGCTACAGAAAGTGAATGAAAACAGAAGATGGGAAAAAGGAAAACAAAGCTCCGCCACTTGATTGAGCAATGTGGATCGACCCTTTTAACAATTTCCACAATACAAGCAACTCCCATACGGAAAATGTCGTTGTTCTTTCCTCATTTTACCCGAAAACTGAGAACATAGCCAAGAAATAAGGACCGGTGAAGCAACATTCTTGCACCAAATCACTTTGAAAACATCAAAGGACGAGTCTTTGAAAAGAGAGAGAGAGAGAGAGCGAGAGCGAGCGAGCGAGCGAGCGATGAGCATACCTCCTGTGACTCTTGAGCTTTCTTTAGCAATGCCTCGTGCGAGTCGGAGCTTTCTATTTCAACATCTTTCTGGACGATCAAGATGATAACGTGGCGCTTGGAGGAGCGTCAGGATCACAACAGAAAACTGGATCGGGACCTTCCTCCTGCAGGTTAGGCCTAACCTTCGTTTAATCTCAGCCGTCCGATGCGAACGGACGGCTGAGATTAAACGATGGCCAAAACGCATAAGTGATCCGCGTTTTAGATGAGGGAGACAACGTGGGAATGGGGCCCTGATCCCCTGTCAAGGTGTGCCCGGGTCAATCGTGGCCGTCTGTTCAATCACGGATGGCCACGATTTGATGTTGAAAAGGTTAAAAAAAAATGAACAGTGCATAAACAGTGTAGCCGCAATTTGATGTGATCGTGACCGTCCGTGATTGAACGGACGGCCACGAATGACCTGGGCACACCTTGGCAGGGGATCCGGATCCGCCCTTCTATCTGGTGTGTGTCGTTGGAGAGCGCAGTGCCATTACAACTTTGCATTAATTAAACCACTTAATGCAAAAAAAACTCCTGTGTGTACGAACTCCGGTTCAACCTTAGTTGTTGCATCTTACCAGATTAAACCATTATGTTTCGATCGCCAAAAAAAAAAAAAACATTATGTTTGGGTTACATGCACTCGGTATACACAATAATTTTTCTCGGTTTAACCACATCGATGAGCTCATGGCCCGACAACAGGGGTGAGCATGGTTCCACATAGAATCGAAAATCGGAGAACTGGACCGATGAGAAACACGATTATCGGGAGGTAATCATGTCCCGTTTCGCGATTACCAAACTTAGTTGACTCTCTCGCCGGATCTACTCGATCCCAACATTGCATTGCCTTGTTAAGAAACGTTAGGCTTATCACCATCAACTGCCCTAAAAATTTGAGCTGCTCACCTTCATGTTTAGTCTGATCATTTGCTCAGCACTATGCATGGAAATATTTAACGAGGGAGCCGAAAACATCCCGAAAAGATTTGAAGTCGGCACTAACGAAGCAAAGGAATGTTATATTTCTCTGTCGTCATAACTCTCTGATTAAGACAGTGCTGGAGCGTTCTTCTCTCCACAACTCTTGGAGGGGCCATAATTAAAGAGACAAAACTAACTCCAATAATGACTTTGCCCCCCCCCTTCCCTTGTCCACCCACCACCCAAAGCCAAATTGCATGGACAAAGGCTTGAGATCGAGAGGTTGGCGATGGCATTTGCGTTTTCCTTCACATGTTTATTATTATTATTATTATTTGGGCTTATTGAATTTGAGGGGTTGGGACCAAAAATTATTTTTTTTGGGGGGTGCCTCCATGTGATTTTCCTTTTCTTGGGTCAATCATTTGCTCCCCCTCCCCTAATTGGTTGGAGGTTCTTGTTTCGAACCTCGTTTATCGCATGCAAATGGACTCGTGGGGCTCTCCACCATAAATCAAATTGCAAATCGAACGAGGGGTTTTCGTTGGGATCTCATTCATTCTGATATATAGGAGAGACATGTGGCAATAGAATCATTAAGTTTCACTCACCTACTTAAAAGTTTTGAGTGATTCTTCAACGACCCACCCACCCACTTCTCTTTAAAAGGACACCCTTTTATTTATATATCTTATTTGTGAGGGGGTTCCGTTAAGAATAGCTTTTAAAACTGGCTGATAGTAATCTCACGAAATCTCACGTGACATCAGAGCAGTGAGTTCTGAGTTCGAAGTTCACAATATCTTTTAACCCAATCAATAACCACGTTAAGACGGGATTTTTACTTGACCTATTATTATAACGAATGGGGTTCACCCCGTAATCATAATCAGGGTGGGATCTAATCTAAAGAGGGTTTTGTTGGACTTTTGGCAAAGAAGAATAATTCATTGGGGACGGGGGAGGATTGTGTTGTTGTGGCCAAATCCAAATGTAAGGTACGGTCGACCACATGGGGGAGTGAGCAGCGACCGTTGCCATGGCACGTGTGCGCCATGCGAAAAGTGGGTCGGCCACGTGGCGGTGGGGATTGCGATCCTCTCCAATCACCGCACATGGCGTGTCCCGTGCATTCCTTAATCCCCACGCGATCGAACCGTATCGCTCGAGTCACGAGTCACGAGTCACGAGTGAGAGGGAGAAAAACAAAAAATGTCCCATCTTAAACATTGGGAATTTTAGTTGTCAATATGTTGTTTTAATCATAAAATTTGTAATCGACCTTCCAAGCTGTTTTGTCAGAGACATTTGCCATTTCTCTTGTGTTTTAAGTGCATATTTGTACGTTTTATTATTAGGGGATTATTTAAGGAAATCAAAAGAAAAATTAAATTAGATACGCATGACCAAAATATATATAGAAAATCAGAGAAATTATCTCCAGGAGATATCTAAAAAAAAAACATCCCTATCATGCTCCTTCAAAACTCGTGGCGTCTGGATCAATGTTGAACCTGCTACAACACAACACGCCGCGTGGCATCTGGATCTGCATCGGGCCGGTGTTTGAGGTGGCGTGTATCGGATCTTTGCTCGCATGAGGGGCGGCAAGTCCACCGTCGAGAGATAGAAAAGTTAAGAATCTGATGCATTTTAACCGAACAGTATGCGTCCTTTGTGTTGTCGGGACAGTAACTTAACAGACGCGGTCGAAATGGCAAGCGTGGCTGCAACATGCGGAATAAGCCGGGCATTATTGTTGAGCGAAGGTCACTGATCGAAGACGATTCTTTCGTCGAAAAAAATATCTCCGTGGAAAAGCTCGACTTGGCGACACGTCGCCAACTTCGTAACGCGACCACCGTAGCTCTTGGTCAGACGCTGATGAGACACTCGGGTGATCACTGTCAACCTATTTAAAGATATCTCTAACGCTGTTGACAAGAGCATTAGAGTTAGAGTATGAGCGGGGAATTTCGTCAAATTTGAATTGACCATTTTGTATAAAAGCTCTGAGATCTAGAGCTATTGTGTAGAATTCGCGAGAGTTGCTAAGGCTCACCACGTGGCACAGATCGAAAAGGAAGGGATCGAACAAAGCTAACAAGTTACGGGGACGAAGCTGCACAGGGGAACAAAATCCGGGGGCGAGATGTTGGATTTCACCCGAGAGAACAGCCATGTGAAAATTGCGCTTCGAGAACGAAAGGCGATTTGAATTCTGACATGGGCCCAATTAGGCCCATTAATTGCTTGTAGTGGGCCGAAATAGCATCAGCGATGAACTCCTTATTTGGGCCCATGAGACCCAAAATCGTTGTTTTTTTCAATGCACATTTTGACCCCTACAAAATAATAATAATAATAATAACTACTCATTTTTCTTTTAATTGACAATCAATTTGTTCCTCCAATCAAGGCTACAAAAAAGGAAAAAAAAAAAAAACTGACAAGAGTCCCGCACGATCGGTGCTTCTCCGAGGTCTTGAATTGAACGGACCGGGGAGGTTTTTCTTTGACCGAAGGAATTCATGCCATCAAAGCCATTGGCTTGAATTCCGTGAGGCGTACGACTTGATCTCATCATCCGGGAAATGCTCTCGTCTTGCGGTGTTCTATCTTATCTTCTACCGGCAGCCCTCCACTGTAGTGAAAGATCTTGATCACCTTCCAATTTTTTTCCCTTCCTAGATAATAATTATTATTTTTTTAAAACCTTAGATGGAATCCGTTCGTGTTGAACGCGTACGGTTGATATCCAATCTCTCGTATTGTCTACTTGTTCACATGTGTCGATTTGGGGTATGGTCAGTTTAGCGGGAGGATCACCCTCCCAATCCAAGTCGAGAAATAGGAGCTTACCAAGTCGAAGAAAGGCTCGACCCCGCTTGCTCTCTCCATTTAATTTGTTTTTTTCCCCCTAGTCATTTCCCCAATCTTTTCCACGGGACATAAATCATATTAATCGGACCACGTAAATCTAAATTTGTTACGGTAGCAACATAGGTTCTTCACGAGTAACTCTGTCTAGAAACTCTTCGAATTCGAATGAGCTCTAATATCGTTAGTTTGCTCCGGCGGGTTATTCAAAAATCGCGAACAAGCCGTTTGATTCTCCTGAAGCACCCGCGTAGGCACATTGATAATAAGAAGGTATCGTCACGTGACGCTCCGAAGAAGATCGAACTGAGGTTTTCGCGGCCTGCGCGACGAGCGGCGTAAAAAGAGAGCTACTGGTGCGCAGCATGGTCAAGCCTCCGCGTATTGACACGACATGTCAACATTGGGATGATTTGAGGAAGACCGTCACTGGCTACTGGCGACTCTTAATGTCTTATCGGTCGAGCAAGTTTGAACAGTCAGATCCTCCACTCTCCTCTCTCTCTTGCTATAATTACCCAGCAACGCAAGCCTCCAGCTCCAACCACAAACAACCTACCTTAGCCTGATCGCGTAATTTTAGCGGAAAAAATGAGGTTCGGATCGTTTTTACCGTTACTCCTCCTGGTCTCGGCGCTCGGAGCCACCGCCCAGCAGTGCGGGAGCCAAGCCGGCGGGGCCAAGTGCGCCGGGGGGCTGTGCTGCAGCAAGTTCGGCTACTGCGGCAGCACCTCTGCCTACTGCGCGGACGGCTGCCAGAGCCAGTGCACGCCCAGCGGCGGTGGCTCGCCGCCTTCCACGCCGACCCCGACTCCCTCCGGGGGCGGCGGGGATATCGGCAGCTTGATCAGTCAGGACCTGTTCAACGAGATGCTGAAGCATCGGAACGACGCGAACTGCCCAGGCAAAGGGTTCTACACCTACGATGCCTTCATCACGGCCGCCAAGTCCTTCGGCGGGTTCGGGACGACGAGCGACACAGACACGAGGAAGCGAGAGATAGCGGCATTTTTGGCTCAGACGTCCCACGAAACCACAGGTTCTTGTCCTCAACGGATCAATTTAGTTTCTAGTCATTTCGAGGACTAGCTCATTTCATTGGCCGAATGATGCATGGTTTCGCAATAATCGACCAATTTATTTTTGTAGGAGGATGGGCAACTGCACCGGACGGTCCATATGCATGGGGATATTGCTACTTGCGAGAGCAAGGCAACCCTGGAGACTACTGCGTCGCCAGCCAACAATGGCCTTGTGCTCCTGGCAAGAAATACTATGGACGTGGTCCTATCCAGATCTCTTAGTAAGTTAAAATCAAATCTACCTTCTATTTCATTCGGTATAGTAGTCTCTGATTTAGTCGTTACCGGAGCCTCCCTACGATTTTCGCTAGTTGTTCTTAACTATCTACGCGCGAATCCGGTCGGTATAGGTTTGGATTTTTAAGAAAGATCGGTTTATTGCGATTTTCCCAGCAACTACAACTATGGCCCGGCGGGGAAAGCCATCAACTACGACCTCCTGAGCAACCCGGACGCGGTCGCAACCGACCCGGTCATCTCGTTCAAGACGGCCCTCTGGTTCTGGACGACACCGCAGTCGCCGAAGCCCTCGTGCCATGCCGTCATCACCGGCCAGTGGCAGCCGTCCGCCGCGGACAACGCGGCGGGGCGGGCCCCCGGGTACGGGGTCATCACCAACATCATCAACGGCGGGATCGAGTGCGGGAAGGGATCGAACCCGCAGGTGGTGGACCGGATCGGGTTCTACAAGAGGTACTGCGACTTGCTCAAAGTGGGATATGGCAACAACCTGGACTGCTTCAACCAAAGGCCGTTTGCCTAGTTTTACTACTAGATCAAGTCATTACTCACGTGCTGGTGATCAAATAATAAGCCGAGATGTACTTGTCCGGCGTGTTAAGCTGCGACCGCTGGGTTTTTTATCCACACGAGAAGGTCTAAATAAAGGATATCGACCATTATATTAACTCAATGAAGCTTTGAGGAGTTGTGCAACTACATTCACGTTGTGTGTGCCCCGAAACGCACCAGGGAACTAGAGAGACCTATTAAGGCTTTGAAGTCGAATTTCACCTAGTCAGGACAGGATGTAAAATGTGATGTTGCCTATTTAGTTTAAGCCAAACCGTCCAATAAACAGAAAACGCTACTGCGTCGGCAAGCATGCTTGCCAGCTGATGAATGCCGCTCTCGGCAGGAAGTGCTTTAGCGGACCGACAATCCACCTTTATTTAACATTCACATGAGATCCCGGGAATACCTACTTTGCATCATATGGGAGGGGGTGTCACGTAAAAGGCTACTTCTCATCACGAGGATTCTTCTTTTCGTTTTTCCGGGCGAGTACTAGATTAAATTGAAGCCAGTCACTGGATGAAGATAATACAGAACTGACTTTTTGGTCTGTCCATGCAAAGCAAGTTGCACAACCGGGTCTGTCCGTAACCATGTAGGCCGACCCCGAAGCCAAGGACCAAATGTTCAGAGCAAATACTTCGTCTCGTTATTTCTGGCTGATAGAAGCCGCCAGGATTTCAAGTACAGCGCAAATGGCGATTAGCAGCTACATAAAATCTCCACCTGAACCAGTCGACAGCGATTCCGTGGCAATCACATTCTTGAGAAGCTCAACCAAATTGATCAGGAAAACTTTTTCATCCCTTCTTTGAGAAGCAACAAACTGATTCCTCCCACCTTCTTGAAAATGACAGTACGAGGAGATGAGAGTGAACCAAAGTTCTGCCCAGCATGCTCCATTTATCTAACACTTGATATGAAAAGTTCAGTCTTCTTCAGCTCATATATTGTCAGGCAGGACAGACAATAAGCACAGCACAAAATAGGTACAAGAAGCTCCTACTGCCTAAATTTCACAAATTGAAATAAAGCAATCGCATACATGGTATGGTACATAGAGGGATCGCACACATGATACAGGATTCTGGTTTCAACATTTATCCAAGCAGTATACCAAAGGAATTTAGGGCAAGCCAAAAAATTGCTCATTTTAACATTTGGTTTGGATGAAATATACAACAGTCGACCAACACTGACATTCATGAAGACAAGTTTGGAAGCAAGCTTCAAACTCTGGGTAAGACTGATAAGTAAATCTTGATACTTCCAGCAGAATAACAAGGCATAAAATCTGACTGAGTTTGATCTTGACAGGAAAAACTAAATAAACAAATAAAACTGCCGTTTCTATGCTGTCACATGACTCACATCTCATGATAAATAAAACTAATGGCAATATACCTCCGAGTCAATCTCATTATATACCTTAAGTGCAAAAAATTGAGAAAAGAGTGAAGATCTCTACTTTTAGCAGCAGCAGCGACAGGTAAAAACATCCAAACAAGTAAACGGTCTAGACTTCTCTTCCAGTTCCTGTGCTGTGGGCAGCCGTTCTAGATCATATATGCTGCTTCTGGCGCAACAAAAGTAGAACAAATTCCGGCAAGCACCTTTGCTGAAAGGATAAACTCTTTCGGGAATGCCCCTGCAGATTGAATGAGAATTGCATAAAGAAGCTGGTTTATTGGTGGCCAAAGAAGAAATGGCAACAACATTGACATGAAGAAAATCTCCTCAACTATTGTTGAAACCTCTTTATGTTTATTGTTAATGTTAGTAGGCCCAGTTTACTTATTTATTTTGATGTCTTAGGGTTGAGGTCTATCTCTACTCTATATATATTGTATCTCCTTTTTCAATAAGAGAACGAAATAATTCTTTCTGTCAACATGGTATCAGAGCCTAATTAGCCTCTAAACCTTAAAACTCACCTCCATCAGCGTCAACCACCAAATCGACTTCAAAACCAGCGTCGGCCAAGCATCTCCAAGCCAAGCGAAACAAGATCTGAGTCGGCCGAGTCAGAAGACCTAAGACCCGACGTCAGATCCGAGTCACCCAGGCCAAGCAACCCAAGACCAGACGTCGCCCAGGCCAAGCGACTCTCCCCTGGTGGTCGCCTGACGTCGCTCAAGTCAGGCGACTCCTTTATGGTGGTCGCCTGACATACCCAAGGTCCGGCGACCCTTTTTCCAGCGATGCCTAGGTCCAGCGACCCCCTTTCGGTGATCACCTAAAGTCGCTCAGGTTCGGCGATTCCTATTTGGTGTTTTTCAGTGGTCGCTCAGGTTCGGCAATTCCTATTTGGTGATTTCCAGTGGTCGCTCAGGTTCGGCGATTCCCTCTTCTTCTTCCTAATGCTGTCGGCAACCTTCATACCCTATACAGTGTCTTCCGAGAGCCTCTTTGCTGTCGACCAGCATTGATATTGTCTGGTTATATGATCTAAATCGTATTTTTTATATAACTTATTATCCGAGACCATGTCAGAGACGGAAAAAGCTTCGGACTCTCTTGGGGAATTGAGCCGTAGTGCTCCTGGTATGTATTCCTCTTTTTCGACAAATTCCATCAAGTTAGATGGCTCCAACTACCTGATTTGGTCTCGTTCTTGTTATCTCACCATTGTTTCGCGTGGTCTTACCGACTATCTTACCGGAGAGAGCGTGAAACCTACTACCGGAGATGATGCTATCCGCAAGTGGATCTCTGAGAACGCCTTGGTTATGGCTTATCTTGTCAATTCAATGACGGACTCTATCGCCCGTGGATACTTATTCTTGGATACTGCAGCAAAGATTTGGGAGGCTGCTCAGCACACTTATTCTCAAGTGGGGAATGATGCCCAAATCTATGAACTCCAACAGAAAATTCATGAAACCAAGCAAGGGGAGTTGTCCTTATCTCAATATTATTCTGAATTACGTAGTCTATGGCATGAACTGGATTTTTATGATGATTTTCATCCTACCAACCCCCGTGATGCTGCTGCCTTTCAAAAGAGAGTGGACAAATTTCGTGTTTTTGAGTTCTTGGCTGGTCTTAATATGGAGTATGATCAGACTAGGGCCCAGATCTTGTGTCGTGTTCCTTTTCCGACCTTGGAACAATCCTATGCCATGGTTCATCTAGAGGAAAAGCGTCGGAGCGCGATGCATCAACCCGTTGTCTTAGAGCGCTCTGTTCTTTACACTTCTGCGGGAAGTGAATCTCGCGGTCGTTTTGGTAATGACAGACCGGTTGTGAAGTGTGACTATAGTGGAAAAGAACGTCATACTCGCGAAACTTGCTACAAACTTCACGGGCGGCCTTCCAATGCTGGCCGTAGTCGTGGAAAGGGTCGTACCGGGCCTTAGGTACACTTGAGTGAAGCCCTAGGTCAGCCACCAGCAGCTCCGTCGGACTCTTTATCTGCTGCAGAGTTGAGCAGTCTGCATCTTCTCTTAGCACGCAATGTAGACAACCCTGGTACCTCTGCATCATCAGCCTCTGGCACTTTGGCCTCTAATTTCGCACAGTCAGGTAGTTTTTTTGGTGGTTTGTGTAAATCTTCTCAGCCGTGGATTCTTCATTCGGGTGCCACACACCATATGACCGGTGATATTACACTCTTTGCTGCTTATTCTCATTCCTCTAAGCATGATTGTATTACGGTTGTTGATGGCTCTTTAGCCCCTATAGCCGGTCAGGGCTCGGTGTCTATTACCCGTGATATTACTCTATCATATGTTTTACATGTTCCTACAGTTTACACTAATCTCCTTTCAATTGGTTCCTTGACCCGTGATCTGAAGTGCCAAGTGTTTTTCTTTCCATCTCATTGTGTCATGCAGGACTTGGCAACGGGTCGGGAGATTGGTCGTGGTAGAGTAGAGGGGGGCTTATATGTGCTCGATTCTCCATCTATCAGCTTAAGCTTTTGGGTTGGACTTTCTAACATGGTATCAGAGCTACAACTTCCTCAGCTGCCCTATCTAAGCTACATGTTTGGCATCGCCGTTTGGGACATCCACCGCTTGGAACTTTAATAAAGATTTGTCCAGATTTAGTTGATAAATGTAGTGGTCAAGATTTCTTTTGCGATTCTTGTGTTCTAGCAAAACAAACTCGAGTTACTTAATCTCCTATTAATAATAAAAGTGATGCACCTTTTGCTCTTGTGCATTCGGATGTTTGGGGTCCTTCCCGTGTTTCCTCCATTTCTGACATTTATTGATTGCTGCACCCGCACTACTTGGGTTTATTTATTGCGACAGAAGAGTGATGTTTTCCAATGCTTTCAACAGTTTCTGGCAATGATTCAAACATAATTTGATGGCAAGCTTCGTATGCTTCGAAGTGACAACGGAACGGAATACACCAGGTTAGATTTTCAGGCATTTTTACATGACCGTGGTATTCTCCATCAAACGAGTTGTGTTAATACTCCTGCACAAAATGGTGTGGCAGAACGCAAGAATCGCCACCTCTTGGAGGTGGCCCGTTCTCTTATGTTTGCCATGAATGTTCCAGCTCAATATTGGAGTGATGCCATTTTGAGTGCGGCTTATTTGATCAATCGCCTCCCATCACGCATTCTCCAATATCGCTCTCCTATTGAGACTCTTACTGGTTCTCATAAGTTTTTGGTCCCTCCGAAGGTATTTGGGTGTGAATGTTTCGTCCATATCACTCACCCAGCCGGAAAACTTTCCCCTCGCAGTATTAGGTGCATTTTTTTGGGATATTCTCCCACACAAAAAGGATATAAGTGCTATTATCCATCCACTCGGCGCTATTTTGTTTCCATGGATTTTATCTTTCATGAGTCTCAGTCTTTTTACTCACGGACACCTCTTCAGGGGGAGCCTACTCATGGTGAAGAAGTGTCCTCTAGTGAAGATGTGATACCCATTCAGGGGGAGTTAATTTCGACCATTTCAGGTGCTGCCAATACAGAAAAAATAGCTCCAACAGGTGCTGCCAATACAGAAAAAGCTCCACCAGACTCGGCGGCCAGTACTGAAAATCTTGACTCTGTCAATGCAGAAATTTTAGTAGAGGTTCTTCCGATTCAGGAACAATTTCGGTATCCTATTGTGTTTCATCGACAGAATGTTCATAAAGCCCCCTCTATCACTACTCTACTCTTCGACAAATCCCCTCCTGCTAATCCTGCAGCCACAGTTCCGAGTAATGACACATCCTCTAAGATTATTGATAATGATGATAGAACTGATGACTTACCTATTGCACTTAGGAAAGGAAAACGTTCATGTACACAGCATCCCATATCCAATGCTGTGTCATATGATCGATTGTCTTCATCCTATCGTGCCTTTTCTTTATCTCTGTTGTCTACAGATGTTCCCAGAACATGGCAAGAGGCCCTATCTAACAAAAGGTGGAAGGAGGCTATGTTAGAAGAGATGCAAGCTCTTAAGAAAAATGGGACTTGGGAGTTAGTTCAGCTTCCCCGAGATAAAAGTACCGTTGGATGCAAGTGGGTGTTTGCTGTGAAACAAAAGGCTGATGGAACTATTGACCTCTACAAAGCTTGCTTGGTGGCCAAGGGGTACACCCAAACCTATGGCCTTGATTACACTGAGATATTTGCACCGGTAGCCAAGATGAACACTATTAGAGTTCTTATCTCATGTGCTGTCAATCTTGGATGGGACTTACAACAACTGGATGTGAAGAATGCATTTCTTCACGGGGAACTTGAAGAAGAAGTATATATGGATATTCCTCCAGGTTTTTCTGGCCCGGAGACAAAAGGTCGTGTGTGCAAACTCAAGAAGGCTTTATATGGCTTGAAACAGTCCCCTAGAGCCTGGTTCGGTCGATTTCAAAAGGCTATGATTGCCTTTGGTTTTATTCAAAGTAATGCTGATCATACCTTATTCATCAAACGATCAGGTACTCAGGTTGTTATTCTCATCGTATATGTTGATGACATTGTAGTGACCGGGAATGATACAGTAGAAATTTCTCATCTTAAACAATATCTGGGGAGAGAATTTGAAATTAAAGACCTAGGAGATCTTCGATATTTTCTAGGTATTGAAGTTGCTCGGTCTGAAAAAGGGGTGTTTTTATCCCAATTGAAGTATATACTGGATCTTTTGACTGAGGTTGGAATGCTTGGATGTAAGCCGGCTGAAACCCCTATTGAGACCAATGGCCACTTGCGGTCTAAAGAGGGAAAGCCTGTTGATAAAGGAAGTTACCAACGATTGGTAGGTCGGCTAATTTATCTCTCCCATACTCGACCTGATATAGCATATGCAGTGAGCTTGGTGAGTCAATACATGCATTATCCACACTCCTCGCACCTTGAAGCGGTCCACAGGATACTTCGTTATTTGAAATCTGCTCCAGAGAAAGGGATTTTATTTGCACCTCATGATCATCTTTCTGTGGAGTCTTATACAGATGCTGATTGGGCTGGATCTTTGGATGATCGACGATCTACTTCAGGTTATTGTACTCTTGTTGGAGGTAACCTAGTCACTTGGCGCAGTAAAAAGCAAGCTGTGGTTTCCCGCTCAAGTGCTGAGGCAGAATTTCGAGCTATGGCTCAAGGAGTTTGTGAATTGCTTTGGCTAAAGACCCTTCTAACTGATCTTGGAATTGTTATTTCACAATCAATGCAACTTTATTGTGACAGCAAGTCTGCTATAGGCATTGCTCATAATCCAGTACAACATGATCGCACCAAGCACGTGGAGATTGATCGTCATTTTATAAAGGAAAAATTAGACAACAATCTCATCAACTTGTCTTTCGTTGCCTCTAACGATCAGCTTGCAGACATCTTCACCAAAGGCTTGAACGGGCGCACGTTTCATACCATTCTCAGCAAGTTGGGCATGTCCAATATCTATGTTCCAACTTGAGGGGGAGTGTTGAAACCTCTTTATGTTTATTGTTAATGTTAGTAGGCCTAGTTAGTTAGGCCCAGTTTACTTATTTATTTTGATGTCTTAGGGTTGAGGTCTATCTCAACTCTATATATATTGTATCTCCTCCTTTTTCAATAAGAGAACGAAATAATTCTTTTGGTCAACAACTATCTAGCTAAGCTTGGGTCAGGCTGGGCCTTGGGTGTTCAACCAAGCCCATACTCATGGATAGTGAGTCAAAAGAAAGGATCGTGCTATATAACATGATTACGAGTATGTTTTGCATCTTATCAATCAGAAGTTGGTCTTGCTGTGGAGATATAATAAACATCCGATTGGACACTCATGTTGAAGGTGCAGCATGCCCATGAAGCAGGCTTGAACTAAATTTCAGTTACAGATTATCTTCGGAATGACCATGCGTTAAAGACACACAGCTGCAGCAGCATACACAGTAGATGTTGTCCTCCCAAACAAACCACAGAAAACCCTCTCTCATGTCCCAATAGTTGTTATAGTACTTCTGATTCTTTAGTAAAAGGTGAAATCTACGTACATTGCATTGCAGACAACAGATACAACGGCAAGACATTTTAGTGTACCAACCTAAGATATGGTATACGTCTGCGCCTTACAAGCTCATAGGTGGTCTGATTCGTCAGAACAAGGTAGCTGCAGAGAATATGATATAAGAGTGGCATTCTATAATCAATACTTTAACAAATGAAAGAGCATAAATATTAAGATGATAACCTTTTACAATCACATAACCCAGCCAGTCATATTAGAATGAATTTAAAGCAATCACTTTGCGACAATTATCTTACAGTCCACCTATATTCACTAATTTCTGAAATTAGCCGAGGCCTCTTCATGTTCTTTTGTCGAGTTAATAGAGTTCGGGGGAGCAGTAGTCAATCCCACTGCTGTTGGGAAGTGCGATCTCATATGGGAGATAACTGTAGATATAGCACTTGACACCACAGAGGCAGCTCTAAAACTCCAATTAAAACAGAGAAATAGCCAAACAGACTGATAAGCGTCAAATGACGCTCCAAAAGCTGGACACACACTGAAATAAGGTTAACTGAATTATTGAATGTGGTTGAAGTTAAGACCCAATAAGCACACATAGAAGGCAGCCAATGACCGAAACAACCAAGTAGAGCAGTGACATCCGGAATGTAGCATATGACCTCATATGATTGAATGAATTCTGGGAAACGTATAAGATCGCATTAGAAAAAATTCTGGCAACATTGAAATAAATGTCATGTCATACCTATGGAAGAGCAACAATAGGAACAAGAAAATCAAGGAAATTGATAGAAAAATCAACAGCAATATCATGACTGCATCCTTCCACCTGACAATGACATCAAAGTCAGAAATTCGGTGAGCTCCTAATAGAAAAGGATGAAATTGCAATCGAAATTGCGTTATAAGAAGCCTTTTGATTTCTTTGAACAAACTAACCATCTCTTCTTTTTCGAAGAAAATCAGTATTCAGTGGGATCACAATATATTTTCACCTAGCTGATATCTAATGCAACTTCCTTGACAGAATGAACAATCTGATATAACTTACCAAGCCCTTGATATGTCAGCTGTCAAGTATGTGATGTACAAGATCTCAGTCCAAAGGCTTAATGTAGTCTCTTCACAGATATACCACCTGATATAAGAAATTTCAACAGCATAGTAGAAGTGCCATTAATTAACAGGCGATTATATCAAGAAATACTGCTACATGGGAATGTAGGGGGATGCATGGTCAACCTAATAGATTGGATCTCTTGATAGCATAAGTATGAGGGACAAATCAGACAAAATTGGCAATATATAGAAAAGCAACTAGCATAGTCATTCTCATTACCTAATCAACATTTTGGAAAACATGTATTCCTAATTAAAATATTGTTTGAGACGTTAAAGTTTGCTGGAGACATGTCCTCAAACCCAGTATCTGCTCTTTTCTTAGTTCATACTTTACGTGATTTATAAAGAGACAAATTTGGGGCAACAGGAAAAAACATTCAGGCACAGAACTTGAAACAGAAGTTTTGAAATGCATCTTTTTATGATTTAACACAGGATACTTGAGCACATAGCTAGAAGAGACTGTCAGTCATATAAACATAATGGCAAACAATTACTCCATTTAGGATTAAACATCCAAAAATGGCACAAGCCAAAAAACGTGATCTCTGAGTTCAAAGAGTAGAATCCATATTTAGTAGTATCTAAAGAAGGTAAGTACCGAATGACCATTCAAATCTATATGGGTATGCTATGCTAAAGTACATATCTCATAAAGCAGGAACAAATACACTGCACGTCACACATAAGGTAGAGGGAATTTCAACCTACCAAAATCGGTTATGATTTCCCTGCCCAATGCAGGTTCCTAACCAGACACAATGGTGATCAAACTGAAGAACACATCTATCGCAATCATGACAATGCTTCGCTCGTGGAGGCTGCAAAAAAATTAATTGACAATAACAAAACGGAAGTAGTATTACTTCATCAACCAATAATGTCCATAAAAGGAGACAACCGTCATTTCAGCTGCACCACTTAGTTTCCTCCACACACCCCCCCCCCCCCCCCCCACAAAAAAAAAAAAAAAAAAGGAGTCTGCATCAGTACATGATCCCCCACCCAAGAGAAACGAAAGAATAAGAAAACCAAAATGAAAAGGTTTTACGTAGAGGTTTAGACTTTCAACAAGAAATCATATAGAACAACAATTTAGTTGCATCAAGTACAAACCCAATTATTAGTAGCCACACAAACACGTCCTAAATGAAGTATTTGAGATTCTAAAGGAACATAATCAGTGAACCTCTCAGGTTAGGATGGGCAAAAGCATTGTTATTCTCATTCCACCTTGTATCTTAGGGTTCAACAAAAAGTACGACACATTGAATTAGAAATTCAGGGGATCAGCCAACATAGGTGGACTAGCAAAGACGTACCATTCATCTGCATAAATATCCCGTCTAACAAATTATGACATTACTAGGTTCACCAGCATGCGGCATGACAACATACAAGTACAGCTGTTCGTATATGCTATTACTTTAAAGCAGAGATGGTATGCATGTGATGCTCATAGACAGCAGAAGTTCAATGAACTCAAGATCAGTAAAAAAAATCTATATCAGCTCCAGAAGGTGTATGCTGACAAAAAGCATCCAGAGCACAGAAAAGCCCTTTAGTTTCATTAACATACTCGACATTCTTTAAATCTCATGCACCAAAAAGATAAGCTTTTGAGAAATCACGTACCTGCTCAACATTACAGTAGGAACAAGTAAAAGTTCTGCAAGACAAAGAAACAACGAGTTAAGCTTGTTCCTGCCAAAAAAAAAATTACCAGCATTGAAGCTTATGGCTTTTCTGCACATACACCCATGGAATGCAACACAATACTGAAAACATCGTTTGGTAACTCTCTCCACTAACGTGGCAAGAAAATTTTCCCTTGTTATCTTGTAAAGCAACTTTCGTCAAGTATCTCATGACTGGAGAGACAGGAAACATAATGACTTTGCATCAACTGTTGTAACTCAAGCAACCAATGAAAGAATAGAGTCCACTTATATCTAAAATCAAGTTCAACAAAAATGAAACTTGCTATGACTTGGATAGAATAGGGATAATAAGCGCCACCTACGACTCAATCATTTCTTCTCTTAATCGTTAATGCCCCAGCTACAGTGGATATACAGAGTCAGAAACGTCAATGCTAATACATTATGAATGTAGACAAAACTCAATCCCAGAAACAACAAGGTAAAAACTAAGAGACTATTGCATTTATACAATAACTAAAATAACCAAAAGGTTAAAAGAAAAAACTGCCAATTTGAAACACAGAAACAAGGATCATGCGAACGATTGCACTTTTATTGGAAGAATCAAAGAAGCTGCAATTGATGATACCCTACCTTATAGGCGTTCCTGGGGGATACAAGTCCATCACCATCTTTGACCAAGATGTGGGATTACTTCCTAACAAATTTCTCCCCGACTGATTACCATCCGATGAAACTACAAAGCCCCCATTTTTGCTAGAAGCAATGTGTCTTTGCTTAAACATTTACATGAAAGTCCAAAGGAAAATATATCAGACATGAAGTCCCAATCGTGATCATCAAGGAAAGAAACAATGGATTAATACTCACTCTGAAGCGATTCGTGAACATGGCATTTGTGTCATTGACAGCTCTCATCACATCAAGGATATATCTAGAAGCATAAAAATATTGAAAGAATCAAGCATATCTATCAGAAGAAAACTGGATAGTCACTATCCGTTCAAAATGCCCAATTTAAGTCGCTACTGAGCGCATTTATTCATTACCCAGGAGAAGAACAAGCTGTCACGAAGTATTGAATCAAAGTCGCCACAACGAGAAGTAGATATAAAGCAATATACCTGAATAGCAAGAGAATCAGATAAGGTGAAAAGAGACTCACAAAAGTACTAAAAAGTTTCCACAAGCCATATGAAATCAACTAACCCCACTATCAAAGATGATAAGGTAACTGAAATCCATGCTCTATATAGCCCATCATGGTGAAGAACATACTGACTCTCAAGAAAAGATGATTTCCTTTAAATTCCATTTTTTCACCAAATAGTTGGTATTGGTGCTAAACGCTAGTAATAAGGTTCAGTGTCCTCTCTCAGTTGTCTCATGGATGGTAAAGATGCAATCTAGTCTGCTACATACTCAAAAGGCTTTACGCCTAAGTTGTATTTGAAGAGGGCACTACATAGACGATGGCAAAAAAAGGTAGTCACTTGAAAATCCAAAGAACCCAGCCGATGCAGGGGAAGAACATCGACAATTTTAGCTGTGACCAAATTACCCAATACGTTCTACTACTTCCACCACGACGCTGTACGAATAAAGCTAGTTTCGAGCTAACCCAAGAGCAACATTGACGTACCAGGGCTCCTTCAGTGCTTTCTCTATCAAATCCCTATCAAATAGAAAGAGAACGCCTACGTACACAAGATGCAGCCCCACTAGCGCCACTTTCAACAACAACGAAGACCTCCGAGCTGAAATATTTTCATCTTGCGAGAGTCAGTTTCAGTGAGAAGGATGATACTAGGAATAAAAACAAGAAAGCGCACCACAACCGAGAATAAACGGATTCCCATCCCTGCGGTTTCGTAAGAAATCAGAATAACTACTTTGCATGTACGCTGTGTTCAAGCTCGCCAAAGCAAATGCAAGCATTGCGAGAGCATTTCCTTCGTTTTGAGAGAGAGAGAGAGGGCAAATACCGGGATCGGCGAGGCAGGGGAACCAGCGATAGCATCGCTCGCACGCCCGGTTGCACACGCCTCGGAGGGGACAGCACAAATCGACCATCGTAATCGTAATCGACAGGAATCCTCGGATTTCATCCAGAAGCCGGGGCTTGCACGATGCGATCGAGCTCGTCGGTTGAATTATCCTGGAAAGCACACTTCCCTCCGGAACTATCGGAAGAAAATGGCCGCATAAGAGCTAGCGAAGAACGGAGCTCCAACTAAAGAGACCCCCCGACTCGAGAACGCAGAGAGATTCAGAGAAGTTGGTCTGGCCGACTGTGGAAGATAGGCGCGATCTTCGCAGCGAGAAAGGAGGACCCTTTTTTTTTTTGGCTTCTCTCTCTTTTTGGATATGTTTATATATTTATGTTCAATTATGATTAGATTCTCTTTTTTTAAACTATTTAATGAGATTAGCAGGGGGTAACTTCCCGCTCATCATATAATCTATGAATTAACTTATATAAATGGCGAAAAAAAAAAGGACTTTAAAGTATTTTCCGCCCTTTTCCTGGGATGACTGGAAAGTACAAGTAGGACAAGTGACAACGAACTCCGCTGTATACCGACCGGTCCATCCAAGCATTGATCCGACAGCAGCTAACCCCGTTTGACGAAGCTTCCACGCCGTCAGACCCGCTCAACCAACAAATCCCGACCAAACCCACCATCCCTCCAGTTAATGTCACCCGAAAAATCAAAGCAAAACAGGAAAAAGAATAGCAGAGTTCATTGGAAAATGTGTATCTAAGATGATCGCTACCCAAAAAAAAAAAAGTATGCCCTTCTCTTTCTTTTCTTTTGTAACTTAATTGTTGTTGCAGCTTCAATCACCAGTAGTCGCCACACGAGCATTTGCCGTCCTCGAACCGATGGAACCGTTTATTGTCCCTCACGATGATCACTCTCCCCGTGCACTTCGACATGAGCTTGATCGCCGAGTGGCAATCGCCACACACTCTCAAGTTTTTCATGACCCTTATCGGCCTCTCCGGCGGGAACGTGATCAGACAGAAGGCAATGGCGAGCCTCTCGCTGTGGTGCCGGATCGTCTGATTCTTCTCTTCTCGATCCACTTCTTGCAACACGAAGCTCGTGTCCGCAACATAACCAGCCCTCTCCATTTCCTCCCCCAACTCGTCCAGTTTCAGGTAGATCTCTTCGGCTTTCGCGTGAGATCGGTCCCCGCAAGTGAATGTGTGGACTCTGTTGCCTTCCTCAACCCAGCTTAAACCCGTTTCCTTCTTCATCCCTCGGTCTCTGAGCATTTTTCTAGCTTTGGCTGCTTCTTCATATCTTCCGGCAGCGGCATAAGCGTTGGACAACAACACTTGCAGGCCTGAGCTCACGGAGCCGAGTTCTGAGACCCTATCAGCAGCCAAGGCTGCAAGTTCGGTTTTATTATGAATACGGCAACCAGTCAAGAAAGCACCCCACACAGATTGCGTAGGTTGAATAGGCATCTTGTTGACTAGAGATAAAGCATCGTCCAGTTTTCCAGCTCGGCCAAGCAAATCCACCATTGAACTATAATGTTGATCCCCTGGTTCGATGCCATACTTCTTCATTAACTCAAAAAAGTAATCACCTTCTTCAACAAGCCCCGCGTGACTGCAAGCATAGAGGATGCTCAGAAAAGTAATGAAATTTGGCTTCATCCCACAACTCTCCATCTGTTTAAACAGCTCGAATGCCTTCCCTGTGTGCGCATGCTGAGCGCAGGCAATCATCATTGCATTCCACATGCCAAGGTTCTTCACAGGGATCTCGCCGAAAACTTGATAAGCTCCTTCAATGACTCCACATTTAGAATATAACGAGATTAGAGAACTGCCAACAAAGCTCGACGAATCAAAGTTGGTCTTGAAACATAGGCCATGAATCTGCTTCCCCAATTCAAGCAGTGTAGAATTACTGCAAACACGAAGAACACTTGAAAAAGTGAAATCATTAACGTCCAAATCCCCCAGCAGAGCTTGCTTAAACAAAACCAGCGCTTCTTCATCCTCTCCCATTTGAGCATACCCATAAATCATCCCGCTCCAAGACACCACATTCCGCTCGGGCATTTTATCGAACGTCTGCCGCGCATCCCTCACTTCACCACACTTGGCGTACATGTCAACCAGCGAGCTCCCCACAAACACGTCGACATCAAACCCGGTCTTAACCGCCAAAGAATGCACGGACCTCCCGATGTCACACCGACCCAGAATCGCACAAGCCTTGGTGGCACTCGGGAATATGTGATCATCAGGCAAAACGCCGTTACTAACCATTCGACGAAAGTACTCAATGGCCTGCCACGGAAACTCGTTCTGGGCAAATGCCGAAATGATCGAGCTCCAAGTCGTGGCCGACCTCCTCGGAGTCTCATCGAAAACTTGGCGGGAACAGAAGGGTAGCTGAGATTTGGAGTAGAAGTTGATGAGGTGGTGTGACACGAGAGGGACGGTCTGGATGCCAGATTTGACGATGTGGGAGTGGAGTTGGAGGCCTTTCGGGAGTGATCTCGAGCGGGTTATGGAGAGGAGGAGGTTGCAGACGTTTCTGTAGTTGAGCTCGAAGGGTTGATGAAGGTCGAAGAGATTGTGCGAGGGCTTTGGTACAGAGGGCAGAGAAGGGCTCGAACGCGGGTGATGTTGCAGGGTCGGTTCTTGGTGAGGAGTTGCGAGGAGTGGATGAAGCATTTAGGTTTTGAGCGACAGATTGGAGACCGTTAAGCCGATCAGTCCATTCGCTATTACGATCCTGCTACTGATTCTTCAAGTCTCGTATTATTGAGAAAATACAGCTGCTGCTTCCCTTGATTTCACCCCCCCCCACCAATCGGACTCTGCTTCTGCATCAAGCTGTTCAGCGACATTTTCCTTCGTTGGAAAAACTAAAAGTTTCAGAGAAGAAAGGTACTCTTGGCCCAACTTAATTCCGCGTCACTCAATTGCCATCGTGAAGCCAAACTCGCTCCTAATAGGATTACTAGCCCTAGGGGCGAGCCGGCCCCGGTCCGATCCTGATTCTTAATTTTCAGAACCGATGACGGACCGACGGTCTTGAGATCCAGTTTGGTCCTCAAGAGGTCCAATGTGACCAATAAAATGTCCAATAATCGAGGAAAAAGAATACCAAATGAAGCAACAAGCCCAATTTTCATGCAATCTCATTTTATTTGATTTCCCGATATGGTGATTCGCGAATGACTAAATTGCAGTGCGAGCAGAGAAATTATAGGGGCAACAATCGAATAAAGAGAAAGGACAAGGTAAGGACAAAAAAAAATCCGAAAAGTTTAAAAAAACAAATGTAAGCAATCAATCCGGTCATGTACCCCTGGAACAGGGAACCGGAACGTCCGGTTATCGGTTCCAATTTTAAGGATTGAAAATCGAACCGCCGCCCTCTAGAATCGATAACCGGACTACCGATCCGATCCGGTTCAGGCCGGTCTCGATTCGATCAATTCAACTGGCTCACCCCTACTAGCCCTCAGGGCCTTTTTAGAATATCCTTTTTTAAGAAACACTTGTGTTTTGTTCCCGTGTTACACGTGAAAGAATGAATGGCTTTTTTTTTTTCTCGACAAAAAGGAGAGAGGAGAGAAACAAGATTTTAATTGTTTAGCAAAAAAATAATAATCGAAAAATATTTTTCTGAAAATGAACGTTTGTATCGTTTTAAATAATTAATCAATAAAAAAATATTATCATGAATGACAACAATTTATATCTAATTTTCGTGGACGGTGAAATTGGAGAACCCACTCTAGTTCTTCCAACCATCTTGGGGAATTTGCCGGGGCGATCCACTCTCAGTCTCTCACTGTAAATTCTCATTCTCGTGGCATGTGTATGTGCTTAGGAGAAAGGGTGTTGAATCCAGGGCGAGCGCCGCGAGTGAGAGAGTGAGGTGAAAGATGAGCCGCGAGCGGCGGTCGTGAGCGTAAGAGACAGAGGGAGACCGTGAGCTGGGATCCGAGACTGAGAGGCCATGAGAGGCTGCAAGTGTGGAGAGGCGTAGACTTCAGGGTCGGACTTAGAGAGTGGGAAAGCGCGAGACTTGAGAGTTGAGAGGCTGCATTGGGTCAACTTGGGGACTGCTTGTGCACCAAAGCTTCTGTGCCCTTTCAATACATCTCTCGATTCCGGCTTTCATTCTTCTTACTGTGGATCTTATGAGCTGAATTTTTAGCGATGATTGAATGATTCTTTTGGGGGTAGCTCCAAAAATTTGGCGAGAGGCGGCACCGTGACGCGGCGGTGAAAGGTCTAAGCAACTAGCTGCTAGCCAGCTGCTACGCCAATCTAACACCAGCTTAGTTTAATCAAAACTATACATTTCCAGGGAGGCGTAAACCGCGTACATAGCTGGATTGATTCGTGGGTTATCACATCCAGTGTTCAGCACCTTGCCTGGACCGCGGATGAATCAAGACATAAGAAATGAAATACAGTTGAGAAGCTTATTGAAATGCTAATAAAATTGATTAGCTTTGGAGGAGTAAATGCAATGGATCTTGAAGAGCCATCATGGAGGAGTAAATGCATCTTGGAGCTTGCACCAAGGATTGCATTCACTAACCATTGATGTTGTCTTGGGTGTTGTCTAGTATTGGTGTTGTCTTGGGTGTTGTCTTGTGTCTTTTATAAAGTGGTTGTTGGATTCACTAAGCATTGATATTGTCTTGGGTGTTGTCTTATGAGTTTGAATGAGGTTGTCTTCATAAGTGTTAAAATTTCCTCTATAAATACTTGAGTGAGTTATATTGTAAGAAGTAAGAGAGATAAGCCAAACCAAATTCTTCAATATACAGAGTTTTCTCTATCCATTTCGTGCCTCGCTTTTATTTCCGAAAGGTCACCCATATTGTGTTTTTTTGTTCCAACATTTGGTATCAGAGCCAGAATGGCATCTACTAGTTCCGTTCAAACGCAGCTTCCAAAGTTGAACGTAAAGAATTTCAACAACTGGGCTGTCCAGATGAAGTTTCTGTTCAAATCGCAAGATTTGTGGAATCTGGTTGAAAGTGGTTACAACGAAGTAGCCGATGCCGAAGCATTCGAGGCTTTGAGAAAGGAGGAGAAAGAATCTCTGGTGGAGTCCCGAAAGAAAGATTAGAAAGCATTATATGCGATTTTTCAAGCTGTGGAGGAAACGATATTTGAAAAAATATCGAGTGCCGAGACCGCGAAAGCTGTCTGGGATATCTTGCAGAAATCCTACAAAGGCGATGATCGTGTCCGGCGGGTGCGGCTTCAGACTCTTCGAGGTGATTTCGAGTCTTTACGCATGAATGACTCGGAAACAATATCGGCATATTTTGATCGTGTGCAGGCCATCGTTAACCAATTGAGGGTTAATGGTGAAGAACTTCAAGATGTTCATGTCGTAGAAAAAATCTTGAGGTCTTTGATCGAAAGATTTGACTACGCCGTCGCAGCGATCGAGGAAGGACAAGACGTATCAACTCTCACGTTGGAGCGGTTGATGGATTCATTATGCTCCCATGAGCAAAGAATGAACCAGAAGTCTACGGGTTCCGTTCCCGAGCAAGCATTGCAAAGCCGGGTCGCTCAACCAAACCGAGGAGGCTATCAAGGCGGTCGAGGTCGTGGAGGAGCCCGAGGTAGAGGTGAGAATTCAAATTTCACCAAAAAATTTAGAACACCCGACAAATCAAAAGTCAAGTGTTTTAAGTGTAATAAATTCGGACACTACAAATCCGAGTGCCATGCAAAGGCGACGTACGTGCCGGCGGACCATGCACATGCCACAGATGCTGAAGAGTACATGGTACTAGCATGTGCGAAGGACGATTCAACTATCGTGGATACCAACACATGGTATCTAGATACTGGGTGTAGCAACCATATGACCGAAAGAAATGAGTTATTCTCACAGCTGGATGAGACAAGCCGTGGTGAAGTTAACTTCGGGAATAAATAAAAAATTCTCGTGATGGGCAAATGTAACATTAATATCAAATCCAAAGACGGTACTAATGTTGCTATTGCAGATGTTTACTTTGTGCCAGGACTTTTTTGGAATTTGCTAAGTGTTGGGCAACTTTCCGAAAGAGGCCACAAAGTTCACATTGAAAATGGAGTTTGCACCATCAGAGGTGTAAACAACAAGTTGATCACGACGGTACAGATGACGAAGAATCGGATGTTTCCCTTGACTCTTCCGACGAAGAATCTCTTGAGTTTTCAAGCGATGACGAAAGACAGCAACTGGCTGTGACATCTTCGATTTGGGCATCTAAATTTTCGTGGAATAAAGCAATTAGTCCAGAAAATGATGGTGACCGGCATGCCGTTGATTAACGATCCAGGGCGTCCTTGCGAAGGATGTCTCGTTAGAAAACAGCACCAAGACTCTTTTCCAGTTGGAAAAGCCAGAAGAGCAAACCAACCGCTGGAGTTGGTACATACCGACATACGTGGCCCTGTTGAGGTGGAATCGTTTGGACAAAAAAGGTACATGCTAATTTTTATCGACGATTTTAGCAGAAAAATATGGGTACACTTCTTGAGGGAAAAATTTGAAGCTTTTGGCAAGTTTAAAGAATTTAAAGTCTATGTTGAAAAACAAAGTGGCTTTAAATTGAAGACGTTGAGATCGGATAGAGGTGGAGAATTTACCTCAAATGAATTTCACAAATATTGTAAAATTCATAGAATCAAACGTCAGTTGACTGCCAGCTATACTCCTCAGCAAAACGGTATAGCAGAAAGAAAAAATATGACAATTTTTGAAATGGCAAGAAGTATGCTGAAAGCTAAAGATTTGCCCAAGAAATTTTGGGCAGAAGCTGTTGCTTGTGCTATATTTGTACTAAACAGGTGTCCAACAGTGAGTGTTCCTAGAAGAACTCCATACGAAGCTTGGAGTAGAAACAAACCAGATGTTTCGTTCCTACGAGTATTTGGGTGCGTGGCATATCCCCATATACCAGATGAGCGAAGAAAGAAGCTGGATGACAAAAGCGAGAAGTGCATCTTCATCGGCTATAGTGATACAACTAAAGGTTATAAGTTGTATAACCCGGTCACTGAGAAAGTCATTATCAGCAGGGATGTCCAGTTTTTAGAAGATGAAACCTGGGACTGGAATCAGAAGGGTGATCAGAAAAACATCACCATCGAAGATGAACCACTGGCGGGTGAAATAGAAACACCTCCATCATCTTCAACGAGTGATCCATCTTCCTCATCATCTTCAACTGGAGGTACATCTTCACCAACAGCAGTTTCAGAACCACAACTACGTCGTTCACAACGACTGAAGGAGACGCCAGTAAAATTCAGAGACTATGTGGTCACAAGAAATAGAGACAGTGATAGCGAAATCACTGATAAAACACTGGTAAACTTTTGTTTATTTGCTGATTGTGACCCCTGTAACCTATGATGAAGCAGCTGTAGATGAAAAGTGGATTGAAGCAATGGATGAAGAAATTCACTCCATTGAGAAGAACGACACATGGGTGTTGACTTCTTTACCACCTGGTAAGAAGCCTATTGGTGTCAAGTGGGTGTACAAGACAAAGTACAAACCCGACGGTCAGGTGGACCGTTACAAAGCCAGACTGGTTGTAAAAGGATACAAGCAGAAGCCAGGTATTGATTATTTTGAAGTATTTGCACCAGTTGCCTGGATGGATACCATTCGGATGGTCTTAGCACTTGCAGCTCAAAACCGTTGGAGGATCCATCAAATGGATGTGAAATCAGCATTCCTCAATGGTGTTCTTGAAGAGGAAGTCTACGTGGAACAGCCACAAGGTTATGAGAAAGGGCATGAAAAGCAGTTTTACAGACTGAAGAAGTTTCTGTATGGATTAAAACAGGCACCACGTGCTTGGTACACACGTATCGACACATACATGTTGGAGCATGATTTTCAAAAATACCCTTATGAGCATACACTGTATATCAAGTCAAATGCTAACGGTGACATCTTAATTGTGTGTATTTATGTTGATGACTTGATATTTACAGGAAGCTGTGAAAAAATGTTTGCTGAATTCAGGGAGGCTAAGACTAGCCAGTTTGAGATGACTGATTTGGGGCCGATGTCCTATTTTCTTGGTCTTGAAGTGAAGCAAACAGATGATGGCATATTTATTTCCCAGCAGAAATATGCTAATGATGTTTTGAAGCGATTTAAAATGGAATCGCTGAAGCCAATCCGAACTCTCGTAGTAGAACGATTGGAGCTGAAGAAAGAAGGAACCGGTGAGCTGGTAAATCCCACTTATTTTAAAAGCATTGTTGGCAGCCTGAGATATTTGGTTTCTACAAGGCCAGATATTACCTATGGAGTGGGTATTATTAGCAGGTTCATGGAAAAACCATACCAGTCACATTTGCAAGCAGCAAAGAGAATTTTACGGTATGTCAGTGGAACCCGTGATCATGGAATTTTATATTCTTACACTGACAATTTTGGTCTAGTGGGGTACACAGACAGTGATTGGGCAGGTGATACCGAGACTCGAAAAAGTACGTCGGGGTATGCTTTCTTTCTTGGATCAGGAGTATTCTCTTGGTCTTCCAAAAAGCAACAAGTTGTTGCTCTCTCGACAGCTGAAGCAGAATATATGGCATTAGCTTCAGCGGCTTGTCAGGCGATATGGCTTCGTAGGATGCTACATGAATTGATGCATGAACAAACGGGTCCTACAAAAATAATGTGTGACAATAAGTCAGCTATTGCATTAGCCAAGAATCCTGTATTTCATGGCACGAGCAAGCACATTGACATCAAGTATCATTATATTCGCGAGCGAGTCAAAGATGGTGAAATCGAACTTAATTTCTACAGATCAGAAGATCAACTTGCAGATATTTTGACGAAACCATTGAAGGGGGATTCGTTCAAAAAATTGAAGAAGATGCTTGTTATGAAAATCAATTTTAAGGGAGGCTATTGAAATGCTAATAAAATTGATTAGCTTTGGAGGAGTAAATGCAATGGATCTTGAAGAGCCATCATGGAGGAGTAAATGCATCTTGGAGCTTGCACCAAGGATTGCATTCACTAACCATTGATGTTGTCTTGGGTGTTGTCTAGTATTGATGTTGTCTTGGGTGTTGTCTTGTGTCTTTTATAAAGTGGTTGTTGGATTCACTAAGCATTGATATTGTCTTAGGTGTTGTTTTATGAGTTTGAATGAGATTGTCTTCATAAGTGTTAGAATTTCCTCTATAAATACTTGAGTGAGTTGTATTGTAAGAAGTAAGAGAGATAAGCCAAATCAAGTTCTTCAATATACAGAATTTTCTCCATCCATTTCGTGCCTCGCTTTTATTTCCGAAAGGTCACCCATATTGTGTTTTTTGGTTCCAACAAAGCTCGGATAAGCAATAAGGATAGGTCTTAATTCTGTGTAGTCTCATTTGGAACTGGAACTAAAATTTGTTGAAAATGATCTTCAGACTATGTGCAGCACTGCCTCCAGGAACCTCCTCACATTCAGAATCAAATTCTTCCAGTTCCTAGCAGTCGATCGTCTCTAAAATGCCATTCAGCATGAAAGTGCGGACTTCTAGAAGTTATAATTACTTCAGAATCTAGATCGATCTCTCTCTTCAAGTGCGATAGATATTACAAAATTTCCGAACCTCATGTACAGGAGCTTGCAGTTATAAGAGCAATTTTTTCTTCTTTTTTTGGCCAAATTGTAAGAGCGAATTTAAGCCATCAAATAGTTGGCATTCCAGCTCATGTCATTCACTCAGTGTACATATTGTGTTTGCAAAGAAGATGTGTGCTGGTATCAAAATCCGTATCATGAGAACATATTGCATCTCATTTTGCAACCATGGCTGACGTTGGTTTAGCAAAAAGATGTCATTCCAACATAATCATGTTACACTTGTACATAAATTGCCAACATTATACAGGTAGCTAAGAAGCTCTCAAATGTTTCAGGACAGCATTGCTAGATTGATGAGCAAAGTACTTCTGCCTGAGTTGTACATACGGGTAACCAACGAAAGACAGAAAGTGGGCAGGCTTTGAGAAGGAGAGTATTTCATACCACACTTGATTGTTCTCGTCCAGCTCAATCGAAAAGCTCTCTTCCCCAGCCTGCAGCAAAATGAATGCCACATTATTATTTAAGAAGCCTTGATGTTCTATGAATAAAACTCGGCCATACACCCAAAGAGAACATTTTCGAGCAAGAGAAACTGAGAGGTTTGGCCAGTATTAAGTGCCACGTGAGATGATTGAAACAGACTCCGCAACAATGTCGAGTAATATGAGGCAGGGGGTTCTTATCAAGATTGAAAGATGATGAAAAGGTTGTCGATCTCTAGTCTTGTCAGAAGGCCAAGATAGCTTAACAATGATCAAAGGTTGAGGCAATATGAAATCATGAAGAACAAATTGATAATTGATGTTCTACAACAAACACTTGGTCATACGCCCAAGAAAACATTTTTGAATGGGAGAAAATCAGAGGCAAGCCAGGGTTAAGTGCCACTTCAGATGATTGAAACAGACTTCGTAAACACTGTCAAAATAATATGTGACAGGGTTGCTTTCAAGATGACAAAAAGACACAATGAACGGAAGAAAAAAAGGTTGTCAATCTCTACTCTTGTCAGGATACCAAGACAACGTAACAATGATCAAAGGGTGAGGCATTACGAAATCACAAAGACCCAATTCATAAGCCCATTGTCGTCATCAGCCTAAGAGCTGTGACAAGATGAACTTAATTTCCACGGGATTAGAGGTCTGATGAGTGCTAGCACTGTCATATTTGCTACAACTTTCAGATGATAAGAACTGAAATCTGTGGCTGGAAAGAAGCTGCCAACTAGACTGAAGCAATAACAACTTCTGTACAAGACAAACCGAAACAGTTTGCTTAGAAGAGGGCAAGGGAGGACATGTATGCATGCACCCAATTCTCATATTCGTTAGTAGAGCAACTAGAAAGCAGCAGACTAGAATATATAGCTTGTAAGGATACTTTGACAATTAGAAAGCAGCAGAGAAGTCAACGGCTTAATTAGAATATATATACTTGGAGTACAGTCCACTGTCCTGTTATTGTCAAATACTCCTCAGATCCCCATGTCTCCCTAAGCAAATAATCTATCCAAAACTTTAGAGAAGAAAGCTCGTAGTAGTGAAATCCACACTATAACTTGTGAATTAAGGTAACAGCAGCAAAATATTCTACACAGAATAACGAAAAACCAAAATGAAAACTCAAGACATGCTTGTAGATGACAGTAACAGTGACCAAGGATAGTCACGTGGAATTCCACAAATCATACAAAATCAACTCAAAGGTTTTTTATAAGATGCAAGATAGCTTGCAACGAATAACGTAGTGTAGGTTGCTTAAAAGACATTCAACACTATTCCAACCTAACATTGACACATGCATCTGAGCTTATGCATGAGTTCACAAAATTTTCTTATGTCATGACATAAGAAGGTATATACATCACTATAAAACAATTATTATAACCATGAAGCCACAAGATGACATTTATTAAAATTTGAGCCACACTTATTCATTTAAGCACCCGCGTTGTACTTGAGGTCGAGGAAAGTTACCAACCAGCAGGTGACCTTTAAGTGTACCACCGCCGAAACGAAAGGAAGCCACACCCTTCTTAGACTTCTGGCTTTCATTTACAAAGACCACTTCAAGAGGCATCACAAGCCAAGGCAGAAACTCCTTGACACAAACACAAAACTTCACCCCATTCTGAACTTGAGTCTTGGAATCAACAAATGCCCAGTTCAACCCAAAATGCCTACAAATGCAATCAAGTCTCAGGATGGGAACTTAAACCTGCACGAGGCTTCACCTACACGGAACATATGAAACAGACCTCCAACTCTGAAGTGCATTCTTGCCTTTTTCATAGGTCTCACGACCAGAACCTACTAAAACACGAGCATGGTTGAGTAAGAACCCATCCCTGTTGAGTTCACCATCCTCCTTGAGGATCGACACAGCCTTCGCCGTAGCCCCTTTGTATTTAGCATCATAGTTGAAAGGACCAGACCTGGGTGATCCATACATTACTCGCTATCATAAATGAGTGAATCAACACAAGTTAATTTAGTTTCCACTTCTATGAAAAAACATTGGCAGCAAATTTTTAAAAGCGCAAAAGACAAAAAAAAAAATATCAGAATCAGAGTTCATCTTACTTGTTAATGCATTGCTTCTGTTGTTCAGCAGAAGGTCGAGACCAGAACACGAAAACCATGCCCAACTACCTACAAATTTTAGAGTACAAGACCAATTCATTTCAAACACCTATCAGAATCACGCGACTCAGTTCGAACTAACAACGAAACAAACAACAGAACAAGCCAAGCCTTATCCCACCAGGTGTGTAGGCCAATTCATTTAAATAACGGAATGTCAGAAAAATTTCAATCTAAGGACACGTGACATGTTTCTCACAAAGCATTAATTCCCAATACTTGACCAACAAAATACCAAGGATTGCTAATCACAACATGGCTTGAATGCCCACATGAGAGCCACTAGTCTCCACGCCGGAAGTTCAATAATATCGTCAGGCGATGCATGTCAACCAATTCTTTCATTCAAACAAGCAGTGAAACGACAATCGATTCACCAAATTGGAAGGGTGAACAAAAAATTTGCATTTTCAGCTTAATAAAAGCAAAAGGACAGCACGAGAAATCACTACCGCCTGATGGGTTATTGCACTTACCTTTGGGGGCGACCGTCCAAGAGTTTCCGAAGCAAAGTTGAGAAGATTTGAGTGTGAGCAGCAAGCAACTGGACGAATGGAAACTGTGTCAACTGCAGAGGAGCAAACTCTGCTTATGTTGAAAGGCAAAGAAAATAGAGGGTGGATGAATGGTCGTTGTTTACTTGTTTAAAATATGAGCTCAGGCGTAGACCCGACACAGGAAAAAGCCCAACGGCCCAACATTGTCACTGCAATTCGGCGGTTTCGTGAGTCGGTCTTTGGTCATGCGTTAAGGTTTTTTTTTTGGTCAGAAAAAGTTATGCGTTAAGTTAAAAAAATCGATCTTTAGGACTCTTAGCATTAAAAAATTACTACTTGAACACATTATAAAAGGACTCAGCCAATTTGCCTCTCAACAGCCCACCAATTTGGGTGAATGATCCTGCAAAACACATGTACTGGTTTCTGATTCTATTCATGTCTTCCGATATTTACAATTTCAGTCGTAGTAATCACAAGATGGTTCGCACGGCTTTTCCCAAAACCCAAGAAACAAAAAGGAAGAAAAATGAAAATTCTCTGCTGGTTCAATTGTCATTAACATCTTCACGGCAATCTCTTGGACTCCATCTTGCTACGACTCGCTCTTCCACAGAGTACAGAGTCACAAATGAAGGAGATGCATCGCCATGACCGCACTTGTTGATGTAAAGCACCAGGAGCGCTTTCGCTATGCTCCCGCAAAGACGGACCATGCAATGAACATCCGACCATACCCTCAGCCGCCCATTCTCTCCACCGTCCCCTTCTGTCAACACAAGCACGGCATATTCAGAATGGACAAGAGACGGATGGTGCCGGTACGCAACAAATTCTACGCCGTACTGCGATCCAGACCTGACCACCCAATTTTTTGCCCGAAGATGAGAATACGCTTTGAAAAATTCAGGGAATGTAGTTTTCTTATCCGTCATGTATTTCCATAACTCTTCATAGGTTTTTCGACAATTATCTCCACCGTGAATGCCGAGGCATTTGAGGGTATAGCAAAGGTAAAAGGCTTCCTCCATGCTCAATTGAAACCACTGCGTGTCCTTCTCAGCTGTGACCACCGGTCGGCCAAAACATGCCCGATTTAGAAGATCACTTTGATGTGCCTCTGCGGCAAGAAGAACAGAGCAACCAGAGAGCAAACCATGAGCATTTGACTCAATCAAAGATGACTTGAGCCGCAACACGATCTCAGACATTGGATCAGCTTGTGCTCTGACCTCTGCACCCTTTCCTTTCCATCTTGGCCCCATCGACGAAGACCAACTGCTGGTGAGATGGGGTTAATCGTAGAAGATTAGCAAAGGTTAGTAAATCAAAGACAACAAAAGTATTAGCTAATAACACCAATATCTAATGAAAAATTCTCTTACGCCACAGTAACCAAGAAAAAAATCCAAACCAATAAAAATCAGCACATCAAACTGAAACAAACTAAAATAACAAAGAATTTATCTTCACACCGGAACATTCTAATAACGACTTAAGTGCAATCATTTGGTATAAAATCAACAGCACTAGATGTTGATTCCTAAGTGATGCTTAATCAAGCAGCAGATGGTGTGAGGAGTCCAGCCTTTTCTTCCTTTCAAGTGGGAACGATTCATCTACTGCAGGTACTTGGTGTTGTGACAGTTCAAGCTATATTGCTCGACGTTTTGGTGAGAGCCCACCAGATTCACAACCACACGTATAAAAAAGAATGTCCTCAAGCTAAGGACTTTAGAGCACAGTGGTTATCCTCTCTATAGGTTAGACAAACGAGCAAAGTCGAGGACAAACTGACCGAGCTGGTCTTGGTATTTCTACAAACTCAGCAAACTCAGAAAAACTCTACACAGAGAAGTCTTGACCAAAACCCCCCAATCTCATAGTCAACTTTTAGACACAAGTTCAGGAAATATCAATATATATTATTCATGCACAGCGATTCTCACAAGACATTATCCAGACAAATATTCCCGCAATTGCAAGAATGGCGGATAATGGGCCCAGTGAGCTATGCCAAGGCATCAATCTTTACGGTTTTAGCGCAAATTCCACTAGGCTGAAAACTCGGTTTCTGCATAAACCTCTCCCTCAATGTGAGAATTTAACCTCGCACTGCAGGTTGCAAACTTGCAATACATTTCCACTAGTTCAGTGGAATTTTCTCCAATCTCTCGACAATTAAACTCATGCATCTCCGCTTCTTTCTACAGAATCAATTAAATCATGCTCTATGACTATTAGCTACTCTGCCTCCCTTTAATTTCACCGCCACCCCTCACACAGACTCTGCTTCTTTCAAGCCGAAGATTTCGGCAACATTTTCCTTCAACGTAAAAACTAACATTTCAGAGAACTAAGTCGCATGAACCGAAGCAGAGAAGAAGATCCATACGTCGTTCCGATCATGGGGTTGAACCGAAGCGAGATTCCTAGTCGCGTTCTCTAACACCAAATTTTCATTGCACTACAGGGACCTAAATTTCGAACACCCGAAAGCCATCAATCTCAAGATGTACGATCCAAAGACCAAAAAAAAAAAAAAGAAGGCAAGAAATTCACTCACGAGCTTCTTAAAGTTCTCCTTGGGGCAACTTTTCTTTCGCCGAGACACCACGAGCCGAGCGGGCGCGCAACCGAGGTAAGCACGAGCCGAGACGAAGCTAAGCCGAGCAAGCACGGACCTGGGGCAAGCGCCGCCGCGAGACAGAGCGAGCGAAGTGAAGCTACGGCGAGCGTAAGAGACGGAGGGAGACCAGGAGTTGTGAGGATTGAGACTGTTTTGACTGTTTAGTTTGATCCTTTGAGTTTTGGTTAAGGGTTTTTTTTTTTCTCCTTTTCAAAATCCACAATAACCTTTCGGTTCACCCGAGGGCTCCGGGGATAACCTGGTTTGGCTGACGAAGGATGAGCTTAAATATGAAAGGGCATTCCCTCCTTGATCGGGAAGATAAATATTGACCAGGGAATAGAATACAGCCCCTAGGCGGTCGGCCCCTGTCCTATGTTTACAAGACAGACGCCTTGCCCCGTTGATCTCAGATGGCTTGCCAACTGGGTGAAAACTAGCAATGGTGTAGGAGAAGCGTATTTTATACGTGGATCCCGAGACTGGCCAGGTTAAGAGTCAAATGAATTTTAGTAATGACCCAGATCAGACCCTCGTCCCCATTACTACTACTAGTACTCTATTTTTACGTTTTATTCTGCTTAGTATGGGGTCTTATTTGATGAATTTTTAGGGATAAAAAATATGTTTAGTTAATTTTAACCGCGCGTAATCATAAATGTTGAAAATAATAATAATAATAACTTGCTAACGCAGTAACCTAAACGCGATGAACGATGCCTAAAGCGAGTTAAGTAGGTCAATGCGTAATTAACATCAAAACCTGTTTATGTCGTATTAAAGTCCATTTAATTTCGGGTCGGGTTGAGAATTGGTGGTCCCGGGTTCATGTTATAGCCCCCACCTTCGGGATTCAGATGTGAATGGGGCATGTATTAATCCACTGTGATCGGAACCGTAATAAGACCTCGTTTCGGATGAAAGAGGTTTCTGCTCAAATACATGATTCAATATTTGTCGCGCCTAACACGTGGGTGAGAGCTGATGCATCAAATATTTTTTTGGGAACATTTCAAATAAGAGCTCAAATTGCCCAAGTAAATATTATTTCAAATAGAGGCTTAAAGTGCAATAGCATATTTTAAATAAAGGCCTAAAGTCCAATAGAGTTTGAAAAAAAAAAAGGCCTAACCTAAAGGGAATTTTCATCATTTCTCCATTTTGATTTTTTTATTATTTTTTTCTTTTTCTATTCTTTTAAAAATTAAAAAGAAAAAAAAAATCCACAAACAGAAGGGATGTATGTGGCCACCACTATGTTGCTGGTGGGAAGTCGATGGGGGTCCCAATAGGTGCCTCGATGAGGGCCGACCATCCCCCCCAAGTCCAAGCAGGGGTCGCCGACCCTCCACTAGTCAAGGCGAGGGCCTGTGACCCCCTCTCAGATCCAGGAGGGCCCGACCCTCCCTGCTACTGCCCCTCACCAAGGCGCCAGAGAACCCTCTAGCCTTCGCCGCCCTCCCGCCTTTGTGTGTGTGTGTGTGTGTTTTTTTTTTTTTTTTAAATAAGAAAGCAGAAAGAGGATAAGACTGATAAAAAATTAAATAAAGAAAAATGGCAAAAATACCCTTGAAATCACTCACGCCCTTATTTGAATGACACAAATAGTCCCTAAACTTTGACAGAATATGCAATCTGATCTCTGAACTTTTAATTTGTTCAATTTAGTCCCTGAAATTTGGCATAATGTGCAATTTGATCCAAAAACTTTTGACTTGTTCGATTCAGTCCCTGAACTTTTAGTAAATGTTCAATTTAGTCCATGAACTATATGAAATTGTTCAACGTTATCTCTGATCTTAAATTAACAAAAGGACTATGTTTAACATTTTTCTATAATTCAAGGACTAGACTGAACATGCACTAAAAATTTAGGGACTAAATTGAACAAATCAAAAATTTTGTTGACCAAATTGCACATTCGATTAAAGTTCAGAGACTAAAGTGAACAAATTAAAAGTTCAGGGATCAAATTGCACATTCTGTCAAAGTTCAAGGATCATTTATATAATTATCCCAACTATTTTTTCAAGCCAGAAAAACTCGCCGCTCTATTCTTTCTCTTCATTCTGTCCTTAAACATATATAAGCTCCATCCAGCGGACTATTTTTTTCAAGCCAAAAACTCGTTCTATGCATCAAATACTTTTTAAGTTCTGTTCTCTCTCTTCATTCTGTCCTAAACATATATAAGCTTCATGCTCTAGCGATCTATTTTTTCAAGCCAAAAAAACTCGTTCGATGCTAGACAACACGTGTTATGTGAGACACTAGAAATCTAGTTTTCTGTCCAAAGCCCCAGCAGAAACCAGGAACGACCACCCCTCGTTGCCCATTCGCCTGACAAATTTGCAAAACTAGTGACCCATTCTACGTGGTTGGCCAGGAAACTGAGAAATCCGGCAATTTGAGCGCCCATAAAGTAAGCCAAGCGGCCATGTACTAGGACATCTCACAACTGCATGCTTCTAATAATGTACAAGCAGGCATGTGTCCCCTGCAAATTCCCACATCTCCGATCTTTCTCATTTCCACTTTTGGCCTAGTCCTAGTACTGTTTGACAGCATAAGCCTTAGTGCCAACCCATTTCTCAGGACCTCAGACTCACTCTTTGCTATTGCTCAGCACAGCTGGCCAACAGCAGTTTTTTCACATAGCACTGGAATTTGCTTCCTCGCAGCATTATTCCCTGCTTCAAATTTAAGCAAGTTGCCACCAAAATCCAAACGAAGGGTAGCTCAACGACTGTACGAAAATCGATGCAGCTGCTGAGAATGCCTGAATTTGACCGCCATCATCAAGAGAATGGAGGTCAGGAGCAAAATCAGAAGATCATTCACAAAGGCACCACAAGTTTTTTGCATTGATGTTCTGTTCTATTATACAAGTACACATAAGATTGGATGCACTCAAGCAAGCACGTGCGCCATTACAAAACTAGGGAAAGGAAAAGCTAAACCCCAAGATGCCGGGCAGAGACATGCTCACATACAGATAAATTACACGTTCACCTATTTCAGATCTTATATTCAGGACTAACGTGGTCTAATCGACGTATTCTTTGGACCTGGAAGGTGTCGATTTCGGTCGAGTCAAGTCGGAGGTGCCACGTTTACTCATTAGGAAGTCGGAAAAGACTAGCCACTTGATGCTACGATCGTCCAAGCTGAACACATTAACTTCGTCTCTCAAGTAAGGAGAATCAGTGTTCTCCAAGAAGTAGATGCAATTCCCATTGCATCCACCAAGCTCGTGCATAGATATCGCGTATGAACAGTGCTTACTGAGAAAGAAAGCCATGTCGCCCAAGCTTCTTACCTCTACCCATTTCCCACATCGTCGATCCAATCTATAGACTCTGAAATCAAATGTCCCCTTAATACCAGGGTATGGAAAATCCTCCATATAAGCATCAAACTCGTATCCGCCTAGATTTCCGCTAAAGTATCTATCCACAACATACAGATCACCACTCGATACCACCAAATATTTGCAATTGCCACTGCTACCGCTGCCACCATCAATAGTGCAAATCGATGGCGATAACTTTTGAGTCCTAAATGACGAATCGATCAGCGAAACTGTCCCGGACCAATCAACGACACAAACCTTGCCTTCATAAACAATAATGTCATCATAAGAACAGCCACGATGATCATCCAGATAGGTCCAATTCTCATCCCCATATTTCCAATAACCTAATCGCCCTTCCTCCACAATGGAATAAACCTCAAGTTCATCTAAATCGGTCCATACACAATCTGGGGACACCACTACTTTCCTTATACCGGGAACGATGCCCGACGTACTGTACTCGAGCCTGTACTCCCTACAAATTCCAACAATCCCGAATACGAGAGAGTCGATTACCTTGGGGAAATTGCGCGGTAAGTAAGTGATTCGCCGCTGCGAGAAGAGGCTGAGGAGCTGCACGTCGCCGAGGTTCGATTCCTGGAGCTTCACCAGCCAGCGGGATCGAGGAGGACTCGGGGCGTCCGAATCGGAAGCTTCGTCGGGCGTCTCGAGCACGCAGACCGTGCTTTCACAAAGGAAGACGGAGGAGCTCGGCGGGTGAGGGATTCGGAAAGGGAATCGCGAGGCGTTGCGGTGAGGCCGAGGGACTGAGGAGCGGAACGAAGAGCAGACGCTGCGGAACCGGAGGACGTCCATGCCAGTGTGGAGTCGCTTGCCGATCATGGAGAGAATCTCCGTTGGGAGATCGGACCATGGACGTCTTTCGGATCGATCCATGCGAGTCGCCGGTTGTCAACGCTCGCACAGCGAAGAAGAAGAAGAAGAAGAAGTGAAGTAACGCTGTTCGTCAAGTATGAAAATTATTCGACCAAAAAAAATAAGTATGAAAATTCAAAGAAATGAGTCAATGTCAGTCAACTTCGTCGAAATTAAAAGGTTCAGTAATGAGCTATTTTAGAGAAAATTTTTAATAAAAATCTGAAATGTTCTTATTTTCTCAAATAATAATTATTTATGTTAAATAAAGATCTAAAATACCATCTTTATTTCAAATAAGGGCTTGAAATGGACATAACTATTTCAAATAAGAGCATCGGCCAACCAGCTAAATTTTCGGCCAATCAAGGATATTTTCGTCAAAATATACCTTTAATCTATTATTTTAGTTAAATTAAATTAAAAATGAAAAAAATCTAATAGTGAAAAAAAAAAAACACAAGCGAAATCCGTGATTTGCCAATGTGGTTCTTTCATTATAAATCATTTAATTTGGTCAATAAAATCCTCGCAACAATATCAAGTTGGTAAGGACTAAAAAATTCCTTTCACCATCTGTAGGACTATTAACAATGCATTTTCTTTGAGAATGTTAATAATATTTCGAAAACGGGGATTTGCCAATGTAGTTTTTTCGGCCAATTTTGGCAAGAAATTGTTGACACGCCGGTTGAGTCAACGTCGGCCTTCCTACATGGCAAGCTTTGACGTGGGCAATTTTTTTTAGCTTTTTTTTATTTTATGATATTTTCTTTTTTTTAATCTATTTCCCTCCACCGATCGTCGAGCCGCAACGGTGGCTGTCGAAGGTCGTCGGCCACAGGCGAGCATTGCCCTCGCCAGTGTCTGGCGAGGGCCACCCTCGCTAGTGTCTGGCGAGCGTCCTAGCCCTTGCCACCAGCTATCGATGGGGCCTCGATGACCGACGAAAAGAAGTAGAAAACGAAACAAAAAGAAAAAAGAAACGAAAAAAAAAATTAGAATTTTTTTTTTTATAAATTGCAAAAATCATTCACACCAGCACTTGTTGTGCCACATAAACGCTCATAGAACAACAGGCACCAAGGTCAGTAATTTCCCACCAAAATTAGTCGGAATGATTATATCAGTAAATCGTCGAAAGCGTTGGGACTAAATTGATCAAATTAAGAGGTTTAAAATAGAACCTATGTTTAGGGCTAATATAGTCAAATATCCCTATAGCAATAGTTTTGTCATAGATTTATTACGAGCCATGCGAAATAAGTGGACCCAGAGCATGCATCTTCAAAAAGAGAGCTTTTTTTTTTAAAATAATATAAAAAATAATAATAATATTTACAATTTTAATATTAAAAAAATTAAATTTACCAATTTAGGTTTCCCTCGGCATGTGAAATGCCGGGGGAGACCAAGAGGAGGGGCCCACGGCGGGCCCCCATTCTGCCATGGGGCAGGTCCCCACGTGGGGAGCCCCGCCCTTTTGTCCCCCGGCAATTCCCCCTTTGTCCCCCGGCAATTCAATTGCCGGGGGACAAAGGGGCGGGGCCCCCCACGTCCAGCCCCCCCCTCCCCCCCCCCCCCCCCCCGCGGCAATTAAATTGCCGAGGGAGAATTGCCGGGGGACAAAGGGGCGGGGCTTCCCACGTCCAGGCCCCCCCCCCCCCCCCCGCGGCAATTAAATTGCCGAGGGAGAGGGGGGGCCTCACGCGGGGGCCTGCAAGCTGCAGGCCCCCCTTCCCCCTCCCCATGCCGATACACGGCAAATCCCCCCCCTCTCTATATTTTTTCCTCGTTTCTCTCCCCATACAACCACGCGGCAGCATTCCCTCATTTTTCGCTGCATGACCCCTCTCTTTTCCCTCGTATTCGTCGTGATTTTTTGCTGACGGATGGGATGTGATAGCTTCTGCAGGCCTGCCTCTAGGCCTTCACGGGCGAGCTTGCGCCTGCAGGGTGCTTCACTTTGCTTAAAGTAAAGTTGAAGCAGCTATTCGTTTTCTTCATTCTGTTTCGCTTTTCATTCTCTCACAGATGCTTCGCTCTCTCTCGTTCTTCCGACATCGGTAAGTTACTCTCTCAAATAATTTTTTCCATTTCAATCGCGCTCGCTAGCTCATTCTTTTCCCTCTCTCAGATAATCGCGTTCATTTTCGATTGTCCTCGCTCTACCTTGCTCGTGGTTCCTCCCTCAGACGCTCCCGGTATTAAATTTTCTCAGACGGTTGGGTATAATTTTTTGTTAATATTTTCGTAGTGTTGAAAATAATTTATAAATTTCTTATTTGACAGGATTTGATAAAAAAAAAAAAAAACAAAGCGGGTCTTTCTCTTAATGATTTGAGCTCCTCATTCGTTGCGTACTCTCCTTCAGTCGTTTAAGGTAAATTTCATAGTAGTTGTTTTTTGCATTTTCGTTAGTATAAATTTATTTATTTAGTTGTTTAGTATAAATTTATAGACTGTTAATAATATGTTATAATTTTTCGTTAGTATAAATTTATTTATTTATTTAGTTCATAATATGTTATAATGTTTCGTTAGTATAAATTTATTTATTTAGTTCTTTAGTATAAATTTATAGACATTTAATAATATGTTATAATTTTTCGTTAGTTCTAATTTATTTATTTAGTATAAATTTATAGACAGTTAGTAATATTTTATAATTTTTCGTTAGTATAAATTTATTTATTTAGTATAAATTTATAGACAGTTAGTAATATTTTATAATTTTTCGTTAGTATAAATTTATAGACAGTTAATAATATGTTATAATTTTTCTGTTAATGTGATGATAGTTCTAATATTTATGAATTTAGGTATTCTATAAAAGCGGGTCTTTCTCTTGACAGTGTGAGCTCCTCATTCGTTGCGTACTCTCCTTCAGTAGTTTGAGGTAAATTTCATTGTAGTTTTTTTTTTGTATTTTCGTTAGTATAAATTTATTTATTTAGTATAAATTTATAGACAGTTAATAATATGTTATAATTTTTCGTTAGTATAAATTTATTTATTGAGTTCTAATTTATAGACAGTTAATAATATGTTGTAATTTTTCGTTAGTATAAATTTATAGACAGTTAATAATATGTTATAATTTTTCTGTTAATGTGACGATAGTTCTAATATTTATGAATTTAGGTATTCTATAAAAATGTGTACTGTTATAGGAACGAGAAAAGTAATTACGTGTTGCGATCCTGCGATTTTTCTTTTGAAATCATAACTGATAATTTTTTGGAAAAATAACTCGAAAAGCACGGGCCTGGTTTTTTCCGGTCCAAAAAATATTTTTTTAATAATTTTAAAATTAAAAAAATAATGAATCGGGAAAAAATAAAAGAAAATTACAAAAATAATATATATATAATAAATAAGAATCAACTGGCCATGCACAATTTTGTGTATTTTAGCTCTTTATTTTCAAAAAATTGACCATTTTTCCTTTCTCATTCTGAGAAAGTATATAAAAATCCGAAAAAGTATTTTCAATATTATGACCCACAATTTTTCAAGAAAATAACGATTTTTTCCTTATGAAAAATCCTGAAAAAATGATTTTCGGGAAAAAAAAAGACAAATTTGATCTTTTGGGAAATTATTCTCAAAAAATTATAAAAACTTCTAAAGAAATCGCAAAAATCTGAAAATTGTAAATTCGAGAGGTCCATCTACATCTTTCGCACAATGTACAGCTTTTACGAAATAATTTATAATTTATGTATTTAGCAGAATGTCGTCTACATCTTTTGCGGTTGTTCGCTGGGGAGGTACAATAGTACGAAATCAATATGGACGTGATTACGATGGGGGACATTCTGCCATGTTCCAATTCGGAAATATCTCCACATTTGATGAGTTACGTGCTGCAATTGCGCGCGCGATAAATATAACGGGAAATCAGTATATTCGTAGCGTGATGTATAGATACCCGATTGCAACACGCGATGTACATGACATTATGGAGGTGTATAATAATGATACAGTTGGAATGATCCAGCAGTTTGCACTTTGGGTTGGTTCTGTGGGATTTTTACAGTTCTATGTAACTGTCGATGAACACCAAGTAGGAGGTTCCAATGTTGGTGAAGATGACATTGGTGTGCATAATCAGCACGTGGAGCCCGATGATAATGATGGAATTTATATCGATGAAGAAGATGATCCTTGGATGGATATTGATGACAATGATGAAGAAGATGTCGAAGATGACAATATGGATGCTTACTACAACATCCATTGCAGCAATCCCATCTCGCCGTTGGTACATCCACCGCCCCATTCGGAGATCGACTTTGATATGATGCAAGTCGATACAAGAGCGAAGCCGAAACGTAGGTCATTTCATCCATCAAAAGAATTTGAGGTTGATATGGTGTTTCCATCACGAGACACGTTACAGTTGGCTGCGAAAGAGTACTCTCTGACAAGAAATCAGAGCTTTTGCAGTGATGTGACAAATAAGTCACTATATATTATTAGGTGTGGTAATAAGAATGGGCCGTGTGATTGGAGGCTCCGCGCGTCTAATAAGGCGGGCACCCTATTTTGGAAAATAACTAAGTACAATGGGCCACACACATGCACAAATCCTCAAATGTCACGGGATCACCGACAACTTGATCAGAAGTACATATGTGGCGAGATAAAAGCAATGGTCAGAGCCCAACCAGATATCAAAATCAAAGCACTGATGGCAGAAATTCAAGACAAGATGCACTTCGAACCTACTTACCGTAAAACTTGGGCAGCTAAACAAATGGCAATCGCCGAAATTTTTGGAGGATGGGATGAATCGTACGGTAGGCTGAGAAAGTACATGAATGAAATGATGTTAAAGAATGCAGGTTCTCATTTTGTGATTGTTGATCGCATGAGCCAAGATCGGAGCCGCACCTTTTTCAATCGCATGTTTTGAACTTTCAAGCAGACGATTGAAGGCTTTGCAAGTTGTCGACCTGTGATATTTGTTGATGGTACTTTTATGTACGGAAAATATCGAGGAACGCTCCTTGTAGCGACCTCACTTGATGGCAACAATCATATATTCCCGCTGGCATTTGCTGTGGTCGATCGGGAAGATAATGACAATTGGACTTGGTTTATGACTCTATTACGGAGATATGTTTGTCGGAGGAGGGACAATATTTGTGTAATATCAGATAGGCACAAAGGAATTATAAAAGCAATGAAGACAGCAGTGTGGCGTCCTCCACATGGCCACCATAGATTTTGCGCACGGCATATTGTCAGCAACTACAATAGACAATTCAAAAATGCCGAAGGCAAAAGTCTCGTTGAGGAGGCAGGTAAAATTTAAAAATTTAATTTTTTAGAAAATAATATTGATAAATTTGAGTGCTAAGCACTAATTATTATTGTAATATACAGCTTACGCGAATCAACCACAAAAGTTTGAACGCATCATGGCGCAAATTAGGGGTATGGATCCACGCGCAGCTGCTTGGTGTGATCAGATTCCAAGAGAACAATGGACCATGGCTTATGATGGAGGGAGAAGATATGGAGCGATGACAACAAATGTAGTTGAATCAGTCAACGGTATGTTAAAGGGTTATCGTGGTCTGCCAATAACGGCTATGGTGGATAAGATATTTTATCAGCTGAACCAGTATTTTGACACGAGAAGAACGACGTTCAGGATGCAGGAGGCCCAAGGACGTATATTGACGCATTTTGCGGGTCAGACGCTCGAGGAAAGTAGTCAACGTGCAAATTGGCATGAAGTGACACATTTCGACTCTGATTCAGGACTTTTCGAAGTAAAAACTGGAATTGACAGATCCAGAGGATCAGGGGGCCGGAAGCACATAGTGAGCCTAGACCAGAGAACGTGCACGTGCGGAAAATTTCAAGAGATTAAAATTTCATGTTCCCACGTAATTGCAGCATGTCAAACACATGCTGTTGATTACAAAATGTACGTGGATGAGTGCTACACGATGGACAAAACCCTTCAGTGCTATCAGTATCCATTTCATCCGTTAGGCGATATTGATTATTGGTCTACACCTGACGTGCTGCCATTAGTGCCAGACCCGAGACGCATTAGGAAAAAAGGAAGACCCCGTATCTCACGGATACGTAATGAGATGGACTGGACGACGCCTAGCAGTAGTTCTTCTGGCATCAATTGTAGTAACTGTGGAAAATCATGGCACAATATTGAAACTTGTGCATACAGATCGACCCGAGAATAGCTCACGGTTGTGAGAATTATGTAAATTAGATATAGAAATTTGTTTTCTTCGAGTAAAGAACTGTATTTGTCTTTTTTAATGTTGTTACATTATATATGTAAATTACCTCTGAATTATGTCTATCGTTGTTACATTTTTTTTAAATATTTCATTATTACATTATGTATGTGAATTTATTGTAATAATATAATATCACAATTGTAGATATGGCACAGAGGACTTACATTCAGCCGGGACCTGAGGATGGTTCCCTTCTTACAGGGCAGGCTCGACATAGATCAGAGGAACGCTAAGGTATTTTAAAAATTTATCAGTTCATATGTCATTTGTAACGGCAATGTGAAAATTGTTACTAACAATTTATTTTACATTTCACAGGGACATCATTGTGTACCCCTTAGATGTCAGCGAGCGATGTTACACGTTGATATCGATGATCTTGATCCGCACATAGTCCCCTATCTTCGGGCCTCGAGATTTTATGGAATTTATATGATGGGTTTTTTCTAGCTAGACTGGCATTTGATTACCGCGTTGGTTGAGCGATGGAGACCTGAGACGCACACATTTCATATGCCGGAAGGTGAATGCACTATCACTCTACAAGATATTGCGCTGATCACAAGGCTGCCCATCGATGGACTTGCAGTTACTGGCCCTACTAATTTCAATTGGGGCACTCTATGTGATGATCTATTTGGTGATTGCCCACCCAACTTGAAAGGCACACAGATAAACTTAGGATGACTGAAAGATCGCTTTGATGAGCTTCCGACCGACGCCGATGATGTCACCATCATGCAGCATACTAGGGCATTTATTCTCCGCCTACTTGGAGGATATATTTTTGCAGATAAATCAGGGGCCCGAGTTAGTTTGCTGTTTCTTCCACTATTAATGAACCTCGACGGCTGTACGCAGTATAGTTGGGGTTCAGCAGCGCTTGCTTGGTTATATCGGGAGCTATGCAATGCAACCGATTTCAAGACGCATCAAATCGGGGGTGCCTTACATGTATTACAGATTTGGGCATGCGAGCGCTTCAAATGCATCGCCCCAACCCTAATAGACCGTCGTCCTTTGGAAGATGCACCTCTTGGTAGTCGGTATGTGATCTGTTGCTTTTTTAGGTTCACGAGGCATTAATTCTTTCCAGCTAGACTGTTATATAATTTTTTTTAATGCAGATGGAGTCTAGGCCTACAGACAACGGCAGTTCCCACACATGCGTTGTCACATTTGCGCTATCAACTTGATAGAATGACATTAGAAGATGTAAGTAATGATATTAACCAACGGGTTTAATATAATGTTAGCTTTTAGATTAATTATTGATTTTATTTGATGTATTTTGTTACAATAACAGATTATTTGAAAGCCCTACACCAATGACATTCTGAGGGATCTACCAGCTTACTGCCTGCAAGGACGAGACATTTGGAGAGCTCGTGTCCCACTCATCTGTTACTGGATAGTTGAGTGGCATTATCCAGACCGAGTACTTCGTCAATTCGGTATGCAGCAGCCGATACCTATACCTTCGCATGATCATACGCGCTTTCATGATATTGAATTAAGGCCAGTTGGGAAGGATTGGGTAAAAAAGCACAGACGGTCGATTGATATGTGGGACAATCGTACCAATTATATTGTCAATGGTCATCCTGCAACGGAAGAACTCCATTTTCATTCAGCATATATGGAATGGTACCGTAGACATACGTGGAAGTGGATTTCTATTGCGGGAGCTGCAATGGGTGTCGCGGTTCATGCAAACACTTTCAATTTAATTCATTATGTGTCAAAAAAATTTCAATAATTATTTTTTAGTAATGTAATGTATTTGATAATTTTTGTTATTTTTGATATCATTACTAGGGCGATGGTGTCGAACACATCTTACATATCATACGTAACTTCAATCCATCTCGGGAGGCTTGGGAAGCTTTGGAGAATATAGCTACGGCAATGGCACATGCCCAAAATGAGGAGAGGCGGCTAACAATGATGCCATCACCCCAGCCAGCAACTATAGCAGAACCCGTTGGGCCTGATGATGAGTTAACTGAGGTTGTTCAGCCGACTCGGAGGACTGCTCGACCTCCTCCAACTGGTGATAGCGTCTCCTACACTTTGGAGTATTATGCGATAGATTTCGATCAGGGGTTCACTCCAAGGTTTGGCCAGCCAGGTTATTCTACAAGGTTTGACTAGCCGAGTTATTTTACAAGGTTTGGCCAATCAGGTTATTCTACAGGGTTTGGCCAGCCAAGTTATTCTGCAGGGTTCTCACAGTTTGCCAGCCCATTTCACGGAGGATTCAATCCACAGCCGCAAACTCCAGCCAATTCTCCCAGTTTATATGGACCAAATTTCTCTCCTCTTTTTGAATACCCACATACAGTAGGAAATGTAGCGTCTGGACGTGGCATATTTTATCAAGATATGCCTTCATCATCTGCCCTTCCTATTCGTCAGGATCATCATCCTCGATACAATACTAGACCTGCCGAACAAAGAAGACAACCTGATTGTGGGATAGGAGGCCATATAGGAGAACGATATCATTAGTAAATGTAATTGCGGATGACGATTGTTATTTATTATGTAATTTCTTTTCTTTTTATATATTCTACTAGCTTGCTTTTATGTTTTGTATTAATTTGAAAATCAAAATTCAATTATATATCTTTATAAATGTTAATATGTTGGTTAAAAAAAAAGCAACGGGGTTTTTTTATTTTTTGTTGGTACCCGGGGGGGCGTCCTCTCCCTCGGCAATTTAATTGCCAGGGGAGAGGGAAAAAAAATATTTTCGCATGGGGCCCGCCCCTCTCCCTCGGCAATTTAATTGCCGCGGGGGGGGCCTGGACGTGGGGGCAGAAGGGGGGCCCGCCGTGGGCCCCCCTCTCCCACGACATGAGAAATGCCGAGGAGAGGGAGAGGGGGCCCACGGCGGGCCCCCCTCTTGGTCTCCCCCGGCATTTCAGGCTGCGTATGGTAGCGTTTCTGTTCCATGGAGCATTTTTTAAACAGAAACATTTTTTTGTGTTTCTGTTCAAAATTACGATTTTTAGGAAAAAAACGCGTTTGGTAATTTAAAAAAAAAACACTTTTTTCAGTAGCCGACGGCCGGCGATGGGCGGCGACCGGCGGCGGCGACCGGAGACCTGCGGCGGCCGCGGTGGCGGCCGGCGACTGGCGGCAATCGGCGGCGGCGGCGGCCGGCGGCTGCGGCGGCGGCTGGCGACCGGCGGCGGCGGCGACCGGCAGCGGCGGCGACCGGCGGCGGCGGTCGGCACCGGCGACCGGCGCCTGCGGCCGGCGACTGTCGACCGGTGGCGGCGGCCGGTGACAGGCGGCGACAACCTCGGCCGGCGGCGGCTGGCGGCATCGGGCGGCCGGCGACGGCGGACGGCGACCGCGGCCGAGGACCATCGAACGGCCGGCTTTTAGCGAGGCGGCGAGTGGTAATCGCGTCGGCGACGATGGATGAAGGTTTCAAAAGTGTTCCAAAAAGTGTTCCAAAATCCCAGAAGCAAGTTTTTTTTGTTCCTTCAAAAGTGTTCCCTGGCACAAAAGTGTTCTGCGGAACACTTTGGGAACATTTTTGAACCATACGCGTTTCTGCTCCAAAAGTGTTCCCGGAACACTTTTGGAACAGAAACAGTTTCCCCAGCCACCATCCATACGCAGCCTCACATGCCGAGGGAGACCTAAATTGGTAAATTTAATTTTTTTAATATTAAAATTATAAATATTATTTTTAAAAAAAGCTCTCAAAAAGAAATTAAGGGACTCTTCTCTGTGGAATTCTGATGATTTTGGAGTTGAATTGCATACAAGTCTTAGTCAGTCACCTCGTATATATCGAAATGCGTGAAGTCGTTGCTCATATCTTATTGAATCAATAGCTCTAGCCTAGACAATTACTTCGCCGCACAATTTCGGAGACTCTTTGATGGAGTTGTACGGAGTGGCGTCCCAGCTCTGCAAAGAAGATGAATGCTTTGAGAAGTACTTTGGAAGAGATGCGCAATCTCTAACTAGTGATTACCAATTTTAATATATACCAAAATATCAGGTGCATCCATATCATACAATCTGGATCGCATCATGTCTCTTTGCTGCCGTGTCATTGATTTATCGCACATCATCCGTGTCACGTCATCCATTTATGCTAGGTCGTCGGTCGTCATACGCGCTCGCCACATCGTTGCCATGTCATGCTTGCATGCCATTTAATTAGATCGCATGACTTGGTTTATTTAATTAGATTGCGCGTCAAGGTTCATTAAATTGGAATTGCATGTTATTTCAAGATTAAAAGTTCATTTTTGCATGTCATTTTAATAAAGATATTTCATGCTGTGTTTGAATAGTTAGCATTTTTCATGTCCTTGCATTTAAGTCAAGTTCATGCATTGCATATAACACAGATTTCATCTAAATGAAAGGATTAATCAAGTTGTTAGTTATTTGACCCAAAAAAAAAAAAATTGTTGGTTGGGCTATAGAATGCCTGTTAGCCTAAATTTAGCAATTTAAGCAAATGATTTGCAATTGATAGGGAATTTCCTAGCAATTTATGTAGTGCTTCGTTTTATTAAGTGTTAATTAAAGTTTGCACATTCGCATGATCATCTAACATGTTAGTATTTACGTTAAAATTAGTCCAAGTCGCCTCACGAAATATTTTTTTTTTAAATAAAAAGAAAAAGGTACCGAAAGGGCGTTAAAAATTTCTAGTGTAATCCCCATGTTTATAATTTCTAGTTCGTTAAAGTAAAATAATCACTTGTGATTAACTCGATAAAATCCTTAATAAGCATATCGGCCTTAAAAGCCACCCAAGAAATCATTGATGGGGGATGTTTGAAGATCTAGTCGATTGCGGGTTCTTAAACGGGCAGAGTTTAAGTGGGAATTATAACACGTGACGAATATCGATCGACTCTAGACATGGAAGGATGTTCAAGTCTTGACTCTTGAGTCCAGAAGAATCCATCGACTGAGGGACAAACATGGGAATTGAATTCTTATGAATTCTTCTGCTCACTTTCAAGTGAGCAATTTTCTGCAACTTTTCTGTTGTCCTATATCCTGCAATGTATCGGTCAATTTGGATGCAGTTGCTGAGAAAGCTATCAGGATAGAAATTTTCCATCATCTCACAACTGGCAGACTCTATGTTATGATCCCTTCTCTTTCACTAAACAGTGGCTTCGTATGTTTCGGGTCCAGGAGGCACAGGGTCGGATGGCGACTGAGCCGCCCATGCGTTGTTCTCTACACATTTTTCAGACCATCACCCCATCTGCATCCGCTTATGATGTTGATCATGGTATTGAATTGAGGACGACTACATGATATTTCCCCGACCCATCTCCGCTATTATCTTATCCAGTTTCGAGTGAGCATTCTCTGCTGGTACGAGTTTTCTGTTTGATAAGTGATAACCCCCAATTTGTTTGAGTCAATTTGGAGTAAATAAGGTGCTTAATGTTCAGAGCATACCAAGGCATAAGGAAATTCAGCAAAGCCAACAGAATATGGATTCTCACAAAACAGTTACAACTTCACTTTTCATTCATACTCGAAACCGAGTTACAAACCCAATTCAGCTCGAAATCAAGACGGGTTCCAGACTGAACTAGAAAACTGGCATAATGTTTTTCGGATCCAGAGGGCATGGGCTCGGGGTGATCCAAGCCGGGGGCGGCCACAGGATCCTCAAGTAATCCGGCGAGAAGGCCGCCCTCTTGATGCTATGGTCCTCCATGCAAAAGACATGAACTTTGGCACCATAAAAATCATTCAACTCGGTGTAGTAAATGCAGTTCCCAACGCACCCACCAAACTCTTGCACAGACACTGAGAAGCAACTGTGATCACCCAGAAACAGGGCCACACCATCGAGCCTCCTCACTACATCCCATTTGCCCCATTCTTGATCCAACCTATACACTCTAAATCTAACCGCCTCCAAGCCGACCTCCCGGTTGTTCCGGAACCTTGTCACGCCGCCCACTTCAAGGTACCGGTCTACCACATAGAGGTCGCCACCCGACTCCACCAGGTGCTTCCTGTCGCCGCCGCCACACATGGGCGGCGAGAACTGCACGACTTGGAAGGACGGGTCGATCCACGACACGGTCCCAAGACTATCCACAGCATAGAACTGCCCTTTGTAGACCATGACATCGTCAAAATGACAACCTTGACCTTCAATCACACTCCATCCCTCATCCCCATATCTCCAATACCCCAGTTTCCCTCCCTCAAGAATCCCAACAACCTTACACTCCCCTGCATCGGCCCACGCCGAATCAGGAAACAGAGCTACCTTCGCGACACAGCGCAAATTGACCCCTTCATCGACCTTGACAGCGTACTCTTTACCAATCTCGGTGACCCTGAAGTCCAAAGTGTTCAACACGTTAGGAAAAGCACCAGGCTTGTACTTGATGGGCTGCTTCGAGAGCGGGCTCAGGAGGCGGAGCCGACGGCCCGGCTCGCCGGATTCTTCCAGCTTGACCAGCCAGCCAACGGCTTGGCCGGATTCCTCCGGCGGTTGGAGGCGGTAGAGCGTGGATTGAGTGACGAAAGCGTGCTTTTGACTCGGTCGGAGAGGGAGTTTCAGGGGAAACAGAGGAGGGTTGTTGTCATGATGGGGAAGAGTAGGGATCAGAGAACGCCAAGAAGAGCAGACGCTGCGGAATCGGCGGACGTCGGTGGGAGTGTCGAGCCTTTTCGCGATCATCCACCAGAGCTCCTTGGGGAGATCGGACCACGGGACTGCGTTCTCCATCTTGCAGGGAGATTCCAAGACCAAGAACAGCGGAGCTGCAGATGAGCGGTCCTGACTGGCGGCTTTACATTTTTTTTTTTTTTTTTGGCTTTCTATTTTGTTATTCTGCTGTTGTTGCCTTTTAGTATACAAGGACTCGAGAACGGACTTTGCTATGTGAGTCGTCTCGTTTGTACGGTAAACCACCCCACCCCCGCCCCCCCAAAAAAAAGAGAGACTTTGACCGGGTTCTATCACCCGATCCGATGGACGACATGTGTCATTCACTAGCTTGAGCCGTTAGATTTAACTTTTTAGCTTTTCTTGCTTACCAGTTGAAGCTCGAAACCCACGAGCGGAAGCAATTGGAGCCTCTCCTCACCCATCTCCATCACCACACGTCGTTGCTTGCCTTGCCAGGGCCGGCCGGGCCGGCGCAGCCCCGCCTCCTTTCGAGCGCCATTATGTCGTTGGCAATCTAGAACTTGCCCTTTGAGCAAGGACGACACCCAGCATGCCCCCCCGGCTCTCGTGACCGCCCTGGCCCCTATATCTATCTCTCCCTCTCACGGCCTCCTCATGCTGCGACAACTCCTCCGCCATGATTGATGTAGCCTTCAATCTCGAAACAGGAGAAGAAAATCAATATATGTTGTCAGAGAAAATCCCTTATGATGTTTTGAAGATGAAAAAATAGTCAAAGACTACTAATATGTTTATTGATTGAGTAGAATCAAGTTAAGGAAGCACAAAGCGTTATGCAGATGGTATATTAACAGAACGTCGGTTATGAGTTATCTATCAATGGTGAACAAGGCATTAAGCATAGAGAAATCTATAAGTTTGAGGTACTAACTAGAAGGTGAACAAGCCTAGAACGAGAAGTTCAGTAAAGCTTGGAATGACCTTTGATATGTAGTGACGAGGTAAGAGCTGCAATTGATTAGAAGATGGAGCTCAAGATATTGCATCTAATTTTTGCATTATGAAGAATGTTCAGACACATTGAATTATTCAGATACAGTCTTCTTTATGAAGTTTATTTTTTAAGATTGTTCAGAAGCTACGCGATATATTGAATCCAGATTCTGAAGACCCACAGCTGATATATGTCCATTGTTGCTGAGTTATTTATACAAGTTTATAATCTTTGATTAACAATATTATTCTACAATCTGATTAGTGGAATATCTATGATCGGATATTACCTTCTTATAGGATAAGAAAACTTCGATGTTTGAAGAACTCCACTTATGAAAATTAAAGGTTTAGTTGCATGAGTGATTGAATCTGAAGAGTTCAGATTCTGCACCAACTGTTACCAAATCTCCCTAGATACAATCTCATTCAATCAAGACTGATGGCATCCAATCATCGATTGAAGAGCAATCCTTTGAAGACTTGTCCAACAGCTAGTTTATGGCTGAAAGAGTATAAAATGAGATCCATAGTGCTAAGGATTAGAATCATAAATTTCAAGGTACTAGAGTTATTTAGATTTATACTTGTCTTCGTGAGCTTTATATGACAATCATTAAGAAGCTTTCTAAGAGTTATTGAGAAATGATAATGTCATCTATCAAAGAGAGTATCATCATTTGTTGTAAAACTCCATTGATTCATCTAATGGAATTCAGCCAATCGGCTGTCAATATGAGAGAGTGGACATAGACTTGATCTAAGCCAAACCACTATAATCATCGTGTGCAATATTCTCTATACCTAAATTCTTATTATTTTATTTGATAGAATATTGTATGCTTGTGTTTATATTATGAATCTGCATACTCAGAAATTGTATACTCGTGTTCAGAATCAAAACTGCACATATTCATATTTCAGATTTTATGTGCATTTTGTCTTGATTCTTTTAATTTCACATTTTTTAGTCAAAATTATTTTAAATTACCTGTTCATCCCTCTAGGTGATATCGCTAGATACAACATATGTATTATGTGGCTTGTCCAATTATTCATTTTTTCCCAACTCTAAATCAATTTCTTGTCTTTTTTTACATCTCCAACAACAAGCCTAGAATATGTCATCTTTTAATAAGAAGGTGTTAAATATGTCTCGAGTTTGAATTATTTGTGGATTTATATTTTATTGAAAAGGAAAAGGGTAACATCCACGATTTGACCGGTTGATCGAATGGTGGGCATGGAGTGGTTGCAGTAGACGTTTTCTGAAGGTTAGCCGCGACAAAAGGATTTCACTTCATCATATAAAACTATAATTGCTTGTGGGGCCCAAGGATTTGTTTTTGGTCAAAGAGGATACATGAAAAAGGAAAACATAAGGGTTTTTCCTTTTACCCTGACACAAAAACGGCAGCCGTAGAAAAGAAAGAAAAAAAAAGGGATGACTTTTTTTCTGCTCTTTTTCTTTAACCGAGAAGAACCGCACGAAAGAATATAAAGGAGACCCTATTTTCTCAGAAGAAGCTGAGAGCCGAATCGTACGAAACCGAGAAGAGCCGCACGAGACCGAGAGAAGCCACACGAGAAAGAACGCAAGGGACGTTCTGGGTTTTGGCCGTGCGCGAGCTGTCAATTGGGGTTGTACGTGCAGTAATTTATGCTTCGTGAGTTTATTATTTATTATATTCAATTGAGAGTTGTTTTATCTGTAGACACTTGGGGTTAGGGTATAATTTAGGTGCGGGAAAAACGAGCGTATTGAGCGATTGTAAATCCGATTCTTCGATATAGTGGATTGTTCTTGCTGGCTCTCCCCCTGGATGTAAGTACTAACATTCGGACCGAATCACGTTATATCTGGTGTCCTTTATCGTTCCTCGTTATTTTCTCTAGGTTTTCATAGTGACGTATTTGCAAGATCCTTGTTATTTCCGCATTTGTATTACAACAATTGGAATCAGAGCTTGGTTCAGATTTCTGGATTGTGATTTGGGGCTTTTGCTTGTTTGATTATTATCTGGATATTTGTGATTGCAATTATGTCTGGGGTGAAAGCTGAAATTGAGAAGTTTAACGGGAGGAACAACTTTGGGTTATGGAGCCTCAAGATGGAGGCATTGTTGACAACTCTGGATTTGGCAGAAGCATTGGAGGGCAAAGCTAAGTTGCCTGAATCAATGAAAGATGCTGATAAGGATGTGCTGATGAGGAAATCTAGGAGTCAAATCCTGTTGAATTTATCGGATGAAGTGCTAATAGAGGTAGGCGAGGAGAAGGATACCGCAACATTGTGGTCAAAGCTTCAATCGCTCTATGTAAAGAAGGGTTTGAACAATCGCTTATATATGTTGAAGAGGATGTTCCAGTTCAGATATACTGAAGGTACGTTCATCAGAACTCACCTAGATGAATTTAATAAACTCATGATGGATTTAAAGAACGTCGGTAAGACACTTGATAATGAAGAGCAGGGCATGATGTTATTAGCTTCTTTACCAGAGTCATGGGAGTATTTTACTGACTCTCTATTGCAGGGGCATACTACGATTGCCTAAGAGGAGGTAAAGTCCGCCCTGTTTTCTAAGGAGTGGCAGAGAAAGTTGCGAGATGATAGTCTGGCGCAGGATGTAGCGCGGGGACTAGTGATTCGGGGTAGAGAGCAAAAGCGGGGGTCCAGCAGCAGCAGAGGTAAAAGCAGGTCTAAGTCACGCTATAGAAAATCCAAGGGGCGCGTGAAGTGCTTTGAGTGTCACGAGAAGGGGTACATCAGGAGAGACTGTCCTAAGTTGAGAAACAGAAGTAATAAGCAGAAGGCCACAAGTAGTGTGTCAAATATTGCTGAGGAGAGCACTAGTGATGCAGATGTTGTTTTGTGTGTGACTACAGGTTCGTCGGGAGACGAATGGGTGCTAGATTCGGGGTGTTCTTATCGTATGACTGTCGCGACCCTCCCTCGCGGAGGGGCTAGGGCTAATGGGCCGCCCGATCGCTGGCTTGATCGGACGCGGGCCTCTCCCAAGGTCCATTACCCAAATTGCAACTGCTGGATATACGTGGTCGACCTTCAGTGTGGTCTAGTGACATGTAATAAGTGTACATGCCAAGGAATCGCCACCAATCGTTTCGTGGAGGGTACGATCAGAAACCCTATCGAATAGTTGGGAGTGGTCTATTTGATTCTGCGGAAACCAGAGAATTGGGTTCGGGGACTTAGTTACGCCAACTGTCAGAGTTGACGCCCTTTCGGTACCTAAGCTGAATGGTTTATCTGATCCTAGGATTTCATGCAGACAACTGGGGTACAGATTTTAAATCTAGGAGTTCATGCAGATGGGGATGGCTACCCTATCACTCACAATCATTAGAAATAAGTGCGTAAATCAAGGATCCAATAGATGCGGATAAAACATATGAAATCAACATGGCATCCCTAATGAGGTCCTATTAGCCTAGAGAAATATCAATCAAGGCTTATGAATGATTTTGGTATGATTTGCCCATGAGGGGGCAAAATCGTAATTTTGAACAATTCGGGGAAAATTCACCTCGAAAGGGTAAATCTGTCATTTTAGATGAATTAGGAAGTCAAAAGACAGGGGAAATAGGATTGTCCATCAATCCAATCCATTTCCTATTTTTCGGGAATTTTCAGGATTTTTCTGGAATTTTCAAGTGATTTTACCCTTGGAGGGGTAAAGTCGTCATTTGGACAAAGACGAGAACTGAAAATCTCAAATATTAGGGTTGGTCACCCACCTGACCCAAACCCTAACTCTGAGCAATTTTCAAAACTTGACTGGAATGGGAAAGACGATTTACCCTTTGGAATGGAATTTTCTGGAATTTTCTAGCATTTTTTGGATTTTCTAGGATTTTTCTAATTTTTTTTTATTTTTAAAATCAATTTCAGATTTTTTTTTTTATCAAAAAAAGGTTATTCGGGCCGGGTCGGGTGACCCGGCCCATGACCCACGAGCGGGCGGTCCTACCCGCTCGGACCCAACCCGAAACGGCGTCATTTTGGCCCTCTCCCGCTTGAATTTTAATTTCTCGCCTAATTCAAACCTAAGGCCTAGATTGCACCACGTGTCGACTGATGGACGGCCTGATCTAAGGCTTAAAACCTACGGTCCAGATTGAAACACCCGATCGAATTGCAGCCGTCCAATCAACTTATCTGAAAAATGATTTTTATTTCCGAAAAAGCAAGATCTCGACACGTGGCACACTATCCACCGTCGGATCAAGTTTGTTTTTTGTTGTAACCGAACGGCTGACATGGCTGCCACATGGGCGCCACGTCATCGCCACGTGGGCGTTGACCCTGTGAACTTTCGTTGACCGGTGTCGCGACCTAAAAAATTAATAGGCTAATGGATTATTAGGTCAATTAAATTAACTAACCTAACTCGGACCCTCCCAAGTCCTACCAAATCGCAACTTAGGTTTATAAAAAAGAATATTCAATCGGAGCCGCCACTAATCATTTACGGTAGGTTGATTAGAAACCTATAAAATAGCGGGATAACTATTTTATCTCTACGAACCAGAGAAATTGAGTTCGGGGACTTGGTTATATTAATTAAAAAAATTAATGCCCTTTCGGTACCCAATTTTCATGAAAAGTCCTTAGTTTGATGAATTGAATTTTTTGGGATTTTCTATTATTAAATGCAATGCTAATGCAACCTAACTATATGACATGTGAAATGATATGACATGGCATGGATGCATGACATGGCATAATGACGTGGCAAGATGACGTGGCAAAATACATAACGTAGCAAGATGACGTGGCAAAATGCATGAGGTGGTATAATGGCGTGGCAAAACGCGTGACATGGCAAGCTAAATGATGCGATATGTAATGCAAATGACATTTTTTGGTATTTTTTGTTTATTTTCGGATTTATGAAAAATTGAAGTGAAAAAGCCATCCTAAAGTCAAAAGAATGTGATCTAACTCAAGAAAAGCATGGGATTTTTTGGGATTTTTTAGGAATTTATTTAAGCATGAAAACAATGAAAATTTGAACAAAAATAAACAATATTGCCCATAAAACACCTTTAAATCCGAAAATCCGATTTTATTCACAACATCCCCCGAGATTAGGGTTAGCAAGTGAATATTTTATAGAATAACCGTCGTCCCTATATACATAGGGCAAACCTTGAAATTCTATTTAGGAATTAGCAATCCGCTCCTCAAGGCTGAGGATTTGATATCTAATTCACACGTATGGGCACGATCGTACTCCGAGATCGAAGTCATATATTGCCTTTAATGTACGTTTTCCGAATGGGCAAGGCGCAATAGGGAGCATGTGTTATGGGCAATATTGTTTAAGATTGTGCAAACTTTATAAACAAAACAAAACAATCACGACAAAAATAAAATGAAGCGATGAGACAATTGAGTTTGAATTTTCGAATGCTTAGAGGGATGGCCGAAGATTATGAGATTGGGGTCCATCTTTCCTCTTAAAAAAATATTATCCAATTTGAATTTGAGAAGATTATCCTTAAGGGTTCAGAAAATTGGTTTAGATAATTCTAAAAAAGAATAAAAGTCCAATCGAGCGCAAATCTTATCTTTAATCTTTAGATTTTTTCAGAAAGTTATCTTTATAGTTTGGAAAGATTTTAGATAACTTCCTAAACCTAGGATTTGTGCTTAAGATCCTTGATTGGTTAAAAATCTTATCTATTATCCAAAAATATTCGAAAAAATTCGAACGAGATAACCTAACATTCAATCCAACCAATCGATGAACAAGCAAGGCCAATCGAACATCCACCATGTGTCAATCAAGATAAGGCATGCGTACTAAAGATAATGATCAAGACTAGAATCCTATATAAAAAAACCAATCATCATCCAATTAAAAGATGTTTCGCCTTATTAGATATAGTTTGGTTTAATGAATTATTACCCATGACATGAGATTAGATTAAATTACCAGGATAACAACATTATCCAAACGAGATAAAGATCAGGGCAATAATCGTCCACCAATACATTGGACTCGGATGAGTACACTTCCAAGTGTGCCGAAAATTCCATGCTCTTGTCAAAAAAATTCTGATTTTTGTTCAACTTAATTCAACTCCATTAAGATTGGTGAACGATCCTTCCTTGGGAAAAGACATGTTCCAATTAAGCTTTCTCAAAAAGTATGCGAGGATCCAACCAATTCAAGGAACAAAATCAAATTTGCTTAGAAAACATAATCGATTTTTTGGCACTCGCAAAAGTGAATGGGAAGAGGTTTGAACTTTTTAGTTTTAATTGCAAATCTTGGATGTTCATTGAAGCACAAGAATGTATATGCCCATTATCAAGTTGACAAGACAAAGAATGCAACTAAAAAGCAAGAAATTCAAACCTGTTTTAGCAAAATTCCAGCACACCAATGAGCAGACTTTTCCGCACAAAAGGAGTTCCTTTTTGCTTGTTTCCAATCGCAAGATTGCCGAGGCTCTATTGGGGGCGACTCGAGGAGCAGTGAAGGACCGAACTCTGGGGCGAGGATGGAGGAGGTGTGCGACGGGAGGAGGCCAACGATGCCGGTGAAGCTCGATGGGAGGACGAACGACCTTCGGCGACGGTTAATCTTGATAACGTACGCACGCTGGGGACTCCGTCGGTTGAGGATTGGCACATCAATGAACTCGGTCCGGAGGAGGGTTTCGACCCTTGAGGGAAAACTTTCGAACTCCCTCCGTAACTCACGTTTTCTCTTGTGAGGATGATATGTGCGTCGTAAAGGAAAAAAAATCGTCCCCTTCCCTCTTGTAACGTGAATGAATTTATAGAACCCTAGCGCGAGCAAGAATTAATTAAGACCATTGGATCATGAGTTCCTAGCTAGAGCGGGATTAGATAGTAGCCATTGGATGGTAGGTTCCCGCATCTATCGAAATTCTCTGTTATCTTCAGTTAATTAGAGATAGAGTTTTAGCTTCCTAAAACGCTAATCTCTATAAACCAAAACAATATTGCTATTTGAGATAAGATCCTTCTGAAAATTTCAATCTTCAGAGCACCCATGCATTTTTGGCCAAAGGATGTAACATCATGAGCTGGCCGAATTCTTCATTCTATGGGTCACAATTTTAAAGTCAACCTCAAGGTTTAACTATTCAAAGTGCGTAATTCATTAAAGGCTTTAACAAAAAATGGCCATATTAAACCTGCAACGGAGTCCAAGCCATGATGGAATTCGCCAACCCCCACGTAATTGCCTCATTCGAAATTTGCAAACTGAATTATGGGCTCCCAATTTTCAGGTTTAATTAAGTTCAAGTGGACCAGAATTAGCATGAAACTAGGTCCAATTAGCTTAATAAATTCGGCACCCCTCTGCATGAATCAAAATCTTCAAACTGAATTCTCTCTAGTCACTCGTCAAAATTAAGCATCACTTGTCTCATCTCTGACCTTAAATGCAGATGACTGACAGAAAATAAATATGCAATGCATGAAAATTTATTTTTATGAGAATTATTACTAATCCTTATTTTATGAATAAATGAACAAATTTATAAAATTCAAAATTTAGGTGTCAACAACCGGTCAACAGGTCTGCCGGGGAAGACGACCGGCGCCGGTACTGTCTCGCCGGCGCCTCGTCGGAAGGCGATTTCTCCGCCTACGGACCACCAAAGCTCGTGAAACCAACGGCAAACGACTCGTCTCATCGAGCTCTACAACATATAGGAAGCTTGATACAGCAGAATCACATTTCATGCCCATGCCATCCCCGACCGAAGCTAAGCTTCGGCGGGCGTCCGCCATAGCCGTTTCTGACGTTGGACATGCATCTCGGGTCATCAAAAAGCATCTATGGAGTTAGAGCAAACTTACCTTGGGGTTGCGGAGCTTCGGTTTGGTCCAACACGAGCCATGGGGGTCGCGACCAATCCGAGAGAGTTGAAGGCCGACTCGGGTTTTTACACGACGAAATCACATGCCATCAAAAGCAAAAATGCTCAGGGAAGCGAGACAAACAGATTGCAACCACAATCGCAGCGAATGGATGGCTCTAGCTTAAGTTGCCATTAAAGGCCGAGCTCGAGCTTAGAGACTCGACTTACCTTTTCTGTGATAAACTGACGAACGAGCTAGTTCGTAGCGTTCGCTAGGTCGAGACGAAGTCGAAGATGGTGACGGCGTGGCTTGATGAAGCTCGGAATGCACTGGCTGAGCCTTTGGAGCTTTCGGCCGTGAGCTCCTTCGATGGCGGATGAGCTCTCTCTCTCTCTCTCTCTCTCTCTCTCTCTCTCTCTCTCTCTCTCTCTGTACGCGTGCGCCCCCTAAGAAGCTCCTCCCTCGCTTCTGTTCTTGTAGAATTCTTCTCAACCGAATCTGTTCAGTTATGGCGCCCGAAGTTTGTTGGGTGCACCAGCCCATTCCGCACGTGCGACGCCACTTCTAGCCAGTTGGAGATCGTCGGCCTTGTGTGGACGAACGATCGGGGAAGGCTCGTCGAATGGGCATGCGGATTTGAGGTCAATTTTTGGCCTCTTCTCCCCCTTCATTTTCCTGTTGTATGCGCGCCAAGAAGAAGCAGAGCAAGCAGAGGGTGTTCTGCTTATGACCAATTTTGGTCAACGGGTTGACTGGGTCGGTCAACCCGACCCAGTCGACCCGGTTTAGCATTTTTTCTTCAAATTAGGTGTCTAATTGTCCGAGAATCATGAAATTTATCTTAAAATTAGATTCTTCAGCACGAATTCCATTTGAAAATGTATTGTTTATGAGAAATAAGCATGGAATTGATCAAAAACCCCAAATGTAGAGTAGGATCCGAATTTGATTTTTGCCAAATTGATGTTCTTAATGGACGAATCGGCCCCAATTAAGCCCACCATAAGATTCGGAAGGTCGAATACTATAGGGTATGGGTCTTGGGGTTCTATGGATGCCTCTTATAAAAATTTAATTTTGGATTTGGCATTTTAGGGACTAAAATGAAAAGATTTTCATGCAATTAGGTCCCTAAGGCCAAAATTGATCAAATTAGCGCACAATTGAACCAAATTGAAACGTAGGGCAATCAAGTTGAATGTCAAGATTCGGAAAATGCAAAAGATTGCAAATAAAAAGACTCAAAACATATTTTTTGACAAATTTAACCCTGAGCGTTACAAAGAAACACACAAAATTAAATTTTAATTTCGACTCTTGATGAGGTCAAAATGACAAGGGATTTAAAATAAAAATATTGACTATTTTCCTATATTTTTGTGACCTCAATTCTATTTTTTTTTATTTTTCTAGTATTTTCCTATTTTCTAAAAATACTAAAAAATGTGAAAAATTATTTTTTGGTCAAGAATGGTTCCTTGGGCGTGGCCAAGGCCACCAATTTGATTTTGTAATTTTTTGACTTTTTATGGATTTTTTTGTGATTTTTCAAAATATAACTGCAAAAAGACTTGGTCAAAAATCAGGTGTCAACAATGACGCCTCATAGGAACTGGTTTACTACTTACCAGACTGCAGATGGTGGTAGAGTTCTGTTGGGAAATAACGCAGCTTGCAAGGTTGTGGGGATAGGGACAGTTCGTATTCAGATGCACGATGGTGTGGTTCGCACATTAACAGACGTGAGGCATGTACCGGAGCTCAAGAAGAACCTTATTTCTCTAGGGACACTCGATGATATCGGGATTAAGTACACCACTAAAGGAGGAGTGCTGAAGATCTCTCGATGTGCCATGACAGTGATGAAAGGGAAGAAAACGAATTCTCTCTATCATCTACTGGGAGAGATCGTGACAGGAGCTGCTGCAGTTTCATCAGGTGAGTAAGATTCTGACTTGACTCATTTATGACATATGCGTTTAGGGCACATGAGTGAGGCAGGTATGACGATGCTGAGTGATAGGGGGTTGTTAAAGGGTCAGAAGACAAGTAAGTTAGACTTATGTGAGCACTGTATCTTTGGGAAGCAGCGCGGGATTAAGTTTACTACATGTATTCATTCGATCAAACAACCGGTTGAGTATATTCATTCAGATGTCTGGGGCCCGTCTCCGGTTCCTTCGAAAGGAGGTGCCCGTTATATGCTGACATTTATCGACGACTATTCCAAGAAGGTATGTGTATACTTTTTGAAGCACAAATCTGATGTGTTTGATCGGTTCAAGAAATTTAAGGCATTGATTGAGAAGCAGTCAGATAAACATATCAAGTGCTTGAGAACCGATAAAGGCATGAAGTTCTGTGGTAAGGATTTTATCGAGTTCTGCGAGAGAGAAGGTATTGTTAGACACCGCACAGTACCTGGGACACCACAGCAGAATGGCGTGGCAGAACAGAAAACAGAACTTTACTTGAGTGGGCTCGGAGCATGTCATCGCATGCTGGTATAGGCAAGGAATTTTGGGCCGAAGTAGTGAACATGGCGTGTTACCTGATTAATAGATCTCCATCATCTGCTATTGAGTGGAAGACTCCAGAGGAAGTATGGTCGGGGAAAACTGTTGATTACTCTGGATTACGAGTATTCGGATGTCCTGCGTATGCTCATGCTAGTGATGGTAAGCTTGAGCCGAGGTCGAAGAAGTGCATATTTCTGGGTTATGCACATGGGGTGAAAGGCTACCGGCTGTGGTGCACTGATCCTAGATTACCCGATTTTCTAATCAGCAGAGACGTGATCTTCGACGAGACTGCAATGCTTCGACAGAGGAGTCCTGAGACACTACCAGTAGAGCAAACAGATCATGGTGTCAGTAGTGAGGTGGAGCTTCAGGTGGAGACTCCGATGACCTTGGAGGTAACAGAGGTTGAGACTGCAGATGAGGCCGCAGTTCCTGAAGTCGGTGATAGTGAACAACCAGTACAGCCACAGCAGACTCTAGCTGAGGGCAGACAGTGAAGGCAAATAAAACCACCGGTACGTTATGGTTATACAGATATTGCTTATGCTTTGATTGTAGGTGACGAGGTGGAGACAGATGAGCCTTCGTCTTACTATGAGGCGATGGCTAGTTCTGAGTCATCGCAGTGGCTAGGGGTTATGAGTGAAGAGATAGAATCACTCCATCGGAATCAGACATGGGAGCTAGTTAAAGTACCCAAGAGTCAGAAGATTGTTGGAAGTAAATGGGTCTACAAACGGAAAGAGGACATTCCTGGTGTCGAGGCAGCGATGTATAAGGCGAGACTTGTGGCGAAGGGGTTTACACAGCGAGAGGGCATTGACTACAATGAAGTGTTTTCTCCTGTGGTAAGGCATACTTCTATTCGTATTTTACTTGCCTTAGTTGCTGCACAGGATCTCGAGTTGGAATAGCTTGATGTGAAAACAGCGTTTCTTCACGGTGAGTTGGAGGAGCAGATTTACATGAGGCAGCCAGAGGGATTTGCTATTCCGGGTAAGGAAGACCATGTTTGCTTGTTAAAGAAATCATTGTATGGGCTGAAATAGTCTCCTAGGCAATGGTATAAGCGCTATGATGCTTTCATGGCTAGTCAGGACTATTCTAAGAGTTCGATGGATAGCTGTGTTTATTTTAGAAGATTAGATGATTGGTCTTTGATATATTTGCTGTTATATGTTGATGATATGCTGATAGCAGCTAGAAATATGTTTGATATTGATGTGCTGAAAAGGCAGTTGAGTGCTGAGTTTGAGATGAAAGATTTAGGTGCTGCAAAGAAAATTTTGGGTATGGAGATTTTGCGTGACAGGACTGCTGGATTATTACGTCTGTCTCAAAAGAAATATATTGAGAAGATTGTAGCACGTTTTAATATGTAGTCAGCGAAGTCTGTGAGTACTCCATTGGCGATGCACTTTAAACTTTCAGTTAAGTTATCACCGCAAACTGAGGAGGAGGAAGAGCATATGTCCCGTGTTCCATATTCTAGTGCAGTGGGTAGTATTATGTATGCTATGGTATGCACTAGGCCTAATATTTCACAAGTTGTCAGTGTAGTTAGTCGTTTTATGAAGCATCCTGGTAAAACTCATTGGGAAGCTATGAAATGGATCTTCAGATATTTGAAGGGGATAGCAGACGTTGGCATAGTGTATCGAAGGAATAGTAATGGCAGTGAAACCACAGGTTATGTGGATTCTGATCATGCAGGTGACTTAGATGAATGTAGATCATTAGCAGGGTACGTATTTACGCTTGCAGGTGGTGCAGTTAGTTGGAAAGCATCCTTACAGGACCACGTGGCCTTGTCGTCGACTGAGGCGGAGTACATGGCACTGACTTTTGTAGCGAAAGAGGCGATATGGTTACAAGGTTTGCTCTTGGACTTTGGGTTGGATCAAAAAAGTGATGATATACACTGTGATAATCAAGGTACGATATTTCTGGCGTATAATCCGATTTATCACGAGCAGACGAAACATACCAATATCATGTCCCACTTCATCCGAGATATCTTAGCGAAGGGTAAGGTCATTGTGAAAAAGATAGCGACGGCGAAAAACCCTACGGAAATGAAGACTAAGCATGTTCCTTTCGCGAAACTCAAGCTCTGCTTGAGCACTATTGGCGTCTGTGGAGAGTGATCGCCCATTGGGGCGATGGAAGAGTAGCATGGATGATGAATACTATTGAGTTGGCTTCAAACATCGAGCCAAAGTGGAGAATTGTTAAATATGTCTCGAGTTTGAATTATTTGTGGATTTATATTTTATTGAAAAGGAAAAGGGTAACATCCACGATTTGACCGGTTGACCGAATGGTGGGCATGGAGTGATTGCAGTAGACGTTTTCTGAGGGTTAGCCGCGACAAAAGGATTTCACTTCATCATATAAAACTATAATTGCTTGTGGGGCCCGCCCAAGGATTTTTTTTTGGTCAGAAAGGATACATGAAAAAGGAAAACATAAGGGTTTTTCCTTTTACCCTGACACAAAAACGGCAGCCGTAGAAAAGAAAGAAAAAAAAAGGGTGACTTTTTTTTTCCGCTCTTTTCCTTTAACCGAGAAGAGCCGCACGAAAGAATATAAAAGAAACCTTCTTTTCTCAGAAGAAGCTGAGAGCCGAATCGCACGAAACCGAGAAGAGCCTCATGAGACCGAAAGAAGCCACACGAGAAAGAACGAAAGGAACGTTCTGGGTTTTGGCCGTGCGCGAGCTGTCAATTGGGGTTGTACGTGCAGTAATTCATGCTTCGTGAGTTTATTGTCTATTATATTCAATTGAGAGTTGTTTTATCCGTAAACACTTGGGGTTTTGATATAATTTAGGTGCGGGAAACACGAGCGTATTGAGCGATTGTAAATCCGATTCTCCGATATAGTGGATTGTTCTTGCTGGCTCTCCCTGTGGATGTAGGTACCGACATTCGGATCGAACCACGTTATATCTGGTGTCCTTTATCGTTTCTCGTTATTTTCTCTGGGTTTTCGTATTGACGTATTTGTAAGATCCTGGTTATTTCCGCGTTAGTATTACAACAAAAGGAAATCACATTTTCTAAACAATGTAAACTAAATTTTTTCCTTGAAAATGATTTTTAAAAGGAGAAAGAAAATTTTAGTTAAATAAATGTATCCTTTTAGAGAATGTTGTGTCGAATGGAACGAAGCTAAAATTACTTTTGTGATCATAAGAAGAGATGGTCAACGGAAATGCCATCGCTGCTTTCTCCTTTTCCTTCTAAAGGACATCACTTTGGTACTTGCGAGCATCAAGCTTATCATCATCCAAACTTAATCACCAGCAGTTCGAACTCTCTTATTTAGGTACCAATTGCCCTCAATCATGAACTAGATGTTCGGTTCGATTGTATGAGGATTGGGAGGGAAATCACACCGAAGCACCAGAGTGTTAAAAATATTACTAAAATAGATTTGGATAGTGCTTTGTGGTTGTGGTGTAGTCATGCACTAGTGTTTCTTTTGTGTTCTTTTTCGAAGATAGGGTTATCGGGTGGTGTTATGTGATTAGGTTGTCTTTTGCTTTGGATTTTATGCTGATGGAAGAATGAAGACAAGGAGCAGTGCGTATAGAGAATGGTTGATATCAGAGCATATTTTGCTATAAGTACGAGAGGGAGTCATCTTTGTATAATATAAGCCATTGAAGCAGAACTCGAGCTTTGAGTTGTATCCATCAGTGTTCTCCAATAATTTTTTTTTTCATTCGTTTCTTGCCACATTACATATATCCGAAAAGGTCATCCATATTGTTTTGGTTTCAACAATTGGTGTCAGAGCGAGAAATGGCATCCACTAGTTCTGTTCAAATGCAGCTTCCAAAGCTGAACATAAAGAATTTCAATAACTGGCCCGTCCAGATGAAGGTTTAGTTCAAATCACAAAATTTGTGGAATCTGGTTGAAAATGGCTATAATGAAGTGGCTGATGCCGAAGTATTCGAGGCTTTGAAAAAGGAAGAGAAAGAATCTTTGGTGGAGTCTCGGAAGAAAGATCAGAAAGCATTGTATGTGATCTTTCAAGCCGTAGAGGAAATGATATTTGAAAAAATATCGAATGCGGAGACCGCGAAAATCGCATGGGATATCTTGCAGAAATCCTACAAAGGCGATAATCGTATCTGGTGGGTACGGCTTCAGACTTTTCGAGGTAATTTTGAGTCTTTACGCATGAATGACTCGGAATCAATATCGACATATTTCGATCGTGTGTAGGCCATCGTTAACCAATTGAGGGTTAATAGTGAATAACTTCAAGATGTTCGTGTCGTGAAAAAAATATTGAGGTTTTTGACTGAAAGATTTGATTACGTCGTCACTACGATGGAGGAAGGGCAAGATGTGTCAACCCTAAAGTTTGAGTGATTGATGGGTTCATTGTGCTCGCACGAGCAAAGAATGAATCAGAAGTCCATTGGTTCAGTTCTCGGGCAAGCATTGCAAAGTCGGGTCGCTCAATCAAGCCGAGGAGGCTATCAAGGCAGTTGAGGTTGCGGAGGAGGCTGATGTAGAGGTGGAAATACGAATTTCATCAGAAAATTTAAAACACCAGAAAAATCAAAAGTCAAGTGTTTTAAGTGCAACAAATTCGGTCACTACAAATCCAAATGCTATCCAAAGGTGACGTATGAGTAGGTAGAGAACGCACATGCCACAGATGCTGAAAAGTACATGGTACTAGCATGTACGAAAGATGATTCGATTATCGTAGATACCAACACATGTTACCTAGATACTAGGTATAGAAACTATATGACCGGCAAAAAGGAGTTGTTCTCACAGTTGGATGAGAAGAGCTATGGTGAAGTTAACTTCGTGAATAAACAAAAAATTCCTATGATGGGCAAAGATAACATAAGTATCAAGTCCAAAGATGGTACTAATGTTGCTATTGCAGATGTTTGCTTAGTGACATGATTTTTTTGGAATTTGCTAAGTGTTGAGCAACTTTCTAAAAAAAGTCACAAAGTGCATATTGAAAATGGAGTTTGCACCATCAGAGATGTCAATAATAAGTTGATCACGGAGGTACAGATGACGAAGAACCGGATGTTTCCCCTGACTCTTCAGACAAAGAATCTTTTGAGTTTCATGCAATGACGAAAGACAGCAGCTGGCTGTGGCATCTTCGATTCGAGCATCTAAATTTTCGTGGAATGAAACTATTGGTCCATAAAAAGATGGTGACTAGCATACCATTGATTGGCGATCCAGGTCGTTCTTGCGAAGGATGCCTCGTTGGAAAACAACATCGAGACTCTTTTTCAGTTGGGCAAGCCTAAAGATCAAAGCAACCTTTGGAGCTGGTACATACTGACATATGTGGCCCCAATGAGGTGGAATCATTCGGACAAAAAAAGTACATGCTAATTTTTATTAACGATTTTACTAGAAAAACTTGGGCATATTTCTTGAGAGAAAAATCTAAAGCTTTTGGAAAGTTCAAAGAATTTAAAATCTATGTTAAAAAATAAAGTGGGTTTAATTTCAAGTGGACCGCTACAAGGCCAAATTGGTTGTAAAAACTACAAGCAAAAGCCAGGTATTGATTATTTTGAAGTATTTGCACCAGTGGCCCGTATGGATACCATCAGAATGGTCTTAGCACTTGCAGCTCAAAACCATTGGAGGATCCATCAAATGGATGTGAAATCAATCATTCTCAATGGTGTTCTTGAAAAGGAAGTCTACGTGGAGCAACTACCGGGTTATGAGAAGAAGGAGCATGAAAATCAGGTTTGTAAACTAAAGAAGGCTTTGTATGGACTAAAACAGGCACCTCGTGCTTGGTACACACGTATCGACACATATCTATTGGAGCATGACTTTCAAAAGTTCCCGTATAAACATACATTATAAATCAAGTCAAATACTAACGGTGACATCTTAATTGTGTGCCTTTATGTTGATGACTTGATATTTATAGGTAGTTGTGAAAAAATATTTGCTGAATTTAGAGAGGCTATGACTAGCCAGTTTGAGATGACTGATTTGGGATTGATGACATATTTTTTTCACAGCAAAAATATGTTAATGATATTTTGAAGTGATTTAAAATGGAATTTCTCAAGCCAATCCGAACTCCCGTTGTAGAACGGTTAGAGCTGAAGAAAGAAGGATCCGGTGAGCTAGTAAATTCCACTTATTTTAAAAGCATTATTGGTAGCCTGAGATATTTGGCTTCTACGAGGGCAGATATTACCTATGGAGTAGGTATTATCAGCAGGTTCATGGAAAAACCGTATCAATCACATTTGCAGGCAGCAAAAAGAATTTTACGGTATGTTAGTGGAACTCGTGATCATAAAATTTTATATTCTTATACTGACAACTTTGGTTTAGTGGGGTACACAGATATCAATTGGGCAGGTGATATCGAGACTCGGAAGAGTACATCAGGGTATGCTTTCTTTCTCAGATCAAGAGTAATTTCTTGGTCCTCCAAAAAGCAACAAGTTGTTGCTCTCTCGATAGCTGAAGCAGAATACACGGCGTTAGCTTCAGCGGCTTGTCAGGTAATTTGGCTTCGTAGGATGCTGTATGAATTGATGCATGAGCAAATATGTCATACTAAAATGATGTGTGACAATAAGTCGGCTATTGCATTAGCCAAGAATCTTGTATTTCGTGGCAGGAGCAAACACATCGACGTCAAATATCTCTATATTCGTGAGCGAGTCAAAGATGGTGAAATTAAACTTAATTTCTGCATATCAGAAGATCAGATTGCAGATATTTTGACAAAAGCACTGAAGGCAGATTCGTTCGAAAAGCCGAAGAAAATGCTTTGTGATTGAATTTCAAAATCAATTTTAAGGGAGGCTGTTAAAATATTAATAAAATAGATTTGGATGGTGCTTTGTGGTTGTGGTGTAGACGTAAACTAGTGTCTTTTGTGTGCTTTTGTTTGGGCAAAAGTACACTTTTAGTGCCAAAAGTTTCAAACGGACCACTTTAGTGTCAATTTTTTCAAAAAATGATCACCTTTGGTGCCAAGTCTGATTTGCTCTGTCGGAAATCTGATGTTGTATTTTTTATTAATATTTTCGACAGACGTGGTTCGTCGGATGTCCACCATGCCTTTTTTTTTAAAATTTAAATTATTTAATTTAAAATAATTTGAGAAATAAGTTGAAAAATTTTAAAAATAGAAATTCAACAAAAAAAAAAGAGGTTGTAGGGGGCGAGAATAGCATCCACCCTCGCCGCTGTTCACCATCGCCGGCTATGGCCAGCGAGGGCGAGGGGACGGCAACCGGGGGTCGCCGAGCCCCGACCAGGGGCCGGCGACCCCCGTCGAGCTCTGGTTGTCATTAATTTGCATTAACAGTTTCTGGGTTCTCTTCTCTGCACATTTTTTTTTTTCAAAATAGGAGGTCCTCTTCTCTGCACAATTTCTGGGTTCTCTTCTCTACACAATTTCTGGGTTCCCATCGACCTCTGGTTGTCATGAATTTGATGGTCGCATCGGGGTTCAAGATCTCGGTAACCCCGCTGAATTCACCCAAATCTGGGCTGGGGGAAGGTCGCCCCACCACCAGCGGCCGACCCCGCTAAATTCCACCTCCACCTACAGAAATTTGTTCGTGATACACAATCGAATCTTTGGTTTATTGAATCGGCTTTGGCTTTGGCTACATTGCAATTGGAATTCGGATGATTTTGCTAGGAAGCAGCTCTGTTTTTTTTTTTTTGCTCTGTGTTGCACTCTCTCTCCCTCTCTCACGAGAACGAAAACTTCCACCTTCTTCTTCTTCACAGTTTCTCTCACAAGCACAAACGCCAGCTCACAAGCTCCATCAACCAACTAGCTAGCCGACCACGCACGGATCTCTGAGGGAGATGGCTTTGCATTATCACCCCTGAATTCCCCGGCGTCGGCCGCGACCACTGCCCGATTTGGCTGAGGTCTGCGACCTCGTCCAGATCATGCTTCCGCAGCTTTCTTCCACTCTACCAGGGTTTTCAAACCTCTGGAGAAAGAAGGATCTTTCCAAGCAAACTTGGAAACCGTAAGTTAGGCTCCCTTGCCTAAGGCCAACGGGGGTCGCCGACCCCTGGCTAGGGCTTGGCGACCCCCGATTGCCATTCCCCCACTCTCGCTGGCCATTGCCGGCGATGGCGGCGGCGGCGGCGGCAGCGGCAACGAGGGTTGCCTTTTTTTTTTTATAAGTTTTTTTCCAATTTTTTCAAAATTGTTAGGTTATTTTTTTTTTAAATCTGATTTTATTATTTTTATTTTTTTCTGAATTTGAAGCCCATGTGGAACAAACGCGGAGGTCTTTTTTAAAAAAATGCAATTAAAATTCAAGAATCAATTAATAATGCTGCGTGGCAATTTTGGCCGGAAATTTCGCCGGAGACACTAAAAATGATCCTTTTATCTCCGAATTGGTACTAAAGTGATCTGTTTGAAACTTTTGGCACTAAAGTGATCTCCATACACGACTTTTGGCACTAAAAGTGTATTTCCTTTTGTTTGTGTGCTTTTTCAAAGTTATCATATGGTATTTTGTGAGTGAGTTGTCTTTTGCTTTGGATTTTATGCTGATGGAAGAATGAAGACAAGGAGCAGTGTGTATAGAGAATGGTTGATATTAGAGCATATTTTGCTATAAGTATGGGAGGGAGTCATCTTTGAAGAAGAACTCGAGCTTTGAGTTGTATCCATCAGTGTTCTTTAATAAATATTTTTTCCATTCGTTTCTTGCCACATTACATATATCCGAAAAGGTCGTCCATATTGTTTTGGTTCCAACACAGGGCGCTTGATTGCAAGAGAAACATAACGCAAGCTACAATGCAAGTCATTCGAGAACGTCTTTTGAGAAATATAAAGTGGAAGAGAGAAATATAAAATTCACATATTTCAATAATATGTAACAAACATTACACCGATTTATTTATAGGCTTTATGAGATCACTAGCTAAAGTAAATCAAGATACGCACAATCAAAGGATATTCGTCCAATCTTGAGAGATACTGAATATCAATATAAATTTTCTAATTATCTCTAATATGGAAAAATATCCTAGAGAATTATTCTAATTATATCTAACACTTCGAGCAAAGTCAGGTGATTGATTCTGCGATATTGCCCGGGTATTTTTTCCGAGATGACAAAGACCTCTTGCAAAGCCGGTGCGCGCGTCGACACTTTGAAAGGTCCGTCGGGACGCAGCCGATGATTAAGTGTAGCTGGGATTTTAGAGGGGATACAAGAACCCAACAGAGACCCATTGCATCAACAGCTAAGGAATTAGTTCAACCATCTCCCATCAAAGATGAGGACATCGCCAAGCAAGCACTAATCCTAGTCTATGATTTCACAGTTCCTGTTGACTAAACGTCTTCTCCTCAGACAAAGAGGACTTAGCCAACTGTGAACGAAAGTCCTGATATGTTCGTCCAGTGGTTGTTGCTGGTAACTGATGCAGATGACCTTTCTCGTGAGGTTGTACTTTACCACCCTGTGCGGTTCATGATCAAAGTGACGAATAATGGCCAACCGTTCCGGGAGTTCGAACCGATCGAGCGCTCGGGCAATCATACGTTAATTCGTGAAACCGGTGAATCGGCAGCTGATAACGTCCGCTCCATTTCCTGTCCTTCGAGCGTTCCGTCTCTCTGTGTGAGTGTGATCAGCGCCTCGCTCGCGAAACCGGTATTGCTCGATTCTAGAGAAGCTTTAGCAATAGCATCAAGGAACCACTAAGTTGTTGTCCTAATCTGCAGCTTCAAGCTAATCGTTGCCTTCGGAGATTTAGCTCGTTCCAGAGCATGCAAAATTGCAAATCAGCACAGCCAGCTATAACGCATCGACTTGTCTCGAAACTGCAAAAACATGACGGCAATCTCATTGGCTCTTGCTTGGTGCCGATCCGAGCCTATGAATACATCACTTTCTTTCAAAGACTTGATGAGGTGAAGTTAGACTTGTCAAAATGATGGGTCCACTCGAAAATGATCCGACTCATACTTACATATTTGTTAAAATATTAATAGAATTGACTTGGTATCGCAAGAAGAAAGAAAATGAAGATTCAAGACGCGATCTTAAAGAGCGCCGAAAGAAAAAGAAAATATGATTTCTTTGGCACTATTCATGAATAGTAAATGACAAAAATCACTATTTATAAATAGTGAAAGTAGAAAAGAAGATTGAACGGTCGTGTGTTTTTAATCATGAAGCTTGCACCATTTTTTCCTTCATGATAGGTTTATCTAATGAAGATTTTGTAGACTTTGTTGATTTGTTTTTGTCATTCTTTTAACTTTTATGTCTTTTTATGAGCTTTGGATTCAAGGCATCTCTTCTCTTATTTTCTTGGCTTTTGTCTTGAAAAGAGTAGGTGTTTTCTAGAAGTACATGGGGTTATTTTATGTATCAATTAAGAAACCAAAGGAAGTGTTCTCCAATAAGAATATTTTCTTCATCCGTTTCGTGCCTCGTTTCACATGTCCTAAAGTTGTCCTTATTTGTTTTGATTCCAACAATATTTAATCGTTTTTTACCCATTCTCGTGCAATACAAATCTAGGTACTCATATACTTCAATATCAAATTCAATTTATAAAAAATTATTTCTTATAAATTCTTAAAAAAATATTTCTAAAATACTGTGGACAATTTTTATAATAGTAAAAAAAATTCTGACTTTTTGCATTTTTTATTTTTATTTTTTTCCTTCTACATCCAGCAAGGATCATTGGTGACCGGCGACGACCGACGACCATGACGATCGGTGTCAAGTGGACGGCGACCAGCCAGATCCCGACAAGCTTGCTTGAGACCGTTGCGGGTTACGTACATTTTGGATTCAAGTTAAATATGATGAGACATATATAAGCTTAGAAGTTCACATTTCAACCGACTTTGACCCATTTTAAAATTTTAAGTGACCCGTATTCAATCTAAACTCATTAAAATTGAGTTAACAAATGAGTCGTTGACCCACATTGCCACCTCTAGGGAAAGTGTGCGACGAATCCATATTATAGTCTTGATTTCTTTGGAATTTTGTAAAGACCCCACGTTAGAATGGCTAATAGATAAGGTTTTAAATGTAATTTCACTTTCCTTTTTTCCTTTTATCACTCCATAATCAGTGATTATGGAGTCGAGTCCTACCTCAATGACATAGGCCAAGGCGTCAGGGACCCGTGCATAGGCACCAAAGTTCCGTGCCCGACCTCCATGAATAGGGAATCGAGTGCTAGGAACCAGGCAGGAGGGTCAGGGTCGTAGGCTCGGCCTCAAGATCTCGATGCCCGTTCTCGATTACCCGACTGTCCGTACCTCGGTCACTTGCGCCCAAATAATGCATGTCTATTTACGAAATTAAAATTTGCTTTTCCTTTCCAAATATCGAAAAATGTTGTCATTTTCCCGAAAAATCACTTCTTCAATTTTCCAAAAATACCAAATTATGCGTGAAACAAAGCCTCAACTACTGTTCTTGAAAAAAAAAAAAACTAGTGTTCTTGTTCGCTCAAACTGTAAGTGTACTTAAGCTAAAAATCGTGCCCTTTTGCGCACAGGTTGATATCTTCGCTCTAAAATGCACGAAAGAGACATTAAAAGTTAATTGATTACATGAAAAGATACATTATGTACGGTGCTTAGAATTTGAGCAAGAAAGTGCGAATTTCCATGGGACCAAGCTCGACAACGAGATCCGACACGTCGACAGGGCCGCCTCGTAAGGGCATTGGTTCCGCCGCAACTTCCCCTTCAACGTTCCATGTCATCCGCTTCATTTGAGACTTCTCTTGGTTCGCAGACAGGCTCATTTCTTTCACTTCCTTTATCTGAACTCATGGTCATATATATATCAGTGATCAAATATCATGTCAAACAGTATGAGAAACTAGATCATGGCAGGCAGATACTAAGAACTGTGAACAGCTTCACGTACTGTCCTTCCGGCGAGCATCTTCTTCAGCTCGACTTTAGCCAAGGTTGAATATTCGGCATCTTCACCGGGCTAGATATGTTCACAACAAGAAAGATATGAAATGAATGCTATGTGGTATCTATCAATCACCTCTCTTTGATTGAAATTGGACCAAATGGTTAATGAGTGCGTCGAATCCATGTAAAGCGTGGTAGTGAGTGAAAAGCCTAAAAGAGTCGGTTTAGTTGATCCACGAGGCGATGCCTCCATAGTTGGACTACAGTCCCTTGCGGGTTTGCCGAAGCTTCACAGTTCTTGTTGATTCTAGATCGAACATTAAATCATAGACCGAAACATCGCATTCGAATGAAACAGGTTGACGCAGCTCTTTCTTTTTGGGCTAAAAGGGCAAACGAAGTTCTTTTCTCACCTCATAAAGATGAGCAAGACGTAGAAGTGCACTTCCATCATCCAACTCCTGCAAACAGAACGGTCAATAAATCTCGGAGAGAGAGAGGGGGAGGGGAGTATTTGAGACAAATCTGAATTACCTGCAGAGTGATCAATGCAACATTTTGAGGTAAACTGTAGCTCGAATCCATAGTAGTCGCAGTGGTAACGTGAGAAGCTGTCCAGTCCTCTATCTTCTGCAGGGTCATTAACTTTTGCTCAGGTGGAGGCTTAAGCATAGACAACAAAAAGCTAATGCATTCAATCCCTACCTCATGTGCAAAAGCCAGAACTAAAGGCGAGTACACTTCTTGGCCGGTAGTCCGACGCCAGCGAGCTCCCATCCCTGGTTTGTTGATGCCTATGTAGTAGTGCCCTCGTACCTGGAAATACAACATCACTTGGAAAAACGAATGAGGAGAAACAATTGGTCGTCCACAGATGACTTCTGGCGATGTGACGCACCGTTAGTCCTTTGCACGTACTATTTGCAATGCACACCGTCTCGTTGAGAGCTTCCCCCACTCCTCTGCTGTCATCTTTAAGTGTTCGCCTGGTGCATGAGGCAAGAGAAGGTAAAAGATTCCTAACGCAAAGAAAGAAAGGAATCATACGGGGCAATCACGGAAAGGACGTGTTGGACCTGTGAAACATCAACTCTATTTGCCCGTCTTTGATACTGGCTCCCCCGACGGAACGATCCACTAAGACCGAGAATTCGGTTTTGTCGTCCATGGTGAAAATCCCAAGATTAATCTGAGGGCATAGCGAAGGAGGAGAGGATCATTTTTTAGGGGAATAACATATTCACGAGTCCATGCTACAGGTGGACAGAATTTCATATGTTCAAGCACCATATTATTACTCATAATCATTTGGTAAGTCGTTGAATTTAAAGAACTTACTGGGTAGTAATTTCCTGCGACAGGTTGAGTAACAGTAAGGGACCAATCTGGTCTATAATCTCGCACCTGCACGAACCATAGAAACCTTTTCCGCATCAGCCTAGGACAATCGAGCAAAATTGCTGTCGTATGAATTAACACAGTGACTTATCAAACAATGGAAATGCTAATTCCAGCTAATGTATTTCAATGATAAGTTAACCAACTTTGCGTTTCAAACAACATTTGAAATTTGAAATACTCAAAGAACATCACAAGTTTTGACAATAACACTAGTATAGATGCTTAGTGGAGTGAGTTCGAATACAATAATATGTCTAGCAAACTATGCACTCCATCTGCCAGTACCAATATCCAATTTGTCTGCTGAGACGTTGAAAATTTCAAGAGAAAAGCAAAGGCGGCATCAGAAGAAAATGTAGGTTTCAGTGTTTACCCGTTTTATGAAATCCCTTGCATTAGAATCGGTGTAGAAGGTCTTCTTCGTGTCCATATTCGTCGTCATTTGTGTTATCACCTCCTTCCCAACTCCATCATCTGTTGGAATTGGTCCAATCTTCAAAGTTCAAAGCAAGAAGCCTTAGGAGGATTTTCTTGGAGACTTAAGAGGCTATATCTTTACTCAAATACATTTGTGACAATAAATTGATTGACTTTGCATGCAAGCCAATGTTTGTTGCTAGATCTACTAACTCTGTCATATGTTGTAGATTATAGTTTAAAAAGCAACAAAGTAGGGAAGGCAACTTACTGTGAATTCGACATCAGCGTGCTCTTTGTCCTTGTATAATCTCGTGACCTGATGAAGTAAAAACTTAAAATTAGATCTCCAAGAATGCAACGTCAGCGTGCTAAGCATGATGCTTCAGTCAAACTCTTTGTGGAAATATCTACATTCTGGACATTTTGGGGTCCTTCAAGTATCTCGAGTTCTGTAACCCATGAAAAACTGAAACTCACAGGTTCTTGAAAGAAAATTAGACAAACAGCCACGTAAATCATTGGGAAAAACAAGAATAATCTTTGTGTGGACTTAATTTATCATATAAAAAAGACCTGGTAGATCCATGAACTGAACTGTTGATGCACTTCATCGACTAGAGGTCCCCGGACAACCTTCAGGGGCACCTGTGAGAGTTGATATAGTTCATGAACTTTTATGTGACACAATCTTCTTGTTACAAAATATTTTTTATATGACGTCACCAAATCGATATTTCTTTTCTCAATATTCGATGAGCTAGTTAGAGCATGCAGGGCTGAGTAACGACAGGCTGCTTACTTTTCTTGAAACAATAGTTGGACGAGCCCCATCTGGACGGAAGATGTACGCACCAGAAGCCTGCAATAAAAGAACTCTGCTGAGCACTTGCCGTTACTGTCTTCCATTCCTTGGTTTGTGCTGTGAGTAGGTCAAGATATCGGTCTGCATCGTGTCACCAATCAAGCACCGAAATAGTTACCTGAGGTGCCTCTTTATTGCCGATACTCGAGGTATAGTAGAGATAGCTTTGCTGTACTGGTACATCAACCTGGTAAATTTGTGTCAGTCAACGAAAGATGCTATGCAGTGAATTTGGCATGGCCGCACAGTAGCATATTAGAAACACTTGTGAATGATCTGGAAGGTAATCCAATGAGTAAAGTAATGGAAGGACAAGTAAGTGTTATAATGTAGGAATATTGAATTCTCGTGAAATCCTGTCGAATAGCTAATGTCATTGTACTAATCAAAACATCTAAAATTTAGGAGTTCTCATCGTTGTTTCGTTTTATACTGCTGTAAATGCAAGCTTCCTATTTACTGACAAGTTCTTACATGACCCTTCAAACTAGAATTACACATTCGTCTTAACTCCTAAGAGGACAAATAGGTGCTGCCAACTTTAAAATGCGAGACATATTAGTAAAGTAGGTTAAGATGACAAAACAGGAGACCCAATCCCAGAAGCAAACAAAGAGGCAGAACATGGAGATGAAATAGTGCTCTAAACAGAAAAGATTGATTCATCTGAGCCTCAGTGACAAATGACATAACAGGTACATCAATCAATTAAGCATGCAAAATTATTATTTGGAAGCTAGAAAGCTGAAGCAGCGAAATTGCATTCCAGAGCACATTTCATCGTATTAACTTGTTTGGATACCGTGTGTTTGTCAATGAGCAACGCAGGCAGTGTACATATAGTTATTGGAGTCCAAGAGAAACTGGTGAGCGAGATGTTCATAATCGTACTTTTCGCGGCACACAAAATAGCCCTTTCCTTAGAGCCTACAAAATCTTCGTAAAGATCAAGGTTTTTTCTACAAAAAAGTTGCAAGTAGATTCTGGTCCAAAGAACTATGAAGAAGCGAAAGAGACTGATAACTTGAGTGGATTCATCCATGCGTAGTGAAATGGTAACAGAACAGTGAACAAGCTTTTGGAAGAAATCTCATTGATAAACAACAATCAATAACTTTCACTAGGCTCACCCCTGTTTTAGAGTTGAACATCCGGACAAGTTGCCCGGAGGTTGACGAAAATAGCATCTTCATGTCACCTGGTCCAACTTCTATGGTATCATTATATGGATTGCCGAGTGTAGAAAGGACACTAGATTTTCTTTCCCCTGCATCATTTTGAAGCCCAGGTCAGGAAAATAGATTTAAACGAGTCAGCATGGCTTGCTAATACTAATGAAGCTGTGCCGACTTAATTGTGCTGATTGGTTTTACGGCCCCAGACACATGCACTTCGAATGGATTCTAAAATAGTTCTGGACATGTATAGGCTCATCTCCACTCCTACAAGATGCATTTACCCTCATACTGATTAATATGGGCTTGAAATTTGTTTGGTCGTGTTTTCTACTTCTCGTTCGTGAAATCTACCCAAGCAAGCCATGGCAGATGATATAAATATAAATCTCAGAGGCTTTAACAACTGTTGTCGAGAATCAAGTATGTAAGTACCAACCTTCTGTAGCTGCTTTAGAAATGAAGTATGTGTTCCAACCCAATGGCAGTATTGAAACTTGAAATAGAAGCCAGTACTTTGGGACCTGCTGTGGCGACAATCCCAAGTCGGCTTTCACATAGAAGTTCCTCAAGTTGATTGTAACATTGTCCATATCGACAAATTGGGCTTCAATGGTATTTCCAAAAGAGTCGCGGACGACTAAATTTGAATCAGTAACCTGGTAGACATTGTCATTGCCAAATTATATTGAAATGTATCAATCTCTTGATGCATAAACAATTGGCACCACAGGAAAGAAGCATATACTCACAGGAATCCTTATAATATCAGTTCGATGCCATCCAAGCGGATTATATGCTACCACAACCTGGTAAATCAAGAAAATTTCTATTAGACCATACAAATTACTATAAGGAATTTGTAGCTTAAAACCCGAAAAGTTACCAGACTCTTTCCGTCCAAAATATCTTCCTCTGTTGCTGGGCAGAAACTTATATTGAGTAATTGGCACTGTCAAAAAGTGACGTAAACAAGAGATGAATATAGGTCATCTTGAGTTATTTAGTCTTCCGACAAAATTTAAGTCCAAACGAACCGACTTGCTTATACTACAGTTTGAAGAACGTTTACAAAGCCTTTTGGTTGGAAACTAAGGGGATTAAATTAAGACTTACCTGGCTAAAGTTTAAAGCAGTTGAAGAGCATTGACCTCCTTCTTTCTTACTAACTAGGCAAGAGATAGCATTATCAATGACAGCTTCTGCCTGAACAATTTTAGAACAAAGAGCATTTTGAAATAAATTGAGAGTTGAGAACAGAAAAGCACAAAAGGAAAACACAACGGGACTCGAGTATCAGACCTGAGAAGCTCCGATAGCTAGGCGCTTCTCGTAATCATTAGTCGTGTGCTGTTTAGCAGTACCGGTGAGAGCATCATGATGTTGTGCTATTCCTAAGGCATCTCCGAGCCCGTAAGTGTTAGGACCACTGGACCATCGCCCCACAAGAAATTCAAGTTGGCGCGCTGCCTATATAGACAAAAGAGAGCCCAACCATGGCAACGTTCATTGTAAGCACAAACTGAAGTCAAAATCATCAAGTCGTGGCCCTTCTACTCGGAAATAACAGGAGGAGAAGTACAGTGTTGTGGTATAGTATGAGCTCCAAGAAAGAGAAACACTACCAAATAATATCCACTTAGCATCCTAACATATCGTTTCAGGGCTGGCCGGCTAGTAAAGAAACCAGTCCAATAGGCATCTTTCCTATCAGCATACCTGTGCACAGAATCAAGCGCTCATTACATATCTAGTCGATGGTGATTAAAATAGAAATATCACATAGAGGCAACTGAGATGGGTAAAAAAGTGATACTTACGGAAAGTAATCATCGGTTTTCAAAGGCCATGATACATTTTCTGCATTTTTTGCATCGACGTAAATAGATGGTGTAGAGTATAGTGCATTCACCCGACCATCCTGAGAGAAGAAATACCAGGAAAAAGAAAAGAAGATTAGGGGGGTTATGCATTGAAAGGAAAGGAAAGGGAAAAAGCATATCTTCCCTCTCCACAGTAGGTTTAGAAAGTCTCATTCTGAACTAATTATAGATCCTATTGGGACACATCTTCAATTATCTGAGACTGGAAACGAGTTTTTTCCAAAACTTTCAAGTTTTTCGAAGCATAATCACGTGAATATTAAGATAATAAAAGCAAATAATTGAGCAGGAAGTTCTACCTCGTTAACATAATGAATGAATTTGCCTATCTGCTTGAACCAAGACTCAGCATATTGATAGGTAAAATCTTCGCCCATGGTCCACATAATGTGATTTGTTCTTGTAACATTTGCCTGTTCACTGGGAAGAATGAGTTTCTAAATGTGGACCTCAACGATGTTTGTTCACAACTAATTACTCGATAATGGTCTGTCTCAGTCGGAGACAAACCAAGATACAATAAAGCTACTGTCTGCAAAAAGCTAAGAGTATACCTGTGTCATTGCAGCACTGATGAAATCATTCACTCTTTTTTCGACATTGTAGTCATATAGGAGAGTATTATCCTGTAGTTTAAAGAAACTCAATTGTGAATCTGTCTGCCAGGAAAAAAAAACAAAACAAAACAAAACAGAACGAAAAACTTGAAGATGATTTATTTGGTGAAATATCAGCACCTGAACAGGCTCAAAATCATCATCTACTTCAAATCTGAAACCGTCCGGTGGACTATAGTCAACGGGAAATACATTTGTGAAAATCTGTAAGGGCACGGACAAGTGCATGATATTAATCTTAGAGGCGAAGTAACCAAGATAAATGAAGGTAATGAGGCTGCTTCCATTTCAAACCTGAGATGAGGAACCAAAGGTTTTAGACCCACGCCATATGACCTCAAGAGATTTATCATTCTTGCGTTTCTCTCTGTCTTGATAATCGATTCTTGCAAAATGCAGGGAATCAAATCCCACCTGCAAAAATCGTGATGGTTATTTTATAGGAAACACAACACAAAGCATGAACTATTTATGAGGAAAAACAACCATGCTAAGAGACTCTCACTTTATTTAAGGACATAGAAAGTTAGACAACATGATATTCTCAAATGTGTAACGGTTGCCTCAGAGTGTGCAGAAATCAAACCACAAAATAACTCAGAACTACACTTAAGACTGATTGGAAAGTGAAGAGGCAAAAAAAAAAAGGGCGACGTTGAGGAAACTGTAAGAATCTTCTACCTCAGCTGCGAGTAAGTAAGCTTGCACAGCAGAATGTCCAAACGGATCAATCTGCCATCCAACTCGAGGAACTTTGTTGAATTCTGACTTTATCAGGCTATGGCCCAGAGTTGTTTGGTCAATCATGTCGATGTAATGCGTTGTTGCCTCGTCGTGCATACACCATCCGCCATTTCTGCAGATCGCCAACACAACCGTGAGGACAGTAGTAGTGCAGAAATTGCCAGAGACACATTTAAATGCATACTAACTGCATACATGAATTCCAATTGGCCTGCATCCACAAGTTTCCTCACTTGTTCTTGCTTTTCTGGAGTTTGCTCTAACCACCATCTATGGAAGAAAGCCTATCATTTTCAATGGAACTTGTTAGTGACTGTATCAAGCTAAGCTCATTTGAAAGTTGACGGTGGTAGGAACGAGGGAAGGCCTGGAGTCAGGAAACTATAGCATAAAAACGACTATTTGTTCACAGAAACTGCGATTCGTGACCAAACAACTAGTGAGGAACACTTCACATGAAGCAAAAATTGGCTATGATCCGCATCTATCATGATAAACAAATATTTCGTTATGATTGTCCTACAATCATAATAAACTCTACACTTTGCAATGTAGTCATAATTAAAAACTATTTTGGTTAGATCACACTTTGTCTGCTCAGATCGGAGAATAGGTTGTAACACCGGATATTCTGTATTCCTCGACCTAGATCACACTTTGTCTGCTCGCTGGTTTTCTAGCCTCAGATCGACGGTAATACAAGAGGGCTCTGACAAGAAGCAATTAAGGTGAATAAACCGAGGCTGATAAGATTAATAGAACCAGAATGCATAAAGATTTGTACTTCTTTAAGGCCAAATCCATCAGTATCTTCTTGGCAGCCATAATGGATTTGCACATGTATTAGATTAATGTCACTACGATCAATCGGCTTGAAGTTTTACTGCAATGCTTTTAACCAGAGGAGTCGAGCTGATCAACTAGATTCAAGCCTGAGATAGCAAAATCTACTGATTGCGGAGAACGCAAAAACATGGTTTGAAGATAATCAAAACAAAAATGAGCCTTCAGAGATATGCATTCTCTCCAGTTGAGGCAATTATACACACACAAACACAGTTTAAAATTAACAGAGTACCATCTCCGCAAACACAAACTTCCTGTTAGGATCTTGTGCCAATGCTACGACGACGGAATCAAGCACATTCTCAATGCAAGCGCCCTGCAAAACCAATAACACTTAAAAACAACTTCTTATTCACGTATCCACCACGTAATTATTCATCAACCCCAACGATATGGCCAAACTACAATATACTCTTTGATCCGAAAAATATGAGGACCTGGAGGGAGTTATTTGAGCCGACGTAGTACTGATCGACGGTCTTCAACCATCCGACATCGTCGTGCGAATGCGGGACCAAGTGCACGTTCAACTTCCCTTCCACAACCCCAGCACCAGTGTTGTACTTCACGTAAGCACCGTCCACTCCTCCACACAGACCCGCAATCTGCACAATCGCAACTACAAAGCAAGATGCCACCAGAATACCCATTTCAGCAACAGCTGTGACACTCACTCACTCGCAATCTCTCTCTCTCTCGCTCTCTCTCTCTCTCTCTGTTCACTCTACTCAGTGACCGTCGAATTTATAAGAATGATGAATGGTGGAATCACAAAAGAATTGAACCAGTGGCGGAGTGACGACAGGTGTAGCTCGTCTGGTTCTATTGGATTTCACTGACCGGCGGCCCGTAGTTGGTAGGGTACTGGGTACGATGTTGACCCTTGACAGTGAGCTGGGCACAGATTGTGGAATGGTACTCCATTTAAGGCCAACCCTTTTTGCTTCACTCTCTCTTTCTATAGTTAATAGTGCAAAGTTACTTTCTTTGTTTGGGCGTTGTCATTCAATCATTGGGCACGTTGGGTAATTGGATGAAATGATCGCAACTTCCTCTTTATAAACCTGGGCAATCTCTGCCTACGTTGTCAGTGCGAACAGTCTAATCGGGTATATATTTATGTTTGCATAAGTTATTGTCAAGTAGAATTGAATACGTACTCATGCAAGTCCGTCTGTAGGCTCTTTTATGTCAAAAGACATCATATTTTCTTTACTCGTTTCCTGCGTCCCTTTCAAGAGAGAACCGACGCAGATCCTCGAGGTAAATGATCGATCCGGAGCAATCTACGCGATAGGTTGTCCCTTCGCACCTCAGTAACTTCCACTGGGAGTCCCATCGACTCCGGTTCAACAGTCATCGGAAGTTCATCTTGTCTTGGGCCACATCATCCGACCGCCTAGGTGTCATTCGGCCAAACTTGGTGACGAACTCCATGACGAGAGATGCAATGTGCCAAACTGAATCTTGTCAAAAAGAGACCAGAGTAACGAGCACTTCCATAGGAAAGAAGATGTGGGACTTATTATCCAGAGCAAAGACACCGGACGAAACTGGACCAGAAAGAGATAAGACGGGGAGACGTAATTCGTACCGGGACGAGGATAACGATGGATTCGCTGCGACGCGACAAGCTGGCCGAGGGAAAAAACAAAAAGGACAAGAAAAAATCAGACACGTGGGGAAGAGTTGGCAAAAAATGCCGAGGCTGGAACAGTCAAACCAATAATGAAGATTTGATTTATGAAAGGGACATGGCAATAATGTAATCCTCTGCATGATTCAGTTCGTATGTCGAATATTGCTTACTTGTTAGAATGCTACCTTCAGCCAACAATCATCCCTCTTATCTTTTTAAGTAGCCCCTAGATTTCAGCACGATATACAATATGATCTCTAAACTTTTAATTGGTGCAATGTCATTCCTGAATTTTTAACGTATTCATTATGATCTCGGAATTTTTTATAAATCCTCAGTCTAGTCTCTATATCATACGAATGTGTCTAATATTATCATTCCATTAATTCAAGCTCAAAGGGAATTTGAATATTTTTATATAATCCAGAGATGAAAATTGAATATATACCAAAAGTTTAATAATCTCATTAAACAAATCAAAATTTCAAGAACGTCAATGCATATTGGGCTAAAATTTAGGGACTGCATTAAACAAATTAAAATTTTAAGGATCGCATTACACATTTGGTCAAAAGTAAAGGGCTATTTGTGTCATTTTCCCTTTCAAATATTTATCAATAGGAAAGAAAATAAAAAGCTAGTGCTTATACTTAGAGGTGTGATCAAGTCGGGTTTTCCATAGATAGAGCCCATTGTCCAATCTCATCCATACGCCGATTCGATATCGTGGGGCCTGGGTGAGCTTGGGCAGAGCTTATGTCCACCCAGCCAATGGTCCCCTCTGCTCCCGAGATAATACCATAGTTAATACCATACATCAAAGCTATTTAATCCCCGCGATGGCAACTGACCTATAGCCTGGAACATAGGCACCAAGGTCTCAAGCCCGGTCTCCATGAACTAGGGCTCGAGAAATGAGAACCCGGGCACTGACATTAGGGTCCCAGACTCTAGAGGTAAGTATGGTCCAGATGGGTGGTTCTCACCTCGGAACCAGGAACCGCCCTTTGGTTCCATGGATCCACCCGGGAATCGGACCGCCATGGAATCGATCTCACCAAGCAAATGGAGGCAACTGAGAGCTGAAAAAGGAGGCGATGAACAGCCGGATGCACGGCCATGATTCAATGGGATTTGAAAGTTCAAGCCTTGAGCCGATTATTTTCGAGGTCGTGAGTCGATGGGGGTTGTGGCCGTGAGTCGAGAGATGGAGACGGAGAGACCTGGGTGAGAGTGAGAATTTGAGCCGAGATGAGCGAGCTTTAGATAAGGAATTTAAGATTTCTCATTTTTAAAAATTTATTAATTAAATAATATGAATTGTGTATTACCGATCCGGTTCAAGTGGGTGGGTGGGCAATTCCACACTTCGAACCGAGAACCGGACCGATTCCCTTAGGAGCCATTGATTCCGGATGGTCCGAGTGGTTCCCAGTTCCTTTGAACACCCCTATCGGACCTCGAATCCTGATGCCCATGCCCGATTTTTCGTCTGCTCATGTCCAAATTACTAGAGCTAAAAAAAAAAAATGCATGTTTCTATTCCTGAACAGGCATTAGTGCTAATCGTTTCATGGGTCAACAAGCAACATACTCTTTGGCCTTCGTTGGGGTCAGCGTCAGCCTTATGCTGATCGTGCCCCGTATTTTCCCTAGCTTGATTTGGAAAAAAGCGAGTCGTGCAGAGTAATGTGGACTTTCCACCATTGGAGTCGGACTTTAAAGGCTTCTGTTTTCCTTCCCTTTCACATCCGTCTTTGATAGTATCACGCGTTTGTATAACAAGCTTGTGGAAATTGATAGTGGAACACATTCTTTCAACGTTCTGTTTTCTGTCCACATCTGTTAGTGATTGAAAGAATGAGCATTGAGTTAATCAGACTTGTCTATTGGTAGGAAACGAAGAGCGAGCACTCTGATGTCTCAATTGACCCAATTCGATTTACTCAAAAATTGTGTGCCGAGATGCCCCGGTCTCGTCAACATGAAGATGCACAAGCGATCAAAATAACATGCCTGTTCAGCTAGGGTTGAATAATAGTGGACACATCAAGTCAAGTGCTTTTGCACGAAGATTGTTGGTTCAGCCCAAATCCTTTGGATGGTTCTATATTCAATTTCGCGCGCCCGATTTTTCGTCTGCTCATGTCCAAATTACTAGAGCTAAAAAAAAAAATGCATGTTTATTCACGAAAATAAAGCGAGATTTCCTTTTCTAAACGACGGAAATTAAATTAACCAGTCACTTTCAGATTTCAATTGAGTATCGAAAAATATTGTCATTTTCTTCCAAAATTACGTCTTGGAAAATATTTTTTGTAACTACTAAATTTTCCAGGACACAGATGAGCCAAAATTTCCGTTCATCATTGATGCTGTAAGCGCACTTGAGCTAAATCGGACCCTTTTGGGCACTGGTTGATCTCTTTATTATGCATGAAAGAGACGTAAAAAGTTAATAAATCACACGAGAAGAGACAACGTGTGCAATGCCTAGAATTTCAGCAAGAAAGTGCGAATTTCCATGGGACCGAGCTCGACAACAAGATCCGACGCGGCGACAGGGCCGCCTCTTAAGGGCGTCGATGTCGATTCCGCCGCGACTTCCCCTTCGACTTTCCATGTCATCCGCTTCATTTGAGACTTCTCTTGGTTCGCAGACAGGCTCATTTCTTTTACTTCCTTTATCTGGACTCACGGTCACATGTATCAATGACCAAATCATGTCCATCAATTAATCACCGCCCGTAATCCGAACCCCACCAAACCCCAGCACGCAAATTCCTTTTGTCTCTATCTTTCTACTCTTAACCCCCTTAAGCCGCCTCGGGACGGACCTTGACCCCTCTCCCCGTCGTCCCCACCGGAAATATCAGCACCGCCCTTTCAACTCGGCCACCGTCGCTCGTCAGGCCACGCCACATCATGCCTTTGTCGTAACGGCCTTCTCCGCCGGTCTTTTTCCCCTGCCACCTCTCTCAACCCGACCCCGGTCTTGATGGCGCCTCACGAGTGTCGAGTCTCGCGGCCATGGAGGAACTATATCGACTCCAAATCTGGATATAGCATCATAAGAAATTTGGATGAAAAGAAATTATTCTAGCACAAATAGACGTTCTTCAAATGTTATCATCTACAAAATACACCAAATGAGGAAAAAAATAAGCTCCAAAATATCACTTTATGTTGACTTGCTCTTGACAAACATTTGCAATTATGACATTTCAGTCTCTAATATTTTTTTTAATCAATTAAGTCCTAAACTTTTTGTATTTATGCCAAAATTCAATTCATTTAGCTAGCCAATGCTGGCATGCTGATGTAGATAATTTTTTTATAATATTTTGTTATTTTACAAAAAAAAAAAAGTAATTTTTCTTTTCCTTTTTTTTTGTTTTTTTCTTCTTCCCACTGGTGGATGAGTTGTGACTGGAGCTCGCCCACTTAGCCTAGGCATAGCAAGCCAGTTAGTGGGGAAAAAAGCATACACAAAAAGTATTGAAAAATATTAGAAATTATCCATTTACAGTCAGATAGATGTGTCAAATGGGTGGGTCGGATCAAGTTTGAGTCAGGTCGAACATGGTCCGACCCATACTGACCCGTCTAACCCATTTTGACTTATAATCAATGATCCTACCCGACTCGACCTGCAACTAATTCATACCCGATCCAACCCATTTTTATCCATATTTGCCAAATCACAATAATATTTTAATAAAATAATATTACTAAAATGCTTTCACACAATAAAAAATCTAGTGAATTTTTTTATATTTTTTAAACTTTTTTTAATATTTTTCTGATTTTTTAAAATATTAACTATTCAAAAATACTTTATCATTAAAAATATCTTTTATTCAAAATATTTTATTGTTGAAAATATTTTCTAAAAGTATTTTTTTTATTTTTCTTTGGCGGCGAGTGGCAACGGTTTTTACATTTTTTTTCTTTTTAAATTTATTTCATAATAATAATAATAATAATAATAATAATAATAATAATAATAATAATAATAACAAAGCCTTTGAAGTATTGAGCCCATTTGCAACTTGTGAAAAGAAACTGTCCTTATGAGTCGAAAATGAATTTAAGTGTGTAACCCATTTAATTTTACTTCAATATTTTGGACCCATTTTTAGTGAGCCCTTTAAAAGTTAATGATCCATATAAGACCCATTTTATATAAAATATGGGTCAAATATGGATTTATGACCCATATTGGCATCTCTACCGTCAGACAACCAAATTGATCGAATTGGCGCGTATGCAAAAAAATTATAATCTTTCTCGAATTCCTTGCCGGGGCTGTGGACTCCACAGTGTGGAGAATGAGGGACGGCGAGGTTGTATCCATTGAATACGAGTCATGGTTTTAAATTTTCAGATGGGCAGCGACATCAAGTTACAATAAGATGAAATTCATGGCACGCGGAGAATAGTGATTCTCATCCAACAGCCTTGGGAGACATCTGCCACTATTTTTTGCTGCACGATACGATTACGATCACGAGATACACCGCATGGAATAAATGGGCACGGAGGTATCCGTCGCCGGAGCGCCGTGAACCCGAGCGTGGTCACTCTCCAAGCCGTAGTCCATCATCGGACGGTAATCCAAGTCCTCGTCGTGCTCCTGCGCAAACTCCGGAATCTCGATCTCGCTCCTCCTCACGTGATCCCACAGTCGATCGAGCCGGCTCACGTAGTTCAGCTTCCCGTGCAACCTGCCACACATAACCGGGTAAACACCCATGTCTAGAGTTGGCGTGCCTTGTCTGCTATTTATCACATAACCGGGTAAACACCCATGTCTAGAGTTGGCGTGCCTTGTCTGCTATTTATCACTTAGATTTCGCTTGTTTCGCGCAAAATGCATGATCAGAAAAGTATCCCTCTGAAAAACGATCGCTTATATTGCTTGTGAAAATAAACGAATGATAAATATTTTCACCGATAATTAAAACAAACAACATATGCGCAAGATATTTTTCGAATCATGCTTTTCTCGGGTAACAAACGGAACCTGAGAAGACAATGATTCAATCTTTCATTTGAAAACACAATGCAAGTTGCATTGGACATATTTGGAACGTATCCATTCATTATACTCACCCGCGGGTGAAGAGAAGGCGGCCGAAAGTGGCGAAGAAGAGGCGGGCCTGGAGGCCGGGGTGGACGAAGTGGACGGTCTCGAGATTGTCCTTGATCTGGGCGGGGATCGAGTCGTAGATGGACCGGAGGGCCGAGATTCCGGGGAAGTTGTCGCTCCTCTGGACTCCGGTGTGCACGTACACCACACTGAACCGCTTCCTGCTCAGCCTCGAATAGATCTTCTCCTCCAGGTACTCGTTCACTACCTCGGCGCTCAGGAATCGAGCTGACGATCAAAACCAATCGACATCAACAATTTTAATGTCTTGCTTGCATTATCGCACAAACCGATCGTAATGATTAAGTTTCCAGCGGTCTCGTCCTGTTCATCTTTGCAATTGAATTAACCATGATTTTCTGTCTTTCCAGAAGATCTAGCGACAACTGAAGACGCATCCCGTGAATTAAAGCTTCCAGCATTATGTTCGACCGAAAAAAAAAAATCACATTTTCAGGAGCCGCGCGAAATTTATAACCCCGAATTCGAAGTGGGAATCTTTTACCTAGGAAGAATTTCCCGACGACGAGGAGGATCTTGCGGCCGCGCTTGTCCCGGCCCTTGATCTTGAAGACCTGGAGCTTCTCGATCAGCTGTTCTTGCTCGGCCCGAGACAAGACCGCGCACATTTTCGCTTCCTCTGCTGCTTCGGACTCAACACGCTCTCTGTTCGTCTGCGGAAGTGAGGGAGGGGCAAAAGGGCGAAGGGGTGCGTGGGAACGGCTGGCGGAATTCATACACGAGACGACAAGTGCGATAGATGTAATTATTGAGAGAGAGAGAGAAGGGGCATGTCGGATGAGACAGGAATATGCGAAGGCATCTTCCATTTCTGGGACAAGTCGGTCGCTGATGATCTGATCTGGAATCGGGCTCCCAAGGGCGCGATCTTGCCGATCGTCGTTGGCCGGGTCAGGTGGGCGGAATCATCATCCGTCCCTCCAACCCTTCTCCACAAGAGATTGCGTCCACCAGGGAATTAATTAGACTGAATCGATGAACATTGTCAATGTTGGGGAAAAAAAACGGGCAACAACTCGGCACAAATATAGCCAATTCAGGATCAAATAATAACCCCCGACACTACTCCAATATAATCCAGCAACAACCAACAATTATATCCAGCAAAATATCAACCTCGCAGCAACGAATATAATACCGGAACGATAAAGAAATATAACACCAAGATTTACGTGGAAAACCCGAATCGGGAAAAACCACGGACGACCCAAAAATTTCCACTAATCACCAAGAATAGCAGAATACACCAAGTATTTCGCTCTAGTCACACACTAGAGCTTAACAACAATATTCCAGGAACAATCCCTCAAAAGGGGGCTAGAAAACCCTAACCACAATAGGAGAATCGGAGACAAATCTCAACAAACGAAACCTATCAATTTGTAGATCTCAGTCTCACGAACAACATACTGAAATTTGAGACGATTCCGGTAATGTTTGGCTGCCGAAATCACACCGGAGGTCGTCGCCCTTTCTCTCCTTCCCTGCGTTCACCGAGAGCTTCCCCTGTTTTTCACTCTCGGCTCACTTCTCTCTCTCCTGTTGTCTCTGCCGCTCACTCTTCTCTCACTCCTTTGCACACACGATGCAACACACCAAATAAAAAAAACAATGGAATGATGGGCAGCCATCATTGTGTCTCTTCCTTTTTTTTTTCTTTTTCTTTCTTTATTCTTTCTTTTTCTTTTGTTTCTCTTTCTTCTTTTGCAAACAAATAAAATAAAAAACTGGTTTGCCCCCACAAGTGGCGTACCAGCCAACAAATCTCCCCCTACGCCTCATGTGGGGAGTTCCATCATACCTGCTTTGCTTCTACAAGAGTCAAGTTTCACCATGGGCAAGGCTTTGGTCATCATGTCAGATCCGTTGTCGTCAGTACGGACCTTCTCAAGAAGAAAAGACTTTTCTTCTAACTTCTCTCGAACCCAATGATACTTCACATCGATATGCTTCGATCTTGAATGCAAAACTGGATTCTTGCTAAGATAAATAGCACTCATGCTATCGCAAAATAGAACGAACTTTTCTTGCTTCAAACCCAACTCTTGTAAGAATTTATGCATCCACAAGAGTTCCTTGCTTCCTTCGGTGATAGCTATATACTCTGCTTCAGTCGTAGACAAAGCAATGCATTTTTGTAATCTTGATTGCCATGAAACTGCTCCCCCTGCAAAAGTCATCATATAACCCGAAGTAGACTTTCGGAAATCACCATCTCCTGCATAATCAGAATCTGAATAGCCACTCAACTCAGGCTTTCCACTTCCATAACATAAGCAAAATCTGGACGTGCCTCTAAGGTACCTCAAAATCCATTTCACACCATTCCAATGCTCTTTACCTGGATTTGAGAGAAATCTACTCACAACACCAACTGCATGAGCAATATCTGGTCTTGTGCAAACCATGGCATACATCAAACTACCCACGGCAGATGCATAAGGAACTTTCATCATCTCTTCCTTCTCTTTCTCACTCGTAGGACATTCATTGCTACTCAATTTAAAGTGACCAGCAAGTGAAGTACTTACCGGTTTACATGTGCTCATGTTGAATCTTTCAAGCACCTTTTCAATATACTTCTCCTGAGATAGCCATAGTTTTCTATTCTTCCTATCACGAGTGATTCTCATGCCAAGTATTTGTTTAGCTGACCCTAGATCCTTCATCGCAAAAGCCTTACTCAACTCACTTTTCAAGCTTTTGATTTTGTTAGCATCATGCCCAACTATCAACATATCATCCACATAAAGCAAGAGGATAATAAAATCATCATCTGAGAATCTTTTCATAAAGACACAAGAGTCTGAAATGGTCTTACCATATCCATGAGCTTCCATGAATGAATCAAACTTCAAGTACCACTGTCTTGGCGCTTGCTTGAGATCATATAGACTTTTTCTCAATCTACATACAAGATGCTCCTTGCCTTTAACCTTAAAACCCTCTGGTTGCTCCATGTATATCTCTTCTTCTACGTCTCCATGAAGAAAAGCTGTCTTTACATCAAGTTGTTCAATTTCTAAATTCAAACTGGCGGCCAAACCAAGAACAACTCTAATAGAAGACATTTTTACTACCGGTGAAAAAATCTCTTCAAAGTCGATTCCCTTCTTCTGACGAAAACCCTTCACAACAAGCCTAGCCTTGTATCGTGGCTTCAAACTGGTTTCTTCTATCTTTAACTTATACACCCACTTATTTGTGAGTGTCCTCTTGCCCTTAGGCAACTTCACCAACTCAAAAGTATGGTTGTCATGCAAAGATTTGAACTCATCTTGCATAGCTTCGTGCCACTTATTCTTTTGATCGCATGACATAGCTTCTTCATAAGTTTCAGGCTCTCCTGCATCAGTAAGTAGCACATACTCATGTGGCTGATATCTTTGTGAAGGTCTACGCTCTCTATCTGATATTCTAACTTGAGGTTGGACTGCCTCTTCTTGCTCAACTGTTTGCTCTTGCTCAACTGATTGTTCTGTCTCAACTGTTTCACCTGTCTCAGCTGAAGAACTAACATTCTGTGAGGATTCATCTACTTCATGATTTCCCTGCACTTCTCCCCCGTGATTTTCACCCAATACGGTAGGAGGATTTGGGCTGAAACTGACACTGTGTTGAGCTGCATTCTTTGGCTTCTCTGACTTGTCTATGTCTTCAATGGTCTGATGCTCAAAGAATACCACATCTCGGCTTCTAATGACTTTCTTTGTAGCTGAATCCCATAATCTGTAGCCAAACTCTTCATGTCCATAACCCAAGAAGATACACTGTTTAGACCTGTTGTCAAGCTTGGACCTTTCATCTCTTGGAACATGCACAAATGCCCGGCATCCAAACACCCTCAGATAACTGTAGGAGACATCTTTCCCACTCCATACTCTTTGTGGAACATCTCCCTTAAGAGGAACTGATGGAGATAGATTTATCAAGTCAACTGCCGTTCTCATCGCTTCGCCCCAAAATGGCTTAGGTAATTTCGCATGAGACAGCATACACCTAATCCGATCATTAATCGTTCGGTTCATTCTCTCTGCTACTCCATTATGCTGTGGTGTTTTCGGAACAGTCTTCTCAAGCTTGATACCATAGTCCCTGCAGTAATGTTCAAACGGTCCTCTATATTCACCACCATTATCAGCCCGAACACATTTAAGCTTTTTCCCCGTTTCCCTTTCAACACTGATATGAAATTGTTTGAAGGCTGCAAGCACCTGGTCTTTTGATTTCAAAGCAAAAGCCCACACTTTTCTAGAGCAGTCATCAATAAATGTGACAAAATACAATGCACCACCAAGTGTTCTAGCATCCATGCAGCAAACATCAGTGTGAACTAAATCAAGTACATCAGATTTTGTGTGTGGAGACGAACTATGAAATGAGAATCGATGTTGCTTACCCGTGAGGCAATGAGTACACTCCATCAGATTTTTCTCCTTTAATGATAGAAGATTCTTCCTAACAAGAGTTTCAAGTCCCTTCTCGCTAAGATGACCAAGTCTCATATGCCATAGATCAACTGATGAATCCTCCACTGCATTTACCTCTTGTCGCATCAAATTTGCTTGCATGATATAAAGACTACATGTCTTCTTGCCTTTTGCCATCACCATAGAACCTTTAGTCAATTTCCATTTGCCATCGTAGAAGGAGTTGCAATAACCGTCGTCATCTAAGGCACCTGTGGAGATCAAGTGAAGTCGAATATCTGGAACATGTCTCACATTTTTCAAAAGTAAAGTACATCCCATATCAGTCTCCAAATAAACATCTCCCATGCCAATAACCTTGGAAACACCACTGTTTCCCATTCTAACACAACCGAAATCGCTGCTGCAATAGGATGTAAAGAAGTCACGACGTGAAGTGACATGATAAGAAGCTGCAGAATCAACAACCCAGCTAGAATCTTGGCATGTGAGATTTACATAACCGTCATCACAAATGAACACAATATCACCGTCAGCTGCAACTGCTGTTGTAGGCTGATTTTCTTCCTTCTTTTTATCTCCATTTCTATCATGGGATTTATCTCTCTTCGGTTGCCAACACTCTTTAGCATAATGTCTCATTTTGCCACAGTTGTAACACTTCACACTTCTCCTTGGCCTTGACTTCGATCTTCCTCTTGACTTGCCCCTGTCATTACTTTGAAACTTTCTTGACTGACTTCTGCCTCTATGTTCTACGACAAGTGCTTCCGATTTGGAAGCATAATTCAAACTTTTCCTCCTTGTTTCTTCATTGAACAAGCTTTCTTTAACCATGCTCATAGAAAGCACACCATAAGGAGCAGAATTATTTAACGCCACAACCAAAGTGTCCCAGCTGTCAGGAAGTGTACCAAGCAATAAACAAGATTGCAATTCATCACCAAGGTCAATCTCAAGATTTGTCAATTGATTTACAACATCTTGAAATTCACTCAAGTGCTCCGTCATGCTACTCCCTTCCTTGTATCTCAAGTTCACAAGTCTTTTCACTAGAAGAGCTTTATTTTGTGGAGTTCTCCTCTCATAGAGATCTTGCAATTTCTCCCACAAAGTATCCGCCTTCGTTTCTTGAGCAACATGATGAAACACACTATCATCAATCCATTGTCGGATAAACCCAACCGTCTTCCGATTCATTCGCTCCCACTCTTTATCTTCCGTATCTCCTTTAGCTTCATCGCCTTCGACTGTATCATACAAATCTTTGCAATATAATACGTCTTCCATCCGAGGCTTCCATATAGAGTAATTCGAGGCATTTAACTTAAACATAGTGCCACTCGTATTCTCCATCTAATACTAGAATCTCAACTCTAGCTCTGATACCACTTTGTTGGGGAAAAAAAACGGGCAGCACCTCGGCACAAATATAGCCAATCCAGGATCAAATAATAACCCCCGACACTACTCCAATATAATCCAGCAACAACCAACAATTATATCCAGCAAAATATCAACCTCGCAGCAACGAATATAATACCGGAACGATAAAGAAATATAACACCAAGATTTACGTGGAAAACCCGAATCGGGAAAAACCACGGACGACCCAAAAATTTCCACTAATCACCAAGAATAGCAGAATACACCAAGTATTTCGCTCTAGTCACACACTAGAGCTTAACAACAATATTCCAGGAGCAATCCCTCAAAAGGGGGCTAGAAAACCCTAACCACAATAGGAGAACCGGAGATAAATCTCAACAAACGAAACCTATCAATTTGTAGATCTCAGTCTCACGAACAACATACTGAAATTTGAGACGATTCCGGTAATGTTTGGCCGCCGAAATCACACCGGAGGTCGTCGCCCTTTCTCTCCTTCCCTGCGTTCACCGAGAGCTTCCCCTGTTTTTCACTCTCGGCTCACTTCTCTCTCTCCTGTTGTCTCTGCCGCTCACTCTTCTCTCACTCCTTTGCACACACGAAGCAACACACCAAATAAAAAAAACAATGGAATGATGGGCAGCCATCATTGTGTCTCTTCCTTTTTTTTTTCTTTTTTTTTCTTTATTCTTTCTTTTTCTTTTGTTTCTCTTTCTTTTTTTGCAAACAAATAAAATAAAAAACTGGTTTCCCCCACAAGTGGCGTACCAGCCAACAGTCAAGTCGCGTAATCTCTTTTCCACGCTTTCGATGGATAAAAGTTTGTATTAAATATCTCCTCCAAAATTTATAAGAAAAGTCTCGTGATTTTTTTTTTTTTTGGATGAAACAAGCCGACTTTCATTTAACTAGTCGCAAATTGAGAACAAAGGTGATGAGCATGAGTAAATTCCAAAAAAGTTATGGAGCTTAGTAAGTCAATTAATGGAAAGGGATCCTTTTCAACGGGTCTTCGCGACATAATCCGAGGGTTGATAAATTTCACGAGGGCAAATTTCATAAAGATTCCACAAGCCAAGCCAAGTTCTTGTCATGGTAGCCCCATTTTAAGAGCTTGTCCAGGCGTTCTCCCTGAACATCACTGTGGCATGGCGGAGGCGACGACGTTACCATCGCCTTCACGGTCCGATCTGCAGAGGAGCTTCTCTCGATGATCGGCCAAAGCCTCGATGCCCATGTTGATATCCTCAACATTCCGAAAGAGCGTGTGCTCCGCATGGCGCGCGTGGATCTTTCAGTCACGCTGTGACGACCTCCCTCGTAGTCCCTTGGACGGGATGAAAGTATCATTAGTCGTAATGGCTACCATTGCTCCAAGCTGTCTTTCTTTCATCCCGATTGGTCTTCCTCTCCAATCGTACGGTCTTGTTTTCCATGCATCTCCCTTCGCAAGTCGTGTTAATGTAGTTGTAGTGTAAACAGTTCTAGAATCATGAAAATCTCGCGCAACATCCCTGCGTTTTCTCTGTCTTGTTCATCTTCTTGAGCCAGAACATTGAATTTTAATCGCGCTTGTTTCATAAGGGGCGAGCTCATGAAATTATCGCTTGTGCATATCTAGACCTAAGTCTTGGGAACTCATGATTAACAATGGAAGAAGAAAGTAAAGGTGGAGGCTGTCCAGCGAGAAAGAACAAGCATAAGTAACCATAGAAAAGGTAATTCTGATTAAAATTATATTTTATGATTATGTTCTATAAATGATTTTTAGAGAATTAGAATGCGTTTGATAACTGCACAAAATTTCTGTTCCCGGAACAGAAACACGTTTGGCTACTATGGTAACTGCACAAGATTTTTGTTCTGGAAATAACCAGGTGGCGGGTATTCTTTTTTTTAAAATTTTAAATTTTTTTGAACTTTTTAAATTTTTTTTTAACTTTCCCCCATTTTTGTTCTGGAAATAACCAGGTCCTTCTTTGAAATTTTCCCTTAATTCAAGAATTTTGTGACTAAAACGAAATTCCTTTGGGCATTCTGCCGTTAGGGTTCCTCCATTATAAACAAGCGGGAAAAGCATCTTACGACCTTCATGACCAATTGGATCGGGCTTTAACAATCGCTTTCTTCCTATCGAAATCACAAGCTCCTTCGCCGCTCCAGTGACCCGCCTGACCGTCTTGCGATGGAGAGATCGGTCCCATGGTCGGACCTCCCGAAAGATTTGTGGGCGATGATCGGGAAAAAACTCGACACCCACATGGACGTATACCAGTTTCGCAGCGTCTGTTCCTCATGGCGTTCCTCGGTGCCGCCTCCCGTCTCAGAGTTCGAGCTCGGAATTGGACAGGACCTCATTGAGTGCAGGGTCTATCTTCTCGAGCCAGCACCGTCCTCTCCGGAGGACCCGCGGTGCCCTCCGTCTCGGGAGGGTTGGTTGATCAAGGTCGCAGAAAAGGTCCCCGAATATAAGAACCTACGTGATCGAGGCACGGCCTCTCCGGAGGACCCGGCCTCTCCGTCTCGCGAGGGTTGGATGGTCAGGGTCGCAGAAAAGGTCGCCGAAGATGAGGACCTAAGTGATCGAGGCACGGCCTCTCCGGAGGACCCGGCCTCTCCGGAGGGCCCGCGGTACACTCCGTCTCCTGAGGGTTGGATGGTCGAGGTCGCAGAAAAGGTCGCCGAAGATGAGGACCTAAGTGATCGAAGCAAGGTTCAGCTCTTCAATCCGCTCTCAACCGAACGCATCTTGTTCAAAGGTGGGACCTTTCCTAGCGTTTTGTGTCGTATGGATTATAGGGTCACTGAGATTTTTGCAGAACGTTATTATCCTGGGGGAGTAAGGAAGGTGATCATGATTCCGGATTCTCCATGGGCTGTTCTTGAGGAGACTTTCTTCGTCGGGATTTTCGGGGAAGGGACGCTGATGGGTTGGAAACATGGGGATGAGGAATTGAATGGGTTAGACTATCCGAATTACCAATACAATGATCTCATTGCTTTCAAAGGGCAGTTTTATGTTGTTGATAGGTTCGGTATCGTGTCGTGGATCGATCCTTCCTTCAAGATCGTGCAGTTCTCGCCTCCTGTTTGCTGCGACGGCAATGGCGGGGACTGGAAGCATCTGGTGGAGTCGGGCGGAGATCTTTATGTGGTGGATCAATATTTCGATGAAGAGAGTAGGAACCAGCCAGACGAAGCGAAGGGCACTACTGGTTTCAAGGTTTATCGGCTGAATCAAGAATGGGGAAAATGGGATGAGATAAGGAACCTCGGTGAAGTTGCTCTCTTTCTGGGCGATCACAGTTGCTTCTCAGTGTCGATGAAAGGATTCGGTGGATGCAAGGGGAACTGCATATATTTCACGGACGGGAGAGTTCAAGTTTTTGATATGGAGGATCGCAGCATCAAGAGGGCATTGCGTTCGCCGGATCACCTGAGGATCCTGTGGCCGCCCCCAGCTTGGATCGCCCCGAATGGGTTCGTCCTTAGTCCTTACTCGAGCAAGGGGATGATATTCTAGTTAATTGAGAGCAAAGCTCGTGAGTTGGATGAGATACATTGAGATTGGTCTGTAATTGCTTAGTTGAACAAGGGAGAGGAAAGAGTTTTATCTTTTTCCAACTTGCATTTGCGTACAACCTTGATAATCACATACCTTTGCGTTGTTTGTTTTGCCTTCTGATGGAATGCTCTATTATCTTAGATCTGCCGAGGGTTCTCTTTCTTTTGTCATTTTTAAGCTGTGTTTTATGAGGGACAATGTAGTTCTTCGAGTTTGTCCAACTACTCTGCTCCCGCCGTTTCATGTCTCGTTACTGTCTTTGTCGATCTCATCCTATTCAAATTCCGGGCATATCCGTGAAATCAGAAGCCGGTGAGGATTTAGATTTTCTGTTTATGGCTCCGTGATTCCTGATTCTCAGCTTACGGCGGACTGTGTCGAAAGCATTTCTTCCTTTATGTGCGTATGATGTGCTTTCATCTTAGACTTTCATCTTTTGCATTAGCTTTGATGCGGCTAATGAGAAGCCTGAGTAGGAAGAATGAGGAATGAACTGTGCATTTCAATTCAAAGTGGCATGAAGGGTGTCCCACGTTGACCGTTATGAACATGGAAAGGCCTAATCAGTGATTTATAAACGGGGATTTCCTCATAAGCTTAGCATCTTTGTGTTGGGCTTTGGGCCCAATCCAGCCCATTAGGTTGTTAAAAACCTAGGGCAGCAGCAGCAACACGGTAGAACACACACGAGAGAGAAAGAGAGAGAGCAGCCACCGAGAGGACAAAGAGCAAAAACGCAGAAAAATACTGCAGTTTTTCTGGGCGTCCATCTGAGATCAAATCGACGATCGGAGGTCTTCCCGTGGTCCGATTGGACTGAAATTTTGACAGCATCTTCAAGACTCGTTGTTCTTGATTCTGTACGGTTGAATCGTGATTTCAAGGTATTTACTGTAGCTGTTCGTGGGTATTTCGGGACTGCATATTTTGGGGGTGATTTTCATCCGGTTCTCTCGTCTACGGTGTTGTTGCTGCTTGATCTCCACTTATAGCTTTGGGATTTTATTGTCGTTGTATTCAGCGAGTTTGTATACCCAAACGATTGATATATAGTGGAGATTCGGGTAGACTCCGTGAGCGGTCTCGTGGTTTTTATCCTTCGCATTGAAGGGGTTTTCCACGTAAAAATTCTGGTGTTATTTTTCTTTCAATTCGCATATTTCCATTGGTTAGCTCGAATCGGTTTCTCACAGGTTTAGTCAAAGGGGGAAAGTTATATCCGCTGCTTGTCTGTTTTTCCCAACATAGTGGTATCAGAGCATTGTTTTTGACTGAACGATGGAACCGAACGTGAGCAGAATGGTTAGTTTGAATGGAAAGAATTATCATGTATGGAGAGGAAAGATGGAAGATCTACTATATGTGAAACGGTGGCATTTACCAGTATTTGCTGATACTAAACCTGATAATATGAGCGATGCCGATTGGAATCTTGAGCACAAAATTGTGTGTGGATTTATTCGACAATTTGTCGATGATAATGTTTTGAATCACATCAGCAAAGAATCGCATGCTAGGACATTGTGGAATAAGCTGGAGTCATTATATGCACGGAAGACTGGCAACAACAAAATATGTTTGATTAAACAATTTATGGAGTTGCATTATAGAGATGGCCAATCTATATCAGATCACTTGAATGAGTTTCAAGGAGTGATAGATCAACTTTCTGCCATGAATATTAAATTTGATGATGAAGTGCAGGGACTTTGGTTGTTATGTACCTTGCCGGAATCTTGGGAGACTTTTCGTATGTCTTTAATTAATGCTGCACCTGATGGTATTGTTACCATGGATTTTGCAAAAAGTGGTGTTCTGAATGAAGAGATGAGAAGAAAAACACATGGTTCTTCCTCTCATTCAGAAGCTCTAGTTGTTGAAAACAGGGGCAGAAATCAGAGTAGAGGTCCGAAAGGTAGATACAAGAGCCGAAGCAAGTCAAGATCATGGAAGAAGACTATTGAGTGTCATCACTGTGGTAAGATGGGTCATATGAAGAAAAATTGCTTCCAGCTGAAAAATGAGATGAGGAATGAGAAGAAAAATGGCAATGAAAATAACGAGAGAAGAAATAATGGTGGTGATGATCGGGTGGCAACTGCCACTGATGAACTTGTTATTGTTTGCTATGATGATAATGTTAATTTTGCATGTGATGATTCAAACTGGGTTATTGATAGTGGAGCTTCTCTTCATATTACCTCCAGGAAAGAATTCTTTACATCCTACAGGTCAGGAAATTTTGGTACCTTAAGGATGGGTAATGACGGTTTGGCTACTGTTGTTGGCATAGGAGATGTATGCTTGGAGACTAGTACTGGAGCAAAACTAGTTCTGAAAGATGTTAGACATGTTCCTGATATTCGTTTGAATTTGATTTCGACTGGAAAACTTGATGATGCAGGATTTTGCAGTACTTTTGACAATGGTCAATGGAAACTCACCAGAGGCTCATTAATTGTGGCTAGAGGTATGAAACAATCTTCCTTATATTTGTTTCAGGCTAAGATTTCCAAAGACATGTGTAATGTTGTGGAAGATGAGAATGCAACTGCATTATGGCACAAGAGGCTTAGCCACATTAGTGAGAAAGGAATTGGCTTACTAGCTAAAAATGGTTTACTCTCTGGAGTAAAGAGTGCAAGACTTGAGAAGTGTGCACATTGTTTAGCAGGAAAACAACGAAGAGTTTCATTCAAGAGTCATCCGCCTTCGAGAAAATCAGAGTTGCTAGAATTAGTGCATTCAGATGTTTGCGGTCCAATAAAACCACTAACACTTGGTGGTGCAGCTTACTTTGTAACCTTCATTGATGACCATTCAAGAAAATTATGGGTTTATTTCTTGAAGACGAAAGATCAAGTGTTAGATGCATTCAAGCAGTTTCAAGTTTCAGTTGAAAGACAGACTGGAAAGAAGTTGAAATGCATTCGTTCAGATAACGGTGGTGAGTACATCGGGCCATTTGATGAATATTGTAGGCAACAGGGAATTCGACATCAAAAGACACCCCCTAAAACGCCTGAGTTAAATGGTGTAGCGGAAAGAATGAACAGAACACTGATTGAGAGAGTCAGATGTTTGATTTCAGATGCAAAATTGCCAAAATCTTTTTGGGGAGAGGCTTTGAGTACAGTGGTACATGTTCTTAATATTTCTCCCATTGTTGCTTTAGATGGTGATGTTCCAGACAGAGTTTGGTTTGAAAAGGAAATTTCATATGATCATCTAAAGGTGTTTGGCTGCAAAGTTTATGTTCATGTTCCCAAAGATGAGAGGTCCAAGTTAGATGTCAAGACAAAAGAGTGCATCTTTCTTGGTTATGGTTCTGATGAATTTGGCTACAGGCTTTATGATCCAGTTGCTAAGAAAATTGTCAGAAGCCGAGATGTAGTATTCGTTGAGAATGAGACCATTTGTGATATTGAGAAGATAAAGAAGACAGATTCCCGTGATTCTGATGTGTTAGCTGATACTAGCTCAATCTCACCTTTTGAGTTGCAGGAACAGTTGCATGATCAAGTTGAAGACAATGGTCAGACTACATATCAGCAGGTTCAGGATCAGACTCAGAATGATCAGCCGGTTGAAGATCAGGCTCAGGGTGATCAACATCATTCAGATGACATTGATGCTCAAGAGATTGCACCATTAGCTCCACCAACTACTGCTTTGAGGAGGTCTGCCAGAGACCGCACCTCATCTACTAGATATTCCTCTAATGAGTATGTTCTGTTGACAGATGCAGGTGAACCTGAAACTTTTGAAGAAGCAGTAGAAGATAAGAATAGGAAGGAATGGTTTGATGCAATGCATGATGAGATGAAGTCATTGCATGACAATCACACCTTTGAGTTGGTGGCATTACCTGAGGGTAAAAGAGCTTTGAAGAACCGATGGGTTTACAGATTGAAGCAAGATGAGACGACTTCGCGTCCTCGATATAAAGCTAGATTGGTTGTTAAAGGCTTCAATCAGAAAAAGGGAATTGACTATGATGAGATCTTCTCACCAGTTGTAAAAATGTCTTCAATTCGAGTTGTTTTGAGTTTAGCAGCTAGCCTTGATCTCGAGGTTGAGCAGATGGACGTGAAGACCGCTTTCCTTCATGGTGACTTGGAGGAAGACATATACATGGAGCAGCCTGAAGGTTTTCAGGTAAAAGGTAAAGAGAATTATGTTTGCAAACTGAAGAAAAGCTTGTATGGCTTAAAGCAGGCGCCGAGGCAATGGTATAGAAAATTTGAGTCTTTTATGGGGGAGCAATCCTATAAGAAGACTACTTCTGATCATTGTGTATTTGTGCAGAAATTCTCTGAAGGTGATTTTATTATCTTATTGCTCTATGTTGATGACATGTTGATTGTTGGTCAGAATACTTCTAGGATTGACAGGTTAAAGCAAGATTTGAACAAGTCTTTTTCAATGAAAGACTTGGGGCCGGCTAAGCAGATTCTTGGTATGAGGATCACTCGCGACAGACAGGCGAAGAGATTATGGTTATCTCAAGAGAAGTACATAGAGAAAGTACTTCAAAGGTTCAAAATGGACAAAGCTAAAGTTGTAAGTACACCTCTTGCTACGCACTTTAAGCTTAGTCATAAACAATGTCCGTCAACTGAGAAAGATCTGAAAGAGATGGAAAAAGTTCCTTATGCTTCTGCAGTGGGTAGTCTGATGTATGCAATGGTTTGCACAAGACCAGATATAGCTCATGCAGTTGGAGTGGTTAGCCGTTTTATGTCAAATCCAGGTAGAGAACACTGGAATGCATTGAAGTGGATATTGAGATATCTCCGAGGCACTTCTAGTTTGAGACTTTCATTTGGGAGTGATAAGCCGATTCTTGTTGGATATACTGATTCTGACATGGCAGGTGATATTGACACAAGGAAATCTACTTCGGGTTATCTGATTACTTTCTCAGGGGGAGCTGTGGCTTGGCAGTCAAGGTTGCAAAAATGTGTTGCCTTGTCGACGACAGAGGCAGAGTTCATCGCAGCAACTGAAGCATGTAAGGAATTGCTTTGGATGAAAGAGTTCACGCAGGAACTTGGTTTCAGTCAAGAGAGGTATGTTTTACTTTGTGATAATCAAAGTGCTATACATCTTGCAAAGAATTCCACTTTTCATGCCAGGTCAAAGCATATTGATGTGAGGTATCACTGGATACGAGAAACTCTGGAATCCAAAGGGTTAGAACTTGAGAAAGTACACACAGAAGATAATGCTTCAGATATGATGACGAAGGCTCTCACTAGAGAGAAGTATGAATTTTGTCGGCGTCAGGCCGGCATGGATTTCTGATGAATTCTTTTGTGTCGAGATCTCCCTTAATGGGCTGGAGGGGGAGATTTGTTGGGCTTTGGGCCCAATCCAGCCCATTAGGTTGTTAAAAACCTAGGGCAGCAGCAGCAACACGGTAGAACACACACGAGAGAGAAAGAGAGAGAGCAGCCACCGAGAGGACAAAGAGCAAAAACGCAGAAAAATACTGCAGTTTTTCTGGGCGTCCATCTGAGATCAAATCGACGATCGGAGGTCTTCCCGTGGTCCGATTGGACTGAAATTTTGACAGCATCTTCAAGACTCGTTGTTCTTGATTCTGTACGGTTGAATCGTGATTTCAAGGTATTTACTGTAGCTGTTCGTGGGTATTTCGGGACTGCATATTTTGGGGGTGATTTTCATCCGGTTCTCTCGTCTACGGTGTTGTTGCTGCTTGATCTCCACTTATAGCTTTGGGATTTTATTGTCGTTGTATTCAGCGAGTTTGTATACCCAAACGATTGATATATAGTGGAGATTCGGGTAGACTCCGTGAGCGGTCTCGTGGTTTTTATCCTTCGCATTGAAGGGGTTTTCCACGTAAAAATTCTGGTGTTATTTTTCTTTCAATTCGCATATTTCCATTGGTTAGCTCGAATCGGTTTCTCACAGGTTTAGTCAAAGGGGGAAAGTTATATCCGCTGCTTGTCTGTTTTTCCCAACACTTTGCGCTTGGGGCAATGACGCGGCTAGTGAGGTTCTAACCGAGGCGCGTCTATTGCTGGTTGAAAACTATTTCCAAACCCCCTCTTTGGCCTGAGTTCAAACTCAGGCCATTGAGAATTTCTGGAAGGGCTACCTTTTAGGGTATAGCCCTACAATTCCAAGTTCAAAACTTCACTGGTACGATTGGTATCTGCGTGAGTTGTTGTTGGAATGCTTTCTTCGTAATTGTCCACAGATATATTTTGCTAGGTCAGTAAAAACCCAAATTTCCTTCACAAATCACATTTAAAATCGAGATTAGTAAAATCTTCAATGGTTGATGTCCAAGATGGAATGTCGCCAAGCACTTGCAGTGTTGTTGCCGACAACTATGGCGAGGTAGTTGGACGGGAGCTTCTTCAAGTTGAGAACGAGTCAGGAGAAGGAGATGGAATTTGACGGTGAAGGTAGGAGATGGAAGGAGATGGATTTGGCCGAGTTCTGGTGCACTACGGTGCTACTATTTATCGCGATTCAATTTTTGGGGTTTGAAGTTTGGGATCATTGTTAAAACAGTCAATTGTTTAGACCTGCCCAGAAATTTCGGTTTGGGTTGAGGTCGATTCAGTCCGGGTATTATTGAACTCCTGGATGTGCATCAAAACATGTCAATGGACCGAACAATGTGCAATTCTCTCATACAGGCATTTCATTAAATATGTACAGAAAAAGATGGGTACGAGTGACCTGATTGATATTCGAGATAAAATTACAATTTCGGCAAATTAAAAAAAACAAAAAAAACAAAAAAGGGAGCTTTCCTGGTGCCAGGTGATTGTAATGCAACGAGCAAAAGAGAAGCACCATTTTAGAGTATGTATAATGTGTGCCTGTGTATTGGAAAATGGAAGTTATGCAGATCACAGCGATGAAGCATCTTAGCTAAGTCCTCTAAGTTCATTAGATTCAAATCCAGATGCTCCGGCAAGCTCTGACAATTCTTGCTCTCCGCTCAAAACCTGCAATGAATGAATTTTGGTGAGAACTCCTCTATGCTCCACTCACCCACAATTAGATAGACAGGACGAGTTTCTGTGAAGTATATCCTCTTCTATAAATTGCAAAGAGTATAGTCCTGACTTAAATTCTAAACTTCAGACATATTAAGTGAGATCAATTTGAAGAAGATGCAGCAGTCGAGTTTCTTTACTGACAACACCATGGACCCAAAGGATAAGACTAGACATGGCCATTTGGGCCCGTGGACCCGGAACCGGTCCTGAACCGGCCCATTGACCGGGCCCGCGGGCCCGAATCGGAACCAGCCTTCAAGGGCCGGTTCCGGTTCCGAAGCGGACAAAAAAAAAGGGGGGGTGCGTGGCGTGGGGGGCAGTGGGCCCCCGCCCCCCCCCCCCCTCGGGAAGAGCCCACGGCTCTTCCCCAACGAGCCAAGGACCGTTGGCCTCGGCCCGCTGCGAATTTTCCTTTAAAAAAAAAACTCTATAAAAACCTCACAATCCATCTTTATTTTTCTCACAATTTCTCTCAATTCTCTCCAATATTCTCAAGTCTCAACTCTCAAGTCAAATTCTCTCGATCTGATATTCTCTCTGAATTCCGTCTCAATTCTTTGAATCAACTTTCCGATTAATTCTCTAAAAAAATGGCAAGTGGAAGCAGAAATACTAGAAAGGGAAAGAGCCCGATGGAGATGGGAGAATCCGATTTTCCTGTTCATGAATATGATCCTCGTGAATATGCATGTTGGGAAGACGACGATGTTCCCAATCCCGACGTCGAGCACGTCGCAACGCAAGAAAGTCTTTATCCTCCTACTGCCACTACCACTACCACTGATGTCGAAGGATCGTCGATACCAAATGAGCCGGCACGGAAGAGCCGAGAACCCGACTTATGGCTACACTTTGACAAAGTGTGGAATGAAAATGAAGGTAAATTTGACATAAGCTGTAAATATTGTCCGCAAAAATATAAACTTGGTAAAGGAGATGGCTATGGAACATTTTGTCGGCATTTGACGAAAAAACTTCCAACGCAAGTGGGGATCGACACTAGCCAACAACAAATTTCCGGGTTCGCCAATCCTAACCCTCATCCTTTATTCCGTTTCACTAATACACTTTATAAAGAAACATTAGCTCAATATGTTTCCCTTAAACATGCTCCGTTTAATACTGGTGAAAATTTTAATTTTAGATATTTGGTAAACACTGCGCTGGTTCCACAAGCACAATCTGTTCCGAAAACTACTCTTAAACGCGAATTTAAACGAGTTTATAAAGATCGAAAAAATAAATTGAAAACGTTTTTTGAAGAATTCAAAGGACGTGTACATATAGGTAGTGATATTTGGAGTGATTCTTGAAATATTAATTCTTATATGTGTGTCACGTGCCATTGGATAGGTGATGATCGTGTTATTCAAAAAAGACTTCTTGCATTTCGAGTTTTTCCTGAAAGGCATACGGCCCATAATATTTATAGAATAATTAGACAAGTTTTAGAAGAATATGGCTTGATTAATAAAGTTTTTTCAATTGATTTTGATAATGCCGCCGCAAATACTGCTTCCATTCCCGAGTTAGAAAAAATGTGTAAACCCTCTTTTGGCGGACAATTTTTTCACATTAGATGTGCTTGTCATGTTTTGAATTTATGTGTTCAAGATGGTTTACGAATTCTTGTAACTTCTCTCCACCCAATAAATAGTGCAATTAGATTTTTATGGAGCCGCCCTCAACTTATGAAAGCGTGGGGAAAATTTTGTAAAGAAAATAGGAGAACGGCAAGAAGGTTTCCAAAAGATGTTCCGACTCGTTGGAATTCTACCTACGAGATGCTTCTACAAACTTTTGATTACAAAGATTTATTATGTTCATTTATTTCAAATACTGTTCCCGATATTGCTTTACTTCCGCAACATTGGGACGTTTGTAAAAAAAATTTAGATTGTTTGAAATTTTTTAATGATGCTACTAAAACTTTATCTGGTATTTATTATCCTACTACGCATTTATTTTTAATAGAGTGCGTTAGTATTGCTAATGTTTTTAATGCATATGAAAAAGATACTAACTTAGCTTCGAGTATTTTAGTAATGCGAGAAAAATGATTGCATTATTATTTGAACATTCCTCTTGTCTATTTAGTTGGTATTGTTTTCGATCCACGTACTAAATTAGATGGTTTATTAGATTATCTGACTGCTTATTATTATGATTGTTTACATTTGGATGAAGTAATAAATATTTCAATTATACAAGTAGATGTTAAAGAAGCTATAGTAGCATTATATAATGAATTTTGTAATAGATATGGTTTAAGCGACAGTGGATATGAATCTGCCCAGCATATTGTCTCAGAAAGTGATGCAGGTATTTCACTACTTAGTAGATGGTATAAAATGCTCAAGACTAGGCAAAAAAAACATAAATGGACTTCAACAGGTAGTATTTCCGAATTAGAAAACTATTTAACAATTTCTTTTGAGTTTAGCGATTCAGAAAACAACGCAGATTTCAAGATTCTTGAGTGGTGGAAGAATCATTCAACTCAATTTCCAGTTCTCTCCCTCATCGCGAACAAATATTAGCGACCCCTTTTTCAACAGTGGCGGTTGAACAAGCATTTAGTGCTGGAGGATTAATTTTGGACCCTCGCCGTTCAAGATTAAGTCCGGAAAGTGTGGAGTGTCAAGCTTGTGTCGATGATTGGACAAAGGCTAAATTTCGCCAACAAGAGCTGGATCGAGAACACGAATTCTTCAGTGATTGTTGACACCTAATTTTATTATGATTTTTTTTATTATTTTATTTGATTTTATTTTATTTATTTGTCATTGCATAAAAATGAGAATTGGTCCTAATTCTCACCAAAAAGAATTTTCATTCATAACGTATTTGATCCTTTATTCATGCATTGCGTTCGCATAATTGAGTTGAAATCGAGAATGAATGAGAGGTAGACGCAGTCCTGGCAAAGATAGGATCGACGCTCTCGGTAGAATTCGGATTTGCATTTTGCACCACGGGGACGCTGAGTCGAACTTGAATATATGAAAAAATGGGATAAGCCATCGGGCAAGGGAAAGGACAAGCTCCTTTGGCAAAAGAAAAGCATTCATGCGCCACCGACAACAGGGATTGGGAGACAATTCAATAAAGGTGAAAGCTCGTGGGGGTGCAAGGATGAGCTGGTGGGGTTTCTTAAATGAGACAATGGGGAGTAAATAAATAAAAGGGAAGCCATTAGGGAATAAGATAGGAAAAAGAAAAAAAAAAAAAGAAGAGAGTGCAGGGGGTGGTTTTTAGAGAGGGGGCGGCTACTGGGGACGTAAAAAGAAAGAGAAGAGAAAAACGGAGGAAGGAGATACGAAGAAAAATGGAGAGATCGCTAAAAAGTGGGGGATGCTCTTCATTTTTTTTACCGAGAAGGAGAGGAGGACGCCGGTAGCCGCACCTCCAGTATCCATATTTTCGTCGTTCGTGGTAGGCTTCCTCATTACTTCTCAGCTAGGTAAGGCTCGCTTGAGGTTTCGACCCCTCTTCCGTTTTACCTCACCTGCAATACTGAGTTCGTTTGATAAATCTGCGACTTGTATTCCTTGGCCATGGAATGGAACCTGTGCGTTCTTCTCTCTTTCCTTTTGCTTCGCGTCGTTACATGACCTTGCTCCGTCCCGTACCTGAGCCGCACTCGTTTAGTCTTCTTCGGTTCTGTTTTCACGTCCATCTGATCACGTTTTGGGCCTATGGAGGTGTCGAGGGTCATCAAGGCATCTCTCGGTAAAAGAAAATAAACCAACAGGAAGGACAGAAGTAAATGTTCTCTAGAGGGAGGGAGAGTTTAGCTTTAGTAAAAAACAAAAAAAAAAGAGAATAGAAGAAGAGTGCTCGGGGCGAAGCTCGCGTGAATGCATCCAGGGCCTTAAAGTCGGGGCTGGTCAGCTTCGAGGCCGGAGTTGGGCTTCGACGCCGGCAGTAGTCGTTGATGGTGGAAGTCGGTCGACGGCGGCCAGATGCGAGGCCAGCAAAGGTGGTGGCCAACGTCGACGAGCGTTGAGGATCGCGATCGTCGAAGACCTCTATTATTAGGAGTTGGTGTGAAGAGTTCTCGGCGATAAGAGGCAATCACCGGTAGCGTTACGTCGACTTCGGCCGTCGAAGTCGTCGGCTTATGGCAGAGTCGACATTGATGGACGTCAAGGGAAAGCTCTGCAGAAGGCTTTCGTGAAAGAAAGAAGTCCCATGAAGAAGATAACATAAAGAAAAGAGATGAGTAAAAAAAATAATAAAAAATTTAAAAACGTGAATGATGAGGATGAGTGGGTGTACGTAGGATTTATTCCACTTGAGCTTGTGTTGGCATATGGGTTTACTAAAAAAATCTGATCACATTCTGGGCCTTTAGAGGAAAGAATGGAAAAAAGATTGGCCTAGTGGAGATTGGAGTAATATTGGGTTTTAGAATAGAAGTGGGCCTTTCTTGTTTTAACTTTCATGTGGGCTTCATGTCCCCCCTAGCCCGCGGCTTTAGAAGGGTTGGGTTAAGAAGCCCAATCCGAATAATTATTTTCGGAATTAATAAAAAAGTAATAATAAATTCAAAAATTCAATAAAAAATAGAAAATCATAAAAAAAAAACTCATAAAAAATTCTAAAAAATCTAAAAATTCTAAAAAATTCCAGAAAATAGGAAATGGCCACAATCAACTGGCCATGGCTCATCCCGGGTGTTTTGAACCCGATCCTTCTTAAAATGACGATTTCGCCCTTCGGGCGAATCGTCTTCCAAAAATTGAAGAAAATCAAGAAATTCCAAAAAAAATTCCCAAAAATGGGAAATGGCCACAATCAACTGGCCATGGAATATTTTGGGTAATTCGATATCCAAGTCTCCTAAAAATTGACGATTTTGCCCTTCGGACCAGTCGTTTCCAGTCTTCCCGTTTTACCCCAGTCTGAAATCACACCTTCTCTAAGCCCTTATGGCTATACTAGGAAGCTGTTGATTTGAATTGGTGTGCATTGATGTGATTTATTTACGTATTTGATTGCTCTTTCACTTAAATTGATTGTGATTGATAGGAACAGTCTTCCGATCTGCATGAAACCCTGAATTAAGCCCACCTCACCTAAAATTGCGCCTGCATGAACTCTTAGCTAGGAAAATCACTCGCGTTAGGTACCGAAAGGGCGTTGGTAATGACACCAGCGTAACCAAGTCCCCGAACCCAAAATCTCTGGTTCCGTAGAACTGATCGATCTCTCCCAATCGGTCAGTAAGGTTTCCGGTCTACCCTCCAAGAAAGACCGGGTGGCGACTCCAAATGCATGCACAAGTTGCACGTGCCACTATGACCACACTGAAGGTCGAAAGCGATCGACTCTTATCGTCGAACCAATTAAAAGAAAACTCCCGCCGCGATTTGGTATGGGCCTGGGAGGGCCCGCGCTGATCCAAGGCCCACGAGGCCCGCGATCGGTAATCCATTAGCCGCGTCCGCCTTCGGACGGGTCGCGACAGCTGGCGACTCCACTGGGGACTTTGTTCTAGAACCTATGGTTCTAGACCTCAAGTGGACTTAGGCCGTAATTAAAACGCTGAGTGATTTTTCTAACCCTGCAGGCGCTCTTGAAGGTGAGGTAAGTCCGCTTACGATAGGTGTTATATGTTTTGCAGATTGGAGAAATAAGGGGTGTAGTCCGTGATTAACATTGTCTTATGCAGGTTGGCGTAGGAATGTATGTTGTGTGGATGATTTGAAGCGCTGATTGATAAACTGTTGTGCATGACTTGCATCGTGATGATCACGACACATGGACACACACAACCGCGCCTAAAACCCTGGGCGCCGCCTTTAGGAACACAATAGAAGGAATTGAAAATGGAATCTCCGTGAGGAAAAACACGGGGTAATCCACTTTTCAATTCCGCTCACTTCGAACTATGGATCGAGTCCCAATGCAACGATAGCTGTGCAATGGAATCGGCTCTTTCTAGAACTCGAAGTGGGAACCTTAACCTTAGGTGCCAAGCCCTCTGATTTTTAGAAGTTCACCATAACTTGTCTCATGCGCATGTCTTTGGGCGGTTGGTACACCTAAAACCGCACATAAGTCGACGAGTTTGGTTGGTAAGACTCTCTATACCTCGAATCTATTACAGTTCATATAAATATAGGCATTTCATTCATTGCATTCTGGTGATTAGATTAAATGCCATTTCAAGGATAGATGTGTGTGTTTTTCCCAAACGTCCTTGATAGAAGACGAAGAGGATGATATCCCATGACAAGCACCGAGTGAGCAACAAAGGAGCCTACTATGGACATTATTGAGATATCGTCCAATGAAGATGACGAGTTGGGGCAAGTGATCCGGAAGTCACAGATCGAACTTGGGGCATCCTTAAACGTTAGGATCACATTCCTTTGTTTCATTTTCCATTACTAGTCCTCTTGTATAGGGTTTATTTTTATCGAGGCTTTCTCTATCTCACCCCTTAGAGTGATTGTATTAGGGATCTATTGGTGTATACATTTAGATGGAACTTGGTTGTATTTCTTTTGACAGGTCATGGGAATGTGATAGTGGCATTTTCTCTAATCATTCGAATACTCCCAAGTCAAGTTTATAATTCCTTTAGAGGAAATTAAAATTGGAAATCTTGCACGACCTTTTTGGTCGTATAGGGTAATCCAACCCCAATTTCGCTAGAAGGAATTATACACTTGAATTGGTCCATGCATGTTTTACGTCGCTGGTAATCCACGATAATTGATCGAGAATATCGGCGTTGTTTTGAATTTAATGACGAGATAGATGTCCAAATTACTCTCGTCCTTAATAAAACGGCCTTGATTTGGATGCCGTATCTTCAATTAAATTTAAAACACGTTATTATGCCTCGCACTTTTGAGTAATTCGTTCCTCTCGAAATTGATCAAAAGCGATTATTGTGAATTACATTCCTTTCAATAGTATGCTTTCTTTCGAGGAATATTGATAAAAACTTTTCACGCAGGATTAAAACCCTTGTAAAAGTTCTTGTCCTTATTAATCATGGGCAAGCATAGGATTGAAAGGGGTTTTTGATTTCTTTTTCAAATTATTCCTTCTGATTCTGTCTTTTTATTTGCAGATGAAAAACAAGTAGTATAGAGAAATCTTTTCTTGGACAAATCTGCAACTATTCTTCCATCTGATCATGAGCGAGTTATAAAATCAGGACGTATTTGTTCGGCTTATTGCTATTATGGTTCGGCTCACTCAAGTTGAAGATGTTTGGATGCTCGAAGAAATGAACCATACAGAAGTTAAAACACACACACGAGAACTTTCATTTATTTTGCTCAGCGGAGGGTTTTCAGAAGCAGGTCATACAAGTCGGGGTGGAAAAGTAAAGCCAAAGTGAGCCCTAATTAACGACACAAAGGATCCCAACTGACCCTCCATGTTATTAATGCTCTGCTCATACTCCCAGCTCCGCATGTTGTGGTCGGCAAGCCTGAGGAGAAGACTTCTGCATTCTCCCTTAACTTCGGCGACCTTGGCCTCGTGTTCTTCGGTGACTACTTCCAGGTCCCGAACCAGTCCATTCCCGCGAGCTATGTCCTCGGTTATCTTGTCGAGCCGTTCTTCCTGCCAGTCGCTCTGAAGCCTCAACAGGACGTTGCGGCGGTCATGCTCGCCGGTGGTCAGGGATATGGCCAATTGATCCACCAGATTTCTCCTCTCGCGAAGCAACGTCGCGACCCGCTCATTAGCAAACTCGACGGCCTTTTTGTAACTATCAACCAGATAGTTGGTCAGCACCAAATGATCAGATCGATCCTCATAACGAGCCCGCAAGACGCGAGCCACCAGAACCTCCCGATTAGCAACACGATAGGCCTCTAAGGAGTGTGCAAAGAGAGTCGGGAAAGTTCTATATTCCCTCCCCAGTGTAGTACCTTCGAGAGAAGTGGTATCAAGGTCCTCGAGCAGGACACAGATTGCATCCTCGGTTGCAGAATGATCGGTTATGTGCGCGTAACCGCGACCCAGTAGGTTATAAAGCTTTTCCCACTGGGCCAAGACATCAGTTGAAAAAGTGCGTACGGGAGAGGAGGCCATTTGCGTTGGGTTGGCTTGAGAATAAGACGAGTTTAACAGAGAGATTATAAGGAAGAAGCTGATTATGCGAGAACGTTAACCTTCCATACATTAATTCCTCATTTTATAGCAACTCGAGGATGATGAAGGGTCTCAGTAATAATGCTGGTGGAGCCCAGTTAGGGGGTAAAGCAGGAGGTCCCCTCACGAGAACCATTGGATTCGTTTCGGTCCGCGATTTCCGGCTCATCAATTAAAAGATGTAAAAGATTTGTCGGGATCACCATTATTAGAGTTAGGTGGGAGGAAAACGCAACTATCGAAGAGAGCCCTAACAGGGTTTGGCAGTCCCATCACGTTGAAAAGCTAAGCGAGAAATTCAAGGTCTTGAGGGGGAACGTTTGCCTAATGATGCTTGAAGAGCGTCTCCTGAACATGCAAAGTCACTCGAAGAAAACTTTATAGGGAGTGAGCATACAGGAGAGAGTGGAGAACTCTGAGTGGGCAAGAACCAATCAAACATTTCTCAATCCAACATATTTAAGAGGTTACTGTCAGCTGCTAGAGGCGACTGACTCAAAAATCTCAGAAATTGAACCACAGAGGGATCTCGAAGATTCCAAGATCAAGTCTAACGCCAAAACCATGGAGCCCAACACTTCTGGCAACGGAAATCAAGATCAAGGCGACGACGACAACGACATCCACAATGCTCAACTCGGGAAAAGAAGACGTCATCACCAATACTCTCAGGAGGAAACCCAAATGCTGGAAACCCTTTTTAGTAAAAGCCATTACATGAAAAAGAAGTGGAGAATTGAATTGAGCCGGGAGTTGGGGATTAATCAATCGAGGATCCAGTTTTGGTTTCAAAATAGGAGATCCAAATCGAGGGCTCAACGCAAACGTCAGGTGGTCGAGATTTTAAAGGAAGAAAATCAAAAGCTGCGAACAGAAAACATGAGGTATGAAAAAGCTCTCAATATCACCGTTTGCCCTCATTGCGATAACCTCGTCGCCCTCGGTAAGATATTCCCCGATAAGCCTCACGCGATGATTGAAGACGTTCATTTACCACCCTACTCCCTCGGGGCATCTCCTGCTCAACCAGATTTTGCCGGAGTCACGCATGAGCAGGATGATCCTACGAAGATGATACAAATGCCTCCTGGGGGATGGGATTTGCATCGCTTTGATTGGAGTTACAGTTTCAAGGAGCTGGATGTTACCGCCGACCAGCTCAAAGCATATCAGCCTCATGCACAACAATTTTCGATAGGGTCGGGTCCTGCTGGAGATGAGTTAATCAGTCGTCAAGCCATCGATGCAATTTTGGGCCACGATAAGAGGAGGTTCGCTTGGCCCCCTGAACTGCATTCCAGATTCCTAGATGTGGTTCACCAAATGGGGATCGACTCAGCAACTCCGACGCGCATATTTAAGGCCATGAATGTACCGGGGCTTAGTAAGGAGCTGGTCAGGAATCACCTTGCTGCCTACAGAAAGCTATTAAGACAACGTCGAGCGGAGCTAAACCGGGAGGAATCCGTCTCGAGCTCAAAAGCTAGGGGCGACCGCCATTGTAATGCTCAGGCATCAAGAGATACCCGGCCAAATCTAAGCATCAATCAAGCTAGCAACCCGACCACCGGCAAACTGAAAGCTGATCAGAATGTCCTCCCAGGCCATTTCAACACTTCTCAAGAGCGCGTGCCACAAGTACAGCGAGTGCGCACTCCTCCATTCGAGCAGCAGTCGGCTGGTGCTCTGCCTGCCGCTGGTCAACCCACGACAGACGATTTCTTTGATGAGGGGCTCGATGCCTTGTTCAATCAGTGGGAAGCTGGCATGCTTGGACAGCCATGATCTAGCACTTGACTCGGGGCACGATGGGTCGGTCACCACGAACACCCATAGAAAGAAGAACATGTTCACGAGTAGATCACTCATTTTATCCGTTGTAAAGTTCCTACGGGAACATTTTTCTTTAATGACTATAGTTAATTCTATATTAAAACCAACGCTATCGACGAACATCGTCACGCTCAGTTGTGATGATCCCTTGTTAGATTAAGTCTGAAACCAGAGACGGTCTTTAAAATTTTGAGTGGCCACGAACTCATTCCTCACCAAGCGCCCGGGATGCTGAAATGAAGAGTAACAGCATGCACAGGGAAAATGCCACTTTCGTTTGAACGATGAAAAGGGGTTGAGAGAAGATCATAGCGTTAATGGAGCTAAATGAATTAAACGGAGTCATTAATTGCGGGTCCACCGCTGCTCCCCACGTTCTCGGGCCTAGCAAATCATAAAAGGCGCCGAAAGATTGTAGACCCACCACTTTGAAGACTGAACTAGGGGACGAGCGCAATACTCGATGAAACCGAATCAATGCAAAAGAGTTTGTGATCCTATCACGAGGAAAAAGAAAGGGGAATACAGACGATGAGTAATTACAGGGTCTCGGGAGGAGCGCTTGCTTGCTGGCCTTCATATGCAGCCTGAAGGATGGTTCTAGGACACGCACAATCACTTGAGAAAATTTCTAGAGTGAGCAAACACGTAAGAGCGAATAGAGAAAGCTGAGTGAACTAGATCAGCCCGAGATACTCCGATCCATCATGTTTAAAAGCTATTCCCATCTGCTAGAAACGCCCGACCTGGACATTTCTGAGCACGAACTGCTGGGAGACTTTGAAGATCCTGGAGCTGAATACTGCCCGAAAGCCATGGAGACTGACTCCTCTAGCGATGAAATTCTAAGTTTCAGCTACGAAGAAGGAGTATACAATGATGACCGGAGTCGGAAAAGGAAGCAACTACAACGCCACACTCCAGGCCAAATCCGAGAGCTCGAAGCTTTCTTCAATGAATGCCCCACTCCAAGCAAACGACAGAAAATGGAGTTGAGCCGAAAAATAGGATTGGAGCTTTCGAAGGTCAAGTTTTGGTTTGCCAACAAACGAACCCGGGTGAAACAGCAATACGCAGACCATGAGTTACTGGTCCTGAAGGAGGAGAATGAGAAGCTTCAAGCTGAAAGCGCGAGATATAAGGAAGCTCTGACCAAGGCCACCTGCCTTAATTGTGGTAATCCTGTTGTCCTCGGCGAGGTGTTCCTCGATGAACCATCCCTGTTGACGAATAACGCTCAGCTATTACCGTATTCTCCACAGCATTTTCCGACACAGCCAGATACCGCCGGAGATCTGCATGAGCAAGTCAACACCATAGGATCAACACCAACATCCTCTGAGAAATGGGATATGAATCATCACAGGGGGAATTCTCTCAATGACGAACTCGCTGTCGCAGCCAGCCAATCCAAAGTCGGTGAGTCCCTCCCTGGACAACTTCTGAAACGACTAGATCCCGTAGAGAACAGCTACCGAAGTATTGACGATATTTTGGGTGATAAGAGAACAAGGTTTTACTGGACCTATGAGCTTCACACCAAATTTGTTGATGCAATTCGAGAACTGGGAGTTGATTCGGCCAGCCCACTGCGCATACTCGAGATTATGAATGTGCCGGGGCTCTCTAGAATTAACGTTGAGTCTCACCTCAAGTACTATAGGAGATTGCTAAGGGATGGAAGGATAGCGTTAAACCATCATAAAGCCAGTTGGAGCTCAAGTGCTGGGCAGAGTGACAACCATGATGATTGGAGAGCCAAGAGCACCCAACCGTGTTTCAGCAATGATGGGACTAGCAGTCGTGTCAGCGACTCCTCTAACCCAAATCAGAATGCTCCGCCGAGCTATCTCAATACTCCTCAGGAGTATATGCCACAGTTCCAGCACATAGAAACTCCTCAGTTTGAGCGCGAATCAGTCATTAATGCTGTCCCTGAAGCGGATCTGGCATCGGTAGAGAATGCACATATGAACCTGCCGGTCATCGGAGGAAGTTCCAATTCGAGGGGTCAAATTGCTCACGGCGAGAGCAAAGAGAGGAATCTCTCGCCTGCAGTCGACGACACCCAATCTGGGCACCAAGGGCTAGAAAGAACAGGTGATTTCCTTGATGAGGAGCTGGACACTTGGATCAATACTCTTCGGGAATGTATGTCTCAACCCCAACAGGGCAATGATGAAGGTTCCAGCTCAAAGACTCCAATCCCTCACAACGAAGGCAATGAAAGAAATCTGCCCCCAACAATCGTTGATACCCAACTTGAACATCAATGGCTCGAAGACCCGAGCAATTTCCTTGGCGATGAGTTCAATCTTTGGCTCGATCAATTTGGAGCCGGAGGACCATCGCAGTGGTGACGCGAGGCCGGTGATCAAACGTCTGATGCAAGGCATGGCTACTCGATGAAAAATGCTTCGAGAAAAGGGGTTGAATACTCCTATTGCATATGTTGTTGATCGCACTGTAAGGTTCCCACGGGAACATCTTTCATTAATATCTAGAACTAATTGCGCGTGAGTGTCAACATCACCCTTTGAGCATCTTCGAGCCGAAGGCCGTGGATTAATCACTTAATCCGGGGAGCAAGTTCCATGAACCATAATTATCACCCGCTGAGCATAATGGGATCTACCCCTTCAACACGAAATACGTTTGGCCGCGAAGCCACCTATTTGGTAAAACGATGTATCGTTCCTAAACGATCTTCAATCGAATACCGAAGTAATGTATTCTTTCTTTTCCTTCTCAGATGATAAACATGGACAAATCACTCAATGAGTCATGCGTTCAAATAGCAGAACAGACGCTGCCCAGCTGGGGGCAGATGAACCATTGATGTTACAAACACTCCAAGCATGGATAGGCGGATTTGATAGAGGTTGTTCATATCAATACGCAACATCAAAATGGGATGAAAATCAAGAGTAAAGTTGTATCGTCCCAATTTGTCTTGAATTTGGGAATATGAATTAACACTTATTTTTTATCCTTGACAGGGGAATCGCCTTGGAGACGAATAAGTTTTTACATCCCACATACTACCTGTTAGGGTGCATGAGAGTAGGATGTATCGTTTCAATTTTCGAAAAGTTCGTGAACATACAATGATATTCTTCTTTTACATTTTCAGGGATCTCCAGCCACGGTGGACAGGTAGGTATCCCTTTCCCCCAATCCATTGAAGATGTTAAACCAAAAAAAACACAGAGAGAAAAAGAAAAAGCTTTCAAAATCTGATATCTAGAAAAGACATGGAATTCTAACTTCATTGACATTCATGTTTTGAAACATGAGGTTGTCTGAACACGCATTGTGCACCATAAAATCCCCTTGACGGGTAAAATTTTTGGGAAAACGAAAGAGATTTTTCCAATCAAAAGTTGTTCAAAACTCTCAAAAGGATGTTTCCTCAAAAGAAAGGCAAGCTCAAATCCAAACACATCCTACATACACTTGAGAGATGAGTGGAGCGAATCAAATAGTAAAATCTGGACCTACTGAGGTAGGGACCATTCGCAGCGATTACATGGATTGGGACGACTGAGGCGTTCGTTTCATATCATAAACACTACAGGTGACCGTTGACAACCCACTTGAACGGCGATTTTCATTCTTAACCCTGTCAAGAACCACCCCACACCGGGGCAAAAAGGAAGTAAGTCCAGCAGCATCAGGAGAAAATGGTTAGAAATTTTCTTGCTCAGACTAACATTAATCTTTGTGTGTTGTTTATATGGTAATCCAAGTGCCATAGGATGATGAGAAGCATTCATTTCTCTATCCCACACACTGAATCCTTTGCATAGCCAAGTTGAGCCTGCAGAATCATTTCATAAACCCGTTGGTGATCATTGCACATTCCAAGACGGATGCAGTATCATTTCAGAAACGAGGGAGTTCAAGACCTAGGGTTTACGAAAAAAGCTACTAAGTCGATACTCAAGCGGGCTAAGAGCCAAATCATATATCTAGCGCAATTGCCAAGCATCTCACTTGCGACAAGGGATTAAAGAAGTCCCCAGCATCAAGAAAAAGCAAAGTGCCTGATAAAAGCAAGGCCGATGCTCGTGAAAATTGTTAAATTGACCCCCAATGAAGCCTCGTGGAGAAGAGCGAAAAACCTCTAAAGGAGCCAAATCCAAAAGGCTGCTCCTCGAATGCTATTAAGCACAGAACGAAAACATAGAGAGAGTCGGTCTTTGAATGCAACAAGAGACGCTCTCTAAAGAGCTGGTGCACACCTCAAAATCGGTTGCGCGCCTCAAAGACTGAAGATGCAGAATGGAAAAGACAGGTGACAAATTTGCAATAATCACCAATGTCAAACCCTTCGTAATTTCTGGGCCAAAAACAAGCATTTTTCGGTCCCCAATCCTACCAATGTTACAACCCTGAAACAGTCTTCTCTGACTAAGACACTTGGGTTAACATATAGCTTAGCTCGAAGAGGTACGAGCAAGACTATTTCTTTCTCATTTTGCAGGGTTCTCGACTTGTAAACCCGGAGCAGATGGTGAAAACTTTCATTCAGTGGCCTCGACTCCAAGCGGGTCCCCTTTGAAAACCAATATCCAAGCCCAACATTGCGGTCCCGTGGAAGACCTCCCGACCGATCAAAATGTATGCGCTGCGAATGAGCCTAAAACCTAGGCAAAGGTAAGTAGAGAATTGAGTGCATCCCCTATAAAAACAATTATCTCAAAACAGGTGAGAAGACCTCATTGTCGAGAAATATTCCAATTGATGTTTTGAGCAAACTCTTTTTGGAATCTTCAAATTGTTGGATCCAGATTTTCCGTGCAAGGGATTTGTGATCACATTTGCATGTTGCAAGAATGTTTTGGATAACCTCCGGCATCAAAATGCACATCTCATGACTAAAACTTAAGTCATAAAATTTTGTCAATTGGACAATTGCTGTCTTCTCAAAGATTACCAATATTTTCTTGGGGAAGCAAAGACCCTTTTTTTTTTTTTTTTTTTTTTTAAAAAGTCCTATCAGAAGTGGAGAACCCTCGTCATGAGACCCCTTTTTCAAAACTTAGGCAGTCTCATCGGACGTGGAGAACCCTCGTCATGAGACCCCTTTTCAAAATATCAAACAGTCTCATCGGACGTGGAGAACCCTCGTCATGAGACCCCTTTTAAAAAAATCAGGCAGTCTCATCGGACGTGGAGAACCCTCGTCATGAGACCCCTTTTCATAATTTAGGCAGTCTCATCGGACGTGGAGAACCCTCGTCATGAGCCCCCTTTTCAAAGCAAAACCATGGTAGAAACCGCCTGAAGGGTCAATCAAATGTAGAAACCGCCTGAAGGGTCAACTCAAAGGTAGAAACCGCCTGAAGGGTCAACTCAAAGGTAGAAACCGCCTGAAGGGTCAAACCAAGGTAGATACCGCCTGAAGGGTCAACACAAGGTAGAAACCGCCTGAAGGGTCAACTCAAGGTAGATACCGCCATAAGGATCAATCCCATGGTCCGATCCACCATACGGATCAAAACCTTGACTAATTCTAAATGTCGGAGAAGTCATTTTCCTAGGTAAGCCTTACTGTAGGTGAACCGCTTATGGTCTGATCCACCATACGGATCAAAATCCTTGGCAAATCCCGAAGCGTGGGATACGCCTTCCTTAGGTTCCTACCAGTTAGGAATCTCATAATGGTATGACCTACCATACAGGTCAGAGCTTAATCTCCCTAGGATAAAATGATGAGTCCTAGGTATCTTATTGAAACTCGTCGCCACCGGCAGCACCTGACAGGTGAGCTTCAGGTAAGCCTCTCTCACTCCGGCCCATGTTCGAATTGCAAGAGCAAATCAGGGATTAAATTGAGCATTCATAAAAAAAAAAAAAAAAAAAAAAAAAAAAAAAAGAAAAATTAGGGTTCCAATGTCATAGCATTTCTTTTCCCCAGTCGAGTCGGTCAAGATTCAGGTGTCATTTTGTCTCTGAAAGCAACCTCTGACGAGCTCACTCTCAAAGAGGGGCAGCTGTTCACACCTAATTTTATTATGATTTTTTTTATTATTTTATTTGATTTGATTTTATTTATTTGTCATTGCATAAAAATGAGAATTGGTCCTAATTCTCACCAAAAAGAATTTTCATTCATAACGTATTTGATCCTTTATTCATGCATTGCGTTCGCATAATTGAGTTGAAATCGAGAATGAATGAGAGGTAGACGCAGTCCTGGCAAAGATAGGATCGACGCTCTCGGTAGAATTCGGATTTGCATTTTGCACCACGGGGACGCTGAGTCGAACTTGAATATATGAAAAAATGGGATAAGCCATCGGGCAAGGGAAAGGACAAGCTCCTTTGGCAAAAGAAAAGCATTCATGCGCCACCGACAACAGGGATTGGGAGACAATTCAATAAAGGTGAAAGCTCGTGGGGGTGCAAGGATGAGCTGGTGGGGTTTCTTAAATGAGACAATGGGGAGTAAATAAATAAAAGGGAAGCCATTAGGGAATAAGATAGGAAAAAGAAAAAAAAAAGAAGAGAGTGCAGGGGGTGGTTTTTAGAGAGGGGGCGGCTACTGGGGACGTAAAAAGAAAGAGAAGAGAAAAACGGAGGAAGGAGATACGAAGAAAAATGGAGAGATCGCTAAAAAGTGGGGGATGCTCTTCATTTTTTTTACCGAGAAGGAGAGGAGGACGCCGGTAGCCGCACCTCCAGTATCCATATTTTCGTCGTTCGTGGTAGGCTTCCTCATTACTTCTCAGCTAGGTAAGGCTCGCTTGAGGTTTCGACCCCTCTTCCGTTTTACCTCACCTGCAATACTGAGTTCGTTTGATAAATCTGCGACTTGTATTCCTTGGCCATGGAATGGAACCTGTGCGTTCTTCTCTCTTTCCTTTTGCTTCGCGTCGTTACATGACCTTGCTCCGTCCCGTACCTGAGCCGCACTCGTTTAGTCTTCTTCGGTTCTGTTTTCACGTCCATCTGATCACGTTTTGGGCCTGTGGAGGTGTCGAGGGTCATCAAGGCATCTCTCGGTAAAAGAAAATAAACCAACAGGAAGGACAGAAGTAAATGTTCTCTAGAGGGAGGGAGAGTTTAGCTTTAGTAAAAAACAAAAAAAAAAAAGAGAATAGAAGAAGAGTGCTCGGGGCGAAGCTCGCGTGAATGCATCCAGGGCCTTAAAGTCGGGGCTGGTCAGCTTCGAGGCCGGAGTTGGGCTTCGACGCCGGCAGTAGTCGTTGATGGTGGAAGTCGGTCGACGGCGGCCAGATGCGAGGCCAGCAAAGGTGGTGGCCAACGTCGACGAGCGTTGAGGATCGCGATCGTCGAAGACCTCTATTATTAGGCGTTGGTGTGAAGAGTTCTCGGCGATAAGAGGCAATCACCGGTAGCGTTACGTCGACTTCGGCCGTCGAAGTCGTCGGCTTATGGCAGAGTCGACATTGATGGACGTCAAGGGAAAGCTCTGCAGAAGGCTTTCGTGAAAGAAAGAAGTCCCATGAAGAAGATAACATAAAGAAAAGAGATGAGTAAAAAAAATAATAAAAAATTTAAAAACGTGAATGATGAGGATGAGTGGGTGTACGTAGGATTTATTCCACTTGAGCTTGTGTTGGCATATGGGTTTACTAAAAAAATCTGATCACATTCTGGGCCTTTAGAGGAAAGAATGGAAAAAAGATTGGCCTAGTGGAGATTGGAGTAATATTGGGTTTTAGAATAGAAGTGGGCCTTTCTTGTTTTAACTATCATGTGGGCTTCATGTCCCCCCTAGCCCGCGGCTTTAGAAGGGTTGGGTTAAGAAGCCCAATCCGAATAATTATTTTCGGAATTAATAAAAAAGTAATAATAAATTCAAAAATTCAATAAAAAATAGAAAATCATAAAAAAAAACTCATAAAAAATTCTAAAAAATCTAAAAATTCTAAAAAATTCCAGAAAATAGGAAATGGCCACAATCAACTGGCCATGGCTCATCCCGGGTGTTTTGAACCCGATCCTTCTTAAAATGACGATTTCGCCCTTCGGGCGAATCGTCTTCCAAAAATTGAAGAAAATCAAGAAATTCCAAAAAAAATTCCCAAAAATGGGAAATGGCCACAATCAACTGGCCATGGAATATTTTGGGTAATTCGATATCCAAGTCTCCTAAAAATTGACGATTTTGCCCTTCGGACCAGTCGTTTCCAGTCTTCCCGTTTTACCCCAATCTGAAATCACACCTTCTCTAAGCCCTTATGGCTATACTAGGAAGCTGTTGATTTGAATTGGTGTGCATTGATGTGATTTATTTACGTATTTGATTGCTCTTTCACTTAAATTGATTGTGATTGATAGGAACAGTCTTCCGATCTGCATGAAACCCTGAATTAAGCCCACCTCACCTAAAATTGCGCCTGCATGAACTCTTAGCTAGGAAAATCACTCGCGTTAGGTACCGAAAGGGCGTTGGTAATGACACCAGCGTAACCAAGTCCCCGAACCCAAAATCTCTGGTTCCGTAGAACTGATCGATCTCTCCCAATCGGTCAGTAAGGTTTCCGGTCTACCCTCCAAGAAAGACCGGTGGCGACTCCAAATGCATGCACAAGTTGCACGTGCCACTACGACCACACTGAAGGTCGAAAGCGATCGACTCTTATCGTCGAACCAATTAAAAGAAAACTCCCGCCGCGATTTGGTATGGGCCTGGGAGGGCCCGCGCTGATCCAAGGCCCACGAGGCCCGCGATCGGTAATCCATTAGCCGCGTCCGCCTTCGGACGGGTCGCGACAGTGATGACTGTGGAGATACTACCACCACCACAACGGGTAGCGACGATTAACGATGAGGTAAGTTGGGGGTTATCAAAGGTAAGAGAACTACATGAGCTTTGATTCTTCTATCCTCAAGAAGATATGTAGGCGCTTAATGATAATTCATTAAGTTCAAGCCCATTCATTCTCTCTTTTTTTTTTTCCAAATTTTATTACAATGTACAATTTAATCATAATTTGTAATTTATTAATTTTATTTTATTATTTTAAAAATAAAATTAAAAGTTCGGAACCGGAACCGGAACCGGCCATGTCTAGATAAGACAGGTCAAACAGATACTAAAGAGGACCAATTACCTGCTTTTGTTCCAAACAGTGAGAGCACCAAAAAGCACCACACATTTTTGCACCTATAGAGTGCAAATGCCTTGCAAGAGAAATAGCAAAAGTACTCGATGGTGTTGTAATCTCGGTTGTGAAAAATGGTATTTCCGTTTCAGCAAGGCTGCTCAAATAAAGAAAGAAGAGAAAGTAGCATCAGGCAAGCAAGGCTTTTCTGTTGCAACTCCATCCAAGAAACACAATATACCTCAACATTCGTAGGAGTGAATTGGCGTAAAAAAACGAGCCATTCAATTAACCAAAATATATCTACGACAAAAGGTGCAGATGGGCTGGAGACTAATGGACAATGTGTGGTTACCTTGAAGGGATTGATTGAGTAGTGCTATATGCAGTGCCCAGCGCAACTACCACCAAGCTCGCCATGCATAGCTGTAGTCCCATCGTCTTTTGTATCTCCTCAAACCCCATATCCTAAGTAGGCGATTGACAGCATCATTAGATCTTATTCCACAAACCACCAACTTAATCAATAGTACATGAAAGAGAATAGGAATTTTCATTGAGCATACCTTTATGGTGACGAAGAATAAACTAAATGACAATAAAGCTGACAATAGACAGTAAGAGCACGATGCTCCAGAGAATTTTGTGCTTAAAAGGTACAAGAAGTATGCACTAGCAGTTGCCATGGATGTTGTGATCCCAAGCAAAACCAAACGACCATTAGATTCCCCGAGTCCAAATGGCAAATCTTTTCCTGTCAACCTTAAGCCAAGAGCGGCAACAGTTCCATATGCAATCATTCCAATCAACGGAAGAGGAATGCCTGTCAAGGCGAGCATATCTCGTGATCAAAATCTTCTTTCAACAAAATTCCACGAGAATATTTAGATGCATTCCTAGTAATCCCTTCTCTCAAATTTCTGCTAAACTCGACTATCAAAACAAAGCAAAGCAATTGTGAAAATGGTGTTCTCTAAATTTCATAAAATCTACAGCATTTCATCGCGAGAAAATGAAGGAAACAAAGGGTATTGATAATTCTAGCAGTAGAGCGTCACTACACAGATCAAAAAGTGGAGACTGAAGAGAACACCAAAAACAGAAGCATAATCGCTGTTAAGCGCGTCAAGGCACCTGCCACCGCCGATGGGGCAAAACGCGTCTGAGTTTGTGAACTTGAGATACGTCAAGTACGGTAGATTGACTCTCTCTCCCAGAATGAGAGCTTCTTCTCTCCCATAATGGGAGTTTTTCTCTCCCTTCCATGGGAGTTGCCCCTCTCGTTTCTTATCTGAGAGTATCTCCACCTCGTCCAGTGCGACTCTTTCCTCCATCATTCCATCACCCCAAAACTTTGCGCTTCCACTTTCGTTGTAGCTCTGTAGTCTGCGTATTTAATCCGTATGCAGCAACCCAAAATACACACGTACAGATACACAAATCCATGTTCCATAGAGTTAAAGAATTTACATACCTTGTTTTGGATTCATCGTTCTTGATGCGGAATTACGAGAATCCAACGCTTAAGAGCTTCTCCTCTATGAACCCCCTTGATCACTGGCTTCAATGAGACGGCCCCTCACTATCGTTTCTGACGATTTCTATATGTGAGGTTATGTGGACATTAGGGTTTAGAGGAGGGACTTAAGCACTATTTATAGAGAATGAACCATACCCCCTCATCAAGGATAAGGATATCTCGGCCCATACTATCCAACACCATATCCTACTTGAATTAGAAAATAATATATCTCTTTCTTATTAGACCAAATAATAATTACAGTAACAATTAATAAAGCCCACAATTGAATATTAAAACAGAATATTCTGACATTCTCCCACTTAGGCTAAATTAATTGAAACTGTAATGTATATGCGCATCTTTATATTGGTCTAGAGATAATTCCCAACAGTCAATCCGATCTCATAAAGTCTTAAGTACCGGACCATGCCAGTAACTGCATCAGAAGACACAAGGCCATCCACAATCACAAATACTCTTAACTTTACTCATATGGATTTGATATGGTAGTATGGTAATCGGATAACATCTCAAATAACAGAGACACCTTATATGTTATCCTCCTTGTCAGTCATCATTCTCTCACTTTATGTGTCACGAAACCAGATGTGTCACGAAAGAACATCTTTACGGTTCCAACGAACTAACATATGTCTCACATTTATAGTTAACTATGCTTTACGTGTAACAAGACATATGCCTTTTGGCTAAAATAAATGCCCCAGCCATCACTCAAGGTTTACACAATTCCTTGAGATTTTCAACAGATATGCATTCAATATCACATTCAAAAAACTTCAAAGAATGTAAAAGTTCAATACATATCAAAATCATTACTAAAAGTAATATAACATTGTAAACTTTATTAGAGCAAAAACTAGAAAGCTCCCACTAAACAATGGCATCCCATGATGTTTCTAAGCCCATATTAATGACATGTCGTTCAAATACACAAAGGCGTAGACCTTTCGTCAGTGGATCAACAATCATAGCATCTGTAGTTATATGCTCTACTGCAACGTCACCATTCTGCACGAACTCCTTTATGGTCAAAAACTTGACCTCCATATGCTTAGACTCCTTGAGACCTCTATTGTTATTAATGAACAACACGGCAGAGTTATTGTCACAATACAACTGTATGGGTCTATCAATAAAGTCAAACACGGTCAACTCCCTAATGAGATTCCGGAGCCAAATAGCCTGAGTAGCAGCTGTAAAGCATGCTATAAACTCCGTTTGCATAGTGGAGGATGATACTGTTTTATGTTTCTCACTTTTCCATGATACTGCACCACCTACTAGCATAAAGACATACCCTGTTGTCGACTTTTTGTCATCCTCACAACCAGCATAATCTGAATCTGAATATCCCATTAGCTGCAAGTTCTGAACACATCTGTAAATCAGCATATAGTCTCTAGTTCTTTTTAAGTACCTCAAAACCTTCTTGGCAGCGATCCAGTGATCATGTCCTGGATTTGACTGATACCTGCCTAGAAGTCCTGTTGCAAAAGCAATGTCTGGCCTAGTACAAACTTGAGCATACATGATACTACCAAGTGCACTAGCATAAGGTACATCATTCATCTGTGCTTTCTCAATTTCTGAATGAGGACATTGTGAAAGACTCAATTTATCACCTTTGCAAACTGGAGCATTCCCAGGTTTGCACTCTTGCATATTGAATCTCTTTAGAACACGATCAATATAAGCCCTCTGAGATAAGCCCAATACCGATCCCTGTGGATCTCAATGCCAAGAACAAAAGATGCTTCACCTAGATCCTTCATGTCAAAATTTTGCGACAACATTCTTTTGGTCTCATGCATTAACCCAATGTCGCTACTAGCAAGCAAGATGTCATCAACATAAAGAACGAGAAAAATAAACTTTCTCTCACTGACCTTGCAGTATATACATTGATCTAGCTTGTTCTCAACAAAACCAAAAGAAGTAACAACACTATGAAACTTCAAATACCACTGTCTAGAGGCTTGCTTCAAACCATAGATAGACTTTTTCAATCTACAAACCAGATTACCTGTATCATCTGTTGTAAAACCTTCTGGTTGTGCCATATAAACTTGTTCATCAAGATTTCCATTCAGAAAAGCAGTTTTAACATCCATCTGGTGAAGCTCCATATCAAAATGAGCTACTAAAGCCATAATTACTCTAAAAGAGTCTTTAGAAGAAATTGGAGAAAAAGTTGATGCATAATCAATTCCTTCCCTCTGAGTAAATCCCTTAGCTACTAGTCTAACTTTAAATTTTTCAATCTTTCCTGTGGAGTCTCTTTTGGTCTTAAAGACCTATTTACAACCAACAGGTTTATAACCTTCAGGTAATTCAACAAGCTCCTAGACATCATTATGTTTCATAGACAACATCTCATCCTTCATTGCATCTAACCATAAATCAGATTGAGGACAATAAATTACTTCTGTATAAGTCACTGGATCAACAACACAACCACTATCATAATCCTGTTCTCCCAGATAAACTATATATTCTGGTGGTATAGCTGATCGTTTCTGTCTAATAGATCTCCTTACTTCATTCTGTTCCTGATAAGCTTGAGGAACTTCATCGGGAATTGCCTCAATAACAGGTTCTTGAGCCTCAACAGGTTCAATCTGTGGTACAGGAATTTCCTGAACTGTCTGTATAGGTATAGAAAAAGACATAGGAGTACTCACCGTGCTGTTATCCTCAATAGTCTGCGAACAATCACCCTTTTCTGCTACATCAAGCTCCAGGAACTTTGCTGTCTGTGAATCCACAATTCTCATTCCTCCATTGGGATTATAAAATCGATATCCCTTTGAATGATCTGGATAAGAGACAAAATAACATCGAGTGATTTTGGGATCCAACTTGCTCAAAGTTGGATTATACAATTTTACTTCTGCAGGACATCCCCAAACCTTTAGATGATTCAAGCTAGGCTTCCGTCCAGTCCACAATTCAAAAGGAGTAAGCGGTGCATATTTAGTAGGAACACGATTTAATATGTAAAGCGCCGTTTTCAAAGCCTCACCCCATAAAAAATCAAGTAAATTAGTTCTGCTAATCATGCTTCTTACCATATCCATAAGAGTACGATTACGTCTTTCAGCTACACCATTCTGTTCAGGACTACCGGGCATGGTAAACTGAGCCACAATCCAAGAATCCTCTAAGTACTTGGCGAATGGCCCTTTAAGCTGTCCAGCATCGCCATGTCGACCATAGTACTCACCGCCGCGGTCAGATCTGACAATTTTTATGACTTTCCCCAGCTGTTTCTCAACTTCAGTCCGGAAAATCTTGAACTTGTCAAGAGATTCAGACTTTCCTTAATCAAGTACAGATAACCATATCGGGAATAGTCATCTATAAATGTGATGAAATAAAAATTTATACACAATGTTGCTGTATAGGGTCCACTTATATCTGTGTGGATGATCTCTAACAAGTGAGAACTACGGACTGCAGTTTTCTTCTTTATTTTGGTTATCTTACCTCTACAGTAGTCTACGCATGTGTCTAGGTCACTTATAAGAGTGGGTAGAATGCTAGCATTTATCAGTCTTTCCACTCTTTCTTTAGAGATGTGACCAAGACGTTTGTGCTATATTGCGTATGACTGTTCCTTAGGTAGAGGTCTTTTGGAAACAACCTTTTCAGCTGTATAAGCGACGTATATTTCGTTGGGAGACAAACATAATCTGTACAATCCATTGGACATAGTGCAATACCCAATTTTATTTGAATTAAAAGAAATAGAAATTGCAGAGTTTGAAATCTCAAAAGAATAACCACACATGTCCAAACTTGATACGGAAATTAAATTCCGTTTGAAAGAAGGTACATAAAATGTATTTCTTAACATTAAATTAAAACCAGAATCTAGAATTAAAATAACATATCCCACGAACTCAACATCAGCTTTATTGTTGTTTCCTACGGTGAGTTTTGATTCATCCTTATTTGGCTTCCTCCGGTTTATGAATCCCTGTATGGTGAACGCAACATGGTTAGTTGCACCGCTATCTAGCCACCACGAACAAGATGGGGCTTCAGACAGATTAGATTCACAAACCAACGCCAAAAAACCATTACCTTTAGGCTCACGCTTAGATAACCAGTTCTTATACTTAGCGCAGTCTTTCTTTACGTGTCCTCCCTTCTTACAGAAAAAGCAAAGACCATCCTTACCAGCATTACCGTCCTTTTTAAAGGTCGATTTCTTTGGTCCCAAGTTGTCATGATGACCAGCAGATGAATGAGTTCCTTTACGATTCTTGTTGCCCTTGCCCTTCTTGACACCAGAACTTGAAGCAGCATACATAGCCATATGCACGTTACTTTTCTTCAGCTTGGACTCTTCTGACACCACCCTTGCAATCAAGTCGTTGATTGTCCATGCCCGATCAGCAGTGTTATATTGTGTTTGGATAATACCAAACTCAGGTGGAAGAGAATTCAGCACAAAATATATGATACAAGCATCAGGAATGGGAACATTAAGCTCCTTGAGCTTTGATTGCATATCTACCATCCTCATGACATAGTCCCTAACACCAGCAGAACCATCATACTTCAAACTAAATAATCCTGACATATGTGTCCCAACTTCAGCATTAGGGGATTCACGATTTCTAGCCACCAAGGCATCTATCATTTGTTTAGCAGTGATGTCAGCAGCAAAATCACTTCTAAGATGTTCTTGAATGGATCGCTTCATTGACAGCAAGCAAATCCTATTACTCTTTTCCCAAGCAGCAAACTGTGCCTTTTGAGCATCTGTACTAGTTTCAGTAAGAGCTGCGGGTCTATCCCCACTAAGAGCGGCATGAACATCTGCCAGTTCCATACGAAACAGAAAATCCTCTTTCCACTTCTTAAAATTGCTACCAGTAAGAATCTCAATAGTTATGGAGTTGCCGTTCACAGAAAATGTGACTGAAAAATAACCAATAATTTTTAATTAGCACAATGTGAAATTTCACCTTAAGAGCTACATACATCATCATATAATCACCTTTGGGCAGAAAACATGACATGCAGTTGTATATTCCCTACATTACAGCGGCCATGAGAATTTATTTCAATCTTTGTTAATCACCACCTTTGGGTGTATGACGGCACTCAGACTAATCAATCCTCAACCATATGCTGTACATGTAACCCTCCATGCAAGAATACGCAATTACTCCTTTGGGAATATAACTACGCATTAAAACAGGAGACATCCCAATATTATTTAACATATTCTTTATTAAACTCAACCAAGCGTGCCGCTTTGGCGGTCACAACCCAACTGAATTTACCTGAAATTGGGATATAACTTCATATTTCACATCCACTGTATGCATGCAATTCAGAAATTGGGGCAATCAGTTTCAAAATTACACGTTTTGCTAATTTTCATCGATACCTCAATAATTCATGTCAAACCACAAACATGAAATTGATAAAAAATTTCCACATAATTCCACGTGATACTTTCATGTAAGCTTGTACCTGTATTTCACAAATCCTTACAGTAATACCATAAAATACCTCAAAAATACCCTAAAATACCCTCGTATTTGGTGTTCCGTACGTATTTCCATCCATGAAAATACCAAACATGAAAAATAAATGTACCATCCTGTAGAGCATGAGCATACGAGCACGCCGGTACCTGGATCACCTCCATCGGAGCTCACTCGCGCCCTCACGCGCCGCCTGAAGCTTCGGCGCATGAGGCTCACGCGCTGACACGTGCCGCGCACGTGTTTAGTATGTCCAGCCGGTTCTGAAACCGGTCCGACAGGCTCGACCGGTCCGACCGCTACCATGAACCGGTTTGGCGAACCCAGTCGAGGCGATCTGGTCGTACCGGTCAACGACCGGTCCGACCGGAAGGTCCGAGTCAACGGTCAACCATTCCGGGTCGGGGCAACGGATCCGGTCGGGTCTGCACCCGGCTGAACGACGTTGGATGACGTCATCCCGCACGTGTCACGCACGTGCGGGCCTGGATCCGCGCGTGAGGCGCATTACGCCACGCGCCGGATGGGCCGTATCTCTCTGCCGCGCGTGGCGGCGCGTCCGGCGGTCGTCGGCGATGATTCTTGGACGGTTTTTCTCGTCTCGACGATCTCTTTCCGAATATATAATTTTCTTTGAATTTCGATAAAAATAAAATTTCGAAAATACACCGGGAACGCGATTCGTGACCTAATACGCGCAGGCTCTGATACCACATGTAGTCTGCGTATTTAATCCGTATGCAGCAACCCAAAATACACACGTACAGATACACAAATCCATGTTCCATAGAGTTAAAGAATTAACACACCTTGTTTTGGATTCATCGCTCTTGATGGGGAATTGCGAGAATCCAACGCTTAAGAGCTTCTCCTCTATGAACCCCCTTGATCACTGGCTTCAATGAGACGGCCCCTCACTATCGTTTCTGACGATTTCTATATGTGAGGTTATGTGGACATTAAGGTTTAGAAGAGGGACTTAAGCACTATTTATAGAGAATGAACACTACCCCCTCATCAAGGATAAGGATATCTCGGCCCATACTATCCAGCACCATATCCTACTTGAATTAGGAAATAATATATCTCTTTCTTATTAGACCAAATAATAATTACAGTAACAATTAATAAAGCCCACAATTGAATATTAAAACAGAATATTCTAACAAGCTCGTCACTAGAATTGTTCCTGTAGTGTGACCTCCTTTTGTTTGAGGAGGCATCAGAATTTTCCTCCGGTATTGCACCTGCAGTCATCCACTCCACCATCTCATCCTTCACCTCCGTCGCAGGAAATTCCTATCGTTGCCTTGTCTTGATTCCTACCCTGTGCACACCACATGTTCGACAAAATGCTTATTCACCACTGATCAAGAAAAGTTTTGGAGATAAGATGATTAGCAAGCATGGTGGATGGTACAGCCCCTATAATGTGCTGAATACCATATGCCTATGCTAGATGAGACCAAACTCTTGGATACCATGTTCTAAGCCACAGTAGAACCGGAAATATGAGTTTTGATGGCTAGCCCTATTAAGCCATCGGGTGACAAATGAAAATCTTATTTTGGAACTGTCGGGGGCTGGGCAATCCCCGGACAATCCAAGCTTTGAGAGCCATTGTGGCCCATGATAGGCCCGGGTTGATTTTCTTGATGGAAACCAAGAATCAGGAAACAGTTATCCAAAGAGTGAGACGAAGGCTGAAATTTCAGAGCTGTTATGTGGTAAACCCAAGTGGGATTGCTGGGGGTTTGTCTATTTTGTGGAATGAGGAAGTCACAATTAAGATAAATCTCCAATGATTTCATTGATGTTACTTATGCGGAATCCCAACAGAGACAGCATTTCAGGATGACTTTTGTCCATGCTCCAGCTATATACAAAGACAAACTTGCATTATGGGAGGAGTTAAAATGCTTAAACTCTCATAACTCCTTACCATGGGTGTGCCTAGGTGATTTTAATGAAATTCTATACGTTTGGGAGAAAGAAGGAAAACGACCGGCGAAAAATTATCGTCTAAATGCATTCAGAGACTTTTTAAATGATTATTGATTGTGGATTGATGGATATGGAAAGCAAGGGGTGTGCATTCACTTGGGCTAATAATCGAGAAGGGGATGAGTACGTGAAGAAAAGATTAGACCGAGTAACTTGTACTATGGAATGGAGGTTTATGTATCCGGAAGCCGAAGCTTTTGCTTTGGAAGCCATAGGGTCAGATCACAGCCCTTTACTCCTATCCCTCTCTGCAGACCCTGTGAAGCGGAGGAAAGAATTCAAATTTGAAGCGTATTGGGCAGAAAATGAAGAATGTGGCAGATTAGTGAATGAAGTGTGGAACTCCTCTACTATGGAAGAATCAAACTTAGCCAATAAGCTGAAAGCTGTATCTTGTGTGCTAAGCAAATGGAGTAAGAAGGCTTTTCCTAATAGCCACGGGATGATTCGAGACTTAAAGGAGGAACTCCAGCTCTTGATTAACAATCAAAATTCATCATCACAAAGGGAGAGGATTCAGTGGTTAACTGAACAGATTGAGGGTTATTGGAGGCAAGAAGAAATGTATTGGGGCTTACGGTCAAGAATCAATTGGCTGAAATGGGGGGATAAAAACACCAAATACTTTCATGCTACAATGATTCAAAGAAGGCAGAGAAATCGAATTTCCACCTTGAAAAATGAGGCAGACATTTGGATACGTGATCCAAAGGTGTTGAAGGAAATGACAGCGGATTACTTTAAAGATTTGTATAGTTCAGTAGGACCTCGCAACTTTGAGCCAGTTTTACAACAATGTCCTCTCTTTGTCACTGAAGAAATGAATTAGAAGCTTTTAGAAGAAATTTCAATGGAAGAAGTGAGACAAGCAGTTTTCCAAATGGGGACTTTGAAAGCACCATGCCCGGATGGTATGAATGGTCAGTTTTATCAATAGTACTGGGAGTACATTAAAAAAGATGTCTTCCAGGATGTGAGGAAATTCTTCGACTCAGGATATCTTGACCCAGTACTAAATAGGACCTACATCTCCTTGATACCAAAAGTACCAAACCCTGAGAGACTAGATCAATTTAGACCCATCAGTTTGTGTAACTTTGGATACAAGATATTCTCTAAGGTCTTGGCAAATAGGCTGAAACCATGCCTTCCTAATCTTATTGCGAGAGAACAAAGTGCCTTTGTGGGAGGAAGGCAAATTCAAGATAATATCCTGGTGGTGCAAGAGGTGCTGCATCAATTGAGAGTTCGTAAAAGAAAGAAGAAATTTCAAGCGGTGCTAAAACTCGACATGAAAAAAGCTTATGATAGAGTGGAGTGGGATTTTTTGGAGGCTTGCATGCTAAGAATGGGTTTTAATGAAAAATGGGTTAACAGGATAATGCTTTGTGTGAAATCAGCATCTTTTAGTGTGAAGTTCAATGGGGAGCCTCAAGAATATTTTCAACCTTCAAGAGGTATTAGACAAGGTGATCCTATTTCCCCTTACCTATTTATCTTGATGGCAAATACCTTGTCTTTTTTAATGAGAAAGGCAGTAGAAGATGAAACAATTATTGGAATTAAACTGAATCGGTATTGTCATGTTCTATCCCACTTGTTATTTGCTGATGATTCAATCTTCTTATTGGATGGAAAAGTAAGAGAATGTCAGAACTTAGCATTAATCTTGAACCAATATTGTTATGCCTCTGGGCAGGCAATTAACTTAAATAAGTCTGGTATTTGCTTTAGTATGGGATGCCCACATTACTTGAGGAGAAATATGGCTAGTGAATTAAGAGTCCCCGAACTTGAGAAGACTAGAAAGTATTTAGGAATTCCATCAGAATGGGGACCCTCCAAAAAGCAAATGTTTGCTTGGATTTTAGCAAGAGTCAATATGAAATTAGAAGGGTGGAAGGAAAACTTGATTTCGAAAGCTGGTAAAGAGATTTTGATCAAAATAGTGGTTCAAGCTTTGCCCCAACATGCCATGTCTATTTTCAAAATCCCGATCTCTATTTGTCGCAACATAGAGAAAAGAATTGTTGCATTTTGGTGGAGAAACAATGAGGCTAAGACTGGCATTCACCGGAGGAAATGGGATTTGTTAAAACAAAGAAAAGACCTGGGAGGAATGGGTTTCAGAGATTTATTATCCTTCAACAGGGCCATGTTAGGGAAACAAGCTTGGAGACTATCTCAGAATCCACAGTCTCTTTGGAGTCAAGTTTTAAAAGGAATTTATTTCCCTCGAAATTCTTTTTGGAATGCGAAAAAGGGGTCACGACCCTCTTGGGGATGGCAAAGTATTTTGATGAGAATAGATTCTATTTCACAATCAATCATGTGGTCAGTGGGCAATGGGCAATGGGAATCATATTAACATTCGTGAAGACAGATGGCTAAAACGTGGCATAATTGGTGGACCAGCACAACTTGGAGAACCAACAAAAGTGGGCGATTTGATCTTGAAAGAGGATGATAAATGGGATGAGCAGACCCTATGCCAACTATTTGATGAGCAGATTGTCAGTGAAATACTAATAATTCCTCTTAAGACACAAATTTCACAGGATAGGCTGGTGTGGACAGGAACAACTTCAGGTCAGTTTACTGTGAAGAGTGCATACACCATGGACAGAGCTGCAGTATGTCAGAATTTCACAACGCGAGCCTCAACATCATACCAGAGACCCCTGTTGACACCTGATTTTTGACCATCTTTTATTTTAGTTTTTATTTCTAAAATTAATTAAAAATAGCAAAAAACGTCAAACAATTGCAAAATCAACTTTGGAAGCCTTAGCCTAGCCTTAGGAACCAATTTTGAACAAAAAATATTTTTTGAATTTTTTAATATTTTTTGGAATTTATTTAATTATAAAAATGCCCAAAAAATTAGAAAAATACCATTCGTGGTCAGAAAATTACACAAAAATATTCAGAAATTTTATTTTAATTCCCTCTTTAATATTTTCACTTTTTATCAGGGAAATTTGGCTCGATTCATGGGGTTCCTTCACAAACCTAAAACCGAAACGAGCCTAAAAAATCCTTTTCGAGTCTTTTAATTTTCAATTCTCGGTTTTTATAAGCTATGACATTGGATTCTAAAGTATTGAAGTGCAATTGAGTCAATTTGCCCTCCAATTTGATCAATTTTAACCAAAAGGGCTTAATTGCACAAAATTTATTCAATTTAATCCTCGGTTTTACAATTTTTGAAATTAAATTTCACACGGGCACACCCATTAAAATTAAACACCTCTACCCTATAGTTTTCATCATGAGGAATCCATTGGTGGGCTCATTTTTTATTAATTCGATCGTTTGGCCCCTCAATTTGGCGAAATTAATTTTCGGATCCTAGGGACAATTTGGGGTTTTCACAAAATTTCAATCAATTGATTCACGAAAATACCCATATTTGATAAAAAAACATGCCAAGGAATCCGAATTTGCCATCAATTTCATGAAAAGAGGTCATTTTGGGGGTCAATTTGACGATTTGGTTGAACCGGGTCGGTCGGGTCCGACCCGACCCGACCCGGGTCTGCAACATTGTTGCAGACCCGTGGACAGCATGCACAGAACAGAAAAAACGTGGGAAGAACAGGGCATGATGGGGGGTGCGATTTTTTTAGAAGAAAAAAAAGGACGAGCGGCGTGGGGGACATTTTCGGGCAGTGTCCCTGTCGGTATTCTGGCGAAGGAGTGGGCGTCGAGGCGGGCCGGTCGGCCATGAAACGAGCGAGAATCTCGGTTTTATACCGAGTTCGAAGAGAGAGAAAGGAGGATTTTTTTTTAGCGGAGGGGAAGCACGAAACGGCGTCCTCGGACCTTCAACGAACAAGGGCGAACATCACCAGAGGCTCGGCGGTCGTCGGCAAGCTCCGGATAGGTCGGTATCTCGCCGGATCTCCATTTTTGTTCACGCACGCCATGTGTTCGTTGAAATGCCGATACATGTTTTGATTCGGTTTTGTCTCGGCCGTGACATCTCCGACCTAGTTTCATGTAACACGAGTCTTTGAGCTTCATTAGAACTATCCCTACGCCCGGCTTTCTATTTATTTTGCATTGAAACGTGCCGGGAAACCATGGCCGGAGCTCCCCGACGCATACCCGAGCCGAGAGCTCGGTCCGGCGAAGCCCACGGCAACCGACCATCAAAGGACCATAGGTAAGCTTCTAAACCTTCCTTAGATGCCACGTGAATGCCCGGAACCGAGTTTAGATGAATAAAATTTTCTGCAAAATTCCTCGCCGGAGTCGGGTTCGGGGAGGTCCGGTTCGCCGATTTTTAGCGTGTTCATGGTTATTATTTGTGTTGTATGTTGATGTGGGTGGTCCAAAAAGTCGAATGTCGAAAAAAGGAACGAAAAACACCAAGTTTGGGACCGGTTCGCGATTTTCCGGCAAAAATTCCGGCGATGGTCGCCGGAATTTTCACTGTTCATCGTCTTCTCCGGCGACCCTCCGGCCGGTCAACAGTCAACGGCCGACGTGGCGTGCCACGTAGGCAGCCACGTCAGCCGGGTGGGGTCCGGTCCGCTTATTTTTAAATCAAACGGAATTAACGGCCACGATCTCGACACGTGTCGCGATCCTAGAATTTTGGAAAATAAATAAATTAAATGCAATCCGACGGTCAATGTTGTGCCAAGTGGCACTCCTTGGGACGTCTGATCTGGTCCAAGATCGGACGCACCGAGAGTCGCCACGTGGCACGATTCGGAGCGTCCGTTTCAGTGGATTTTTCTAAAACGAAAATAAATTGATTTTTGATCTGACGGTTAAGATTGGGCCACGTGGCTCCCTCTGAAGCGTCCAATCTAGTGGAAGATCGGACGCACAGGATGATGCCACGTGGCGCAATGAGAGCCGTCGGATCCGGAGAATTTTCGGATAATTAGATAAAATGGATAAAAAATTCAAAAAAAAATTGTTAAAAAATAAAAAAAAAATTTAAAAATATAAAACGGCGTCGTTTTAGGCCGGCTTCGACCCCTAGGGTCGGGCCGGGCGCCCGGGAGGCGCGGGCCGGGTTTGACCCGGCCCGGAAATTTTTTTAAAATATTAAAAAATTCAGAAAAATAATAAAATAATCAAAAAATCAATAAAAAATAGAAAATCATAAAAAAAATTTCAAAAAATTCGAAAATTCAGAAAAATTCTAAAAAATTCCAGAAAATAGGAAATGGCCACATTCAACTAGCCATGACCTGTTCCGGGTCTTTCGACCCCCGGTCTTTCCAAAAATAACGATTTTGCCCTTCCGGCAAACCGTCTTCCAAAAAATTCTAAAAAAATCCAGGAAAATCCCAAAAAATAGGAAATGGCCACAAACAACTGGTCAAGTCTCATCCCGGGTGTTTTAGACCCCGACCTTTCTTAAAATGACGATTTCGCCCTTTGGGCGAATCGTCTTCCAAAAATTGAAGAAAAAATCAAGAAATTCCAGAAAAATTCTCAAAAATGGGAAATGGCCACGAACAACTGGCCATGGAATATTTTGGGTAATTCGGTATCCAAACCTTCCAAAATGACAATTTTTCCCTTCGGGCTAATTGTCCCCGAATCTTCCCATTTTACCCCCTAGCCCCAAATCACATCTTCCCTAAGCCCTTATGGCTATACTAGGTGGCCAATGATTGAAATTGATGTACATTGACATGATTTATTTATACACTTGACTTGCGCTTTCATTATATTGATTGTGATTGATAGGACTAGTATTCCAATCTGCATGAAACCCGAACCATACCTATCTCACCCAAAATTGCGCCTGCATGAACTCTTAGCTAGGAAAATCACTCGCGTTAGGTACCGAAAGGGCGCTGGTAATGACACCAGCGTAACCAAGTCCCCGAACCCAAAATCTCTGGTTCCGCAGAACTGATCGATCTCTCCCAATCGGTCAGTAAGGTTTCCGGTCTACCCTCCAAGAAAGACCGGGTGGCGACTCCAAATGCATGCACAAGTTGCACATGCCACCACGACCACACTAAGGTCGAAATCGATCGGCTCTTATCGCCGAATCCTTTGAAAAATACTCCCGCCGCGATTTGGTATGGGCTTGGGAGGGCCCGCGCCGATCCAAAGCCCGCGATCCACATTTCAGAGTGGGGGCCGCGATCGGTAATCCATTAGCCGTGTCCGTTTTTTTCGGACGGGTCGCGACAACCCCGTGGGCTATGGAAAAGTATTTGGCGTTTAAATACCCCTCCCAGAATCAGAATATTCCTATGGAGTTTATGCCAAAATGCAACCCCGACCAGAGACAACCTATTCAGAAGAAATATATTACCTCTACCTACATGCCCTTTTTGCAATCAAGAGGTCGAAACAGTGGAGCATTTGTTCTTGCTATGCCCTTGGATGGTTTCGATCTAGAATGACCCTTCGCTACAAATCAAAATTTCAAGTCGAGGGTTAGCAAGATTCGAAATTTGGCTGCAAACTTACAATAGCCACTTGACAAGCCCACCCTCCCTTGACACTGTGGCTTGCATTCTCTGGACTATGTGGAAGGCGAGGAACAATCTCATCTTTCGACACCAACAACCAAATCTTGCTACTGTAGTGGAATCTGCACACATACTCCTTAGAAATTTTCGAAGATGCAATGCAAAAAAGGAAGAGTCTCAGTCGGAGATCGGAGATCGGAGACGCACCTCAACACTGGACTCCACCGAAAGGCAGAATACTGAAGGTAAATATAGACGGATCGTTCATTGAAGGAATGAGTACCGGAGCCATAGCTGACGTGGTGCGTGATTCGTCCGGAACGCTCGTCAATGGTTTCGCCAGATCGGTTCCGGCGGCCTCCGCCCTTCAAGTTGAAGCCCTAGCACTTGTTGAGGTATTCTCTCTCCTCAAGGTCAAAAGTCACGACGTACTTGAAGTAGAGTCAGACTGTTCAGAGTTGGTGGGAGCAGTTTTGAAGTCTGATCAAGCTCCATGGGAAGTACAACCACTTATTGAAGAGGCCCGACGATCCATGTGCTTATTTAAAAATATGCGGGTAGCCCATTGCAGACGTGAATTTAATTGCGTTGCGGACTGGATAGCCAAGGCTCAAAGACTCAATATTCTTCCTTCGAATTGGATAGCAAGTCCGCCTCAACCTCTTTGGCTGCATTTGGTCGTCCGGATTTTTTTGCCGAATAGGATAAGGTCGGATAGGATAAGGATGGGATAGGATTTGAAATATCCTATACGTCGTTTGGTGATGTCCGGATATTATACATGGAATCAATTCATCTCTCTCATGGTGGTGTTGAAGAAAGATAAGACGCCACAAACCATCATCTTTATCCTCCAGCAATGGCAACATTTGATGATGTCCGAACCAGCCACAGCGTCTTCAACGAGCACAAAAACAGAAGCGCACATAGAGTCAGAAGACGAAGCATAGATTACCAGTCCAGTCTCGCTATCGCTGGCGAGAGTAAACTTCTGATCGGAGCTGTAGTCCTTCATGAGCAAGTCTGCAAACCAAAATCGACTCGAACCTAAAAAAAAAAAAAAAAAACCAAAAACGCACAGAGATAGATATAGAGGAGGTACCTTTCGCCTTTTTTTCAAAATCGGAGAAGAGAGAGGGTCCTTTGTTCATGTCTCCGATCAGAGAAAAATGAAAAATTTGGAGAAATCTTCTCAGAGATTGGAGATGCGAAGATTGAAGGAGAGAGAGAGAGAGAGAGAGAGAGAGAGAGAGAGAGAGAGAGAGAGAGAAATTCATCGGCTCCTTTTTGATTTCTTCCTCCGAAGCCATAAATGGAAGTTTTGAGATTTTCTGCTTTGAGAAAAATCATATCCGGCCTTATCCTACCCCCCCTCCCCGGATTTTTTTATACGGGCTATATCCCCTCTATATCCTACCTTATACTATCCGGATCACCTACCAAACACGGGATAGGATAAAACATATCATATCCCGAGTTTTATACGGACGACCAAACGCAGGGATTTACTCTGTTTAGATGTCGCTCTTTTTGTGAGCCCCCATGTTTCAAAATTTTGATTTTAATAAACTCTAAGTTTCGACCAAAAAAAAAAGTACAGTAGATTTAAGGCAGCAAAGAACAGTTGCTCGTTCAAGTACGGAGGCAGAATTCAAATGTCTTGTTGATTATGATTCAAGCTTTGCTTTCTGATTTAAGGATCACACTCCGAAAGTCACCGGTACTGTGGTGTGATAATATTTCAGCTATCTACCTCAGTGGTAATCCTATTTTTCGTGCTATGACGAAACACATGGAGATTGACTATCATTTTGTTCGTGAACGAATCCATGAGCGCCAATTACATGTTCAATATTGTTAGAAATTCCAATCCAAAAACTTAAGTTATTAAATGGAGGGAGACCACAAATATATAAAGAGCACCAAAGACACGTGGAAATTGACTATCATTTTGTTCGTGAACGAATCCATGAGCGCCAATTATATGTTCAATATTGTTAGAAATTCCAATCCAAAAACTTAAGTTATTAAATGGAGGGAGACCACAAGTATATAAAGAGCACCAAAGACTCATTCTTAAGGGATGCGGGACTTACAAAGTTAACACCCCCTCTCACGTGCAAGCGGGAAAGAGCCGCACGTGGAATTTGGGCAAACGCACATTCGTGAAAGGGCAAACACTAGCTCTGATACCATATTAGAAATTTCAACCCAAAAACTTAAGTTATTAGATGGAGGAAGACCACAAGTATATAAAGAGCACCAAAGACCCATTCTTAAGCGATGTGGGACTTACAAAGTCAACAAATATATCTCTCTGATGGACCAACCGGCGGGCATGTTCATCAAAGCCCTTTCAGGGTCTCGGTTCCGACTCCTCCAGGATAAGCTTATTGTAACTGCTGCCTCATTAGCCTGCGAGGGCGTTGATTTCAGAACTGCTGCAATTCCTCCACGATTTGGCCATCCAGTCAAATCATTTCATTTCAAAAAGCCGCCTCTGATTTCTCCAAATTGATAAATCACTCGTCTTGATTGATTCACCTTCTATGTAAATGTCTTTATTTTAAGAATTAGAATATTGTGTGTTAGGAAATTACTCTTTTCCTTTTCATGTATTCTTTCTTTAATTTGCTAGACTTCCGTAGTATAAATAAGACTCTATCCATACAGTTTGTAAGAGAGAAAGCTGTTATTTATGTTCATGATAGGGTCTGTTTCATGGATGGGTGCATATATGAGGCATCGTTTGAGAGGCCTCACGAACGAGTGTCCTTTCGAAAGGCTGCCTTCTTACCTTCTTATAGATAAGATGTGAAGGGGCACGAAGAGAGGTGACGAGATAACTAAGGTCAGAATAGAAAATGTAGAGAGACGAACGTACGTTTTTTTTTTCTTTCTTTCTCCCCTCTCTCTCAAACAAGAACAGACAAACACAAAGAAAGGAATACAGTGTTACTTTCGGAATCGTTTGCATTTACGTTGTGAAACAAGAGTACTTTTTGGACGTGATTGTATTCGGACCGTCCTGAGTTTGAAGATTCGTGGAGGACGCGTCGGAGGTTCAACGAAATTCTTGGGCAACTCCGCAATCAAACATCGATAGAGGTTAGTAGAATTTCTCGATGTTAAATTCCTACAAAAATAATACACGACCTCATATTTTTCATTTCTTCTTTGCTTTCTCTTCTCTAATATTTTCACACAAGCAATAAGGACCGAACCGGTCCAATCCCCGGGACTAAGACTAAGCATAGATTTCCACACTTTGTTCTCTAAGGAGTTTCTTATAATACTTTATGGGTAATTATAAGATACTCAGGACCCAATAATGAAAAGACAAAAGTTAAGTGATGATGAGCATAGGGTTCGGTCTAATTTCACTCTCGAATCGAATTGAATCGAACGTTTTTCAAAAAAAAAAAGTGAGAAATCGGCAACTGCTCTAGAATTGGCTGAGCTTATATAAATTATTCTACACCACACCGATTTTTTTTTATATTTTTCCAACATCTAAACAACTTAAATGTTCAATTTATACGCCTATTATGGAAAAAAAAAAAAAACACATACATTTTTACACCTACCACCCTACCTTGAAATGAGGATGAAACTTCTAAACTTCCTGTTTCACCAATTTTCGTCGGGACCGCCTACTGGGGCCCAGTCACCAAGTAAAATAGAGGAAACAAGAAATAAATGAAAGAAAAAAAAAAGAGAAAAGTCAAAAGAAAAGGAAAAGGCAAAAGAGAAAAAGCAAAACCAGAAGAAAGTGTGGGTTCGCTTCGTGGAGTTAGTGGCCGAGAGAAAAAAAAAAAAAAAGGAAAACAGGGGAGGAGAGATGCAAGTCTCGGCCAAGTGAGCGAAGAGCAGGGGAAAGAAAGAAGTAAACGGGGCTGCCACTTTTGAGTCCTCGGTTCGATTCGAAGGTCAAATGTCGATGGAATTAGCTCAAATTTTTGATACTTTAGTTATTCATGAGATCGTTCGCAGAGAAACTTGTCCGAATACTCTAATCTCGGTTAGAGTTTTTCTTGCTTCATTTGTATTACTCCAATATGGTTGATGTTGGTCTCTTAAAGTGTGACGAAAATGAAATTCCTTTGAGCATTCTACTGTTGTTTGTGATTGGTGGGAGCTCTTGACCGCCCGTCGCTACAATTGGAAAGCAGGGACATATTTAACTGGGGGTGGCAAAACATTCACTGTCTTCCCATCGAAATCACAAGCTCATTTGTCCCTCCTTGGCGTCTCTGGCCGATCGCCCGACCTTCTTGCGATGGAGAGATCGCTCCCATGGTCTGAACTCCCGAAAGAGTTGTGGGCGATGATTGGGAAAAAACTCTCCACCGTCATGGACGTGTACCAGTTTCGCAGCGTCTGTTGGTCATGGCGTTCCTTGGTACCACCTCCCGTTTCGTCATGGCGTTGCTCCGTACCACCTCCCTTCTCAGTGTTCAAAGAGATGGGAATTGGAAGGGGCCTCATTGAGTGCAGGGTCTATCTTCTCGAGCCGCCACCGTCCTCTCCGGAGGACCTGCGGTGCCCTCCGTCTCGCGAGGGTTGGTTGATCAAGGTCGCAGAAAAGGTCGCCGAAGATGATGAGGACCTAAGTGGTCGAGGCAAGGTTCAGCTCTTCAATCCGCTCTCGAGCCGACGCATCTTGTTCAAAGGTGGGACCTTTCCCAAGGTTTTGTGTCCTATGGATTATAGGGTCACTGAGATTTTTACAGAATGTTATTATCCCGACCATTATTATCCTGGGGGAGTAAGGAAGGTGATCATGATTCCGGATTCTCCATGGGCTGTTCTTGAGGAGACTTTGGCCGTTGGGATTTTCGGGGAAGGGGAGCTGAGGGGTTGGAAACATGGGGATGAGGAATGGAATGGGTTAGACTATCCGAATTGCCAATACAATGATCTCATTGCTTTCAAAGGGCAGTTTTATGTTGTTGATAGGTTCGGTATTGTGTCGTGGATCGATCCTTCCTTCAAGATCGTGCAGTTCTCGCCTCCTGTTTGCAGCGACGGCAATGGCGGGGACTGGAAGCATCTGGTGGAGTCGGGCGGAGATCTTTATGTGGTGGATCAATATTTCGATGAAGAGAGTAGGAACCAGCCAGACGAAGCGAAGGGCACTACTGGTTTCAAGGTTTATCGGCTGAATCAAGAATGGGGAAAATGGGATGAGATAAGGAACCTCGGTGAAGTTGCTCTCTTTCTGGGCGATCACAGTTGCTTCTCGGTGTCGATGAAAGGATTCGGTGGATGCAAGGGGAACTGCATATATTTCACGGACAGGAGAGTTCAAGTTTTCGATATGGAGGATCGCAGCATGAAGATGGCATTGCGTTCGCCGGATCACCTGAGGATCCTGTGGCCGCCCACAACTTGGATCCCCCCGAATGGGTTCGTCCTTAGCCCTTACTCGAGCAAGGGGATGATATTCTAGTTAATTGAGAGCAAAGCTCGTGAGTTGGATGAGATACATTGAGATTGGTCTGTAATTGCTTAGTTGAACAAGGGAGAGGAAAGAGTTTTATCTTTTTCCAACTTGCATTTGCGTACAACGTTGATAATCACATACCTTTGCGTTGTTTGTTTTGCCTTCTGATGGAATGCTCTATTATCTTTAGATCTGCCGAGGGTTCTCTTTCTTTTGTCATTTTTAAGCTGTGTTTTATGAGGGACAATGTAGTCCTTCGAGTTTGTCCAACGACTCTGCTCCCGCCGTTTCATGTCTCGTTACTGTCTTTGTCGATCTCATCCTATTCAAATTCCGGGCACATCCGCGAAATCAGAAGCAGGTGAAGATTTAGATTTTCTGGTTATGGCACAGTGATTCCTGATTCTCAGCTTACGGCGGACTGTGTTGAAAGCATTTCTTCCTTTATGTGCGTATGATGTGCTTTCATCTTAGACTTTCATCTTTTGCATTAGCTTTGATGCGGCTAATGAGAAGCCTGAGTAGGAAGAATGAGGAATGAACTGTGCATTTCAATTCAAAGTGGCATGAAGGGTGTCCCACATTGACCGTTAGGAACATGGAAAGGCCTAATCAGTGATTTATAAACGGGGATTTCCTCATCAGCTTAGCATCTTTGCGCTTGGGGCAATGACGCAGCTAGTGAGGTTCTAACCGAGGCGCGTCTATTGCTGGTTGAAAACTATTTCCAAACCCCCTCTTTGGCCTGAGTTCAAACTCAGGCCATTGAGAATTTCTGGAAGGGCTCCCTTTTAGGGTAAAGCCCTACAATTCCAAGTTCAAAACTTGACTGGTACGATTGGTATCTGCGTGAGTTTTTGTTGGAATGCTTTCTTCGTAGTTGTTCAAAGATATGTTTTGCTAGGTCAGTAAAAACCCAAATTTCCTTCACAAATCACATTTAAAATCGAGATTAGTAAAATCTTCAATGGTTGATGTCCAAGATGGAATGTCGCCAAGCACTTGCAGTGTTCTTGCCGACAACTATGGCGAGCTAGTTGGACTGGAGCTTCTTCAAGTTGAGAATGAGTTTTGGGAGAACGAGATGGAATTTGACGGTGAAGGTAGGAGATGGAAGGAGACGGATTTGGCCGAGTTCTGGTGTACTACGGTGCTACTATTATCGCGATTCAATTTTGGGGTTTGAAGTTTGGAATCATTGTTAAAACAGTCAACTGTTTAGACCTGCCCAGAAATTTCAGTTTGGGTTAAGGTCGGTTCAGTCCGGGTATTATTGAACTCCTGGATGTGCATCAAAACATGTCAATGGACCGAACAATGTGCAATTCTCTCATACAGGCATTTCATTAAATATGTACAGAAAAAGATGGGTATGAGTGACCTGATTGATATTCGAGATAAAAGTTACAATTTCGGCAAAAAAAAAAAAAAGGAGCTTTCCTGGTGCCAGATGATTGTAAAGCTACGAGTAAAAGAGAAGCACCATTTTAGACTATGTATAATGAGTGCCGGTGTATTGGAAAATGGAAGTTATGCAGATCACAGCGATGAAGCATCTTAGCTAAGTCCTCTAAGTTCATTAGATTCGAATCCAGATGCTCGGGCAAGCTCTGACAATTCTAGCTCTCCGCTCAAAACCTGCAATGAATGAATTTCGGTGAGAACTCTTTTTTCCCCCCCTAGACGAGAAGCATCAACTCCAAACGCTTTTCAGCAACATAAAATAAAGTAATATTGGCCCCTTTCAGCATTGATGGATCATGCCATCAATTCCCAGAGATGCTGGTGAGTATTTGAGTAATAAAGCAAACTGGAAACAGTTTTTGACCAGGAATAAAGCCATTTTCTCTCTAGGACGAACCACAAAACCGAAAATGAGGAAATCCCCATACCTCACCATTTATCAGCCATGTAGGGAAGCCTTCAATTCCAACATCAGCACATTGCTTGGCTATTTTAGTTCCTTTCTTGTATCCATCAGGAAAGCATTCCACATAGTCCAATATCTTTGCGGCGTCGCGTCCAAACATCTGAATGCAAACTGTCAATGAGTAAGTTTTTGTTTCACTGAAAATTTCACTAGCACTATGTCTTCTATGACTAAGTTCATAGCTGGTCACAACCGCATGTTCACTAACAAACAAAGAGGTGCTCCTCTCTTCTACTCCTCTATGCTCCACTCACCCACAATTAATTAGACAGGACAAGTTTCTGTGAAGTATATCCTCTTCTATAAATTGCAAAGAGTATAGTCCTAACTTAAATTCTAAACTTCAGACATATTAAGTGAGATCAATTTGAAGAAGATGCGCAGTCGAGTTTTTTTAATGACAACACCATGGACCCATAGGATAAGACAGATCAAACAGATACTGAAGAGGACCAATTACCTGCTTTTGTTCCAAACAGTGAGAGCACCAAAAAGCACCATACATTTTTGCACCTATAGAGTGCAAATGCCTTGCAAGAGAAACAGCAAAAGTGCTCGATGGTGTTGTAATCTCGGTTGTGAAAAATGGTATTTCCGTTTCAGCAAGGCTGCTCAAATAAAGAAAGAAGAGAAAGTAGCATCAGGCACGTGCATGCCTTCCAATACAAAATTGTTAAATGCAACTTCTAATTTCAAGAGATTTATGGTGGTTATTCCAGAGGAAATTCACAAGCAAGGCTTTTCTGTTGCAACTCCATCCAAGAAACACAATATACCTCAACATTAGTAGGAGTGAATTAGCGTAAAAAACGAGCCATTCAATTAACCAAAATGTAAAAGTCGACACGAGCTTCCTCCTCCCCTACGGTTTCTCTGCTGGTGCCGCCGCCACCCCCCTATCACTTCAGACCTCCCTGAGGGAGGGAGAGAGGCCTTTCTCTGTCTCTCTCTCCCTCCCTCTTCATCCTCCCCTCCCTCTCTCTCGAGCTCCTTCTCCGTCCCCCCTCCTCCTTCTATTCTGGTTTGCTCCCACCCTCCTCCCCTCATCTGCTGCACTCCCTCTCTCGCCCAAGCCCCTCTTGAAACTGTGGAATCTTCTCGCTGAAGAGATCTAACCATAGTACTTCCTTGCCCTAAGCCAAACAGCGGAAATTCGCATCCCTGGTGGTTGCTGAGTTTTTGTAGACCGGTAGCGGGCGATTTTTCGGTGGGTGCTTGACGGCGTGAGGGCTAATTAGGCGGCTGTCCTCTTCGGTAAAAGGGTAGATTTCTTTCCTTTTGTTTCTTCGGCAAATCTCTAAGAGTGATTTTATCATCAACTGCTATATATTTTATAGCTTTTCTCTCCTGATCCAGAGTTAAGACCTAAGATTTGGGTGCTCTTCTATCCCGATCTAGAGATAGATCTGGGATTTTCAAGACGTTTTCTGTATTCCTTCAACAAAAAGTGCAGATGGGCTGGAGACTAATGGACAATGTGTGGTTACCTTGAAGGGATTGATTTAGTAGTGCTATATGCAGTGCTCAGCGCAACTACCACCAAGCTCGCCATGCATAGCTGTAGTCCCATCGTCTTTTGTATCTCCTCAAACCCCAAATCCTAAGTAGGCGAATGACAGCATCATTAGGTCTTATTCCACAAACCACAACTTAATCAGTATTACATGAAAGAGAATAGGAATTTACAGTGAGCATACCTTTATGGTGACGAAGAATAAACTGAATGACAATAAAGCTGACAACAGACAGTAAGAACACGATGCTCCAGAGAATTTTGTGCTTAAAAGGTACAAGAAGTATGCACTAGCAGTTGCCATGGATGTTGTGATCCCAAGCAAAACCAAACGACCATTGGATTCCCCGAGTCCAAAAGGCAAATCTTTTCCTGTCAACCTTAAGCCAAGAGAGGCAACAGTTCCATATGCAATCATTCCAATCAACGGAAGAGGAATGCCTGTCAAGGCAAACATATCGTGATCAAAATCTTCTTTCAACAAAATTCCACGAGAAGATTTAGATGCATTCCCGGTATGCAGATTTATTTGTCCGAATGCACGAGAACAGATGCAGTCAGATTTTATTTAAGCCAATCACTAAAGCATAGTGCCATCAAACCCAGTCGGATGCATCAATGGAAAAGTTAAACCCCGTTCCCACATGCCAAAAACCAGCATATCAAGTCGAAGAAGTGATAAATGCAAGATCGCTGCAACTTCACATTGCAAATAATCAAGATGCCAAAACAGCAAAAACCAAATGCTAAAGAGTGCAGAGTTTCATCTAGTAATCCCTTCTCTCAAATTTCTGCTAAACACGACTATCAAAACAAAGCAAAGCAATTGTGAAAATGGTCTTCTCTAAGTTTCTGGAAATCCACCGCACTTCATCGCAAGAAAATGAAGGAAACAAAGGGTATTGATAATTCTAGCAGTAGAACGTCACTACACAGATCAAAAAGTGGAGACTGAAGAGAATACCAAAAACAGAAGCATAATCGCTGTTGAGCACGTCACCGCAGCTACCACCACCGATGGGGCAAAACGCATCCGAGTTTGTGAGCTTGAGATACGTCAAGTACGCAGTCTCGCAAAACCCTACGCCTCCAAGTCCTGCGCACAACTTGTAAGTCAAGCCGCTCGACGATGAAGCAGCACCAGCATCTGCATCAGCAGCAGCAGAAGACGACGACGACGTTCCGGCCTCCGATTCTGACTCCTGCCTCTCTCTGGATGACGAGCACTTCACCTGAACCACAAAATCTCTTGAGCTCCAACCGTAATTTCAGCGATTCACAAGTAAGGGAAAGGAAAAAAAAAAGAATTAAACTGGCGAAATACATAAGACGAGCTGGTCTTCCTGCTTCTCACCTTGAATTGAAGTGACCGACGAGCGGAGGGAGGAGGAACCAGGCGAAGAGAGACTGTGAGGTTGGAGAAGAACGGAGAAGATGGCGGCGCGTTGAGGAGACGCGCCATGGTGTTTCCTGCTCCTTTCGAGGCTTCTGCTTTTGTCAGTTTCAGTTCTTCAGACTTCCGGTTGATTCGGTTCACCACCTCACAAACGCAGCTGCCGAATCGAACCGTGGGCCGTGGCACGTCTTTGTGTGCCTGTCGGGTCGGTTCAAGTACCGGTCTGAATTTGGATCCACGGTCCAACCTGACAAATTTACTTAGGATTTTCTTTTTGACCAAAGAAAAAAAAATTGGCCAAATTTCTTTTGGCCACTGTTTTATGATTCGGGATGTTAGCATTCGCAAATAAATGTTAACAAAACGCTAGAGAAAATGATATAAATTGTGCCTGAATTTTAGCCTAAGTTGCAATGTCTTTAGTCATTTGATTTGTTTAATGTGATTTTTGAATTATTGATAAATATTTAATTTAGTCTTTCCATTTATTGAAATGGGAAATCAGAAATTTTTTTAATAACATGGATTTTTATATGTCGAGTTGGATTTTTTAGAAATGATGAGTCACCATATTCATTACTTTAGAGTGGACCCAAAAAAAAAAAAATTAGAACTTCAAATAGCCCTCTTTCTCAACACAAATACTTCTTCTTCTTCTTACTCAAAATCAAACTTCTAAGCAAATTGCTTCGAGCCTCACTGACAAAGATGGTTTGATGGGTTGAGATCGATGTCGGCGATGATTCGAATCTCGGGTTTGCAGAGGCCACGCCGCCTAAATATGCATGTGCAGGTAAAAATATCAAAATCAATCAATTTGAAGGCGAGGTTGATCTGAGTTGGAGAATTCCACCCAGAAAGTGAGAGCAATGTAGAAACTGAAAGAAGGAAACGCCAATTGGTAGTAGGGTAGGGTGGGGTGGGTGGTACCGCTTAGATTGCGGCCAATCTTCTTAACTACGCGCTGGCCGGGCTTAGAGCGCGTGAAACTCATCATTACCTCGCAAGGGCATTGAGATTTGAGACCAAAGCATGTTACACGAAAGCCCCGACAAGTCTGTTTTATTTTTTGGTCAGCGGCCTATGTTGGAATGCGCAGGTTTGAGTTCTTTTGCGATAATATCTCACATAAAAAATTATTTTCCTTGATTTCTGATCAATATCATGAGTGGACAATTCATATGTAAGGTTTTTTTTTTTCCCACTGTTCAAACTTAACATTTGTTAACTTAAATTAACAACAAGTTGACATTCAATATTTTCATAGAGTTTAAAGATTAAATTCAATATTTGTAAATAATTTAGAGACCATGTTGAATAAATTAAAAATCTAAAGACGACATAATATATCGGATCAATGTTGAGAGATCATCTATGTCATTTTCCAAAACACTCTCACCAGTTTAACCATCATGCGGTGCTTCTTCTGAATCGTGAAGAGGGTAAATCAAAGGCCCGAATCTTTTACATTCCTTCGATCTTGAGATCATGTCGTGATATATCTGCATTGACATTCGACCTGCCACAACCAACTAATTCTGGAGCCATGTCCTTTTTCCTCATTGGCATGATCATGCTCTCTCACTAGATCTAGTATTCCTTGACCCATCTACCTCATCTGTATCGCTTTTGTCCGTCTATATCGCTCTAGTCCGTTTACATTTCTTGTCAAAGTCAATTCTATAGCTTAAGAATGCTATGAATGAGCTCCTTTTGTTGCTTAAGTTTTAGATCGTACGACAACCTCGAATTCTCCTTTTGCGCATTTCAAGTCTCTTTAACAGTAAATCACGTTGTCTCCGTTTTGCGCATTTCAAGCCTCCTCATGAGTGGATCATGAAATTCTTATCCATTTCTGTTTGTAATTTTCACTGATACAGCAGATCCTACCAAAAAAATGGAACAAACTAGGATATGTAAATATCAAGCTCTATTTCGGCAATTCACCAAACGATTAATAGAATATACCAAAGTACTAAAATTTCATATCCTATCTTAACCCATCTTAATCAGACCCGATATCTAGACAACCAATTATAACCATAGTGAACTTACTACCTTCAAGGCAGTAGACTACAAAAATACCATTTAAATACCTTTTCAGTTTCAATTGCTAAAACAAGCAGCCTCCCGGTATTCAGGTAAACAATCCCAAACATAGCTCATATCCATTTAATAAGCATTAGAAAACACCTCAATCCTGCCATTGACAACTAGACATGATTATATGGCCCATCTTCAACAGCTGTGGCAATTGCCAATTGGTATGTTACTATGCCCTCGTACTTGAACAGAGAATCTGAAAGCACCATATCATCACAAAACATCATGCCACACACTTCATAAAGCAAAATGCAACTTTCATATTACAGATCATCAACCAACAAGTTCTAAACATCGTGCCACGCATTTCATAAAGCAAAATGCAACTTCATACTACAGATCATCAATCAACAAGTTCTAAAGCATGACGCATGAGCATAACAAGGAGAGATGAAGAGCAACTGTTTAGTAAACCTCTAGAAGACAGCCCGGTAACAAGTCACACCTAGTCCAACCAAGATATCCCTTGGCAATTGGTCACACTTTTTCCTAAGAAGAACAATCACCTAGAACCACGAGGAGAATAGATAGGTGACCTTGATCTGTCCCTCCTTGACCTTCCACTGTAAGGCGAGCGCCTGGGAGAATAATCACGACCACCTCGATATGGTGAGCGCCTTGGGGATCTACGGTAGCCATAATCCTCCCGGCCACCACGATACCTACCACCACGTTCACCACGTTCACCACGATCACCACGATAACCTGTTTGCAATGCAAGAGTACAAATTTGTCTCAGAATCTTCAAAAGACACCTATTTCCATTGTCAGAAAAATGGGAAGCAAAATCCTCACCGTGGTCCCTAGTGCTCTTCAATCCAAGATATTGCCCAGGAGTTGGAGTCCGTGGTCGCTTCCTCCGTGACTGAAATAAACAATGCATTACCTCAATATAGTGATCTCTCCCATGGAAAGTACCCAACTAAAGATAATCAAGCCATCATTCCAAAGGCGGGCCATCCAAAACACTTCTGCTACAGGCTCTGTTGCCAATTTCAATCACCACACAAACTTGAAGAAAGTACAACCTTCTAGATATAGTCTATCCAAACAACAAGAATTACAAAAAAAAAATCTCAAATTGTGTGAAAGAAGTCAACAAGAGTAAAAGGAAACAAAAACCACACACGAAGATTAGTTTTCCAACAAATGGATGCCGGATATGAGATACCATATAATTCTGACTAGAAAGTTGTTGCTAATGTCCGTTGATTAGTTGAGAGTTGAAAGTGAATGCTGAGGTTGTATGGTTGTTGCAATATAGTTGCTATGTTTAGTTGATCAGATGCTTTTGAAAAGCTGTTAAAGCCGGCCATTGATCAAGCTGTTTCACTTAAGTTGACATGGATGAACTCATCATCTTTGGTTGCTGCCAACATAGCTGACGCAAAGTCTTCTGAATGTATCCAGAAAACCTCCAAGTTAAGAAGAAAGCTAGGTAATAAAAAATCTCACTACTTGCCAAGATCTGTAATATCACATTACCTTCTCAACAGTGATGTACCTCCCTTCTAAGACAGACTGATTCAGATACTTGACGCAACGATTAGCATCCTCAACAGAGTCCATGGTAACAAATGCAAAACCGCGAGAGATGCGAGTGCGAGGCTCCACCACGAGGAAGCAAGAAGCAACCTAAATTTCAAAATCAACTCAGCACCTAATGCCAGACAGGAAAAGAATGTTCACAACAATTCGAAATGTGAACTCCGATGAAGCTACTGACCTTCCCCTCTTTCGAAAAGTGGTCTTCTAGTTCCCTTTCAGTGACCCTAGTGGATAAACCGGTCACATAAAGTGTATTCCCAGGATTATTTTCATCCCTAGAATAGAAATTTCACAGAAGTGGATAAGTATAAGCGGCAGTGAAAGACAGACTAAAGCAAGCAAACCCATCGTCAACGAGTATCACACATGCTTGTGAGAATTGAGATATACGGAATGAAATGCTAACACTTACCTGCCATGACTTCTGGATCTTGATCTGGATCAGAATACACAGGCATACCACACAAATACAAAAACAGATTTCAGACTCTGAAAGGACCAGTGGGCAGAAACTCATAACACCATAAACTAATGAATTCAAACCCTTCCAATACCTTCCACGGCTTCTGGACTGTGACCTCGGCCGGTGCTTGGACCAGGATGGGGACCTTGACCTGGACCTAGACCTTGACTGCTCTCTCCAAGGTGAGGGGGATCTTGAATACCTAATTGACAAGCGACCATGGAGTCAACATTTCAAAGCAAGCAATATGTCTTGTCCCATGTTGTGGATCGAACTATTATTTGACCAAAGCACGACGAATGCACATTGCTCTCGTAGCCAAAAGAGATATTACCACTATAAGGTCCTACTCCTTGTTATTGATATACGATGGAAACAAGACTAAATAGAGCAAACACAGGCAATGCATTTTCTCGAAGGCTTCATAAACTCGTGATATACCCTATTTGGGCTTGCCTTAATACATATGTTTCAAGTCATCTAGGGACTGAAGCATTAACAGGGAGACCAGCCACATGAAATTTATCATTCATACAATTAACTCTAGCAACTTAAACACCAACTAGCCTGGAAAAATGCCTTGCAACATATCCAGCTAAGCCATAAATACTAATTTCTTGATGTGCATCGCCGAGACAGCATCAATAGGAGGAAAAACAGGTTCCCAATCGCTCTCGCCAAAGCATCAGTTCACAAAATAACAAAAGAACAATGTAATCTACCCATTCACTCGTTTGAAGGCACAAATGAACACCGGATGTTTCGATAGAGCTGAAAAAAAAAAAACCAAGGCGCATAATTCTTGACCTAGTCATGTTAATTGGACACGCTTTTGTGAGCACGGAGCGCACACGACGTCATCAAGACATATAAATTCACACGACGTCATCAAGACATTAAATTCGTCGGTAAATCACAGAACAAAAAATAAACCAGGCCGATCGAAGCTTACTTCTTGCGAGGAGAGTCTGCCTGCAAAGAATAAAGAAGAAAAAAAAAGCCACTCAGTCACTCACAGATCCCGCATACGAGATCGACAAAACACAGTGAGAGGGAGAAAGAGAGTTGCCATTATCGAGCAAGGAGTCCGAACGAGAGAGGCCGAAGCGCGAAATAGGGTTTGTAAGAGCCAAATGTTCCTCCCGAAGATGCAAAACTCTAGGGTTTGCAGAAAGGGAGACCCGCAGAGGGAGGGAGGGGACTCTATCGAGACGGAGCAGTTTTTATACGCGGAACTCCTTCGGCTCGGGTTAAATGCTCCGCGAGTGCGATTGGAGCATTTGGCTCGGTCGGTCCGACCGGTTTCGTCCCTCTCGGCCCTGAAAAGGAAAGAAACATAGGTAAAAATTTATTTTTCAGCTCGATCCTATTCTTAATTCCTAAAATTAACTTTACTATTTTCATTTATCTTGTAAAAAATAACCCTGAAGTGTTTTCATTTGCAAAGCAAAAATATCATGAAATACTTTACAACTCAGGTCAAATAAATATACAATATCGACCCAAAATAATTTACATACGATTTGTGAGTTTAAACTAGTGACATCCGATATCTAAGGCTCTTTTGTTTCGCAGAAAATGCGACTTTTGGAAAATATTTTCTAAAAAGTTATTTTTCAGGAATGTGACAATATTTTTCGGTATTTGGCTAAATTATAAAAAAGACCCGAAAAATATTTTCCGTCATTTGGTATAGAAAATCATATTCTTCCATGAACTCTTTTTAATAAATTCTTTTATTTTTTTATGTTTTAACAAATTCAAATTTTCAACTATTTTCTTTTTTTTTCTTTTCTTTTCTTTTCTTTTCTTTTAATTTTTTTATTTTCTCTTTCTTCCTCCGCCTCCCTCCCTCCAGACCATCACTCCTTCTTCCTCTGATCGCCCTGCGATGGCCATGACTCAGCCTAGCGATCTCCTGCTCGCTCGAGGTCGGCAAGCACGGAGCACGCCAGATCCAGCAGAGCTCGGCTAGGCTAGCGAGGCAAGCAAGCTTGAGACTATCGGGGCCGGTTGCTTCGAGTTTGCCGAGTCGATTGATGGCCATCGCAAGACAGCCAAAGGAAGGAGGACGAAGCGGCGGCCGGAGGAAGAAGGAGCGGCGGTCTGGAGGAAGAAGGAGGTAGAAAGAGAAAAGAAACAAAAGAAAACAAAAATCAAAAATTAAAAAGAAAAAGAAAATATAGAATATAAGATTTTCAATTTTAAAAAAAAAATAATTATAAACAAAAGAAGTGTAAAAGAGATAAGGAAGAAAATATGAGGACTTCTAAAAAAAAGGAAATCATTTTCCTCGATTTTAGAAGGAAATTTTTCGTTGACCCAAAAATATTTTCCTTGATCGCAAAATTTTCACCCTCTAAATGCTAGAAATTGCGGGGTGCGTTTGTTTTGGGAAAAGTATTTTCTAGACTTTCGTCTATTTGGTTCGCGGAAAATGATTTGGTCAACGGGAAGTACTTTCCATTCAACAAAAACTTTATTCATTAAAATAGGAAAGTGAATTCCCCAAAATAAAAAGGTGAAAATAAATTCTCAAATTTGAGTCTCTCACTTTCTTTGAAAACGGGGACCGGGGCCGGGCCGAGGCTGAAAACAAGAGGCCAGGCCTGGACCAGGGCTGGGGACCGGGGCAGTGGCCAAGGGCCGGGAACCGGGGCCGAGGGCCAGGGACTGGGGCCAAGGACCGGAGCCGGAGCCGGGGACCGAGGTCGGGTACCGGGGCCGAGAACCGGCGGCCGAGGATTGGGACCGGGGCCGGGAACCGGGGCTCGGAATCGGGGCCTGGAACCGGGGTCAGAAACCTAAAGCCGGGGCCGGGGCCCGGAACCGGGGACCGGGGCTGGGACTAAGGCCGTGGCTAGGGCCAAGTCCGGGAACCGGGGCCCGATGCCGGGACCGGGACCGGGCCGAGGACTGGGGACCGGGGCCGGGGCTTGATCGGGTCAGTTTACGTCAGCTCTCTCGACCATCTGCCTCTCCTTAGTATCAAGGATAATCCCTTTGATGAGATTCAAATCGTTTTCCAAATGAGAACCAAACACCGAAAAAAAAATTCGGTAACATATTATCAAACAAAAGAAAATAAATCGTTTTCCGAGAAAGTGGTTTTCAGGAAACCACTTTCCAGAAAACGAATTCCTGAAAACCACTTTCCTAAAAACAAACGCACCCTAAGTCGCAAAATCCGCCGACCCACCCAACAAATTTTATCAACTCGGAAAAATTTACAATCGCGCAACTTTCAAAATGCAAATAGCCAGAAAAGCTAGTAGCAAGGGAATGAGAATGTAACTGTACGTGGCTTTTAACTCGGGATCTCATCCTCTTCCCTTATAAGTTACAAGGCGTGTTTCAAATCATAACCGCCAATGGACAATATATCGCGTGACATGACATGGACACAAATCTAGACCTTGATGAAGCTCTTTCTCTTGGACAAAACTCGTAGTCCACGGGTCAAATCGAACAATTACTCGTAGAAACACACATATGTTGGCGGGAACAGAACTTAAACAAGAAAAAAAAATTACTAAATAATACGTGAGATACGTTTATGGTAAATTTTTCAATACGATGGATTACTTTTTAGGAAAGATAAAATATCGAACACTTTTTACATTTCGACGAGTCAGTTATGTAATTAGACATTTCTAAAGTTGTGATATCTGGCCTTATAAGTAATCTGAAGTACGATCGACGATCCCGAGTTGAAACGAAATAAAGACCATTTATCGGGGGTAAGCAAATACATGCAATCCACGAGAATAGCAAATGTAGCACCTATCTCTTGAAAATAAGAGGATAGATAGGTCCACGAGTAACCCTACTCCCGAACCAGCAGCTTTTGCGCCGAGCAAGACCGCCCTCATCCCTTTCCTTTCTCCATTCCACCTCCTTCTTTGCTTTGTTTCAATAGAGTCTAAGGCAAAGCGAAATGCAACTTTACGATCAGATTCAGTCAGCGTCACTCCTTTGATAATGTCACGACCCTTGGGTTATCGGCAAGCGCTTCGAAAGGCGACCCACTTGAGTTTCCGGCTATTTCCTATATTGAAGTACGTTTTTGAATAAGACTCCACCGCCACAATCCAAACCTCCACAACTGAATGAACGTGTGCAAACTACAAAGTCACGACTATAAACACCTCTTATGGACTTTTTTCTTAATTTTGTGTGGCTATTTGCAAAACAAATATCGATAGCAATCCTTGCCACGGCATAAAAGCGATGTAGTTCTGGCATACTGCTCGACAACTTAGGCTGCGTTTGGTAACATTTATGTTCCTGGGAACATATTTGGAACAAAAATATTTTTTATGTTTCTGTTCCCGCCTACGATTTTTGGGAACAGAAACGCGTTTTGTAAGTTAAAAAAAAAATATTTTTCTAGCCAAAAGGAGGGATCAACGGCGGCGGCGGCGGCGGCCGGCGACTGGCCATTTTAAATAAGGGTGTCTGAATTTCTTTTTCATTTTACATATGTCAACATATTATAAATTTTCTTTTTCGTAATAAAACTACCGGATAATGTTTTCAAATAAATGAAGCATTCTTGCAAAGCATAAAATTTCGAAGAATATGTACTTTATTTGTCCTTGTTGAAAGATTATTTATGAAATAAGATACATTCAATTAAGATAAATTATGTACACTATTATTCTCAGATTATTACTGGCATGATAGTGTGATCACAATATAACGCTAGACATAAGATCAGAAATAGAACCAATCGTAATCGTAATTGGAGAGCCACAACACAGCACCAGAGAGAGTTGCGTACATTGTCGAAGCCTTCTCATTCATCAAACCGAATGCGCAGAGTGTCGAAGGAGAGTGGCCCGTGATGTTGCATCGAGACCCATGCATCTGCTGAGCCCACGAGGAAAGCTAAAGCATCTGTTCTTCTCCACTGCAACATGTAAAACAATCAGATCCTACTCCAATGGAAGGGCATATAAATGTATCCAGAACAGAGACTCGTATGACTATACGTACCTGTTGGAACGTTGCAGAAGCAGCTCGTGCCTCAAAAAGATACACGCCCAGGTCGTAGTCGGAGGATTTGAGCAGAACCCGTTTCTCGCAGCGAAGCTGGTCGGGGCCTATGGCGAATACGGGGCGCCGAACATGGGCGACGCGCGCAAGGTGTTCGATAACTTGTCGGACAGAGATGTTTTCTTGTGGAATGTGATGATCCGGGGTTATGCGAACTTGGGTCCTTTCGAGGAAGCATTTGACATGTACTACCACATGCGGTTAAGTTGCGTCTCTGCTAACAGATACACGTTTCCATTTGTGCTGAAGGCTTGCGGTGCCATGAAATGTACGAAGAGAGGTAAAGTTATTCATGCCCATGTCGTGAAGTTGGCGTTTGACTTGGATTTATATGTTGGGAATGCTCTTTTGGCATTTTATGCCAAGTGCGGGGCGATTGAAATGGCTAGAGTAGTGTTTGGTGAAATCCCTCAGAAGGACATTGTCAGCTGGAATTCCATAATTTCTGGTTTTACTTCAAATGGATATGCTGATGAAGCAATAAAGCTTTTTCATGATATGGTGCAAGAGCACAATTTTGTGCCTGATGACGCAACTCTTGTTGGAATTCTACCTGCATGTGCTCAAGCAGCGGCAATACACTTGGGTTTCTGGATTCATGCTTACATTATGAAGTCGGGTATGAAAGTAAATGCTTTCCTCGCTAGTGGGCTCATTTCAATGTATGGAAATTGCGGGCATGTCAAAATTGCAAGAGATGTTTTTGATCGAGTTTGCGACAAGAATATTGTTGTATGGAATGCGATGATAAGGTGCTATGGAATGCATGGTCACACAGATGACGCACTCGATATGTTCTTCAAAGTCATAGAGCTCGGCATGTGCCCTGATGGATTGATGTTCTTGTGTGTGCTATCTACTTGTAGTCATGCAGGACTCGTCTCAAAAGGGTGGGAAATTTTTCATAGTATGGAAGCATATGGAATTCGAAAAACAGAGGAACACTATGCTTGCATGGTTGATCTTTTGGGCCGGGCCAGGTTACTTGACGAGGCGGCCAGACTCATAGAAACTATGCCCATTCCCGCAGGGAAACATGTCTATGGTGCTCTGCTTGGTTCTTCTAGGGTGCATAATAACATAGAACTAGCGGAAAAAGCTGCGGAGAAATTGTTTGTGCTAGACCCTGATAATGCTGGCCGGTACATACTACTAGCAAAAATGTACGAAGATGCAGGCCGTTGGCAGGATGTTGCCAGAGCAAGGAAGCAGCTGAAAGAAAAGGAGATTAGGAAGCCAATTGGTTGTAGTTCGGTGGAGATCGAGAGTATTCACCACACTTTTGGAGTTCAGGACGAGTCCCACCCATATGCGCAGGAGATCTTTGAAACTCTCAAGAGTTTGGAGAGAATCCAAGATGAAGAATGAGTTGTGACTTTAATGTAATTAAAAGGAAAAATGAGGCTTACCGATGTCCTAAGATCAAGAGACACAATCACTTTGAACCACTTTTCATGCTCGATAGTTCAATGAGCAAAGACAGAGTAGAGTACTAGATATCTTTGTTTCAATCATACATGGCTAAAAGGATTGGTTCGTCCCTTTCACCATCGCGGCTATGCATATGCGTGATACAGTGGAGACCATTTAATGAATGACCTGGTTGCTCCATTGGAGGTTTGGTTTGACATACTCTTCTTGGGCTTTTATTTTTGACATCTTTAGTTGGCAAACATTTAATCCTTCTTGCTATCTGATGGTTCTACTACATATGGGCCAAGATCAAGCTATCGCGTTGACTGTGCTATCAAGGATTACAAAACTCCATCTTCCTTTTGGTAGTTTCTTACCAAACTAAGCAAAATTGTAAAGCATGGGCAAAAGGGTCTGCTGGTTTTACATAGTGTTCAAGATCAAGCTATTGCACATTAATGGACTTTACTGTTGAGGATTACAGAACTTCAACTTCCTTTTGGTAATTTCATGCCAAAAACGAGGCAAATAGTAAAGGATGGCAAAAGAATCTCATTTTAAACCCTTGCATATCCTCTGCAACCCTGTATCACAATCCGAACTTTCAGAATTTTAGATTGACCAACAAAAAATAGACACGAGCACTATCATGTCCGACTCGCTGTTGACCTCATCAGCATATAACCTTGGATTTTGCTCAACTATTACTTGTGTTGGTTCCTCTGTTTTATGTTATTGTTTTATATATGAGGTCTTTTGAATTTGGATCCAGTCTTTCTTCTTGGTCTTCTACCTTTCGTCAACAAAATTTCTGCCGAATTATTTTGCTTTACTTCACCTGCCTCGTTTTGGACACACTGCGATTAATTTCATCAACCTTATCACCATTATTCAATATCAGCAAATTTGGTCCATTATTTGTCCAACTGAAGTTGAGGACTTCAAAGTTCTTTGTCAAAAGCATGTGATTGGAGGGATAGTTATAAACAGTTAATGAGTCACCTCAGCACATTAGGTTTTGAAAGGTTCTTGCAAACTTCACCAGTTATGATCCATTACAGAAATTATCAAAGCTTTGACAATTTTCTAAGCTCTGGTCTGTACGTCGTGTTTCTAAATTTCTTGTATTATAGGTAAAGAAATGAGAGGCAGAAATTTGCAAAGCAACCACTGAAGATAGTGCTTTCCTCCTGGGTACTTCAGATAAATTTCTTCCGTAATAGTTATTTTTGCTCGTCACTCCTTTGTTAGCTGAAAGCCCTGCCAAAATTCTTTGACAGTTTCAAGTACTCAAACATTCCTTTCAACTCCTTCACTGAACGTATTGCATTGCAGCATTCTCTTATTGATCACTTAAATGGTCATGGGGCTTCCAATTTTTATTTTGAATATTATAACTTCAATTGACGAAATCTGAGTGAAAGGTCATACTCATAGTTTACTCATTCAAAGCTTCTTTTGTATTGCTGGATCAATGTTTGTTGGAGTGTCATCTCACATGTTATGACTTCCTCTGGATAGTTTACTTTCTGGATTCAATTATAAACTTTTTGAGCTTGGTTTGTCGCTTGACCATGGAAGATTGATCACTCATTCACTGGCGAACCAACCTGTGATCAAATCCTAGTTAGTTCTGAGGACAATCAAAGAGGAGAGCTAAATGTCTACGACAGTTGGATTATGTGCATGGAATAATTTTTTTTACACTTTAACTCGCAAGATCGAGAATCTAAGAGACGTATCAGGTTGCTGGTTGCAGTTAATATTGAGTTTTATGCCAATTCCTTTTTTTTTTGGGGGGGGGGGGGGGGGGGGGGGGGGGGGGTGGTTGAATGTTGTATGCCAATTCACTTGGTGAAAGCATGACCGAAATAAACATCTTATTCCATTTCACTCTGTGAAAAGCTTGGGTGAAATAAACTTTTTATGCTGCTTTTTTTTTTGGTGCATTTTTTTCATGGTAATTTTCAAGCTACACTTTTCAGCAAAAAAAGAAAAATGCTGAACTATATACTTACGAAAAGCTTGATGCCAATCTGAGTTTAAATTTGTTTGGGCAGGGCTAATATTTATAACTAAATAAAAAGCGTATTAGGTGTACCTGTTAAGATGATTATACTGGACACTTAATTGCACTTTCTTGCAATTTCTTGTGCAAAAACAATGATTAATCAGTATACATATGGTGATATAGTCCAGATTCACTGAATCATCTAACTGATTTACAGCCGAAGTGGCGGTGGAGCAGCTGTGGTTCTTCTCTTCCACAAGTTTATCTCTTTCTTGGGCTCTAGTACCATCTCATGCCCGCCAAGCACAACCGGTGCAGAATGGGGTATGATCTTCTTCTTCGCCCCTTCTATTTCTTCATCATCCGAACAATCTGGAACTACTGCTGCACCGTGATCCCTCCAGTCGAAATTGGTCAGTGCACCGCGTCCACTGGCAAATTTCCTCACATTGGCCAGGGAGGGCACTTTCTCCAGACCCAAAGGCTTACTATTGTCAGCAATATCAGATTTTTGCCCGTGTCTTGCCGCCTTGAAGAGCTGAAATTTTGGAGGTGAATGACTCTTTTTCTTTACCTCTTTGGGACGTTTTTCCTCCAATCTGGTTTCTCCCGTCCTAGGCAAGTCCTGCCTGTTGAGCTTGCTTAGCCTCGTCTTTTTCTTCTTGTTCTTCACTTGTCCTATGCAAGAAACTATCGGCGAGCCAGGTTCCCGGGCGTCAAAGCTTCCATTCTTCAGCCTTCTTCTGGCATCCTTCGGGATTATCGACGCAGCAGGAACCGAGAGCGCTTTCCCGGGAGTTCTGGGACTGATCGGCGGGCTCTGGAAGGCAACTGCAGGGGCCGCTTTCGGCAGAAACCTGAGCAACATGCCTTTCAGTTTCGATGGCTTCTCCTTCTCCATCAGGATTGCACTACTGGTCAGGCACTCTTATGGTTCTTGAATCTTTAATTCTTGTTCTGGACAGAGTATATATACATATATATAGAATGTGGTGGGAGGTGTAATGACAACAAGAGAGCTAAAGTTTTTAGCAAGTAGCAGAATGAGTCGGTTGACCTTTTCATTACGTAGGCATAACAGAGGAAAAAGAGAACATGGGAGTGGTTGACAGAATAATGATTCCTTCAGGTAAACGAACCTTTTTTTTTGGCCGGCCACAATTGAGGAACGGGTCTTCACCATTCATTCTGGGTGGGTACATTAGGATTGACCTAGCCTTCTTTATGATGATTGTGTCTGAGATTAGATAAGAACCTAGCAGACCATGCTCGTTCAGGTCCCGGTTAAAGCCTAGTAATTAAGCGAGAAAGCATGCCTCGTTGGAGACCAATCACTCAGTTACCCATGCTTAAACTCGGAGGTAGAATCGAAACAGAAAAAATCTTGCCGGACCACGCTTCACTCATTCGAATCTAGAGCAAATGATGACCGTTCGAATCTAGATAGGCGATGATTACTTTCTCCATGCTTGTTGCTACGGCCATTCTTCTAGGAACTCTCCAAGTGTTATTTCGCGTTTTGTCCCCGTTGTCGTATAGTCGGATTGTCGTAGTCTCTTGGAGAATTCGATGCTGCACTAGAATCGATGTTTTCTATTGTTTCGGAACCTAAGACTAAGCAATCACAAATGCAAAGCCGGGAGAGATTCTGTTTACTTATTCTTTGACATCGTACTTATTCAATTCTACAGGTCTGGAATCTCATATTGGACGTTAGACAAAGCCAGCCGTCTGTTTTGTAACATTTTGTATATGCACTCTTTAGTTTTGGGGAATCCGTCGCATTGCAATGCCGTCCCTCAAGTGAAAAGTCTTGTTGCTTGCTTTTGCACTTTTGGATTCTGCTCTGTCGATGTCGTTCCGTCCCGTTCCTTTCCCACCAAAAGCATAGTCCCAAAGTGGATCCGCCTTTGGCGAGCCTGGGTTTGTTGTCCAAGCTTGTCGAGTCGGGTCAGGTTCGCGTAAGGATTCAATCCCGACATCGCAAAATGCAAGCAGTGCCGTGTGAGTATTTGCACGCGGCTTGTCTGATCTAGTGTCCGCGGAAAATCAGGTGATGGAAATGTTTCATATCACCTAAAACGAGCTTATTGTCACCCGAAAAGATTCATTTCGTATCATGAAAAAATGGCCGCTTTATACCATTGAAATAATACAAATAAGATATTAAGAATTCGGGAGTTGAATCGTCTCCAACTTTGAGATTTGGAGTCGGCTCTAATCAAAAGGTATGAGTTTGGGATAATGCGGCTCGGATTTCGAATTAGGATATTCAAATTTTTCGTCATTTGGAGTGTCCGGCAAGCTTATATTTAATTAGAAATGGCTAATTACTGCGCAAAATCGATTTAAACACGATGTGAATGGGCAGGTCAATAAGCAAATGACATATAATGTTTGAATAAGTTTATTGTATCCGGTGATAATTAAAATTTTTTGCACTTTGACACTGTTCTGAGGGAAAATACCAAAAAAGGGCCTGAACATCTTTGTTTTTCTCAAAAAAGGGCCTGGACCAAACTTTGTCTCAAAGAAGGGCCCAAACTACGTTTTTTGTTTCAAAGAAGGGCCTGATGAAAGGGCATTTTCGTCTTTTAATGTTTTAATTTGATTTTCATTTTTTTTCTGTTTGCCTTCTCGGTTTCTTTTTTTCCATTTTCCTGTTCCTTTTTCTTTGGCTGTCCCTCCTCCTCTGCCTCCTCGACGTCAGCCTCCTCCCCGATCCTCCTCCCCTCCTGGTCCTTCTCCCCCTCCTCCTCCTCCTCCAAGCGCAAGCCGTCCGCGTTCACTGCCGCCACCTACTCACCCGCCTCCAGAATGGCACCCCCGACTCCAAGACCTCCGCCCTCGACTCCATCGTCAAGGACTGGGTTCAGCAGGTGGAAAAGCCGCGACGATCATCCTCAAAACCACAGTAGGATCTCCGACCACCACCACCGCCTGCGCCAGCCCAGGAAGTATCCCCCTCCTCGCGGTCGCGCGTCCGGTTCGGCAGCGGGCTAGACCTCCCATAGGAAGAGAACCCACCCCAAGCTGGCCGTACTGCATCTCCTCCGCAGAGCGCTCCTGCGGGCTCGTGGGCAGGCGCAACATTTCTCCATGAGTCAAGCCCTTGTAACCGCCTCCGCCCGCGGCGCTGAAACCGCCGGAGCCGGCGGAATAGAACTCATTGAGCGACATCTTCTTCTTCTTTTGCTTGGTACTGACGGACTCCCTGAGGGTGAGGAAGTTTTGAGGCTCGGCCCTGGCGGGGGCCGCTGCGGCGGCGGCGGCCTCGCGCTCCTCAGCCTCGGCTTGCTCGGACTCGGCGGCCCAGGCGCCGATGTTGCCCCAGGGTTTGACATTCTTACAGTTCGAGATCTGGAGATCGATTTGGAGAGGGCTCGAATCGGGGGGAATCGGAGAGGAGAGAGGGAGAGATGTTGCGATCGTTTGGACGAGGATGGGTTTGGAATATAGGCGAACCGAGCTGGGGCTCCGTCAATGGAGATCTTGGAGTTGGGAAGGGGAGGAGGACCAAGAGGGGAGGAGGATCGAGGAGGAGGAGGGAAAGCCACAGAACAGGGAAATGGAAAAAAGACATCGAGAACGCAAACAGAAAAACAAAAAAAAATGAAAATCAATTTAAAACATTAAAAGACGAAAATGCCCTTTCATCAGGCCCTTCTTTGAAACAAAAAACTATAGTTGGGGCCCTTCTTTGAGACAAAGTTTAGTTCAGGCCCTTTTTTGAGAAAAACAAAGATGTTCAGGCCCTTCTTTGGTATTTTCCCTTGTTCTGATTATTACATGGCTACGACGGGAACGACCCAAAAGACTTTACGCGCCGAAGACGAAAAGGCAATTCGGTCGCCCCGTCGTTTCCCCGAAGTCAACAAACACGCCGTTCTTCTTCTTCTTCTTCGCGATCGGCCTTCATCATTATCGTCTTCAATGGCGTCGATCTACACCTGCAAGGAATGCGGGGCCAACCTCAACCTCAGCACCCTCCACCTCTACCCGCCGGACTTCTACTTCGAGGCCGGGAACAAGGACTCCCTCTCCTTCTCCTCCGTCGACGCCTCCAAGTTCCGATTCGAGAAGGAGGACAAGATCAGGCCCTTCTTCGAGACCCTCAACTACTGGGGCATCCAGCGGAAGCGGACCAAGATTATCTGCAACTCCTGCGGCCGCGTCGTCGGCCACGTCTACGACGATGGCCCTCCGATGACGGACAGTCCTGGACAGTTCCACATGGGCCCGAGCCAGGTGATCCCTAGGGCTCCGAGGTATAGGTTTAAGAACAAGACTCTGCACGTGACTTCTGAGACTTGAGAGGGTTTCCAGTGTTCTTTTTGGGTGAACTGTTAGGGCTTCAATATTTTCGTTGTTGGGGGGAATTGGTATACGTTGGTAGTATGGATTGGCTGGTTGTGTTATAGAAATTATGATAGTCTCAGAGAAGTGGAATGTGTAAAACAGAGAGTACCCGCTTCGCTGTTGTTCTATACTTGCTAAATTAAATCGTGAAATGAGTTGATGGTCCAGTGCAGTTTTATCCACTTTTGCTTCACCCGGGATCGGTTTAGGTTCTTGTCTTGACATCAGTAAGCATGGTGGGTGAAATGTATGCTTTTTAATTCAGTGGGAGTTTCGCTATCTGATTGCCACTTTTGCTTTACCTGGGATCGGTCTTAGATTCTTATCTTGCAGTTGGCAAGCATGGTGGGCTGAAATGTGTGCTTTTTAATCCGTATAATCTCATATGTTCTACCTGCGATGGAAATCCATTCTGAGGATAGTTTGGAGGTTGGGATGATGTTTGTCCCTCATTTCTCTATACAAGATTGTATATTGTTTGATTTATGTGGGAGGTCTTTGAAGCAAGGGGCCTTTTAGTGAATGCAACCATCTTGTAGATTGACTATGAGAAATAAGATCGCATAGAACTGAAGGAAAACAAGCCCTGTTTTCCGTTGCAATTCGGAAAACTCATGAAACGAATGGAAGTCCTTCATGATCTTTTTATTCATCTATATATGTAGATAGATTTCTAGGTGGGATCTGATCATTTTGCATCTTGTGCTGGACTTGTTCTGGGAGGGCTTAGGTACTTGACGACATGTTACTTGGAATCTTCAAATCGCGTTTCTTTTTCCTTATTCCTTTCACCTGTTTTTTTATTTATTTTTTCCTGTTCTCTGTCCATATCAATTTTTTATGTGAGCCTACTTATTGGAAAAGGCCCAGCTGCTGCTCTTGTTAAATTGCCCAATCCCATTATGGAGTGATCATCATGTTCTTTCCTACAATGCTATCCATGTTCAACCTCGATATTGTTCCATTATTGTCGCCGGTTTACTGTCAAATGCTACTCGACGCTGATGCATCATCTTGCTTCACCGTACCTACTACTTGCTTTGGCAAAGATCTATGAAGGCCAATGAAGTTACTCCAATGAAGCTTTGTCAAATACTACTCAATACTAGGCAAATGACAGTGCTGTGAAATGGTGACTTACTAATCTCCAATTCCTGTCGAACTTCTCATGCCGTCTGCAGCGCGTGTCTACGTGATTGGCTTTTGAGCAAAGGTAAGCAGTCTGTGTCTTGTCCATTTGATCTCCTCACTATCTCACGTTTGCCCCTTATAGACTGCAACAAAGACAGGATGTACAATGGATATTTTTCTCTAACTTGATGCACATGAATGTAATAACGAGCCTTTTGTTCAGTCCCAGGACATCGGCCTGGTGATGTTTGAGAAAAGAGTAAGTGCTTTTGACTGCTACAACAAATTGAATAGTAGTCGAGTTGATCGACCTGGTAAATGTAAACCCATTTTCTGGGTTGTGGTCTCTTTTTTAGTTCTGATGGCTGGTGTAAAGCGACCAGCTCAATCGGTTTTCCGAGATCCGTCTGCAACTGCAACTCTCTTTGCTCCCTGAGCTGTGGTTGCATCACCATTGTCTTCTGATTTCTGGATTAACTCATGGGATGTTAACAAAAGGTTTAGCAATTAGAATCGAGCAGACGCCCCCTATTACTACAAACTTCGGTGAGAGAAATGTTCAATTGTTGGCTTTTTGAAATCTGCTAGGCCATGGACCTACTTGGGATAACAGTGGTAGGACTAGAGTTCGTTAAAAGCTCTACAGAGACGAAATGTGCACCATGCGTGTTTGGCTTTTGGTTCGGCACTTCAAGACTTAAGTACACTTGCTATTCTCGGCCTAATTCCCTTTAAAAAAAAAACAACTTTAAATCTAATTTCAATTCTGTCCCTAACTTGATTTTTTTGTCGATAAAAAATTCTCAAACTTTGGTTTCAGTCCAAATCTGCCCTAAACTTTTGCTTGGCTTAAAAAAAAAATCAAAGTTTAGGTCCATACCTAAATTTACTCCGTTTTTTTTTTTTGTCTTAAGATAAAAATCATCAATTTTCACTCTTTCTCAAATATACCGCCTATCTGAAAAGCGCCGTCACTTAGTCTTTAACTTTCAATGCTTGAATGGTTTAATATTGGAGAAAATTTTACATATCACATTGTTGATGTGGATATGACAAGACCATAGAGGTGGATTGAGAATAGATCGGAAGTTGTTGTTTTTTTTTTTTTCAGGACAAAATAAAGTTCGAGCTAGATTGGGGACTGAAAAAAAATGGGGGGTTTTTTTTTGTGAGATAAGAAAATGTTCGAAACGGATTTGAGACTGAACCTAAAGTTGGAAATTTTTTCTCGGACGAAAAGGAGCTCGGGGCATAATTGGACTAGAGACCTACTACTCTCGAAGAAGTTGCCTCATTTGTCCTCCTTTCTCATATGAACAAGTAAGAGCACATCCAATGTTAGATCATGTGACCAGACCTTTCCCTCCTTTGAATTTTGCATGAATGGTCAACAATCTCTCTTGAACTTTCCTGGGGGAAGTGTTCTCCCCCGCTGTGTTATTGTTGACCCTTTTTTTCTTACCTTTTCTTTTTTTTTCTTTTTTTTTTGAGTTAGGCAAGTCGTAGAAGTAGATTTGGATGATATAATAGCAATCAAAATCTGTAATTTTTTTAGTTTTTATTCCCTTTCTCCTCTCTATTTTTTTCGAGTTAGGAAGGTGTAGAAGTAGGTTGGGGATGAAACCTCTTGGACCACCATTGGAGCCTATGCGAATTTGAAGGCACAAGATCTTTTGTACACGAGGTCCGCGTCGGGATAAAAATGCAAAATCAAGAAGAAAAAATGGAAACTACAAGCCATTCTATACTAATCCAGAACATCACGAATTTCGCGGTGAAGTGTTTCGGAAAAATTCGGCGACAATGAGAATATTACGCAAAACCGGTCATAACTTTAACCCTGAAGAAAAAGATTTAGTAACTCTAGTAATCCACGAGGTTACCAAATGTAGGGTCGAGGCAAGTAGATACCGTATTGGATTAATCCGTGCAATTAAGGACTAAATCCTATGGGTGATTTTTCCGAATATAAAATTAAGTACAGCAGCACGATCATCTGTTCTGTATCTGTCCTGCTTTCTCAGACGAGCAATAAGCAGGGAACTATGTTTCATGTGTCTGTAACTTTTGGCTGATGATATCATGAAAAGAGAGCAAAACATACATTTCAGTCTGAAACTGTTCTGGGCGATGAAACATGTCGTAGCACGAAAGACTCTGCAGAAAAATACCAAGGTGGAACTCAATTCAAAAGAGTTCCAGCAGGTGGGATCATCATCCAATTTTAAGATCATGTCAAGTTTCTTTCCTTCGAATTTTGCAGGAACTGTCAATAATCTCTCTTGGAACTTTCCTGGTTGGGAAGGGGAAGTGATTTCCTCTCCGTTTAATGTCATTGTTGACTTTTTCTTACCTTTTTCCTTTTTCTGTTTTTTGAGTTAGGCAAGGCGTAGAAGTAGATTAGCTATCAAGTATCTAGAAGACTAGAACCTCTTGGCATGGCATGGCATGAGCTTATCAAGAAAGAACTCTCCCTGCGAATGGACCGTCGTTGTCGGAGCCGATGCGAATTTGGAGGTACACATACGAGATTGGAGGGTCTGTGTCGGGATAAAAATGCAAAATCAAGAAGGGAAAAAATATATGAAAAGTACAAGTCATTCTATACAAATTTAGAAAATCACGAATTTGAAAGTAGAGTATTCCGAAGAAATGAAAAGAAAACGACAATGTTGTTCGAATCGATCATAATTTTAATTAAAAAAAAAGACAAAGTAATTTTACTTATCTATGAGATTGCCAAATATATGATCTAGGCAAGTAGCTATCGGTATTGTGAATTAATCTACGAAATTGAAGACTAAATCCTAATTGTCAATCAGAAATCACATATTGATGATTTTGCCAAATATAAAATAAAGTGTAGCCCGACCCGAACCGACCCGAACCGACCATCTCTCTCTTTTTTTTTTTTTGGTCGAAGACCATATCTTCCGGTGACGTGGAAACATTAAAAAAAAAAACGTTGTACGTGTAGAAAAAGCTTCAAACTTCAACGAGTTGCCTGCCATGCCGGCATTGCTGCGATAAAAGCTTCCAGATAAGAGCCGCGAATCCGAGTCTTCGATTCCCAGATCTCGCTCCATTTCTCTCTTCGTCCACTCTCCCCACCGGAACCGAACGTCGGCATTCGGGCGAAAATCCGACTTCAGATGGCGAAGCAGAGGACCTCGCGGTTCCCAGCGCGCAAGTCGTCGTCGGCGGCGTCGTCCTCGACTCTGATCCTCACCCTGCTCGTCATGTTCTCCTTCGTCGTGCTGATCCTCCTCGCCCTCGGGATTCTTTCGATGCCCGGCAGCTCCTCCGACGACAGGCCGAAGGCGAACGATCTGGCCTCCATCGCGAGGAATACTGTTGATAGGTGTGTGGCATTTTGTTGATAGCTCGCTGTGGTTTGGTTTCGGCTGCGTTGTGATGTGCGGCGGGATGTGATTTGAGTGGGGTCGAATTGTTTCTGTGGCGCTGCAGGAGTAAAGGGGATGAAGGTCGAGGAGAGCAGTGGGTGGAGGTCATATCGTGGGAGCCTAGAGCTTTCGTGTATCACAACTTTTTGGTGAGTCTTTGTTTATCTAGTCGATGTTGGAAATGTTCTCTTTTCTTCTTCTTGAGGGGTCTAGATTGCAATTTGGATGGTTGGGATATGCATCCACATGAGAGTTTCAATGGCTTAATGAAGGCTAGATGTTTATGCTGATGCTGTTGTACAAGAAGCAATTAGTAACTATGGTGGAATTAATTTTTTAGCTGAAACTTTTTCCTTGTAGCACGTCGTTTAGGTGAAATATGCATTGGCACAATCGTTGTATGGTTTCTTGAATCTCTTGATTGCTTTGAGCAATCGTGGATGCTTTGCGATGGAATGCTATGCGATTCTTAAAAATTCTCTTTCACTAGTTCTGGGGAATGCTAAAAGGACACTGTCTTCCCAGGGAAAAAGACAAGAAGGACAAATATATTAGACAAAACTTAGAGTTCTTATTCATGGGTCATTCCGCCCATGATTCAGTTTTTTCCCCATTTTGTGCTCCGGGTTTTGGTGCACTTAAATGATCAATTCAAATACCTTATTCTACATTTTCCACTGAAAACTGCCTTCATGTGCTTAAATTGGCAGTAAATCGTCATTTTTATTGAGGTCTATTGCTGGCAAGTCCATGTGAACATCATGACTTTACACCGTTTGCCTGTTTGCAGTCTAAGGAAGAATGTGAGTACCTCATTGAACTTGCAACGCCTCATATGGAGAAGTCAACTGTGGTAGATAGTGAAACTGGCAAGAGTAAAGATAGCAGGTATGGACCCAAAATTTTCCACCGCCAATGGTGCACGAAAGAAATTTGATTCTTCAAGTACTGCGTGTGTGAATTATTAGCTATACTCAATCATAAGAAGCTCCTACTTCCTCATATAGGGTACGTACAAGTTCCGGAACATTTCTGGCGAGAGGGCGTGATAAAACAATTAGAGACATTGAGAAAAGAATTGCAGATTTCACCTTCATTCCTGCAGGTAAGAGGCCGAGCTGCATTAAGGTTTTGCACTGGTGGATGTCCATTTCAACAATTTTCTCCGCTCCTGTTACCAAGTTTCGAAGTTTTATTTTCACCTGTTCTGTTATCACTTCTTCCTTGCTTTCCTGTTTCTAGCTTCAAAGATATGCTTTTGTGGAACGATAGGAATAATTTAGTACAGTAAGCTCCTGTATTTATGTACAAGTAAAAAATGAAGTTCCGTATTTTGGTAATTATCCCAAGAATTAAGGAAGCACTTTGTATATACGTGCATATAGAACCTTATAGAATAGGTGAATTTTGCCTGAGAGTTTAGATTTGATTTAGAATAAGTTCTCCGCCTCGTTAGAGCATTGTTTTACTGTTTTAGAGGATTTTGCAGTCGTGAAATATTATGAGGTAGCAGTTGTATGTGTACAGAGAGCCACATGTGGAGAAATTTTGAGACTAAATGGTTTGAATCTGCTAATTCATTTGTTTTACAGTTACCAAGGCGATCTATTGATAAATTTTGTGAAGAGATGATATTATAACATTCCTTTTTGTTGCTCTATGCTTCCTTAAATATCTTCTGGAAATATCTAGATTTGGACTTAATCATTTGACAATTCCAAAATCCAGAGCATGGAGAAGGACTTCAAATTCTGCACTATGAAGTTGGGCAGAAGTATGAGCCACACTTTGATTACTTCCTTGATGAATATAATACCAAGAATGGTGGTCAGCGCATCGCTACACTTCTCATGTACCTGTAAGTAGATTGTTTGCATCTACTCTATCGTTGATCCCTAGATCTTTCTGGCTGTCTAGGTCAGTATTTCATTATCCTTTACTTTTCTGTTTGCTCTATGGTACAGTTCAGATGTTGAGGAAGGAGGTGAGACAGTCTTTCCTGCTGCCAAAGGGAATTTTAGTTCTGTTCCTTGGTGGAATGAGCTATCTGAATGTGGGAAGGAGGGTTTATCTGTTAAACCGAAGATGGGAGATGCCTTGCTCTTCTGGAGCATGAGACCTGATGCCACATTGGATGAATCTAGTTTGCACGGTCAGTTGTAACTCTTGCTGATCAGGTTGTACGAATGATTTCATCACCAATGATGAGAATGCTAGCACTAGCAGAAGGGCTCTTTTCCTTGACTTTTGCATGCCTCTAATAAAAATCTAAAAGCTGGAACGCATGAGTTTATTCTCCTAAAGTTAGTTTTTTGTTTTTTTTTCCAAACCTGGCACCATCGGATTGCTGAACGAGAGAAGCTCTTGTCCCTTTGCTTTCAGGTGGTTGCCCCGTGATTAAGGGTAATAAGTGGTCATCTACCAAATGGATGCGTGTCCATGAGTACAAAGTCTGAATTATCATACGAAAGGTGAGTTTTCCGGTTATCATAAATGCACCTTTTATTTAGCATTGTTACATGAGCATATTGTCCAGCAGAAAAAAACTGGTGAAAGCAAAAGCATCTTGGTCCTTTTCCAATGTATACTGACGAATGGCAGTCATTAAGATGTTTCCTTTGTTTCACTGTATTCTGTGCACTTGAATCTTTCTCATTTCGATATTTGCGGGTGTCTGGCAAATTCTTGTCTTATCTGATTGGACAAGTGTTCGACCTTGGCTTTTGGAACCGTCAGGCTTAATATTGGCCAGGCATGTGAAAAGAAGTTTCTGATACAGAATGTTCTTTGGTCGATTTCCTTTTCAATTCTCTACGAAGAAGACTGGAAACAGATCATTTTGGGAAGCAGATGATTGAATTCCGTCCATTGCTTCCTCTGGTTTCTTAGCATTTTAAAGATATCCTGATGATGGAATCCTGTTTGTGTCATATTGTTATTTATGCTTTCACCTACAGAAGGGACTACTTGTGGTACTTAATACGTTGTCCTTTGCTCGTAGGTTCTAATGATGTTTCTTGAAGTGATGCTGTTATCATACAGGAAAGTCTCAGATGAATCATAATTCCTTGCGTTTCAGATCCACTTATAGTCCTGTGCAAGCAGATCAATCCTCCATGCTGTACATCTTGGCTCATTGCTTTTGTGCTGACTGCGAGTACTTCTATTGTTGTAACTTGGGATAGAGCTGTAGAACAGACAAAGCAGGAAGAGATATATATATATATATATATATTTTTGTTTTCTCCTTGTTAAGTTAAAAAATTTTCCCTTTATAAGGAACTGTAGTTCTTGAGATGCTGACGAGAATGATCGAGATGCCAAATTCGAGGTTTATATGTTCTTTCTTTCTTTTGGCATTTACGAGCACCTGTGTCAACTTTAATAGATGTTCAGACACATGCCATGAGACATTCACTACGTTGTACATCGGATGCTCACATTGTCCTAACTTTAATCATGTCAGATCTTTCTGTGTGCCCTTAATACTTGCTGTTCTGTCAAATCACCCGAATTTGGTCACTTCGACTTGCTTCCCGTGGAGCCGTGAATAGCCTTAACAAGCACAAGAAACTCTTTCATGATTGTCTCTCTCCTTTGGCTAGACATCACTTCCAGGTTTAGTTCAAGATCTATGGATGTTCATTCATTCCATAGCTTTACACACATCGCACTCATTTCCCAAGTATGATACACACACGTTGAATTTCCAGCTTCACGGGCTATCACTCTCTGTGCTTTTCCTCGACTAAGGTCCGGATGACATACTGCATAGTACCGCCGCGATCGAAATAAGCCAGTTCCACCTGCCCTAGCCAAGGGCGGATTCAAGATACTAGGATATAGAGCAACTAAAGATGAATGGCTGGAGTAATAATCTGAGAAATCCAGCTACCTTAGTGTCGAAGCGCAATGTACATGTGAATGACTTGCCATTGTCCGTCACTACTTTCACATCTTGACCAGGTTTCAATTCACTCACTTTGTTCGGAAGGTCAACCGTGTATCTTTCGTGGCCCTTCAGCCCGAGAGTCTCGGCGTCCTCTCCAGGTTCGAAACAGAGTGGGATAATCCCCATTCCAACTAGATTACTGCGGTGAGTTTGCTCGAAGCTCTTTGCTATGACCGCTTTCACCCCCTAAAGTTTTGGTTGTTGCAAGGGCATGAGTGGAACAGCAAAAGCATATAATCAGGAGCAAAAAGAGAGTCCTCCGAAAATAGGCGTACCAGTAACATCGGACCCTTGGCAGCTCCGTCCCGGGAACTCCCTATGCCGTGCTCAGAACCAGCCAAAACAATAGTATCCTGGCCCTCATTCTTGTATCTCTGAGAAAGTAAGGAAAAAATACAAAGTAATTCTGTCAAAAATAGCAGTTAACAGCTCAGAATGTACTCTTTAACAACGTTGATTCGGCTCTACTTAGAACAGACAAATAGCATCCTTAAATGTATAACAATACACATAAGTGTTTGAGGAAGGTTTTGGAGACTTTCTTAGTCGATTGATTTTGACAAGTCCCAGGTAATCGAGCATTTATAAGTTCAAGCCCCAGAAGTTCATTGATTCATTCGAGTATAAAGTTACCATAGCAGCGTAGAACACGTGCATCTTTTCCCCACTGGGGATGTGGATCGTCCTAGGCCCGACTTCTCCATCCAGGAGCCTGTTGACAATTCGGATGTTGGCGAAAGTGCCCCTTGCCATCACTTCGTAATTGCCACGGCGACTCCCATAAGAGTTGAAGTCTCTCCTATCGACCCTGTGTTCCACCAGGTACTTAGCAGCAGGACTGTCTTTGTGGATGCTATCGGATGGTGATATATGTGGTCGGTCGTGATGCTGTCTCCAAGATAGAGCAAGCAATATGCGTCCTTCACGGTGCACGGGCCCGGAGTTGTCATCGTTATATCGTCGAAGAAAGGTGGCTTAAGAATGTACGTCGAGGCCGGGTCCCATGCATAAAGAGTTCCAGAAGGCACATGTAATCCATTCCACAGAGGATTTCCCTCAGTAATTGCATCATATGTGGCCCTGAACATATCTGGAAGCACAGTCGACTGCACAGCCTGCAATATAGCACAATCGAAGAGATAGAAGAGCTAACATATTAAATTACTCCTTATATTGACGATCCTGGAAGAAAGACTAAGTCACACTTCACGGTTTTTCAATCAGGCCAGGTGCTCACATTTGCTATTTCTTCGTTTGTCGGCCAAATGGCCTTCAAAAATACACTTCTTCTGTCTTCTCCGTGTCCCAGGGGTTCTGTCTCAAGATCAATGTCAACCTGCCAAACAAAAATTATCTTCAGGATACAATGGCCGGTTAGCCACTGGATTGTCAAGTGTGACCATGTGCCTAACGTGACACTGCTTTTGTTTTTATCACAGTGGGTGAATCAAAGTATTGGCCTAGTCGGCATGGCCAGCAGCAACCACTCTTATCGAGTGGTAAGACTGGGTTAAAAGTCTCATTAACACATTCTTCATCTGAACATAGAAAAAAAAAAACAGGAATCGAACAAACGAAATACATACAGTGTCGGCGAGAGCGTAGGCAGCCACAAGGGGGGGAGAAGCTAGATAATTAGCCCGCATAAGGGGATGCACGCGGCCCTCGAAGTTCCTGTTGCCAGAGAGTACAGCTGCTGCTACAATATCTGATGATCGAGAGAGCAGCAACTGGCTCTCTTCAGAAGGATTTCCTAAGACATACATGGTGAAGAAATAGTTGAAACCAAGAGAAGGAATGAGCAGAGAGATCACCGTTATCAGTGATAGCAGAAGCAACAGCCTCATGGAGATCTCCTGAGTTCCCAATGCATGTGGTGCATCCGTAGCCGACTGTGTAAAAGCCCAACTGATCTAAGTACTTCTGCAAGCCACTGCAGCACGGAGCATAGACCCTTTAGTCAAGTGTGCATATAACCGAGAATCTTGGGAGACAATTAGCAAATTGAAGTACATGCACCTCTTTTTCAGATATTTGGTTACAACTCCCGAACCAGGAGCAAGACTTGTCTTAATCCATGGTTTAGCCTGCCAGAAGATTCTAATTAGAAAACCCACTGATTTGTCTTAATTCTCTGAGCAAATGGTATATCATAGTAACGTTCTACATGGAAAATCACTCAAGGACCTACATAAGACAGGCAATTTCCTCTTCCAAAACTCACTCTCTAAAAAAAAGGAAAAGCTAGATAAGAACACAATCTAACCTCTAATCCTAATTCACAGGCCTTCTTAGCAAGCAAAGCAGCCCCAAGCATTACGCTAGGATTCGAGGTATTAGTACAACTGGTAATAGCTGCTATGACCACATCACCGTGCCTAAGCTTTTCTCGAGTCCCATTGAATGTGAACTCTGTAACCTTGCTCTGGGATTCCACTGGTATCGCAAATCCCTGAAAGATGTACTGTGAAGTCGGCCAACTTAGCTTGAGATGAAATGAAATATGAGTGATCAAAGCATATTTCCAGTATTTGAGATATGAATATTCGACATCACAGAATTCTTCACAAAGACGACTTTGCTGCTGCCTGATGGTGACGTTCGTGGAAAACTTGAGAGGCCTTAGTACCATTGAACATGCTAACTATGTGGTATAGCGGGTAATAACCAAAGATTCATGTAAGAGCATGAAAAAGAGCACCTTAAATCCTACTTTATTGTTCAAGCATGCACGCCAGTCCGCCTTCATTTCTTTCAAGAGAAAGCGGTCGTGTGGCCTGAAACAACCTAATTCTCACAAGAAGAGACAAAATATATGAAATATGCAATTATCCATTTCATGAACATTCATCGGATTTTACCTCTTGGGCCCTGACACAGAGGGTTCGACATCTTTAAGATCGAGCTCTAGATAACAGGAGAAAACTTTCTCTGCTGGAGGCTTTGTTTATACAGAACTCCAGTCAGAAATAGTCAATATCGACTAGTGTGGCACAATGAAATCGGACAAAAAGCTTTCTCATTACCTCACCATAGTCCACAAACATGTTATTAGCCCGCAGATAAGACTCTATCATGGAAACCTACACAGTAAGCTCAGATGTCTCGATGAGGAAATACAGCTAAAGCTTCTCACACGGTAGTTTGGAAATGACATACAGTTTCGTCGCTCCTTCCAATCAACTTGAGGTACTGTAGAGTGACATGATCCTATCACGGTCCGTTGAATTCTGATAAAAATTCGACCGCGATGCATCCCCGGGATCGACCAGCCAATCGACCCATGGATCATGAGGGATCGTGTCCAAGTGTAGCCGAGCGAACGGATGATCGACCGGGTGATCGATCAAGGCACGATCCGGGACAGCCAGCGGATCGACTCATGACCGAGGATGCACGACCGGGTGATCGTGCGGGATGGCCGGGCGGCCAATCCATGAACGACCCTGCACGACCAAGCGAACGACCCACGGATCATGCAGGGCGGGCGAGCGGACGACCGAATGATCGATCCACGGATCATGGCGCTCGACCAAGCGAGCGGCCGAAGAACGATGCAGGTGAACGAGCAAGGACGGGTGCTGCACGACCGGGTGATCGACCTGCGGATCGTGCAGAGCGGCCGAGCGGCCGAGCGGTGGACGACCATGCACGATCGGGGGATCGACCCACGGATCGTGCAAGGCGAGCGAGCGATCGAGGAATGATGCACGAGCGGGACAGCCGAGCGGTCGATCCATGCACGATACAAGATCGATCAGCGCTCGATCAGCGCATGAGCGGCGATCGACCGCCAATACGCCCAACGCTCGAACGGGCGAGGAACACACGGACGGCCAGCACATATAATCGAACGAGCGGCCGACACGACCGTTGTCATTATGCCCGTTGAACGGGTGGGCGAGATAGCCGTTGGACGGCCGAGTAGCCGTTGGAACAAGCGGGCGACATAGCCGTTGGAGTGGCCGACATGAACAGTGCCATGAACAGTGCTCGGTCGAGAAATAGCCGTTGGGGGCTTTTGTGACCGTTTGCCCGGGCTTGTTGTATATATAGGGGCTGAGTCCCCCATTGTAAAGACACTCTGAACATTCTTATTTCCGCATTAATACAAAGCAAAGCTTCCTTGCATTCTCTCTTTCTTGTGTGATCGGTTGAGTGTGTGAGCAAGCTTTGAGCTTCAGAGTCGTGAGAAGGCTGACTTGGGGATCAATTCCTAAGTGCCGCACGGTGTTTCGGCGAACGAAAACAACCGACCCGTGACAAGTGGTATCAGAGCGATTCGATTCTCGGTGAAATGGCGAGAAGTCAAGGTGTTGTTGACCCGACGCTTGAGCCCGAGCATGCAGCGGACGAGCGTGCGGGAGCCAACCTTGAGTCATCCCCCGTAAGGGAGAGACGTGATCGTGCTACACAGAGGGCAACAACGCGGGAAATTGAAACTCGCATGAATAGGCTCGAGCAAGCCTTCGATGACCTTCGGGCCGATAGAGAAGAGGCTGACTACGAAGGGGAGGCCACCGATCGAAGGGGGTTGCGAGATGAATTCGACGACCTCAAGGACGAAGTGGCAGAACTCCGTGGTGAGTTGCTCAGTACTCTCACTACTACCACGGACAAAGCTTGCGGTGCCCTGGAAGCCATGATCACGGCCTTACGAACGGAGATGGCCGAGCTAAAGACCAAGGTGGTGGTCTTGGAAGCAGCATGCGCAAATGGAGTGACGTCCATGCGAGCTGCCCCTCGGGTGGATGCACCCAAGCCGAAGGAGTTCAATGGCTCCCGAGTGGCTAAGGAAGTGGACAACTTCCTCTGGTTTATGAACCAGTACTTCGACACTCAAGGAGTGTCCAATGGCGCTTTGCGAGTGAGCATGGCGGCCATGTACCTGACCGGCAATGCCTTGCTGTGGTGGCGCAACCGGTGCAACGATGGGCAAGCTGGACCCATCACAACATGGGAAGCATTCGAGGCGGAATTTCGGAAGCAATTCTTCCCCGCCTATGCCGAAGAAGAAGCTCGTGATGAACTTCGGCGCCTTGAACAAAAGGCTGGGATCCGGGAGTACGTGAGGAAGTTTTCGGAGTTGAAACTTCAAATCCCATCCCTTTCCGAAACCGAGGCATACTACCAATTCATTGGAGGCCTCAAGTCATGGGTGAAGATGGAGCTCAAACGGCAAAATGCGACGACGCTCGCGACGGCCATGACAGCGGCCGAAGGGATCCTCGAGTACAAATCAAGCTCGACGGATAAGGCGGATGTGAAGCCTAGAAGCGGCAGGAGTAATGGTGCGGGAGACCGACCTAGGCCGCAACGCTCGGTGGCGAATAGACCACGTCCAGCCTTTGTCAAGAACCGGACGGAATATCGAGCGGAGTCAAGCCAATCAACGGGGCGGAAGCTTGAATGTTACAAGTGTTCCGGTCCCCATTTTGCTCGGGACTGTCCAAATCAGGGCAAAGTAGCAGCCCTAAAGAACACGGACAGGGGAAAAGCCGAGGAAGAAGTTCGGCTTGGATCACTGAAGATCCTTAACACCATCAACGTCCAAGACGCACAGCCGTCCAGAGGACTCATGTTCGCGGACGTAGCGATTGATGGAGCAAAGCTGAGTGCTCTCATCGATACCGGCGCATCCGACCTGTTCATGTCGGAGGAAGCGGCCCGGAAACTCAACTTGCGAGTTGAGAAGGGAGATGGTTGGCTCAAAACCGTCAACTCCAAAGAAGTTCCGACGAGAGGACGGGCTCGAGACGTAGAAATCCAGTTCGGGCCATTCCGGTGCAAGGAGTCGATCGAGGTAATTCCGATGGACGATTATGAACTTGTGATCGGATTGGGATTCTTAGATAGGATTAAAGCCTTTCTGGTCCCATGTATGAATTGCATCTGCATATTGGACCCTCGTGGCCAATGTGTTGTTCCGGTTCGACGCGAATCCGGACAGAATCAAAAGACTCTTTCGGCAATACAAGTGTCGAGAGGAGTTAGAAGGGGTGAGACAACCTTCTTGGCGACCTTGGTGTCCGGCGATGCCGAGTGTTCTCTTGAGGAAGTGCCGGGCCAAGTGGATGAGGTGCTGACCTTGTTTGGCGATGTGATGCCCCCGGAACTACCAAAGAAGTTGCCGCCCAAGAGGGAGGTCGACCACAGAATCGAGCTGATCCCCGATGCTCGACCTCCTGCCATGGTACCCTATCGCATGGCTCCCCCAGAACTTGAGGAAATGAGGAGACAACTCAAGGAGTTGCTCGAAGCCGGTTATGTCCGACCATCCAAATCTCCATTTGGTGCCCCGGTTTTGTTCCAAAAGAAGCAAGACGGTTCACTCCGGATGTGCATTGATTACCGGGCGTTGAACAAATTGACGATCAAGAACAAGTATCCTATTCCGCTCATTGCGGATTTGTTCGATCAGCTAGGTGGTGCACGGTGGTTTACCAAGCTGGACTTGCGGTCGGGATACTATCAAGTGAGGATTGCCGAGGGGGATGAGCAGAAGACGGCGTGTGTGACCCGTTATGGCTCGTACGAATTCCTTGTCATGCCATTCGGCCTGACCAATGCCCCGGCAACATTCTGCACGTTGATGAATAAGGTACTACGACCCTTCCTTGACCAATTTGTGGTCGTTTACCTTGATGATATTGTAATTTATAGCCGGACACTTGAGGATCATGTCGAGCACCTCAAGCGTGTATTCCTAGTTCTAAGGGAGAATGAGCTGTATGTAAAGAGGGAAAAGTGCGTGTTTGCACAACGACAAGTCCCGTTCCTCGGGCATATTGTAGGGGAGGGACGTGTACGGATGGACTTGGCCAAGATTCGGGCAATCGTCGAGTGGGAGCCTCCCACGAAGGTGCCGGAGCTAAGATCCTTCCTTGGATTGGCGAATTACTATCGTCGATTTGTTCGTAGCTATTCGGAGATAGCTGTGCCACTCACGGACATGCTGAAGAAGAACAAGCCGTGGGAGTGGACGGTGAAGTGCCAAGAGGCGTTCGAGCGGTTGAAGCAAGCGATGGTCGAGGAACCTGTGCTGGTGTTGCCCGACTACTCCAAGCCGTATGAAGTAGAGACGGACGCTTCGGACTTTGCTATTGGTGGTGTTCTGATGCAGGACGGCCATCCCGTGGCGTTCGAGTCTCGAAAGCTAGACGAGACTGAGCGGCGATACACGGTCCAGGAAAAGGAGATGACGGCCGTAGTGCATTGCCTTCGCACATGGCGTCATTACCTCCTAGGATCGCGATTCGTGGTCCGGACAGACAATGTAGCCACGAGCTACTTCCAAACCCAGAAGAAGCTGAGCCCTAAGCAAGCTCGGTGGCAAGATTTCTTGGCGGAGTTCGATTATGTGCTCGAGTATAAGCCTGGGAAGGCCAACTCTGTGGCTGACGCCTTGAGTCGAAAGGCGGAATTGGCGGCTGTGACGAGCCGACCAGATTGCCCATGGATCGAGCGGATCAAGGAAGGGCTGCATCACGATCCGACGGCAAAAGCCCTCCTTGGATACGCGCGAGAGGGCAGGACCCGAAGATTTTGGTGTGAAGACAACCTCCTTTACACCAAGGGACGGCGCTTGTATGTGCCGCTCCACGGGAATTTGAGGCGCGAGGTATTGCGCGAGTGCCACGACACTCCATGGGCGGGACACCCAGGAATCCACCGCACCATGGCACTTGTGGAGGATAGGTATTTCTGGCCTCAACTCCGAGACGATGTGGAAGCTTATGTGCGAACTTGCCTGGTATGTCAACAGGACAAGTTGGAACAACGCGCACCGGCCGGATTGTTGGAGCCGTTACCTGTTCCCGAACGTCCTTGGGAGAGCATCTCCATGGATTTCATTGTAGGGTTGCCAAAATCTGATGGCTGCCAAACGATCATGGTGGTGGTTGATCGGTTCTCCAAGTACGCGACGTTCGTGCCGGCCACAAAGGACTGCCCAGCTGGGGAGGCGGCCAAGCTATTCATGAAGCACATCGTCAAATATTGGGGCATACCGCGATCAATCGTAAGTGATCGGGATCCTCGATTCACGGGGAAGTTCTGGTCCGAGTTGTTCAAATTGCTCGGTACAGACCTCAAGTTTTCAACCAGCTTGCATCCACAGACCGATGGCCAAACGGAGCGGGTGAATGCAATTCTGGAAGTATACTTACGGCATTATGTGAATGCCACACAGAGCAATTGGGCGAAGCTGATGGATGTTGCCCAGTTCTCTCACAACTTGCAGCGGAGCGAGTCCACTGGCAAGAGCCCATTCGAGATAGTAATGGGACAGCAACCGCTCACCCCGAGCACGGTTGCAACAGACTACCATGGAGGTAGCCCAGCAGCGCATAAGAGTGCGCAAGAATGGCAAGAACGCGCTGACTTAGCCCGAGCATGTCTGAATAGGGCGGCCGAGAGGATGAAGAAATGGGCGGACAAGAAGCGCCGACACGTCGAATACCAGGTTGGTGATCGAGTGTTAGTAAAAATGCACCATGTCCTACGATATAGGGACGTGCATAAGGCGTTGGTTCGTCGCTATGAAGGGCCATTCCTAGTGATCAAGCGGGTTGGGCCAGTAGCATACAAATTGGAATTGCCGGCCAAGTTGAAGGCACACCCGGTGTTCCATGTGAGCATGCTGAAGCCATTCCATGAAGACGATGTCGATCATAACCGACAGGATTCACTTCGGGCGCCCATTGGGGCAAAGACCTCTTATGATCGGGAGGTTGAAAAGATCGTGGCTGATCGGGTGATCCGGAAGAGGTACCGAGCGCCAAGAAAAGAATACTTGATCCAGTGGCGAGGTTCCACGGAGGATGAGGCGACCTGGGAGCCGGACGAGGCCCTATGGCAATTCCGAGAAGAGATCAAGGCATTCCAGGAGGTTCAAGGCAACGAGGGCGTTGCCCGAATTGGTGCGGGAGAGTATCACGGTCCGTTGAATTCTGATAAAAATTCGACCGCGATGCATCCCCGGGATCGACCAGCCAATCGACCCATGGATCATGAGGGATCGTGTCCAAGTGTAGCCGAGCGAACGGATGATCGACCGGGTGATCGATCAAGGCACGATCCGGGACAGCCAGCGGATCGACTCATGACCGAGGATGCACGACCGGGTGATCGTGCGGGATGGCCGGGCGGCCAATCCATGAACGACCCTGCACGACCAAGCGAACGACCCACGGATCATGCAGGGCGGGCGAGCGGACGACCGAATGATCGATCCACGGATCATGGCGCTCGACCAAGCGAGCGGCCGAAGAACGATGCAGGTGAACGAGCAAGGACGGGTGCTGCACGACCGGGTGATCGACCCACGGATCGTGCAGAGCGGCCGAGTGGCCGAGCGGTGGACGACCATGCACGATCGGGGGATCGACCCACAGATCGTGCAAGGCGAGCGAGCGATCGAGGAACGATGCACGAGCGGGACAGCCGAGCGGTCGATCCATGCACGATACAAGATCGATCAGCGCTCGATCAGCGCATGAGCGGCGATCGACCGCCAATACGCCCAACGCTCGAACGGGCGAGGAACACACGGACGGCCAGCACATATAATCGAACGAGCGGCCGACACGACCGTTGTCATTATGCCCGTTGAACGGGTGGGCGAGATAGCCGTTGGACGGCCGAGTAGCCGTTGGAACAAGCGGGCGACATAGCCGTTGGAGTGGCCGACATGAACAGTGCCATGAACAGTGCTCGGTCGAGAAATAGCCGTTGGGGGCTTTTGTGACCGTTTGCCCGGGCTTGTTGTATATATAGGGGCTGAGTCCCCCATTGTAAAGACACTCTGAACATTCTTATTTCCGCATTAATACAAAGCAAAGCTTCCTTGCATTCTCTCTTTCTTGTGTGATCGGTTGAGTGTGTGAGCAAGCTTTGAGCTTCAGAGTCGTGAGAAGGCTGACTTGAGGATCAATTCCTAAGTGCCGCACGGTGTTTCGGCGAACGAAAACAACCGACCCGTGACAATCCACTGGAAAGAATCCCATGGTCGCACCTTACTCGGGAGACATGTTAGCTATCGTGGCACGATCTGCTAACGATAGTTTAGTCATGCCTTCTCCTGTACGGTGGAGTGGCACTGATATTATTATAAAGGAAGAATGTAAACAAACCCAGGAAGAAAAATCACACATCATTGTACTAAATAGATAAATTTTATACCATAGAACTCGACAAATTTTCCGACAACACTATGCTTCCGCAGCATTTGCGTCACTGTCAACACCAAGTCAGTTGCCGTCACACCTTCTTGCGGTTCTCCCAATAATCTAAATGCAACCACCCCCGGAAGAAGCATACTCATTGGCTGCATATTCATTAGACTGAGGTGGTTCAAGCAAAACTAGGTGTGGCAATTACTAGTTAACTACTGTGACAGTAGACATTTCATCAAACATCGTGAGACTCATTGCATCTATTAAGGACGTAAAAACAATCCTAAGACAGCGGCGCCGAACTCTTTACCTGTCCAAGCATCGCAGCTTCGGCTTCTATTCCACCAACTCCCCAGCCAGCAACTCCCAATCCATCTATCATGGTCGTATGGGAATCAGTACAAATGACACTATCTGGGTATAGAACGCCATTGGTATTAAACACGATTCTGCCAAGCTGTTCCAAATTAACCTACACATTAGATTCAAGAAAGTCAATTTTTTCCTAGACAAAGAAAATGCTGAAAAAGAAGTAGATTAAATTGAGTCTCTAAGGACTAGTGTTCCCAATATAGTACACGGCACGATATACTCTTTTTTTCGGGCTCCTAGAAAATTCATGCACTATCTTGTAACACCTGGTGGACAATCCCGCCTCGAGGTGGAAGAACAAGCATGTTATGGAACGCTATGGCTCCCCACTTGAGAAAACCGAATCTTTCTTTGTTACGTTCGAACTCGAGTTCCATATTCGCTTGCACTGCATTTTCTGACCTTACCACATCAGCTTGAACTGAGTGGTCAATAACAAGATCTACCGGAACCTGCATAACATAAACACTTCAGCTGTCTCTATATGTCCGGTTATTTAAATCATTTCGTTGTTCCCTTTAGGCTTTTTGTTGGAGGTGAAACAAAACATTGGTCTAGCGCATTCACACATTGCTTACCATTGGATTGATTTTTTCTGGGTCTCCTCCGAGGTTCTTGGCAGCGTTGCGCATGCAAGCCAGATCAACAAGAGCAGGCACTCCTGTAAAATCCTGAGGAAAAGGATAACGGCCATCATAAAAGGTGGTAACTAAGATTTCCCAGGTATTGTTAAAGTCGTGAACAATGTTCACCTGAAGCAATACTCTAGCTGGCATGAAGGGAATTTCAACCCGCTTTGAAGAAGTATTCTCCCAATCAATGATTTTCTCAACATCCTCACGTTTGACCTGAAACTCATCACAGTTTCTGATTGCCGATTCAAGGAGGACCTTAATAGATATTGGAAGCCTATCTGCATCGTCAAAACTAACTCTCCGTCAGCACCTAACCTAGCATACATCGGTCTCCATTCTCAAGGATACTACTTCAGAATATCGACACTGTTACAAGCCCATAAAGGAGACGACTTCAGGAGTCAGAACTTCACATGGTTCTGATTCATCAAGTGGGCTAATCAACAGAGCCAAGCATATAATTCTGTGCTCGAGATGATGCAATATGCATTGACATTTACAAGCACGATAAGAGTTTTTACAATGAAAAGGTGAATGATTAACCGAAATCTGCACCAGGTGGCCTGCTCGGCCTACTTTTGACGTAGCTTGATTCCCCATCATTTGTTCTAATAATCAAACTATTTATCTAAAGAATTGTTGGATCTTAGAGGCGCAGCACTCTGATACCTAAGTGTTTGAAGAAGGAAATTCTGAAAATGTTATTCACTCTCATGTTCTACTAAACGATTACAAAACACGCCTATTTATAGGCTGTAGGCATGACTCTACGACTTCTCTAGACAAACGAACAGACACGTCCAGATACATGACATTTAAAGCTAATAAATGAACATAATCTCCTAGATAACAACGTCTAGGACTCTTCCTATTCTCTAGATAATAATTGCAACAACTTAATATCTTCCAAGACTCCACTTTACGATGAGCTTGGATTACGAAGAGTCGTGACTCTTGCGATTCCCAACAGCCTCCCTTAAACCGAGCTCATCTTGACCATGCCGATCATTCTCTTGAATTTAAGGAAGGAGTCTGTCTTCAACGGCTTCGTAAACATATCAGCCACTTGGTCTTCCGACTTGCAATACTGCAGCACAATCTCCTTGGACTTCACTAGATCTCGAATGAAGTGATACTTTATATCGATGTGCTTGCTTCTTCCATGAAAGACTGGATTCTTTGCGAGTGCTATGGCTGACTTATTATCACAATAAATCACCGTCGAATGCTCTTGCTTATGACGAAGTTCAGCGAGCATCGAACGTAGCCAAACTGCTTGAGTAGCACAATAAGCCGCTGCTATATATTCTGCTTCTGCACTGGACAAAGCAACCACCTGCTGCTTCTTCGAAGACCAGGAGAAAATCCCATTTCCTAAAGAGAAAACATAACCGGAAGTACTCTTTCTTTCTCCAATATCACCTCCCCAATCACTGTCTGTATATCCCACAAGCTGAAAATCATTAGAAAAAGTGTAGAATATACCATCATCCACAGTACCTTTAATGTACCGAAGAATCCTTTTTGCCGCCTGCAAGTGTGATTGTCTAGGAACTTCCATAAATCTGCTTATCATCCCAACACTATAAACAAGATCTGGCCGAGTAGAAGTCAAATATCGTAGACTCCCAACTAACCTCTTGAAATAAGTGGGATCGACTTCAGAACCACTTCCGTCTTTTGTCAACTTCAATCTTTCCTCCATGGGAGTGCTAATTGGTTTACAAGTAGCCATCTTGAAACGCTCAAGAATATCCTTGGCATACTTCTGTTGACAAACAAAAATACCATCCTCCGATTGAGTAACTTCTAGGCCAAGAAAATAATACATGAGACCCATATATGTCATCTCGAACTCACGGGTCATGGCCTCCCTGAAGTCACAAATCATTTCTTGACAATCTCCAGTAAATATGAGATCATCGACATATAAGCAAACAATGAGTATTTCACCATTCAAGCCAACCTTGACATATAAAGTATGCTCATAAGGACAGCGGATAAAACCATGAGTCAAGAAATAAGAATCAATTCTGGTATACCAGGTTCGTGGTGCTTGTTTGAGGCCATAAAGAGCTTTCTTCAATCTGTAGACTAAGCCCTCTTGTCCTGTTTTGACATAGCCCTCCGGTTGATCCACATACACCTCATCCTCAAGTACGCCATTGAGAAATGCGGACTTGACATCCATTTGGTGTATTTTCCAGCGCCTTTGAGCTGCTAAAGCAAAAATCATACAAATAGTATCCATTCTTGCAACCGGAGCAAATACCTCAAAATAGTCAATCCCGGGTTTCTGTTTGTAACCCTTGACTACAAGACGAGCCTTCAATCGATCAACATCACCATTAGGCTTACGCTTGGTTTTGTAGACACATTTTACACCGATGGACTTCTTGCCTTCTGGAAGAGACGTGAGTTCCCACGTATCATTCTTCTCGATCGCATATATCTCATCATCCATGGTATGAATCCAACCACTATCTTGGGAAGCCTCCTTAAAGTGTGTCGGATCACAATCTGCAAAAAGAGCATAATTGACAATTTCTTCATCAGATGGGTCATCATTATTCGACAAAGAATAATCCCTCAAACTAGCAGGTAAAACTCGTTCTCGCCGTGGACGGGAGGAACTTTCGACACGATCTTCGACAAGATTTTCAACAGGATTTTCGACAGGATCTGCTGTCGAAGTAGGCTGCATCGAACTCGTTGCTGGTTCAGATTGAACTGACTCCTCCTCATCGAAGACAAAATGAAACTGCTTCTTCTCTTCCTTGTTCCACATCCACTCAGCTTCCTCGTCGAAGGTGACATCTCGACTGATAATCACCTTCTTCGATATAGGATTATACAACCGATAACCCTTCGTCTCATTGCTGTAACCAAGAAAGATGCAATTCTCACTCTTCTCATCAAGCTTTTTGCGAAGTTCATTAGGCACATGGGCGTAAGCAATACACCCAAACACACGAAGATGCTGAACTGAAGGGATTTGACCACTCCACACCTCCGTCGGTGTCTTGAACTCAAGACCTTTAGTTGGACAGCGATTCAACAAGTAAATAGTACAAGCAACCGCTTCTGCCCAGAAATGTTAGGCAAATGTTTGGAATGGAGCATAGTACGTACCATATCAACAATAGTGCGATTTTTTCTCTCCGCTACTCCGTTCTGTTGAGGAGTATATCGTGCTGTCAACTGATGTTTGATGCCGCACTGCTTGAAGAAACCATCTCCAACCAAATATTCCGTGCCACGATCAGTTCGGAGAATCCGATTTCCATGCCCACTTTGCTTCTCTACATAGGCTTTGAACTCCTTAAAAGCGTCGATGGCATCTGACTTTTGCTTCAAGAAATAAACCCATGTTTTCCTACTAAAATCATCGATGAAGGTAACAAAATACCTGTACCCCCGATTCGACGACTCACCGAGCGGTCCACAGAGGTCGGAGTGCACCAACTCCAACGGTCTTGACGCTCTCCATGATTTTCCCGAAGGGAAGCTTTCTCTGCACTTCTTCCCAATAACACATGGTTCACAAATCTCCTTCGGAGAAGAAATTTCAGGTAGTCCACGTACCATCTTCTTCTGAGACAACAGCTTTAAGCTGTCGAAATTCACATGCCCGAACCGCTTGTGCCAAAGCCATGTCAAATCTTGCACCGAGGCACTAAAACATGACGTAGCATAGTTAATATACAAAGGAAAAAGTCGATTTCGAGCCATTTTTACCTTTGCAATCAATCCTCCTTTGCCATCATGAACCGTGCAAATCTCATCCTTAATGGTCATGAGATAGCCTCGCTCGGACAACTGTCCCATACTTAGAAGATTTTCTCGAAGACCGGGAACATAATGGACGTCGGAAATGCTTTGAACCGACCCATCCTTCGCCTTGATTTTAATAGTTCCCTTTCCCATGATAGGAACTTTGGTATTGTTCCCAAATCTCACCTCCGAACGAAAGGTGTCATCGAAGTTTGAGAATAACTCCTTCTCGCCACACATGTGATTGCTACACCCGGTGTCTAAGTACCAAACATTCTTCTGGTTCTCCACCGCAGAATTACATGTGAATAAAAGAGCATTACCTTGCTCACCATCTCCATCGACATGTCTATCGACGGATCTTGCTACCTTAGCATGGAACTTTTGACCACCAGTCTTCTTGCTCCGACATTCAGATTTATAGTGCCCATACTTTTTACAATTAAAACACTGAATAAAGGACTTATCTTTTTGTTGTCCGGCATACTTCTCTTGCCGCTTTGGATCTTTCCTTTGATTAGAAAGATTCTTCTTTTCATCAGGCAACACCAACTGGCTTTGCAAAGCTTCCTCCACCGTCTTGGATTTCTCCTTGATTCGTTGCTCGTGCATTTGTAGAGAGCCCACCAACTCATCGACGGACAAGACAGAGAGATCTCGTGACTCTTCGATGGAAGTCACAATATATTCGAACTGCAAAGTTATAGTTCGAAGAATCTTCTCAACAATCTGTTGATCCCGAATAGTCTCACCATTGGCCTTCATTTGATTGACAAGAGCCAACGTCCGTGAGAAATAATCGGAAATGGACTCCAACTTTTCCATCTGAAGGAGCTCGAACTGTCGTCGAAGAGTCTGAAGCCGAACCTTCTGGACCTTCTCAACGCCTTTGTAAATGTTGATGAGAGTGCCCCAAGCTTCTTTCGCCGTCTTCGAATTCGCCACTTTCTCAAAGATTGACGAATCTATCGCTTGAAAGATGTAAAAGAGAGCCTTACGATCTTTCTTACGATTCTCTTTTAGCGTCTTCTGCTCCTTCGTTGTCAAATTTGCTGCCGCTTCTGGCTCTTCGAATCCTTCTTCCACAATCTCGGTCAGCTCCTGAAACCCGAATAGCACCTCCATCTGGATCTTCCAATGCTCAAAATTCTTCCCATCGAATCTCGGGAGTTGAGGTTGGACCATCCCAGTACCACTCACAGAAGCCATCTGACTCGAGAGAAAAAACTTAGCCAAACTGGCTCTCACTGGCTCTGATACCAAATGTTGGATCTTAGAGGCGCAGCACTCTGATACCTAAGTGTTTGAAGAAGGAAATTCTGGAAATGTTATTCACTCTCATGTTCTACTAAACGATTACAAAACACGCCTATTTATAGGCTGTAGGCATGACTCTACGACTTCTCTAGACAAACGAACAGACACGTCCAGATACATGACATTTAAAGCTAATAAATGAACATAATCTCCTAGATAACAACGTCTAGGACTCTTCCTATTCTCTAGATAATAATTGCAACAACTTAATATCTTTCAAGACTCCACTTTACGATGAGCTTGGATTACGAAGAGTCGTGACTCTTGCGATTCCCAACAAGAATGAAAAGACGAGACTCAGGACGTGATGGATAATAGCAATGCCGAACAAAAACGACAGAAAATTGCTGCTCCTGCTTGCTTATGACAGGAGTTGAAAGACCGTCATTTTGATCTTCACACAAACAACGACACTAAACAAATCATCAGCAGCTAAAACGTGCATAAAACAGAAGAAACAGTAGGGCCCGACCTATTCGAGGGTCGTCGAGAGCTGGCAAAGCGTAGTATTTGCCAGACTCACCACCGTCGGGCTTCTCAAGCGTCCTCAACATGCTTTTCTCGAATGGATTCTCACTCCCTGCATCAACAAATACAAACGGACCGAAAGCAAATTGAAAGAACTTGTTAATCACACGAAGGAACGTGCTTAATTCGTCTCAAGAACTTGACAGAAAACAGTTGAAACGCATGTTGGGTCACATTTCTCAAAGATTACCCATGATCGAATTTGACACACCCAACTGGGTATGAGGGAGAGAGAGAGAGAGAGAGAGGGAGGTTGAAGCTGGGTGAGTTCAAGTTCAACGTCGTGTTTCAGATGAAGCGGCGTGTTCTTGTCGTGATGTCCATCGCAGGCGCAGTGAAAGCGGAGAAGGACTTGTTGAGCTCTTACTCGAGGATCTTCCTGAGCGAGTCACGAAGCGGAACAGAGTGCTCTTTGGCATCTCCTTCTTAATCGTGTATTTCCAACATCTGTAGTTGCAAACATTTCCTGCATGCAAATCCCACCCACGCACTCCCTGACAAACATCTCCTGAAGAAGGACACCATTTGGTTTTGGGAAAATTTAATTAAAAAAAACAAGGCCCCGATGCTTCGTTTTCTCAGACAAGGATTTAAAGTAGACTTTATTTCATCATTATCTCAAAGAAAAGCCTCAAGTGACAATGATTAGAAGGGCTAACCTCGCCGGCTGTCCAAATTTTCGAGCCTAATGAAAATTTAATATATTTTTTTGTTAAGTTAAATTAAAAAACAAAAACAAAAAGTAAAAAAAGTGAAAAAAATCAGGCGAAAGGTCTGTGGCCGCCACCCCATAGCCGATGAGGCGGCGGTGATGGCGGTTTGGGTCATCGGCTACCTACCAGAGAGGCGAGGACCCGCCGGATGAGGGTCGCGACCCTCGCCCTAGTCCGACCGAGGACCGTGGTCATCGGCCGAGATCGGGGTAGATGGCTACCCCAACGGACATAGCCGCCCCACTCGCTGTGGGGCGGCGGCCATAGGTTTTTTTTTTCTTTTCAAATCTATTAAAAAACAAAAGAAAAAGGAAAAATAATAATAAATGACCAAAATGCCCCTAACTAAAGAGACTCAGGCCCTTTTTTGAGTCACTTCAAACTCCTATTTAAAACAATGCGTACTTCATGCCCTTTTTTGAAATAATGAAAATAATTCAGACCCTTATTTAGAATTTCGTTAGTTTTTGAAAAATGAAACCTTTTTTTTTTTCTGTTCTGTTTTTGGGCTTTTTTGGGGCAAAAACACTAAGTAAATTGCCCTAAAATATATTCATAAATCAAGATACTTAGAGCCCGTTTACAGTTGCTCTGTCGTATCTTTCGTTTTCTTTTAAGTAGTAAAACGTGTAATCTTTATTAATTTCTCCTCAATATTTAGAATGTTATTTATATTTCCAAAAGTATATAAGCTTCACACAGATTTTTGGAGAAAGTATAAAAAAAAAAGTTCTAAATATATTGCATTTGTGACAATTCACTATCAAACCTTTTTATTGATGTCAATTTAGTTTTAAACCTTTTGCATTTGTGCCAATTGAGTCCATCCATTCAATTTTGGCTGAAAATGACTGACATGAAATGTCGCTAGTCTCACGTGGCACGGCCGACGCTTAGGATTAGGATATACTAACTTCATGATGATGACGGAATTATCGCGTATCTAAGTCTAGGGAGAAATCGGAAATCTAACTCATAATGGATCCCGCACTTTACGGTGATTCTGTACGCTCCACGTGGCTGTCCCAATTCCTAGTAACGCAATTTGCATCAACTACCCTCATGCCTAGAGCATGGAGAAGGACTTAAAATTCTGCACTATAAGAAGTCGGGCAGATGTGTGAGCCACACTTTGATTACTTCCTTGATGAATGTAATACCAGGAACGGCTGTCAGCGCATGGCTACACTTCTCATGTACCTGTAAAGTAGAATGTTGGCACCTAATGTATGGTTGATCCCTAGATCTTCCTGGCTGTCTAGGTCAGTATTTCATATTCATTATCCTTTACTTTTCTGTTTGCTCTATGGTACAGTTCAGGTGTTGAGGAAGGAGGTGAGACAAATCTTTTCCAGCTGCCAAAGGGAATTGTAGTTCTGTCCCTTGGTGGAATGAGCTATCTGATTGTGGGAAGAAGGGTTTATCTGTTAAGCCGAAGATGGGGGATGCCTTGCTCTCCTGGAGCATGAGACTGGACACCACATCGGATGAATCTAGTTTGCACGGTCAGTTGTAACTCTTGCTGATCAGGTCGTAAGAACGATTTCATCAACGATGACGAGAATGCTGGCATTACAAGAAGTGATACTCTTTTCCTGAACTTTTGCGTGCCTCTAATTAAAATTTAAAACCTGGAACGCATGAGTCTATTTTCACAAAGTTATTTCTTCCGAACCTGGTAACTTCGGAATGCTGAATGAGCGAAGCTCTTGCCCCTTCGCTTTCAGGTATTTGACCTGGGATTAAGGGTAATAAGTGGTTATCTATCAAATGGATGCGTGTCCATGAGTACAAAGTCTGAATTATCATACGCAAGGTGAGTTTTCCGGTTATCATAAATGCACCCTTTTAATTGGCATTGTTCCATAAGCATATTGTCTTAGCAGAAAAAAAAAAAAAACTGGTGAAAGCAAAAGCATCTAGGTCCTTTTCTAATATATCCTGGCAAATGGCAGTCACAAGATGTCGGCTTTTTTCACTGCATTCCATTCCGTGAACTTGAGTCTTTCACATTTCGAGATTTGCGGGTTTCTGGCAAATTCTGGTGTTATCCGATTGGATAAGAGCTTAATATTGGCCGAACATGCGACAGAGAAGCTTCTGATGCAGAAAGTTCTTTGCTCGATTCCCCTTTTTTCTGATACAGAATGTTCTTTGGTCGGTTTCCTTCATATTCCACAACGAAGAAGACTGAAAAATTATTGTCCTTTGCTCGCAGGTTCGAATGAAGTTTGTGAAGTGATGCTGCTGTCACCATACTGGAAAGTCTAAGATGAATCGTAGCTCCTAGCGTTTCAGATCCACGCAACAGTCCTCTGCTAGCAGTTCAATCCTCCATTTTGTAGATCTTGGTTCATTGCTTTTGCGCTGTCCTCCATTTTGTAGAACTTGGTTCATTGCTTTTGTGCTGACTGCCAGTATTTTTCTTCTTGTGAATTAGAGCTGTGGAAAAGACAAAAACAGGAAGATAGGCTCTTTTTCCTTTCTCTTGTTAACATAAAATTTTCCCCTAGAAGGAAGTATAGTGCTTGAGATGCTGAAGAGAATGATCGAGATGCCGAATTTGAGGTGTTATATTCTCTTTTTGTTTGGCATCCGTGAGCACTTGTGTAATTGGGTCAACTTTACTTAATTAGACGACATTCGTCTTTTTTACGCAAACCATGCAAGTGTCTTTGCATCGTTAGAATGCATACTATTCCAATGCGAGTTCAGACATATTTTATGAGACATTGACACGAAACAAAAATACGCCGAACATTGAATACTCAAATTGTCCTAACTTTAGTCATGTTTGATCCCATAAGCATGTACCAATTTGCATATGCCTCTCGCTGTGACCTTAGTACTTATTCCGTCAAATCACACGATATCGATCATTGTAGAAATTATGGGTAAGATTTGAAAGATTTATCAAAGGTGTGGGCCTTTTATGAAAGTTGACAACTGTCAATCCTAGAAGGGACCCGGCAATCAATTTCAAAGCTTTAAAATCTGAAAGGTCTGGCCTCGGGACGCAAAGGGCAATTTATTAACTCTATAATTAGTGATGCGACAAGCGCATGTCAGGACCTCGGTTGAAAGAACGGCCGCAGACAACGCCAGGGACGTCGCATCCGCGATTTCAAAGATTTTGGGGGAGCGATTCGCAACAAGTACTAAAATTCGGGGGGGAAAAATGGAATTCCACGAGGCCAAAGGGGAAAGAAGATTATTCAAATGGGGGAGGAACCAAGAAAAAGACCTTGTGGACCGCAGGAAATTGAATATCATGATGAGAGGCGGACCTCAAAGCTGATATAACTAGCAATCCCTTGCGCCCAATCGCTTGGTCCGAAGGGTAGTAAAAGGGAAGAAGGCCAAATGAAAACCGGTCGACAAGGCTTTCCTCTTTCCTTCCTCCATCTGGGAAAACGAGCGATAACGTAGTCAAGGATCCATCAGCTGTTTCGTTCGGTTCGTGCTCAATCTGCAGTCCCAATCTGCGTGCGCGTCAGATTTTTCAAAGGAAGCTTCTTCTTCTTCTTCTTCCCTTTCTTGATTTGTCACGAGGGGAGAGAGAAGGAAAACAGTTCTTGGAAGAAATCGGGTGGAGGGAGTTTTTTAGTTGTCGATAAAGAAACCAAAACCAGGGAAAAGAGAGACATTTGGTTTTTAATGCGGGTAGGTTGATGTGGTCTCTTTTCGTTGTCTCTTTAGGGGGGCTTAAGCGTCCGCGAGTCTTCCCGTATATAAGAACTCCTTTCATGTGAAAGCTCCAGCCTTTGATAGATAGATAACGAGCACCACCCATTAATGTTCGACGGGGGAGAATGGAGTTTTACGGGCACCCATCGACTCGGTTCAATCTGCCGTCGAGTTCCGTAGCTGCGGATCTCGTCGAAAGGGTCAGAGAGATGTGCAGTGTGGCAGTTTCTGCAATTCTGGGCAACGTCTTCTCCGCGATCTTCACGTTTTTCTTCGCAGTTGGTGAGCTTTCTTTTCTCGAATTGTTGTGCGTCGTCTTCTCTTATGGTCCCTTGTTTCCATCGAAGCGTTTCTTGGTTTTGCGATTTGTTCATGTCTTATCGGTCAATTTAGTCTGTTCTCTTGTAATTTTGGGATGCTGTGCATTGTATGCAAGTTCTTTTTGTGTCCATTTCTGATGTTGATCAACGACTTCTGGCTTAAGAATGGTAATTTTGCTGTTCATACTGTGAGTGGAAAGGAGGAGTTTGTCACAAATAGAAGGGCTTGGAGGTGTTTTAATGAAGCTTGATGCATCTGAGTACGAGTGGCTTCAATTAATTCGAAGCATGACATGATGCCCATACCGTGTGTTTTACCTTATTTTTACACTGAAAAGGACAAAAATCGTGTTACTGCAGTGGGTACGTTACTTGGAGCGATGACCGGAGCTTTGATCGGCCAAGAGACAGAGAGCGGATTCATTCGAGGTGCCGCAGTTGGGGCCATTTCCGGGGCTGTCTTCTCAATTGAAGTCTTTGAGTATTCCCTTCTTCTCTGGCAATCAGATGAATCCGGTGTGAGGTGTCTTCTCTATTTGGTGCGTCAGTTAGCTCCACACACGAACTAAAGATACAATTGAGCTATACCATTTGATGTCATCCTCAAACAGATTGCGCTGACCGTCATTTATCCTTGCCTCCTCCCAATCGCAGATCGACGTCATTGCAAGCCTTTTAAGTGGTAGACTTGTTCGCGAGCGCATTGGCCCTGCTATGCTGAGTGCTGTACAAAGTCAGGTACCTCAGATGAGATTAGCAATTAGTGGTAATTAATTAAATTCTAGCCTGAGGATAACGAAACCGTACTCATCGTGTTAATGAATTTGATTCAGATGAGTGCTGTGGAATCAAGATTTGAGGAAGTTGAGAACATTTTTGACACCGGCAGCAATGGGGCAAGAGGTTTGCCTGGAGATTCGGTCGAAAAGATTCCCAAAATTACGATTACCAATAACATCGATTCTTCTGGGGAGAAAGTCTCTTGTTCAGTTTGCCTTCAGGTATATCTCATTGGTCTTATATATGTAGGGGCTTTTGCTTTTGGCCATGAAATAGATGAGAGTTAGAAAGGCCATAAATCAAAAGGAGCTCATCAAACTTGACTCTGCTTGTCATATGCAATTCCAGGACTTTCAGCTTGGAGAGATGGTTCGGTGCTTGCCTCATTGTCGTCACATGTTTCATCTACCTTGCATCGATAAATGGCTCATCAGACATGGCTCTTGCCCATTGTGCCGAAGGGATCTTTAAATTTTGTACAGTCTATAACAAGAAAAGAGTAGCTATCTTCATCTTCCATGCTAATTGTCTTCAGTGCTTGTTTTTATTTGACCCTTTTTCAGCGAGGCAGTGAGTAGGTCCGAGTTTCGTAGAGTTGCTCTGGTAGTGTCAGCATACTGTATACCCTGACCATCAGATGGTTTTGTTTGGCTGTATGTACAGAATTTTGATCTCCTACTTTGATTCTCATGGTATGTGAAGATCTCCGTATCCTGATATTTGAGAAAATCTTGTATTGAAAGATGGGTGGATTGTGAGACGACGGTGCATGAAATTTGAGTATCTGCTCTATGATGTAGTTTTGCATGTTGAGATCCAATACTCGTGCACTTTGAAATGTTTGATCTAGAGGCCTTTTGGAGTTACTTCGTGCAACAAGAGCCGTGGTGCATAAGCTTTTGTTCATTTATTCTGGAACATCGGTATTGAACGCACCAGCTTTTTGGCGTTCTCCGACAGAAGTGCTGTTCTGAGATGGTTTTGTTCGACTTTACCAGAAGCAGCAAATCTAGTTTGTGCCCAACAGTATCTTTAGCATGACCGAGCAACCAGGTTTTTCTCATTTTCACTCCCTCTTGTTGATGCTTTCTCATTACATCTAGATATAACACTAGTGTCGGTCCGAAGCTATCGATTCTGCTCTTTTTCTTTCCCCTAACACACGGAAAGCAAATTCCCCAGGTTGCAATGTTCGTTACACCACATAAGTTGTTCTGTTACAACTTGTCCTTGGCTTGTAAGAAAGATAACGTTTAGTGGTCCAGTAAGATCTGAATTTCATGGAGGGGCCACGATCCAGGAAAGTGTTTGCTGTAGTGAGCAAACACTGAATACCGGTGCAGAGACCAGTCCTCGTCAGGGCCATGCCCATGCCCATGGCCCTTGAGCCACACACACAGGCAGGTCTGTAAATCAGCCCTATCCACCACCATTAATATCTTGTCCTTCCCTCCTTTCTACCGACACTTTCTTCATATGAAAGAAAAACGAAGGAAGAAACTGGGTTACCCAGAGAATCGAAACCCCGACTAATCTTGCTCAATTCTTGCCAGGCAACAACGTGACTAACAGTCTGCCGCTTAAATTCGGTCGTATCTTAACATGAGCTCGTTTATGTTCACCGGATTCATGTGCATATATGACTGTGGACGCTAACCCAGTACCTTTCCGCAAACTCGGCCTCCACCTAGGAGGTGTTACCAGCAGATTCACTGAAGCAGAGACATCACCACTCGATGTACATAGTTTCATTCCACTTATAGAACAGCAAAAGGTTAGCACCAAGACAGGACACTGGTCGTACCAAAATCCAGTCTGTGGTTGTCCTCGATAGGATCGCGACCGCCTACTCCTGCCTTGTATGGATATGCTGGGAGAGGTGCTCCTGAGTGTGTATACAAAGTAAATTGACACATTAGGTCTTGTGCTAGACATTGCCAAGACTCGTATTTGGGCTGCCACATCGATGATAGCCATAGTGTTCGTTCATGCATGAACATTAACTTAATGCCAGAGGAACAATTGATATTGGTAGCCTGGTAGGTAGACATGGCCAAATGGAACCACGGACCCGTTGACCGGCCCGGAACCGGTCTGTTGACCGGCCCCGCGGTTCCGAACTGGGATTTTATTATTATTTTTTTATAAAAGGGGATGGGGAAGAGCCGTTTTTGGCTCTTCCCGCTTTTCCCCGTCCCCATAATTTTTTTTTTAAATTCGGTCGGAACCGGGAATCGGCCCGAAACCGCCAGTTCCTGAACCGAAACCGGCCACGTTTACTGGTAGATGTCATCGCAATCGTGACGATTTTCCATCGACGGTATGTCATTATAAATGCCAGAAAACATCCGTTTCAACTATTGCTGCAACGCCGACAAGGATCGTTTAACAGATGTAGAAAATTGGGGATGTTTTTTTTTTTTTTTTTGGGGGGGGGGGGTGCTCGCCTTTATAACTAGGGGTGTGCATGGTCCGGGCCGGTCCGGTCCCGGCATGGAACCGGGGACCGGACCAGTAGTCCGGTCCCCATATTTTCAGGACCACGGACCGGACCAAGACCGGCGGTCCGGGCCGGTCCTGGTCCGGGCCGGTCCCGGTCCCGGCCCAATAGGACCGCTAATTCTAACTGCTTATGAAAACTATAATAAAAAAATTAGTTTGGTGAAAAAAAAAAGAATTTAGACTTCGACCTCCTCTTGTGTTGATTTTTCATTAATAATAAAATTCCACAAAAACGTCCAAAGTCTAATCCTAATTTTGATCTCTAAAAAGGAATTCATTACTAATAAAATTCCACAGAAGACGAAAAACACGTATATAAATTAATCTTTAAATGCAAATCTAATATCAATGCAATGAGATTTTTATCTTTTCAGTTCTTTTTACATGGTTTTCTTTTCATTTATTTTATGTGAAAAAAATACTATCTAAAATTCGGATCTGTTTGAAAAATTCAAAGAAGATATCTCCCTAAACAAATGAGCCCGATCTAAAAGAAAAATCAATTAACACAATCAAAGATGCAGTCACCACAACAATCAAAGATGTAATAACTGCAACCAAAATAGCTAAAGACTCGCTATAGGAGACTCGGAATTTTCAAATCATTAGGATGATCAAACTAATTTTTTTAAAAAAATATTGCCGGTCCGGTCCCAAACCATGGAACCCGGGGACCGGACCGCCCAGTCACCGATCCCGTTTATTGGGACCGGGGACCGGACCGCCAACCTCAAGGACCGGACCAACCCGCCCGGGCAGGGCCGGTCCCGGACCGGTCCGGTCCAGTTTGCACACCCCTATTTATAACTCGTGCTTTGAGCGAAATTAAACTTTTGTATGTTGCAGTTGTTGTTAAGTCATGCTTAAAGTCTTGCAGTTTTCAAAGCTTTAGCCGTACTAGTACTACTACATCCGCAAGAATCATATAAAGAGGGAAAGAGAAAAAAAACCCCGCCTTTTTCCAACTTCCCAACTGTCAATTGAAAAATAGGAAGGTCCTCTCTCTTCTATTATACAACAGAAACTCAAGCTTGAGTTTAACCTCTCTCAAGAACTCAGTTGCTTTCTTTTTAACCCACCTTACTTTACTCAGGTTCTCCTAACAACGACGCCTTCGTCATTGACATTTACGATCATCATCATCCTTCTGTTCTCTCTCTGGGAGCTCCAGGGCTGCGATGGCCGCATCTTCAGCTTCAAGATGCATCACCAGTTCTCTGAGCCGGTCAAGAAATGGCCCCCATCAACCCGAAGGCTTTATCCGGCAGGCGATTGCACCAGGAAAGGGAGTCACGAGTACTATGCCGAACTAGCCCACCATGATCTGGTGCTTCGCAGGCGCAGTTTGTTGGGTGCCGATTCGGTGCTGGCATTTTCCAATGGCAACTCTACTTTGCAGATTAGCTCCTTGGGAATGTATGTTATCCCCAAAGATGATTATCTGTTCCAACATTATCCCATTTAATGTTTCTTGAAAAAGGATAGAGATCATTTCCCCATGCATTCTCGCTAAGTACGTTTCTTCCTCGGCTACCTGCAGTCTGCGTTACACAACAGTGCAACTTGGTACGCCGGGAGTGAAATTCTTGGTGGCGCCTGACGCTGGCAGTGACCTTTTCTGGGTTCCATGTGATTGCGGCTGATGTGCGTCTATTGAAGGCACAGCTTATGCATCGGTATGCCGGTCTCATTCTCGTGTCCTCTTATAATCGTAGGATATATCTGATCTTTCCCCTGAGCATGCGGTCCATCCAACAGAAAATACAAAAGATGTTCCTTTCAACAGCAAATTTAATCGGATTCGGAAGTCAGCAAATGAACTTCCTTTGTCTTAATCAGGGAAATCTAGGAACATTATGGCACTAGATGTGCCCTTGTGTTATGAAGAACTTCCCTGTTCCACGCTCAAAGTGCATGAGGTGGGGCATACAATTCTTTAGCAAACTGGTGTAGCTGTCAGTCGCTTGTATCGTTATAACCACAAAATGAATAACAATTTCTTGATCCAGGCCTAACAACCCTTCGGTATCATCGACAAGCAAAACAGTGACTTGCAACAACAGTCTTTGCACATGGAGCGGCGATTTTGTCGCCGCATTCAGCAGTTGCCCATGTTCCGTGTCCCATATGTCGGTAGAAACTTCAGGTGCTGGAGTTTTGGTAGAGGATGTCCTACATTTAATCTCAGGAGACAAAAGCCACGAACACGTTGAGCCTGAGGCGTATGTAACATTCGGGTAAGTTCTTAAGCATCACATCTTTGATCTCCATTCGATCAACACCGATATAACAGCTTACGCTATTATGAGTTTGCAATAATATTTGCCTTCCTTATTTGCGTGTTTCAATTAGCAATGTAAATTCAGTTGTGGATAGGTGCATGTCGCGACCCCCCCCCCCCCCTTTTTTTTTTTTACGGTCGAAGTCGAACGAGCTAATGAATTGCCGATCGGGCCCCCACTCTGCAATGTGGATCGCGGGCCTTCTCGGCGCGGGCCATCCCAGGCCCATACCAAATCGCAACGGGAGTTAATTTTTACGAATTTTTAGACAATAAGAGTCGATCGGATTCGACCGTGGTGTGGTCGTGGTGGCATGTGCTACGTGTGCATGCATATGGAGTCGCCACCGATCCTTCTTGGAAGGTGGACCGGAAACCTCACTAATCGATTGGGAGAGATCGATCAGTTCTGCGGAACCAGAGATTTTGAGTTCGGGGAGTTGGTTACGTTGGTGTCATTACCAACGCCCTTTCGGTACCTAAAGCGAGTAATTTTCCTGACCAAGATTTCATCAAGCCCAATTTTGGGTGAAGTAAGTCTGATTCAGGGGTTTCATGCAGATTGGAAGACTAGTCCTATCAAATCACAATCAATATGATGAAAGTGCAATCAAATGCATAAATGAATCACGTCAATGCACATCCATTCAAATCAATGGCCTCCTGATATAGCCTTAAAGGCTAAGAGAATGTCTGATTTACGGCCATGGGTAAATTAAAAAATTTGAGAATGACTCGCTCGAAGGGCGAAATTGTCATTTTTGGAAGGTTCGGGTATCGAATTAAACAAAATAGGTCATGACCAATTGATCGTGGCCATTTCTTATTTTCGAGAATTTTTTTTGGAATTTTCAGAATTTCTTTAATTTTTTGGAAGACGATTTGTCAAAAGGGCAAAATCATCATTTTAGGAGAATTGGGGTTCAAAAGACCCAAAATAGGTCATAGCCAGTTGATTGTGGCAATTTCCTATTTTCTGGATTTTTTTTTTGAATTTTCAGAATTTCTCCAATTTTTGGAAGACGATTTGCCGAAAGGGAAAAATCGTCATTTTGGAAAGATTGGGGTTCGAAAGACCCAAAATAGGTCATGGCCGATTGATTGTGGCCATTTCCTAATTTCTGAATTTTTTTTGAAATTTTCATAATTTCTTCAATTTTTGGAAAACCATTTGGCAAAAGGGCAAAATTGTCATTTTGGAAGGATTGGGGTTCGAAAGACCCAAAATAGGTCATGGCCAGTTGATTGTGGCCATTTCCTATTTTCTGAAATTTTTTTGGATTTTTCTGAGTTTTTCTGAATTTCTCTGAATTTTTCTTTTTCTTTAATAATTTTCCTATTTTTAATCTAATTTTCGAATTTTATTCATTTTTTTGTTTTTTTGAATTTTTTGTATTAAAAAATATTTTTCGGACCGGGTCTGACCCGGCCCGACCATATGGGTCGAAGACCGGCCTAAACGACGTAGTTTAGATTTTATATTTTCCGGACGGGGCCAACGGACCCGGCCCACACAGTAAACGCCCAACTCGAGCCCTAAGGGCCTGAATTAGTCACAGACCAGAAGACGAATTTGGATCTAAGCCCGCATTTACATTTTTAATGAATTTAAGAAAGGCACATGTTTTATTCTAAAGCCCGGTTAGGCTAACACCAAATCTGACCCAATTGTTTTTATATTCTCTCCTCCATTGAGCCCCCTCCCCAAGTGCAATGCGTGGCCCAATTTGAAGACAAGCCCGTGACCACAGAACTAATCCAACGTCCCATTCTTCCATAGCTTTGTTATTTCTCTGTTTTTTTTTTTGTTTTTTTTTCCTCCACGCTCATCTTCTTCGTGGACTATCCTCCCTGGTTCTCACAGAGAACGCAACAGACCTTGCCATGACCAAGATCTCTCACCATTTTATTTTATTTTGCCAGAACTGGATTAGATTATCTAGACTAGCATTCTAAACCAAAGTTGGACCAAAAAAATCGCCACCGGAACTCCTAGACATCTCGGAACAGTACCTTTCCGGGAATGGAATTTTTGCGGAAGAGAAAAGTTTACATCCAAACCCGATTTTTCTTATCCAAGCATCATCAATGGAGTTATAGGGATCTTACCTGAGCTCCGTAGGAAATGGACGAAGTCTAGTCGGCGGCCGCAAACTCTTGGCTCGGACCGAGCTCCGTGGGGATCGAACCACCATTTCCGGCGCGAGTCGATGCAAAACAACAACAAAGAGGACACGTAAAGTTGACTCTAAGAAAGGTTCCAAGCAAAAGAAACGTGAATGGAGCTATGGAACAGCATATCCGGGACCAACAAAATGATTCCGAGCACATTTCATCGAACAGTCGGAGCGCGTCGCAAAAAAAATGGAAAATCGTTACGTCGAAGCTTCGCCGGAAAAAACAGGAAGGACAGTTATTCAAACGTGACTATAGGTGTCTAGAGCTATGTCGAAATCCATATGGTTTGGCTCCGTTTGCTCGAAAATCAAACGGAGCGGAACTCATGGTAAACACAAGCAATGGCAAAGCAGGGGATGCAAGATGCCAGGACCGGACCAACCTTTTGAACGGCGTTGGCGATGGCTGAAGCCCTTACGAAGATGTGTTGGTTGTCCTGAATCACAACGACGTCTGCTCGAGTGTCGGCGTGCTTGAAGCTCTCTCTCACCGCTCCCTCTAGCACTCTGTTTTTTTTTTTTTGAATCGAAAATCCTTCCCCCCCCCCTCTCCTCCTGTGGACGAGCTCCTGTATATGCTGGAGCCTCGTGGGATCCCCCAAAGGACCTTCACGCGCTTCATGTCGCTCTGAAAAAGGACTGCTTTTCCAGTTTTTGTCGCGGGCGCCATTTGCGTTTTCTGCCCATTGTCCCCTGTTCCTGTACGTGAAAGAGCAGAGCCTGTTCTTTTGGTGGAGACTCGGTTCGGGTCGGGTCCGCCTGACTGATCCGGCTCATCCTTTTCGCCAAATTGAGACTTAAATTGACCATTTTTTTTTATGAAATTGATGCCAAAATCGGACTCCTCAACATGTTTTACATCTAAAATGGGTATTTTTGCGAACAGTTGAATTGAAATTTAGCGAAAATCCCAAATTATGCCTAGGGTCCGAAAATGATTTTTGCTTGATCGAAGGCCCAAACGACCAAATCAATCCAAATTGAGGCCACCCATGGATCCAGGATGATGAAAAATATAGGTTAGAGGTGTTTTATTTTCATGGGTGTCTCTAGAGAGAATTTAATCTTGAGATTCGTGAAATCGAGGACTAAAATGAAAGAAAATTATGCAATTAAGTCATTTGGTTAAAATTGATCAAATTGAAGGGTAAAACGACACAATTTCACTTCAGGGTTCTTGATATCGATGTCATGGCTTATTGAAGGTAATAATTGAAAATTAAAGAACTCAAAAAGAAATTTTTATGCTCGATTCGGGTTTATGTTTATGAAGGAATATAGTTACCCAAGTCGAATTTTTGAGATTTATAATAAAAAACTTGAAGAGGGAATTAAAATAAAATTATTGACTATTTTTGTGTAATTTTTTGACTGCGAATGGTATTTTTTCTATTTTTTGGTATTTTTATATTTAAATAAATCCGAAAAATATTTTGTATTCAAAATTGGTTTCCAAGGCTAGGCCAAAGCTTCCAAAGTTAATTTTGTAATTTTATGAATTTTTTTGTTATTTTTAATTAATTTTGAAAATAAAATCGACGTAAAAGATGATTAAAAATCAGGTGTGAACAGTGCAGAGTGGTTCTTTCCTGGATATTACAGCTCCCAATGGCTTGCTTGGCCTCGGGATGGGGAAGATATCGGTTCCTGGCATTTTTGTCAAGAAAGGGCTATACAGCAGACTCGTTCTCTATGTGTTTCGGGCACATGGGGAGGGGCAGATCAATTTTCGGGATAAAGGTAGTCCTGACCAGGATGAGGCCTCGTTTAATCCAAACCCGTCAAAGTAAGTGGCAACTTCTCTGCATGAATGGAGTTCTCTTTCCATAACAACAAACTTATCCTGCAACTCATGTCCATAAACTACTTTTGCAGACCGAGCTATAATGTCACAGTGACGCAAATTCAGATAGGAGAGATGGAACTAGACACGAACATCACTGCTCTGTTCGATTCCGGGACCTCCTTCACGTGCCTGACCGCTACATTATTTTATGCAGAACCGCATTGCTTCCTAAACGACTAGTATCTTATTTGTGTTTGTTTGATGCTGTCATTTCTGTTGCAGTTTCACTCGCAAGTACAACATAAGCAGCGCTTTCTTGACTCGAGAATCCCTTTCGAGCATTGTTATCATATGAGGTGATGTGTTGGGATTCCTGGACACAATGTCAGCTAATATCGTTACATTTTATGTACTGAAAGCTAGTTATTCCCGTGGACCGTCCCAGTGGTGGCAACTCCGACTTCGTACCGAGTATGAGTTTAACTATGAAAGGAGGCGACCAATTTGATGTCCATGATCCTACAATTGTCATCCCTACTCGGGTAATGAGCTTGATTATGCAGATGATTTTACAGATAACTTATGTTCTATGAAGCATAACTAACATGACAGTGAAATCATTTCCCGCCATTTCGCAGGAGAAACTCGTGTACTGCCTCGTCATTGTCAAGGATTCAGAAGTGAACATTATTGGCCGTGAGACCCGTGATCTCCATTCAATCTTACACTGTTGTTTAGCAGGTCTAGTGAATATTTGATGAGCAACTGAATGATGGTCACTAGCTTTTGTATGCGACTTGGGAGCACCGAAATCCCACAGTTCATGCTCGTACAATGTACACACTTTATTCGATTGAATCGGTTCTTATGGGAATGATCGCGTTTTCTACTGCAACTCCTTTTTCGGAGAATTTCATGACGGGCTACCAAGTGGTGTTCGACCGCGAAAGGCTCGTTCTGGGGTCGAGGCAATTCAAATGTCCGTGCTCTTCATCACACGATTCAGTAACGTTCCAGTCCTCTCTGACACGGAAGATCCTAACGAACGCCCCGAGAAGTCACGGGACAAGACGACGCCTCCCGATTCCGCCGGCGCAGTTAGCAACTGGACAAACCCGGACGCAACAGGAACGATGAAGTATGCATCATCATCACCATTGTCTCGATATGGCCATACAACAGAGCTCATCTGGTTGGGCTGCCTCCTCACGTTGCTCATGATCTGTGCCTTAGCCGTTTTGGATCCCCTCAACCGCAGAACACTGGCCCATGCTCAAACAGAGAGCCTCGAGTCGTATTCCGATGCCGCCGCGATCATCGGATGTTCGAAGATTGGATCAAATTCCGTCCTCCCTGAGATCGGAACTAGCGCAACCTCAGACCTTAGGTGCCTGGGCCCACCGTTCAGGCGATCCGGGGAGACTTGGTTTCGTTTCGGACGTTGTAATCTGACGAAGCTTCCCACGCCGACCATTAAAGATAGGCATCTGACACGGTCAACTAATGACGGCGCGCATGGAGTCATCAAACACGAAACCGGTGTTGAAGAAGGAGCCCGAGTGGGACTACCCCGTCATCTTTCGGCTAAACGTCTCCATCTCCGCAATAGATTAGGCAGGATCCTGATTCATGAATTCGGATATGTGTGGACAAAAAGGCCTAATTCTAGTATATATATATATATATAAAAAAAAATCTGTCTTCAACTTTCTTTCTGTAAAAATAACCTCAAAAATTTCGATCAAATCTGCCCCTAATAACCATCCGTCCGAAAGGTCGCCACCAATTTCTTCAAATTCATCGGAGGCTTTGGGGTCTGTCATTGCCTTATTGATTCGTTCGGCACAAAAGTCGGCTAATTTGTCAGCCTCCGTCTTATCTCTTTTTGACTTTGACAAATCGATATCATCAAAATACGAAAGCAACACAAAGTTCTTCACTGTGGTTTCCGCCGGTTGATGGGGGCTTGATTAGCAGCTCCAAAAAGAAACAAAAAATTGTCCACGATTCACACCACGGAAGGCTTGAAATTCCGCGTGTTTAGACTTTTTATTTTGAATTCGACAAATTGGTGGGGGCTGATCATCGACTATTTACTCTCAATTTCATACCGATTAAATGACGCATTCTTATGATCAAAATTTAAAATAACGATATATATATAGAATGAGTAGAAGACATTAGTTGAACTAGATTGTATCCTTAACCCCACATGATATAACTAAAGAAAAATTTTCTATTTTTATGCGGATGACTACGTGAAATGTGCAACGAATTGGGAAAGTACCTTAGGGAGGTCACGACCTCGTTGTATGAAACCAATGGCTAGGATCTTGCCACTTGCCATCTCCCGGTTTTTTTTTCTTGCGGCCAACGCTAATGATCTAGAACGTCAAAGGTCTCCCGCCGACAACTTCCCAACGTCCTCCCTAGTCTGCCATTGACGATAATGTCCCCTTTGCATTTCCGTCCTCACTTTTTAGAATTCTTGTGCTTTTGCTCGCTGTTCTTAAATTTCTAACTTTTCAATTTAAGCCCGAAAAAGGGACAACCGGATTCCTTTTAAGTTATAGTCATCGGCTTGAGCTTGACTCGATCTTTGATTACACGTGGTCTTGGAAATGGCTCGACGAGAGATTAGAACAAACTCGAACGTCATGTCGACTTAATTGTTGCTATTCTTAACATTTGCTCTCTCAATTGGTGCGGAAAATCGAAATAAGAAGCATTTTTTTTTTGTTGGTTGGGGGGGGGGGGGGGGGGGGAATGACTCAAGACTCGATTGGATTCGATTCGCGCCGATGCATCTGTTTGCTAATTCTTCGCAATTGCCCCCCCTCGCATGATGCGGACGTAGAAACGGGAAGCAGTCTTTTGGGAGGGTGAGAAATGGAAAGTCGCGTGAAGATTGAGGGCCAAAGTGCAAAATCATAATTTTAAATCCGCGTGACAAATTTGTATGAAACGGAGACTCTGGGTCCATCTCCTTCAACCTTACCTTGCACCAAACAATTGCGTTCCCATCTCTGTCTCTGTCTCTCTCTATCTCTACCTGAGAAGGACTTTTGCGTGGAGTGTCTTTGACTAAAATGGCAAGTCATGTAGCTGTCTCTTTATCTTCCTCTCTTCCTCCTTCCGTTCCAATTCGACTGACCATTTCGCACCATTTCTGCCGACCTCCTGCAACCAACCCTCCCTCCCCCCCCTCTTCCTGATCCATGGCGACGCCGCCGCCCGCACCCGATCGCACCGCCTTCCTGACCGCGCTCGTCTCGCTGGCGGTGGTTCTGGCCTCGGAGTCGCGGGGCTGCTTCGGGTTCGCGACGTTCGGGTTCGATGTGCACCACCGGTTCTCGGACCCTGTGAAGGGAGTGTTGGCGGTCGATCGGTTGCCCGAGAAGGGAAGCTTGGAGTACTACAAGGTCATGGCTCTGCGCGACCGGGCCATCCACGGCCGTCGGCTCGCGTCGTCGTCGTCGTCGCCCGGTAACCAGACGGTTCTGACTTTCTCTAGCGGCAACGAGACGGTTCTGTCATCTACTCTTGGATAGTACGTGTTGTGTTCTCTCTCCGCTCGTCCTTTTTTTGGTTTGATCTCAAGTTCCTTTTTTTTTTTATTAACTGCGATTGCTTATGGAAAAATTGCTGTTATATTACTCGGAATTTGCTAGTGAAGTGAAGAAACACGACAGAAGCACGGATTTTGCTTGTTCCACTTTCACAGTTTCACCTTGTATGATCTACGAAAGTTGTGACAGCTCGATCATAAAATCCCTGCCCTGTGCCAGCTGAATTTCTCTCTTTATTTAATTATTTTCGGCTTTGAAATGGAATTCCCCCTGATTTATTCTTATTTTGATATTTCACTACGTCTTCTGTTTATTGAAAACCAAAGAAGGCAGAATCTGCAAAGTTTTGCTCGAGTGAATCGATGTAATTTGATAAATGCTACTTTGTTTCTCGGCCTTTCAGTTTGCACTATGCCAATGTTTCGGTCGGGACCCCGAGTTCATCCTATTTGGTGGCTCTAGACACCGGCAGTGATTTGTTCTGGTTACCCTGTGACTGCAAAAGTTGCGTACATAGCCTCGAGACATCATCTGGAAAGGTATCCTTCTGGATAGGAATGCTCTTTCTGTCTCTCATTACAGAAGTCCAATCTTCATGTGCTATCTGTGGTGTGTGCGCGTTAGGGAAGTACTAGCAACTCTGGATGCAATGCATAGACTAGTGTCATGGAGAAGCTAATATGGTGGATAATTGTTGACTTCTTGGGCCGTTGATTGACAAGTTTGAATGTGAGAGAGACTACGTATAGAACTGTGATAAACAAGTTACAATGATTAACATGACATTAGTATATGATGGAGTTTGAGGAGGGTTTCTGCATGAAGAATTGAGGCATGATTCCATTAAGCCATTTAATCATCGGACATCCAGTTCCAAAGGCAGGGTCGTAGGAGTACAAAAACCATGTTGTTGATGGTGCCCTTATGTGTGTGATCATGAAAAAATGGGCAAGACAAGAAACTAAACCCTTCTAACAGAGGTAAAAACCTAAAATTGTATGATATTCAACATATATATCTACATTCATTATGTTCAAGTGTATCCAGAAGATCTTGTTTCTTTCCCTTTATTATGACATGAAAACTCTAGCTACTTCAGGAAAGACTTTCTCACCAATGGAAGGAAGACACAGGAAAAAGAATTAACGTTAGCCTGTCTATGTTGTGTCCTTTGTCTAAGAGAAATCACTAGAATTAACAGGTTGCTCTCGTTAATCTTCTTGTCAACCAGACAATAGATTTCAACATCTACAGTCCTAATGCGTCATCAACAAGTGCAGAAGTACCCTGCAACAGCACAATATGCGGACAACAGTCACAATGCTCTTCGGCTCGTAGCAGTTGTGACTATCAGGTTGTTTATCTTTCCAACAATACCTCGTCTACTGGGATTTTGGTGGAAGATGTATTGCATTTGACGACAGACGACAATCAATCAAAGGCTGTCAATGCTAAAATCACATTTGGGTAGGTATACTGTCCTCCAGCACCATTTGGGCAAATTAGGGGAATCGACTCAAGAATTTTTTTTTTACAGTGTGATTACGGAAGAAATACTAGTGACCAACTTGCCCTTGCTGGTGCTTGTCGCTAGCTTCCATAAGGATAGACTGTGAACATTGACATTTTTTAACTGTCCGAACATTGTAGTTGTTGCTTTTTCTTTGGATCTATTTGAGCCAAAAAGTGAGGAGAAGAAGTTTAAAGATTATTACTGTTGGTTTAGCATTACTTTTTTCATGCTTTCACTAGGTGCCCAGTAGTCAGAAGTTCAGTAGCTGATGTCTGAGATATGCTTGTTTTTGCAGTTGTGGTCAGATTCAAACTGGTTCTTTCTTAGATGGTGCTGCGCCAAATGGTCTCTTTGGGCTTGGCATGAATAACATGTCTGTGCCTAGCATTTTGGCTGAAGAAGGGCTTACTTCAAATTCATTTTCAATGTGCTTTGGACCTGATGGAATTGGAAGAATCAGTTTTGGAGACAAAGGCAGCTCAGACCAAGGGGAGACACCATTCAACCTTAGGCAATCACAGTAAGCTTCTCTGTGGGAAGAAAAGTTATCTTGTTGGATTGCCTAGATTTATGTTGCCAACTCATGGCATGGGGTTGCAGCATTTCTCTTCTATCCTTTCTTGGCCACTTCTAATGATTCTTCTCACTGCAACTTTTACCAGTCCAACTTACAACATTACCCTTACTCAAATAAATGTGGGAGGAACTGCTCAAGATGCCGAATTTAGTGCAATTTTTGACTCTGGTACCTCATTCACATATTTGAATGACCCAGCTTACACGTTCATTGGGAAGACTGTAAGTTCTTTACTGCTCTATTTCAGACTACCATATGGACATGCCTACCTCTCTTCAGCATGTTTACAGAGTACTTGTTATGTGCAGTTCAATTCCTTGGCCCAAGAAAAGCGACATTCTTCAGCCTCCAGTATTCCATTTGAGTACTGTTATGATTTGAGGTTAGTGCATCTATGGACAGACTTGTATGCCATGACTTTATTTCCTTGTGATGCTGAACTCGAATCTATGTGCAGCCCAAACCAGAGTAGCTTCGAAACTGCAACATTGAATATGACCATGAAAGGTGGAGGTCAGTTTTATGTCACCAATCCCATAGAAATAATATCTGATCAGGTACTTTCAAAAGTTGGATCGTCACGTTTCCTCTCTATTTCTGTATATTTTTTCCTGTAAAATGCATGCTAACTAGGGTTTTTTTATTTTCAGGGCTCCTACGTATATTGTCTTGCTCTAGTCAAAAGTGGAGATGTGAATATAATCGGACGTGAGTATCTGGTCATCAGAAATATTTGTATTGGTTATTTCCATGAAAAGTTGTCCCCCTCTTTCTAGTTCTCTATGTTACTCAGAGTGTGTGCTTGCGCTTTTTCTGCTTTTGCACAGTCAAGTTTCACCCTTCGCCCTCCTGCAGATTTGCCCCTCTTTATGCTAACAGATCAAAGAAAACACTGCAGATTTCTCTTTCATATCATTTCAACTACAAGCCTTGGCAAGGCTTACGAGGATAGGCTGGATATTAAATGCAGATGAAACCCGTGCTGTATTAAATTTTTCCCTGTAGTGAATAAAACCAATGCTACATTAAGCTCTTTCCTGTGGAACAACCTACATGTTCACTGCGTGCACAAAAGAATTGTTGCAACCCTACTCTGTTTTTCTAGGAATGTTTAGTCCAACTCAAATCTAGTTGACAACAAGGTTTGGCATAGCAATAATGGTGCGGTTTCTTCCTGGCATCAGTCATTTGTCCTTGGAATTGATATTATTCGAACTTGTGAAATATTAGTTGGGAGGACTCGGATTTATTGCTTCCAGTACTTGTCTATACTTGTCTATCCTGTCATTAAGTTTCTTTCCCCTTTTTCTTTGTCAGAGAACTTCATGACGGGTTATCGCATAGTTTTCGATCGAGAGAGAATGGTGCTTGGCTGGAAGTCATCCGACTGTGAGTAGAGTAGAACACAAGCTGCACTGGATTCGCTTGCTGTCAGTCGTCAGAGTGCTTACATTGTATTTTCATTTGGCAGGTTATAGTGCAACAGATTCCAGCACATTACCAATTATCCCAACAAATTCTAGCCCTCCCGCTGTTGCCGTCAATCCGCAGGATACTTCAGGCGGTGGGAATAATTCTGTAGCAGGCAGTTCGTCCTCTATGTCAATCCGTTCTCAACATCTGGTTCCTGTTATCTGTACATTCGTGATGATTCTTTTTCCAATTTTTGCCATTGTTTGATCATTTTTCCCCATTCTTGGTCCTCCTCATCCCTTGTATCATGTATATCGATATTAGGCATTTGTTTAGGGGATACATTTTTATTGAGAGATATATATTCGCTCACTATTGGGTTCATTGGCATGACTTACGAGGGACATCGCGCTGTAGATATTTCTTGATTGCTAACTATACGACGTCGTATTTTTCATGTCCGAAGCCTTTTTTCCTCTGGCCGGCAGCCTACATTACGAGTAATTTTCCCCCGGTACCCCAAAGCCTTTAATTGAAGTTTCAGACGGCAAGTAAACAACAGACGCGACTCATGTCAATCTATTGGAATGATGTATCACAATGTGGAAATAACCTTAATACCAAGAACCAAAAATGCCGACACTGTACCGATGAGCACTGAATTAGTGAATTCTCTAGAGAATGCCCAACAGTCCATTTCACAACAGAAACCCCACCAGATCAAAAAGGATCCGACCGCCATAACTAACAAAGTCGAAACTTGGAAATTAAGCTTTCACCAAAGCTATTGTACCCTTGATTGCCCATCCTAACCACCTGAAAACCCTTTTCTACTCTGTAGGTCCAATGGCAAATGCCCAAAGGCATAATTTCAAATGGCCCAGCCACGAGCAGCAGAAGAAGAAGAAGAAAAGAAAGAAGAATCCCAAGAGCTTATTAGATTGCATACAACTCCTAGTTTAAGCATATGATGGTCCCAACTTCATTAATCATCAATAAAAAAAAAAGATTCGTCGGTCCAGTCCCGAATAGACATTCAAACTGTCCTTCAATGTGCCTTGTATTGAGTGGTTCAATGATCGCGAAAAGCTAATCTGTGATTTACAATTAAACTCCAACCCTAGCCCACTAATTACCAAAAACCATCATTAACTTCATGTTAAAGACAAGTAAGGTTATGGTATATAGAAGTCATCCTTCTTATCTGAACTCTATGTGAGGAAAATGGGCTTAGCAGACACATAATTGGGAATCCTGCTGAAACATGTAAAATGTATGGTCCCAAGGTTGCTTCAAACTCGCTACTTCATTATAAAGATTCTTGCTAAGGACACCCACTTTTGGTGGCTACCGTCATGCCGCTGTCTGCAGCTTCAACTAAATCTTCCTTTTTCGGACTATTTATATGTGTCCAGTCGAAGGGCAAATTAGCCTCGAAGCTTGACATAACTTGGAGAAGTTGAGGATTGCACTAGGCATGGCCAGTGGTGTTGCGCTCTTCTGCTCGATTCTCGTACTTTCGTTTGTCTCTCCAATCTATTCACTAAGTTCCAATTACTACGACAAGACCTGTCCCGATAATGAGCTGATCATCGCAAATGCTGTCAAGAATGCCGCAATGAAGGACAAAACCGTACCAGCTGCTCTCCTGCGGATGCATTTTCATGACTGTTTCATAAGGGTAAGCAAAAACATGTCTATGGTTGTGTCTGTTCGCAGTTCTTACACAAAGCGTCCTTGGGTATCAGAAATTAACTGAAAGTGCTAATCGTGGCCAAATGCAGGGTTGCGACGCTTCGGTGCTTTTAAACTCTAAAGGAAGCAACAAAGCAGAGAAGGACGGGCCTCCTAATGTCTCTCTGCATGCATTTTATGTAATCGACAACGCCAAAAAGGACGTGGAAGCTCTTTGCCCCGGCGTGGTTTCATGTTCAGACATCTTGGCACTAGCTGCTAGGGATTCCGTCGTACTGGTAAAATCATCTCCTCGTCCACTTTGTTGTGTTGTCTATCCTGATTCTTCACGACCGATTAGTCGCTCCATCATAGCTTGTCACTGAAGGTATCCTGAAAATCCACCATAACCCAGCTAAAGCCTAAACGCTGATGTCTATGAAACATCTTAAGGCCAAGTGTAGGATTACTGTCCAATCCCGAGCCTCGTGTGCACTGTCTTGGACAGTCCCACGCAGGTCCCTATCCTGGAATTTTTCGCTACATCATTGGTCCATCCGACAGAAACCAGACAGGACTGTGTTAAGCTACCGGCCCTTAGGGTTGTACGCTTGCGCTGCAAGTATTAGGGTAGACATATGCATTCACTAGGCTTATTGGAATTCGCCCTATCGGAAGCTCAATCAATGCCCACTGATCGATTCCCTTCGTCTAATAGCAATTTCAGCCGTAATTTCTTGACGAGAAACTTTTCTTTTGCCCAGCAAACCGCTTATCTGATTGTGATTTTCTTCATTCCTGATGCTTAAATGAAGTCCGGTGGTCCAACTTGGGATGTGCCAAAGGGAAGGAAGGATGGAAGAACATCAAAGGCCAGCGAGACGACGCAACTCCCAGCACCAGTTTTCAATATTTCTCAGCTCCAGCAGAGCTTCTCCCAGAGAGGCCTATCTATGGAAGATCTCGTCGCTCTTTCGGGTAAAACAAATAATCAACCAGGCCAACATGTGACAGTGTTTCGTCGACAGTTCGCTCCGCCAGATTCATTCGTTTGATTTTTGTTTTCCATTTGTGATGATCCTGATCAGTGATCTCAACTTCTTCCCATTTGCAGGCGGCCACACACTAGGATTCTCCCACTGCTCCTCCTTCGAGGGGAGGATCCGTAACTTCAACGCCACGCACGACGTCGACCCGTCGATGCACCCATCCCTCGCGGCGAGCCTGAGGGGAGTGTGCCCAAGCAAGAACAGGCCGAAGAACGCGGGGGCCGCCATGGACCCTTCCTCGACCACCTTTGACAACACGTACTACAAGCTGATCCTCCAGGGGAAGGGCCTGTTCTCCTCGGACCAGGCGCTCCTGGCGGCACCCAAGACGAAGGGCTTGGTCAAGAAGTTCGCGGGCTCGCACGAGGAATTCGCGGATGCGTTTGTTAAGTCCATGATCAAGATGAGCAGCATCACAGGTGGAGAAGAGGTTAGGAAGGACTGCAGGGTAGTGAATTAAAGTTTTGGATCACTTGCTGCATGATCTGGACAATAATATTTCTCGGTTGAGATCAAGGCCAAGAGCCAGCTTAAGCTTATGTATAAGATTTAGATGAATCAGTGCCTGCATCTGTTGGAAATATAAGCCGGAAGATTAAGGGGCCTAAAGTTCAAGAGAAAGTGGAGAGTTTTCTTATGGACTGATGAACTTGATTAACAAAAGACTCAGAACTCAAACTTCTTAAGCGCTATAACTTCATTCATACTGATGGCAAATAACACATCCGGCTAGGAATTCGTGGCAAGAAAATGGAAGATGGGATCAAGGGTCGGCTGGAATCTGCCGGCCCGTGACGCTTTCTTATGGGGCTGGTGAACCTGATTAACAAAAACTCAGCAGTCAAATCTTCTTAAGCGGCTAAAGTGCACTACAAGTGCCAAAACTTGTGTAGGGCACTCACTTTAATACCAAAACTTTCAAAATGATCACTTAAGTTGTAATTTTTTTTAGAAAAAATCACTTAAGTGCCAACTCAAATAACACAACTGGCTAGGAATTCGTGGCAAGAAAATGGAAGATGGGATCAAGGGTCGGCTGGAATTTGCCGGCCCGCGACGCTTTCTTATGGGGCTGATGAACCTGATTGACAAAAACTCAGCAATCAATTCTTCTGAAGCGGCTAAAATATACTACAAGTGCCAAAACTTGTGTACGGCACTCACTTTAGTGCCAAAACTTTCAAAACGATCACTTAAGTGTCATTTTTTTTTTTAGAAAATGTCACTTAAGTGCTAACTTTTTTTAAAACACGATCACTTCAGTGCCAATCAACTATAAGGAGCTTCTCCCGACCAAAAAAAAAAAAACTATAAGGAGCTTCAACCCTGAAAGTCTAATAGTACTGTTATTATTTCTGATCTCACAATTTTTCAATTAATGAGTATTTTATGTAAAATACGTGGTGATTGTATGTGAATTTATGGTATAAAAAAAAATAACTAACAGTATTATCAAGATGTCGCGAAAGCATTTTCCATAACTATACCTGGCTTGCAGTTCATGGCAAGAAAATGGGAGGTGGGATCAAGTCTTTCCATCTTGTACAGTCATTTCATCTGCATCAGGTCCTGTCTTGGCGTGGCTCTTGACTTAAATCTTTTCCTTTTTTTTTTTTTTTTTTTTTTTGCTCTCTCTTCTGGAGTGGTCCAAACGAAAAAAATTAGATCACTGCTTAGCTCATCGATGCAGACAACCGGTTGGCCTTCGACAATTTTCTTCGTATGATTGTCCCTTTTTCGCATGTTTCCTCTGCAGATCGTGTGGACAAGTGCTTCTATCAACTGTCGTTGTCAACAATGACTTATTATTAAAACATTTTTTTGTCCACGATCAAAATATTTGTCGCTAATTTCATTTTCGTAAGCCACACAAGCGATCAAATTTAAGGGAAAAAAAAAAGTTCTCCAACTTGTTGATATTCCACGAACAACACCTTGAAAAATGAAAAGTTTAGTTACTTAAATTGGGTATGGTAAAAAATCATATTGAAGTAATCTTTCTAGGAAAAAATAATCTTGTCGAGGATGGTCAAATCTTCCTATTGAGCTATCAACTCTATAGCGTTGAACACTGACTTGTTCTCTTCCCACCCTCATGTCTCTCCACCAACGTCAGGTAGGTACAAGCAAATCTTGCCATGTCCTTGCGTCCATGGATTTGACTCTACATATTTCACTTGCTGCAGTCAGATCACATCGACATTTTGATATAATCTGAATTACCTTCCGTAATTATCACGTTAGCCCGCGTGTAGAGACATGGAGAAGATTACCGAATCAGTCCTGAGATTATTGCGCGGGTGCCGATTCAATCTTACGTCTTTCGATTTCGCCGATTCATCCCCGAACGTTTGCGCGAAATTATAACGTAGACCCCCTCCAGCCACTTTTCTCCCGGAACCGCTGGCTTGGCGGTCCAGTCATTCGCCGACCGTTCTGCGCGGCACATTAGCCAGAATGATTACATTAGAATTTCGCACGAAGGTTTAGGAATAGATTGGCCAAGTTAAAAAGCTTGGAACATAAATGTAGGACTAATTTCTCACCCCCAAAAAAAAAAAAAGGAGGCCATAAACAGAATTAACTTTAGTTTCGCATGCCATTTTCCGGGCAATTGCACTGTAACTTCATTAATCGACATTTAGAATTTCCCACTTTTTCCTAAAATTTAAATTGTTTTTTTCCCAATAACTTTTTCTGTTTCGTGATGGGCAAACCGTGCAGGAAACGAAAGATCTAGGAACTTTGGGCGACAATTTCGTTGCCCAATCGAATCGCGGCTATAGCTCCTGCCGTTGACCGGATCATCCCACCAGTCTCGGTCAACAGCAAATTCCGGCAAATCCCTTTCCCCCACGTGGTCCGAGTCGACACGCAGTTGAACCCAACCGAATTCACCGTGTCCTCACAATCACAACAGCACACCACGGTCTTAATTGCTAAGCATGTGATTAGAGGGGTTGCATAATCCCCCATCATAATCAAAGCCGAAAGCGCCTCTAATCTCGATTCCGCGAGATTAGACCTCCCGCAAATGTGCGCGATCACACGCCGCTTGATCACTAGTCGCGGCGGGGATCGGTGTACCGGAGAAGCAATTTCCGAAGCTGAGTCTTACTCTCCGAACGAATCCGGGGCCACCCGTTAGATTCAGCGTGCGGTGGTGACGACGGCATCGCGATGCTTATGGCACTTGGTTCAAAAATGAATTCGGCTTGCCATTTCTTTTGAAGGATGCCCGTTACTTCATTCCTTAAAAAGGAAAGGAGCCGAATAAATTTAGATAGATGCTCGACTACCCTTGTCAATAATAGAGCATCTAAATATGATTTGAAAAGAAAAAAAAAAGTTGCCTCCAAAAAGATAATAAATTCGGGAAAGAATGTTGTGACACACGGAAGGCTCGAAAAATGAAATTTAAATGTAATTTTGAACATGTGACAGATTTTGAAATGCTAATAGGCATGCGGCCTTTTGATAAAGGAAGCGGGGGATGAGAACGCATGTATCATGGAGCGGGTTCGACTCCCACTCTCCACGAAGAGTAGAATTAAATATAGGATAGAAAAAAATTAAAAAGATATTGTTACTATATTGATATTGTTAACTTACATAAGCATATTCATGTAACAACAAAATCATATTTCGAAATCAAAGACAACATTCGATTTCCAAATTTTTCTCAAGCCGCTTAAGTGATAAGTTTCTTGAAAATAATAACCAGGATTTATGCTGCGTTTGCTTCTCAGAAATTGTATTACCTAAAAAAAATAAATTTTGATATTTTGTCCACACAAAAAATGAGTTAATAAAGCATTGTAACATCAATAGGAAGAGTTTTGTATTATTTGATTTTATGTGTTGATTTTATTCCGGCTTACATCACCAAGAATATAGGAAGGATAAATAGTAAGTACCGACTTCTTAAAATCATATGAGATTGAGTATTAAAAATTTTACATCTGAATATTTAAATAGACATTTTCTATTTAATACGGGATATCCATCCAATATCGAAATAACATAATTAGAAGAAAAAAAAAAAAAGATAACCATCCGGCCGTTGACGCGATAAATTTCGGGTATTCGAATTTTAACTTAGATTTGTTCAACATATCGCATTTATCAGAAATTTCTATATTTTCAATGATAATATATGTTATATATATATATATATATATATATATATATATATTTATATATAAGCAAGTGTCTCGGTTAAAAAAAAAAATTGCATTAAATCCTGAATCACGCTGACTCGGAATCGGACTCGTGGATGGTCGCAATCCTATTCCTATACGAATTCTACTTCTACGTTGCGCTTCATATAAGCGACGAGGCGAGGCGTCTTTCTCTCTCCTCGTTCCCTTCTCCTCCTCTCCCGCAAAGGAGTGATCTCTGCTCTAGTGACCGATGGCCGCGATCGCGCCTCCTTCCCCCTCGCCGTCTCCTGTGGCGGAGGCCGGGAGATCGGACGGCCGGAGCGAGTCGAGCGGTAATGCGGGGGGCGCCCCCGCGTGGAACAAGCAGGTCTGCGGGCCCGGGCCAGGCGGAGAGGCCGAGGCTGGCCTTCTCGGGTCGGACGCGTGGCCCGCTCTCTCGGATTCCTCTAGGGCGTCCCCTTCTTCCCCGTCGAAGTCGTCGCCGGAGTCCCCCGCCGAGGACTTAGCTGATGGGTTGTCGGAGCTGTCCATAGCGAAGGTGATTTTCTTTTCTTTTGGCTTTTTCGATTTTGTTTTCGTTACTCTGGTCACGTAGGATAAGTTTTCATCAATCTGGACCTGATGGTGATCTTCTTTCGCTACTGGATTATTACTGGAGAGTGTAGGAGCATGATTGATGTATTTGATACCTGCTGCATCTTGTACGTCTTAAAATAGACCATGAATGAACATTTAATTGAATGCATAGGAGCAGAGTAAATGGGAGTTGCAATGGGTAGGAAAAGCTACAGGTTTTTTTTTTCTTTTTTCTTTTTCCCTTTCTAGAATTGCTTAAATATAAGCATAACCAAAGCTGTAAACTTTTTCTGAATTGTCTGTTAAATTCGCTGAATTCTACGTAGAGTGTTGTTCCATCTTAATTCTAGCAATGTGTAATTATAGAAACAAATTTCTGTGTTTATGTAGGTGATGGGATGTATTACGTAGAAATGATATAATTAGTTTATGAGGTCCAGGATTATTTTCTTTTTTCTGCCTCTGCTGTCAGTGTGTCCTTGTTGATCAGTTGTATCTATTCATTCAGATGGGTTTAACTTTTGTCTAGTTGTATTTTCTGGTTTATTTGAGTTAATTTTCTGCTCTATTTGCTATAGGGAACTGAAAGCAATAAAGTCGAGACTCAAAACCACATAACACCCACACGCCAAAGATCAATGAGGCGTAATGGCGCATCGCCAGGCCCATTTGACTCTCGACAAACTAACCCTGCTTCTAGGAATGGGCGTCAGCAGCCGCGGAGCTCTCCTTTCAGAAACCATAGCGGGGGGCAACATATTCGTGCTACTAATTTTCACCAACAGCGAGGAAATCAAGAGTTGCATTCTCCTCAACTTGGAGGATTTGATCCCAGGTTTATGAGACCAGTGCCGCCATTCCCTCTCCCTCTCCCTTTTCCGTATCCTTATCATCCACTCCCACCACAACAGGCATTTTCATTTGGTAATCCCTTAGTCTATCCTGGTAAGCCAAATTGACTGTATGTTAAATTGCTAGATTGCTAGATGTTTGGTTATTGATATCTCGATAATTTGTCAGAGATGGCACCTCGTTTTTTCTCGACTCTACCTCCGGATATGCAAGCTGGCAGACCCATTCCAGTGCTGCCTCCTCTAGATGTCTATTCTTCTTCATTGCATTTTGAGATACTGCAGCAGATTGAGTATTATTTCAGGTATTTAGATTTCTCTCGTTCATCATTTTTTATTGAACTGTACTTTTTTCTTTGTGACACTCTAACTCCTATCGCCATTCAATTCTGGTCGTGCAGCAAGGATAATCTAATAAAAGATCTCCACTTTCGGAAGGAATGGAATGGACAGGGCTGGGTCCACATTTCAATAATAGCCGCGTTTAAAAAGGTAAGTTTATTTCAGGATGACTTAAGTGATGGCGTGGTTCTATACTGCATTTTTAGCTGAGTGTGGTCTTATATTGCTTTTAGATCCAATTCTATATTTAGGTGTCTGATGCATGGAGAAGCACATTGTTCATTGTGTTGTTTTGTTGGGTTTTCTGCAAATTTTTCTGTGTATAGACTTTTGAATTTTCAGAGTTATGTATAGGCAGATTGTAGGGAAACATAAGTAGCTACATATTTAACAAGAAAGAGCTTGACTTATGTGTGCACATGTGCTTGAGCGTACCTGCTTCTGATAGTACCGTACAAAGTTACTGCCTTGTTCTTTGAACTTGTGGTTAAGTATAAGGTCTTTGGGACAAAAAGTTAGTTATATTTTAATTTCTAAACACACGCTTGAGTGAACAATTGAGATTTAAAATAAGTAGCTACATATTTAACAAGAAAAAGCTTGACTTGTGTGTGCACATGTGCTTGAGTGTGCCTGCTTCTGATAGTGCAGTACGAAGTTATTGTCTTGTTCTTTGAACTTGTAGTTAAGTATAAGGTCTTTGGGTGAAGAAGTTAGTTATATTTTAATTTCTAAACACGCTTGAGTGAACAATTGAGATTTAAAAGAGACATTCCAATATTGCCAATCAACTTTTGTTAGTCAGATTCGGATACCAGTAGAGCGACCCCATAGGTTTAAACATTATTCCCGCACACTGAAGTTGCATTTTTCCTCTATGCTTCAACCACATATTCAGTTGAATTAAGTCTTTTCTCGTGTACAAATTGCTTTTTACATTCCCAATCTTCACTTGATTTTAGCCATAGCATGGGATAATGTTGTAAAGTCGAGTGCGAAACTGAATCATATTTGTGAATGCACGAATTTGCCGGGCCCTGCCACTTGACATTCTGTTGCCAATACGTTGAGTCAACAAACAGTATGTTCTCTGCCCCTTTATACAGGTTTCAAGTATGACGAGAGATATTAATCTTATTTTGGATGCCATACGAAATTCGACCGAGTTGGAAATACAGGTATAATTTAGTAAACCTCTATGCATGACTTGAGTCTGAATTGAATACATGTCTTGATACACATTGTTTTAGATAATTATGGATTCTTATTTTATTCGATGATGTACTTCAGGGTGAAATGGTGAGGAAGCGAGATGATTGGGAGAGATGGCTTGTTCCTAAGGACTTCAAGTTCTCCAGCAATACAAGCCCTCCAATCCAGTAGATACACTGGGCATTGACAAAATCATCTCTCAATGATTTGGGCACTGACCATTACTGTGCTTGTAACATGCCATATCTTTCCTTGATACTTTTGTGGATAGATCCTCATTGTATGTTGAGATGGAAGTCAATTGTGGTCATCATTTTGTTAGATCCAGATTACGATATTTTGGCTGAAAAAGGGAGTGTGCCGGAATGTGAGAGACCCAGAATGGAAGCTTCTTTTTGGTTGGTCTGGGTTTGGAGGAACTTCTTGTCAACGGTAATTGTCCACTTGCAGACAACCGTGCCCGAAGGGAGTGGAACATTCATTCTTGTTAAGCACACAAACAAAGGAATATCTGAGAAGGAATAACAAGTCCTGTGAATTGTGGATCAATAGCCAATGGAAGGAATAGCTGGTCGAGCTGATGGCTTGAGTGATGAGGACATGCATCAGGATAGTACTTGTTGAAGTTAATGTGTAATCTTAGGACCTAGTTTTCGCCCCTTGGATGGTTGTTATGGCTTGATCTTTGTGGCGATCTTCCTCCGGTTTTGAAGATGAAGATACAATGCCAAAAGATGCAAGAAAGCGAACTCTGGTTGTTACATGCTTTTTCACGAGAAAAGGAGGGAAGGCACAGTTCTAGTTGATGCTGCAACTGGCCCACACAACTGCTGTCTTTGATCACGTGATGCCCTGTCAACTCGCATTAAGTCTTCGTCATACCAATATGTTCTTTAGCTTATGATGTACCCATATTTGCCCCATCTTGATACTTTGCCTGCGCAGAAGCTTTCTCAGCAGTAGAGTCAGGGCAAGTCATGGCTTTCTTTAGTGAAATGTACAGGTAACTGAACTCTAATGTTGTCGTCTTCATGTCCATATATGCATTCATTTGTTCTGGATGTCTGCCAGTTAAAGTTCTAGCTGATGTAAGTTGCAGGATTTTATTTCGTCGTTTGAAATGTTTCCATGTAAGATCATCAACTCACTTGGGGTCTACTGGTACACTGCCCTGAGGACTGTGCAGCTTACAGTGCTGAAATCAGTCAAGACGAAATGTTTTGATTACGAGACAAGGTGGCCCTTTCACGTAAAACATTCAGTCCATAAACCTGAGCAGAATCGAGGGCTTCATTCATGTCATTGCTTAGCAACAAGGCCCAAGTTTGCAAGCTTAAAACAGCTCATTTTGCTGTTTGATTCAGCTCGGGATTACCCTGAATGAAATGTCCCTGTTTAGTCCCAAATTAGTCTCACTAATATCAAGTAAAGATCATTTTACTGGAGAAAGAGCAGGATCAAAGCCGTGAATCTGTTTGAAATCCGAATTTGAGGAAGATCATTTTACTGGAGAAAGAGCAGGATCAAAGCCGTGAATCTGTTTGAAATCCGAATTTGAGGAAAAATTCATACCTTACTCAAATTTGAAGAGCATGATTCTTGCACTTATTATTCATGACAAGAATGAAAACATGGTTTGCAGTACTTTTGATTTCAACTATATCTTTCAGAATCTAAGTTCGGTTCTTCATCAAATACAAGGCAAACATCTATTTAAAATGACTTGACCTTGTTTCTAGTACTATCAATACTTTTATGTATGGTCGAAACGAATGGGCTTTCCATTTTGGAATGCCCATTCCTATCCATTTTTTCACGACAAAGTCATTAAATAAACTTACAAAGACAATATTTATGATCAATACCAATTAGTTAGTGTTAGTTATGGTTTAATTATAAGATAATTAGATTTTTCCCATTAATGAATAGTGCGATAAATATTAAATACCTCTCTGAGTAATATTAATTTGTTAATAATTATAACTTTGTTATTTCAGCATCCACCTACTTAGAATTTTAAATTATAGTTAAGTATAACAATTGAATAACACGATTAATGTCATGTAACTAATTTTGTGACTTATAATTAAGACACATCGCTTTTATACTACCCTTTTATTGATAATAATTAGTTATGAATGATGAATCATTAGTTATTCTTTAGTTATTTTCTATGAACATAAATTATTTACTATTAATGAAAATACAATAGAGAGAATTACTAGAAAAGTTCTAAACATATTTCTTCAATTGTGCCAACTCAGTCAGAAACTATTTTTTTCTATCAATTGAGTTTTAAATCTTTTGCATTTGTGTCGATTCAGTCCATTCAACCATTTTTTACAAGAAGTCACTAACGTGGCGCGATCGACACTAATGTGAATAATTTCAGTAATATTTTATGAAATGCTTCTTCTTCTCTCTCTCTCTCTCTCTCTCTCTCTCTCTCTCTCTCTCTCTCTCTCTCTCTCTCTCTCTCTCTCTCTCTCTCTCTCTCTCTCTCTCTCTCTCTCTCTCTCTCCAATTGATCGCCGAGGTCCAACAACCAATCAGAGGTGATTGGTGAGGGCGAGCCTCACCCAGCCATGGCAAGGCGGCCTACATCGGTTTTGAGCTTGGACAGTGAGATTTGTATTGTGAATTTGGCAGATTAGGCATCTCAAGGTTGAGGGAAATTGAAGATTATGTTTTGGAGCTATAATGCCATCTTGGGCAAGGCTCAACCTCGTTGCTTCTATGCAAGGTTGGCCTTACCACGGCTGAGCAAGGCTCGCCCACACCATTAGGGGTGAGCAGAAAAATCACGATCCAACCAAACCGGACCGGACCGTACCCAACCGGTTGATTTTGGATGGTTTTTGGCAGGTACGGTTCGGTTCTCGGTTTCAATTTTCCAGAACCGGTTTTATCGTTTCGGTTTACGGATTTGAATGCGAACCATCCAACCAGCCCATGAACCGGCTCCCTTATATAATCTGAATGTATATTATTTTATCGGTTCGATTCTCATTATTCTGCAAGTGCTACGTACCATGTTTTACTGAATTCCTTTATTTTATTTTTTTATTTTGTCCTTATGCTTCCTTGGAGCATAATCCTATGGCTATTTGCGATGGAACAAGGCGAACTTGTTTCCTCGCCTATTTTCTTTTTTTCATTTTTTGCTTGGTAGAAACGTAACCGAAATCCAACGAAAAATCGGACCGGACCGATGGTTCGGGTGGTTCACGGTTCATAGAAGAAACGGTTTGTTCACGGTTCGTATTTTGCGGAACCGGTTCCTAGCGGATGGTTCTCGATTTTAGAGTAAAACCACCCATCCTGTCAACCGATCACCTCTACACACCATTGTCCAGTGGGGGTGAGATTCAATAAAGACCAGCATGGTCAACCTTGCTGACCCTCTCCTTTGGCCAATCACCGAACATTGGTGACTAGGAGGGAGAAGAAAGAAAAAAATCAATAATTGTCCATGTCAAAACTGGCTGCGCCATGTCGACTATTTCCAGCCAAAATTGGATGAATGGATTGAATTAACACAAATACAAAAGGTTCAAGACTCAATTGGCCAAAAAAAATAGTTTATGACTAAATTAACACAATTGCAATTGGTTTATAACTTTTTTGGTAATATTCTCGAGTACAATATATTTAAATTTACCAAAAATTGCTCATTCAAGCCTATTTTTCACATACTTTTTGCTTACTACCAACCATAAAAGTTCTCATTGCATTGCATTCCCCCAATTTAGCAAACAAAGTTATTACAATCACCACTGCATTCTGTTTCCATTCCATTGTCTGATTCCATTCCATACCTGATATCACCATACCATATATAACATTAGCTCTAAGGCACTATTTATTTTGCGAAAAATAAGTGATTTGAAAATTATTTTTCAAAAATGATCGATTATATCACTTATAAAAATGAATGATCGATCATCCACCAAAATGTTTATACAAAAAATGTTGTCGATAATAATAATATTTTTCATTGTCCAATTATTTAAGCAATATACGCGATCATTTTTTGAAAAATAATTTTCAAAAACACTTATTTTCTGTGAACAAACGGAGCCTAAGACTTGGTATTCGAGACAGGTGCGTTTTATTTCGCAAAAAATTGAATGATTTCAAAAAAAAAACTTATACATAATTATTTGTATTGCTTAAAATATTAAGGTGATGGAAATTATTTTTATTATCATCAATCTTCCATGCCCTTATATTTTCGTTAACTATGAAATATTTTCCCTTGATTTGATTTACAAATTATACAAGTTATCACTTTTAAGAAAATAATTTTCAAATACGACGAATAGAGTCATAAGCATCGTCCATGTAGAGCTTCTTTTGCGAATCATCGTAATGGATGCATGTGCACAAACTGCAAATGTTAGTTTGTTTCTTTTCCAAAAATTGCTAATGTCGGTTTAGTCAACTTTAAATTTTGACCATTTTAAATTAACAGAATCTATCGACATTCAAGGGGATCCCGACTTTACATCTATTTACGTGTTATCAAAGCATATATCCCACCATTCTTCGCTACGCGGCCTTAAAACTTTGTCTCAACGTGCGATATGATACCTGAATTTTTAATTTGTTCAACGTGATGCATAAACTTTAGTCTAATATGCAATATGATCCGTGAACTTTTAATTTATTCAATATAGTCCCTAGATTGTCGATACATGTTCAATGTTGTCCTTCCATTAATTCTTATGTGGAAATCTCGCACATCTTTGATTAGCCCTAAGTAATTGCGGTTCATCTTTGATGTGCATGTCTTCGATAAAAGAAAATTAAGGCATAGTATCGCCGAAAATCTTAAGTATGCCACAGCGACACCGACACCGACACCGACATCTTGAATGGTACCCCCAAAATTTTAACCATGAGCAAGGCGGCGAGAAAGGGTCGGAGGCGCATCTATGCTTTGGATCGGAGCCATGTGACCTCATATTGGTCAACCCCAACAAGCGAACCAAAGTCGGGAACGATGTTCGGTACCGCCTGGTCCCAGGCCATTCGCGAGCCCCATCCCGTTCCTTGATGATTACCCGCAGATCTGCGCCGCTTTCACCAACAACGACTTGTGGGTGACTCCATATAACGAGAGCGAAAAATGGGCCGGAGGTCGATACGTCGATCAAAGCCGAAGGGATGATACTTCAGCTGTTCGGACCAAGAGGTAAGTTCCGATGAATGCATATTTTACGTCCTTTGCTAATCACGATGTCAGGGTTGGAGCAAGAGGTAACTTATGCGGTTTCAGTATCTATGAGTGACTAATTGAACAGTTGATCAAGCTTTCGTGGTGAGGTTAGGACTTAATTACACGAACATCAAAGGATTTAGAACCTGAATTGCATTTTCTGAAGAGTTTAGAACAGATTTGCACGCATTATGTACTAATCATCTAGGACTTTGAATGTAATTCTCCCGTTCTATTTAATATCGCCACTATTAATCTTTTATCTTAGTGACAAAGGTCGATTCATTTAGCCTCTGGTGTTTTGATCATGCGGGAGCAGGAAGATGGCTTTCATCACGTCCCTTACCGGGAGGATTTCCCGATAATGCCAACGCTGAGTGGCGGTTTTCGAGCTCCGGCCGAGCAGCTTCTTCGACCGGAGCCCGGTGCTCAGAACGAAATCCCCAGAACCTGTCATTCCGAGCTACAAACCCTACAGACGGCCCTTTCTGGAACTGGAGTGATCTTATCATGGGGACTCTAAAGACTCTCAAATTCAAAAAATTTTGCTCCTCCTGGATAAAATAATGTCAGTGTAGCATGTTTGCAAAGGTATGATCTAATTCAAACCTTACTCTTCAGTTTTCCTTATAAGGAAGAAGTCTAGAAAATTAAGCAATCCCTGAACTATATGAAAATGAGCCAAATTCCCTAAAAAAATTCCCTTAGATCAAGTCCCAAATCTATCCCGAACTTTTTTTGTCTCGAAAAATATCACTAACTTTGGGTTTGTTCCCATATTTGCCTCGAACTTTTTTTTTATCTTAGAAGAAATCATAAACTTTATTTCCAGTCCCAAATCTATTATAAATATTTTTTGTCTGATAAAAAATCACCAATGTTTACTGTAACCTCAAATTTGCTACATTAACCCTATGTCCAAAAATCAACATTTTTCATCCATAATTTTCATATCCTAGAATGGTTGTATTTTGGAGAATTTTTTTATTGGGGTGTGTTCAATATCCACCTGGAAATATCACGTCGGTCCGTACATGTCACCCATTATTTTATTAATGTTGGGCTTTTATGGACATAGAAATGTCATGTCAAGTTGGGACCGGACTACTGAGTAGATTGTAAACACATTGAAAATTAAGATAAAATGAAATCAAGGGCTGATTTGTGACTATACCTAAATTTTGGGATTTTTTCGAGACAAAAAAAGTTCGGGATATATTTGGGATTGGACCTAAAGCTTGGGGCCTTTTTCTCAAACAAACAAAAAAAAAAGTACGGGGTAAATTTGAGACCAAACCTAAAGTTTGGGATTTTTTCTAGGAATTAGGCCTATGAAAATATTCGTTATTGTCCTTCCATTAATTCAAGACGAAGGATAACATAGAACATTTACGTAAAGTCCAGGAACTACTTTGAGCAAATTAAAAGTTCATAAATCACATCACACAATGAACTGAAGTTTAGAGATCATATTGAATAAATCAAAAAGTTGCGAGTACCACGATATATATTGCGCTAGAGTTCTGGAATCATTTTTATCACTTTTGCTTTGTAATAGGGAAAATTACATAAATGGTCCCTGAACTTTGGCAGAATGTGCAATCTGGTCCCTGAACTTTAAATTTGTTCAATTTAGTCCATAGATTTTGGCTGAATGTGTAATTTGGTCCATAAACTTTTGACTTGTTCAATTTAGTCCCTAAACTTTTAGTGCATGTTCAATCTAGTCCCTGAATTATAGAAAAATGTTCAATATAGTCCTTTTATTAATTTAAGATCAGAGATAATGTTGAACATTTTCATATAATCTAGGAACTAAATTGAATATTTACTAAAAGTTCAAGGACTTAATTGAACAAGTCAAAAGTTTGGGGATCAAATTGCATATTCTGCCAAAATCTAGAGACTAAATTGAACAAATTAAAAGTTCAGGGACTAAATTGCACATTCTGCCAAAATTTAGGGGCTATTTGTGTCATTTTGCCTTTATAATAAAAACAAAACACAGGCCATTTCTGTCTGAACGACAAGAGCAGAAGGGAAGGGAAGTCGTGTAGGAATCCGGTTGGTCTTTGGGAGGGGGTTGGTTTTTTACTTTTTGCCTTCCTTCTTGGTTGAAATTGAAATGGAGGCCCCCAATCTGTGTTGGAAGGAGTGCGTGGAAGAGAGCAATCCAACGGGTCATGAAATCATGATTAGGGCCACTGTTGCTGTTGCTACCACTGGACCTGCCTGCCCCTGCCACGACCCGCATCCGTATATATGTCCCCACATACCATTCACAGCATCCAACTATCAGAATCTACGTTACGGGACTATTTAGTTCGGCATTGAAAATGAGCATTTAATCTATAAAGTCCCTTGGCTAAATGCAAATGATATTTGATTTATTTTTTGGCTAATTTTGGAAAGATGCAATTACATTTCAAATACTCTCTAAAGGCATTTAGCCCAAAATGCTTTTGGAAGTACTTGAGAAATTGCATCTCAAATGCAATTACTTTTTTTTTCTTTTAACTTTGTCAACTCCACCTACCGCCACCCAGCTGCAGTCGATCGACAGCCGCCATCGACCACCGCCAACCACCGCAGCCAACGACCGTGCCCACCGAACACCACCATCGACTGCCGTAGCCACCCGTTGATCGCCGCCGTCGGCGACCTCCATCGACTGCCCCCGTCGTCGCCCGCCAATGGCTGACCCCCGCCGACGGCTGCCGCATACCTCTGCCGCCGCCATCACCGTCACCGATCACCGATGACCGCCGTAGACCGTCACCCGTCGCTGCCAGCCAATCACTAACTACCGCAGTCGACCATCGCCTCCCGCTGCCGCCGCCCACTGTTGACGACCTCCGCCGCCTCCGTCGCCAATCACCGACCACACAACCTCTACCGACCATAGTGGCACGTCGTCGTCGCCGCCTGCCGATCACCGACCACCGTTGATGACCTCCGCCGCCCACCGTTGCTTGCCGACCGCCGCCGTCCGCCGATCGCTGCCAACCGCAGCCCTTCGACCGCCACTTTTTTTTTAAATGAAATTACTTTACAAAGTGTATCTTTCACCAAACGACATTTACGTCATGATTGCATTCCAATGTGTTTTTAAAAAACACTTCACCAAACACTACTTGCATTTTGGAAAATGCCTTAAGCCCAAAGGTATTTGCATTTACTCAAAGTCTCTTGGCCGAATGATGAACCAAACAGAGCCTACGTTTTCTCCCCCCATCCCTAAACTTTGTCCCAATGCAAAATGCGATTTATCAATTTTTTTAATTTATTCAATATGATTTATGAATTGTATCCGAACATCCAACTCGATCTTTGAACTTTTGACACGTATTCATCGTAATCCTTCCTTTAATTCTGAGATCAGGGCAATATCAAATATCTTCATACGATCTGGTGACTAAATTAAACATGTATCGAAAGTACAGAAATTATATTGCACAATGAACTCAAATCTAAAGAGCACGCTAAATAAATTAAAAATTGCAAGATTATGTTATATATTAAGACAAAATTCGAGGGTTATTTGTGTCATTTTCCTCACCTTTCTTTCTGGTTGTGCGACACTTTTGTAAACTTACGGATGCGAGATTGACAGGGTTTCGTCTCGTCCATCATCGAATCGAAACGGGGAACGTGGTAGTGCAATTCCTACATGGAAATCTCTCACATCTTTGACTAGCCCTGGATAATTGCAATTCCTGTTGACGATTCAAAAGAGAAGAATTGATCACAAGCCATTTCAGATAAAGTATTTAAATATTAAGTTACGACTTCATTTAAAAGCTTAAGTGTTAAGGATAATCGACGGTTCAAATTTTTTCGGACCATATTTACCTCACAAGCTTTCACCTAAAAGCTTAAGTATTTAGAACAATTGATAGTAGTTCCTAAGGGTGAGCAAATCGGATCGCCCGGACCGGGATCGCCCGGACCGAGACCGCTCGGACCAGATCGGGATCGGTGGTCCGGTTCCCGGTTCAAGGGGGAGCGGTCCGGTTCCCGGTTCTAGGGTCCTCTAGGACCGAACCGATCGAAGTTTTTTTATTTTTTATTTATTTTAAGTTTGGTGTTCTATTTCCCGGTGCTATTGAGGTTTTGACATACTGCACATTGGTAGATTGTAGTTGGTAACGAAGCACTAAAGAATGGGAGCAGAAGAATAATTGTTTACCATGCAGTTTCTGGATGCCCCATCGCAACAAGATGATTTCAATTTGAATCTTGTTGACTGGTCGTCTCAGAATGTGCTTGCGGTCGGATTGGGCACTTGTGTTTACCTATGGAGTGCAATTAACAGCAAAGTAAGTTGCATATCCAGTCGGTGTTGGAGTCGTTGCTACCCCACAGTGGGACGGTCTTCACGAGAGGGGTCGTGTTGTGCTCGTCCAGATAGTCGGGCCAAGCTCGTGTGCTCCATGTTTTTGGCATGTGTCCGGTCCAATGGAACCGCCCGGGAACCGGACTGGACCGGTGGTCCGATTCCCGATTCCACAAAATTGAGAACCGGGACCACCAGTTCCGTTCTCGGTTCTTAAGGGGAATCGGACCGGACCGGGAACCGATCACCCCTAGTAGTTCCACGAAATCTCACAATTTCATTCGAGATCACAAAATATTTTATGTACATGTGTTCGATAAAAAAAAAAAATTGATGGGAAAATACCATCGAAAATCTTAAACTATGCCCTCAACAATGTTGACACCTCTAGACCCTTTTTTCATATATTCATCGAGACATCCATACCCCTTTTTAATCACTATTGCCCCAAACTCGTACCAGTGAGATTAAAACCAAGAGTGGTAATGTGACCGTGGGTGTAATGTAGAGGTTAAATTGACACGATATAAGTTTCGACCGTAGACAAAGCTTAGAATATTTTTAGTAAGCACAAAGAGTTTGAAGTATGATATCATAGCATGTGTTATCTAGGATTTTAATGGTATTAACCCAAAATTTAAATTTTCCACGGGTTATCATGCTTCGAATATACATCTACAGTACCATTGTCGCGACCTAATTATCTTAATTCCATATATAATAGGTCCAGTTAGACATGGCCACGGACCGGTTTGGGCACGAAATCGGCCCATTGACCGGGCCCGTCAGTTCCGAACTGCCTAATATCCGTGGATTATTAGCCTTTTTTTTTAAGGGGAGGAAGGGGAAGAGCCGTTGGACTCTTTCCCCCGGGCCCCACGGCCCGAATGCCTCTTGCAATTGCAACGAAAAATCCCCCCAACTTTTTTTTTAAATCATTATAATCATCCAATTTCTCCCATCTATAAATACCCCTCCATCCTTTCATTTTTTCCTCACAATTTCTCTCAAGTCTCAATTATCTCAATTTGCTCAATTGTCTCAATCTCAGGTCAATTATTTCAATTCTCCAAGTCGGCTTTCCGCTCAATTCTCCCAAAAAATGACAAGTAGAAGCAAAAATACAGAAAAGAGCCCGATGGCAATGTGGGAATCCGATTATCCTCATGGATATGATCCTTGTGAGTATACATGCTGGGTAGACGATGAAGATAATATCAACGCTATTCCCAACATCGAGTAAGTCTCAACGCAAGAAAGTCTTCATCCTCCTACCAGTGTCGAAAAAATGTCGAAAGCAAATGAGCCGGTACGGGAGGGCACATCCAGCATATGGGGACACTTCGAGAAGAAACATTTAAACGGAGGCAAGCTTAAGGTAAAATGTAAATATTGTACGAATACATACACTTTTTCAACTGGGGCGGCTATGGAACATATGCTCGATATCTGATAAATAAACATCCAAGCGGGGATCCACACGAGGCAACAACAAATTTTCAGATACGACAATCCTAACACTTCTCATTTATTTCGATCAAGTTTATAAAAAAACATTAGCCCAAATGCTGCCGTTGACCATTTACAATTTAATATTGGTGAAAATTTTGGTTTAAGTTTTTTTTATAAAGATTGCATGTACTCCGCAAGCAAAACCTGTTCCGAGAAATATTCTTAAACGCGAACTTTTCGGCTTTACAAAAAAGGAAAAAAGGCTTTGACAAACTTTTTTACGGAATTCAATGGACGTGTGCATATAGTTAGCGACATTTGGAGTGATCCTTGACAAACTCATTCTTATATGGGTATCACATGTCATTGGATAGATGATGATTAGAACATTCAAAAAAGAATTATTGCATTTCGAATGTCTAATTAGAGGCATATGCCCAATAATATTTATAGAGTAATTCGATAAGTTTTAGAAGAACATAATTTGATTAATAACATTTTTTCAGTTGGTTTTGATAATATCGCGACAAATACCACTTCTATTTCTGAATTAGAAAAAAGATTGTAAACCCTCTTTTGATGGACAATTTTTTCACAGTAGATGTGCTTGCCATATTTTAAATTTATGTGTACAATATGGTTTACGAGCTCTTGATGCTTTTCTCACTCCAATAAAAAGAGCAATTCGATTTTTATGGAGTCATCCCTAAGTTATAAAAGAATGGTGAAATTTTTGTAAATAACATGGAAGAGCCCAAAAAAAAATTCCAAAAGATGTTTCGACTCGTTTGATATTCTACCTACAAGTTGCTTAATCAATCCTTTGCTTATAAAGATTTATTATGTACGTTTATTTCAGATAATATTTTTGAAATTAGTTTATTGCCGCAAGAGTGAGATATTTGCAAAAAAAAAAAATTAACAGTTTTTAATGATGCAACTTATGCTTTATCTGGTATTTATTATCCTACTATGCATTTATTTTTAATAGAGCGAGTTAATATTGGTGTTGTTTTTCAAGAATATGAAAAAGATGATGATTTAGCTCTGATTATTACAGCAATACGAGCAAAATGACTGCATTATTATACCGAAATTCCTCTTATTTATTTGGTTGCTTTTATTTTCGATCCACGTACTATATTAGATGGTTTATGTGATTATCTTAATATGTATTATCAATGTTTACAATTGAACGGGGTCATGGATGTTAGAACTGTACAAGAAATAATTAAAGACATTATAGTAGAATTATATCGTGAATTTTGTAGTAGATATGGTTTAGTAGATAGTGGATCTTCCCAACGTAGTGACGTACAAAATGGGGAGAGTAGTAGAATTAGTGTAAGGTACCAAATGCTGAAGATATTGAAGAGTATGCAAAAATGACATAAGGGAGTAACACGTAATATTTGCGAAATAGAAAATTATTCAACCATTGCTTTTGAATTTGGTGATTTCGAAGACAACAAAGATTTCAAAATTATGGAGTGGCGACAGAGGCATTCAACTCAATTTTCAATTCTCGCTCTCATCGCGAGATAGATTTTAGCAACCGTTGAACAAGCATTTAGCGTTAGAGGATTAATTTTGGACGAACACCGTTCAAGATCACATCCGATTTGTGGAGGCTCAAGCTTGTGTCGATGATTGGACAAAAGCTAAATTTCGACAACAAGAGTTGGATCGAAGCATTGAAACCGAATTCTTCAATGATGTGACGGAGATACCACCGCCACGAATACCGGAACGAGTAGCGACGATTAACGATGAGGTAAGTTGTGGTTATTAAAGGTAAAAGAACTGTATAAGTTTTTATTTTTCTATCCCAAAAAGATATATAGACGCTTAATGATAATTCATTAAATTCAAACCCATTCCCCCTCCCCTTCTTTGTTCCTCTCAAATTTGATTATAATGTACAATTTGATTATAATTTATAATTAATAATTTGTTATTTTTAAAATTTTAAAATTTTATTATTTAAATTTGTCGGTTTTGTGAACCTGAACCGGCCCTTAAATCGCCGATTCCGAACCGGAACAGCCGTTCAAGGGGCCGGTTTCGGTTCAGCCCTGGCCATGAATCGAAACATGCGGTTCTTGAACCATGACCATGTCTAGGTCGAGTTATCTTCATTCTTCACTCAATCATGCAGGCATGGAAATAGTTTATTAAAAACGGCAAATAAACTAATGCTTTTGTCCTATATCAGGAAAAAAAAAAAAAAGCCGCACACGCATACAAGAAGAGAAAACTAGGGTTTCTGTCAAGAAATTCAACGAGGAAGAAGCGGCTAAGCTTTATATATATATATTGGCCTTTTTCCATGAGCAAGGGAATTATACTTGTGGGAAATTAAAACCGTGAACGAATTAAGGCCACAAGATCTCTGAGTAGCTTCAACTATTTAGAGAGGACTCTGCAGAATCTGAGATGAACATCAGTCGTTTCATCTGGTCAACATCCGAGAGTACTTCCACTTCCCTCGACGGCCCCCACTTCGGTTTCCGTCCAACAAGAACGAGACAGAGACATCGTCCCAAGATCCTCTTACTTCGTTTTCATCCTGTCTGTTTCATGCCCTAGTTACTCTAAACACCGCAGTTACTCAAACCATTTCCTTCCCCCGTTTGTTGTTTTCTCCTGTCCATTTCCGTTTCCTGATATGGAAGAACCGAATTTAACCCATCAATCTTCCTAGTTTCTATCTGCCGATTCGTATTGGCTTTTTCCCCCCCGCCTCCCCACTCCTAGAGCGAGGAAACTTGCGCGACTTAACATGTGATTCGGACGACAGTTAACCAAATAGAGCTCTCAGAACATGAGACGATTCGCAGAAGAAGGCACATAAATGCACCATCCAACTTTTCGGCAGAATGGTGTTAACCGGTGCCGAAGTTGAAGCAGTGATGAGCACATAAATGCGGGAGCAGCTGCAAAAATCTCGTTCCATCAAAGGGTGCGGGGGACTTTACTTGTTTTGGGGCTAGTTTCTGTACATTCATATCTAATGAGCCACATGGAATTGTCTGGAGCTGGGTGGACACTGGACAGTGGACAGTAGACGGGGACTATGCTTTCTTTAAACGGTTGCAAAGTTTAAGAAACAACATAGGCCAAGGATAAAAAGAACTCTCATGCTAGGTTTCCTATCATGGCATAGGCGTAACATTAAATTGGGAAAAAAAAATTCCTTTTGAGAAAAACAAAAGAGGGCAAGTCAAAGAAAGAGAGAGACGTGAGCGAATGAGTGAGTGAAGTGAGAACAAATGGTTAAATAAATGATTGCAGGGAGAGGGAGGAATGGTTTCTCCAAGAAAAGAAAGTTGGGGATTCTGAGGAAGGACCAGAGGGGAGCAGCAATTTATCCCATGAACATATCCCATGAACAAGAAACAGGTGTTCATGTCGTGGAGTGACTCGCGTCATTCAATTAAATTTAAGAATAAAGGGAAAGAAAGCAAGAAAAAATCAAGAAAAGGGTGATGGATTTCTTGCAGAAAAATCAGACCTTTGAAGTAATCTTTTGTGGCGGCATTGCTCAGATTCTTCAGAACTCGCTTCCCCTCCTACCCTAACCGATCTCGCAATCTCTCAGCTTCCCAACATGTGTTTACCAATATGATTTTGTTGCCTGTCCTTCTCGGATCAGTCACATCGTACTCTCTCTCGACGCTTGTGGTGTGACATCCCAAATCTGAGATTAGTCCAGAGAAACCTTAATGAATGATCTGTCAGTGAATAATAACATTCAAATAATCATCTAGGTGGCGTGATTAGTGTGAAAATTCGTTTTAGGAATCTGATCTTGTCTTATATTAAGGAAGACAAGAATTCGTTCCGCTTCTCATGATCAAACCCGAACTCGGTTGAAAAGAAAACATACCCTCTTCCTATTTAAAGATCCCGACAATGATCCTAGCTTTGCCCCGATGATGACCCGTTTCTCAGCTTCACATTTCGCGATCCACCCGAGACAAAATAGGTTCTCAACATATCCCCCGGCCATGCACGTCCCGAGCCGTCGGATCCAATATAATTGGAGCAAAGAGTGGAGAATCCAAACCCTAGGCCAAGCCGATGTCCTCTGCATCATCAAGATAGAAAAGGAAAGGCACGTGCGCTTCGCGGTCGGCATTGTTCTGTCCTCCTTTTCCCTATTCAAAGGCAAAGATAGAATGACAAAGGAAATGAGAAAGAAACCCTAGCGGTTCCTTCTCTTCTCAGCAACACCAGTAGGCTCTTTTTGGTCCTTTGGACGACAAAATTTGGGCTTCTTGGTGGGGGCATTAAGTGGTAAATTTAAGTTCGGCCATACCTACATTAGTGCGGTGATAACATGCCAAAATGACAATTTAATACCCATTTTATTGTGATTACTATATAGTTCAATCGTTGACATTAGTATTTATTTATCGTGAATACTGCACTGCATACAAAATTTTAAATGGACCTACATTAGTACGGTTGGTGACTTGATGAGTTGTGCAGTAACACGTTTCCCATCCAAACTAAATCTAAATTGGTTGAAGATGCCCGATTTCGTACCAAGTTAAAAATGGAAAATTCGTCTTACTGTGCAGATTTGAAAGTCTATTCTTGGCATTATTATTGCATTACCCTATATTAGGGGGAGGAAAAGGCAACTAAGACCCACTTATTAACCTTCCCTGCTTTTTTTTTATAACACTTTAATCGATTTGATTTATCGTTTTGGCGACATGACACGAGTTAAGGTGGTGCATGATAACACTTCTCGCCCGAGAAGTGCTTCTGGCAGGGAAATGAATTTTTCAGCTTTTGCTTTGAAGTAGAAGTGGAATTTTCAGTTTCTACTTCAGAAGTTGATTTATGATAGAGAAATGCGTTTAATAATGATTAAAAAAGACAATCTTCGAAACACTATTAAAAATATGCTCAATGGCGGCGACGGCCGGAGGTGGCGGGCGGGAGGCGACGGCGGCCGACCGGCGATTGGAGGCGGGTGAACGGCGGGCGGGCGGCCTGCTGCCGCGGCCGCCGGTCGATCGCCCCGAGAAGTAAAAATGTATTTACTTCTGACAATCAACAAAAAATCTTGCCATAAATAAAAAAAAAAATCTTGTCATAAGTAGAAAATCCTACTATAAGTCAATTTTTTTACCAAACAGTTTTCTATTTCAGATTGGGTTTTATCAAACGCATTTCCATACCAGAATGACTTTTGGCAGAAAAATGGAAAAAAAGAAGAAGTGTTATCATACACCACCTAAGAAACACACGATGTCATCTTCATTGAATGTGCTTCTTGGATTTGATGACATTTGGATGAGCATGGTAGTCATAATGTATCTCATCTACCTTAAATCGACCTAATCACACTTCTTTAAGGCACGAATATCACAAGAACACTAGCTGACACTACACCCAAACCCTCAACCTTCTCAGCCGCCGCTCTCCCTAGCTGCCAGCCACCACATTCACCGGCTCTGACCAGCCAAATGTGGCCCGACCCCGTTGCGATTCCCTTCATGTCTCTTCATCCCCTAGGGGAGACCTCTTCGAATGCCCCTCCGCAATTGTGTTTGGATCCCCCGAAGGGGGGAAGATCCAAGGGCCAAGAAGATAATGATCCCCCGACTTTAAAGTCGGGGGATTCGGGTCCTCCGCAACTACCTTTTCATCTTTGCTCTATGTTGAAGTTTGTTTCTAAAACAAACAAAATATTACATTTTATACATCCCACATAGAATAAAAAGTAGAGAACAATTCATTTTATTAGTTAAAAAGGCTAATATTGTATTTCAAAGAAAGAAATGAGCAAGTGGGCTACACCCCACTATACCTGCATGCGATTGCACGATTTTGACGCGATTATTAGACGCATTTAGCACTTATTGTCTCTTCATCCCCTAGAGGTTGCAGAATTGACTCTATTCAACAATTATTTTTATTTTATTTTATTTTTTATTTCGATATAATCTCTTTTATAAATGAATTTCGTGACTCATTGAAACAGTGCGACTGTTCGTGGATATAAGACACTATTATATCTTTTGGAAGGTTTATGTCTGTTCGGACATAACTGAGTGCTTGTGTCTATTCGGTAATAACTACCGATTAAGACATGAAAAGGTGTAATTGGATGTACCATTTCAAACATGAAGAGGTGTGTCTGAACTATTCGTTATTAGACACGAAGAGTTGCAATTTTTCGTATAGAAGATTGTCTTCGGAAAGTTCTGAAAAGCTGTGTTTAATAAAATGTTTTGAACACGAAGAGTTGCATGAGAATTAACATTTTTCGATCGCGAAAATGTGTGTTCATTTCTCATTATATATTCAAGTGTTCTGTTCATTTTAATACACTTCTTCACTTTCAATTTTCGTTCAAAAAACTCGAGAGATACAGCATTCCTTTCTGATTGTTTCCTAGAGAGTTCTTAGAGAGTTATTAGAATCGCTATCTAATAATCTCGCTCGAGACTCTGTTGTATATTGGAAGATCTTTGCCGGTAACCATTAGCAACGTTGTGAGGTAAATAATTCCTTAAAGAGAGTGATATCACGCCTCAGAGTCTGATTCATTTGTTCATCCAAATTCGATCATATTTTCCAACACTCTAAAACTCACCTCTCTTCGCTCTCTCACAACTGCGGCTGGCCTAAGTATGGGTGACCTTGGATCGAGGTCCCCAAACACGGCGGCACCATTTCAGAGAGAGATGGAGATAGTGTGTGTGTGAAGAATTCGGGTTGGGTGCTGCCTACACCCAAACCCTCAGCCTTCTCGGCCGTCGCCCTCCCTAGCTGCCAGCCACCACATTCACCCGCTCCGACCAGCCAAATGTGGCCCGACCTCGTCGCGATTCCCTTTATGTTTCTTCATCCCCTAGGGGAGACCTCTTCGAATGCCCCTCCGCAATTGCATTTGGATCCCCCGAAGGGGGGAAGATCCAAGGGCCAAGAAGATAATGATCCCCTGACTTTAAAGTCAGGGGATTCGGGTCCTCCGCAACTACCTTTTCATCTCTGCTCTAAAACTCACCTCTCTTCACTCTCTCACAACTGCGGCCGGCCTAAGTATGGGTGACCTTGGATCGAGGTCCCCAAACACGACGGCGGCACCATTTCAGAGAGAGAGGGAGTGTGTGTTTGTGTGAAGAATTCGGATTGGGTGCTGCCTTGGCAATGTCGGAGGAGGTTGGCCGGTGAGTGCAAATGTTGGCAGCCGGATTACAACGAACAAGCTAGAGTTTGGATATGAATGGGGGATAATTGTCTAAAAAAAAAATCTTAAACCTATTGTACGGCGGCTATTCAGTCATAAACTTTTTGATTGTGCCAATTTAATCGTAAACTTCAATTTAGTCATAATTTTTTTTTAAAACCAAGACATAAACCTTTCAATTGTACCAATTTAATCCTAAATATTTTGACAACTTGCTAATTTAATCCTAATTTTTTTTATGACCAATATAGTCATTCAGGCAAATTAGGTAAAAAAATAAGTTTAGGATTGAATTGATGATCTTTCAAAAGGTTTAGGACTAGATCGACTCAATCGAAATGTTTAGGACTAAATCGGCATATTGATGAAATGATATCACAAAGTCGAAATAATCGAAAGGTGTATGACTGAATTGGCTCTCACACAATAGGGTTAGGATTTTGTGGACAATTATCACGATACGGACGGGCGTGAAGAAAAACGGTGGCGAGATATTCGAAAAAGAAAAAAAAAGAAAGAAGGGATGACAATCTTGTGAATAAGGTGCATAATTTTGCCGGAGCTACAAGGTACGCCAGTTTGTAGTTCTTGAAAAACACAGGTTTGTTTTCAGTCGTCGGAGGAAAAGTCTTAAGACACGATCCGTGATCGTAACAACGAGATTACTATTTCAAACCATGCCCTAGATGATTACTGACCATGCTTTCCTCGAGGGAAAGCTAATAACAACAAGATTCGTACAATAATTGATGCAACAGTCATGATGCAACTAAAATTCAGACAATCAAATGCTTTAGATTTAGATCGCCAATAAATTAGACTCACTGTTACACTCGGGCTTCGTACGCTGGATTCTTGTCCCGCCTCTCTAGTGGGGAACATCGGTTTTTTTTTTTTTTTTTTTTTTTTGTAATTGAGCCGGTGACGTGGACGCAAACTCCGATGACGAAGTGGCGCGCTCTTTCGCTAAGCAAAGTCCATATCTAATTGTTCGCGGCCCATATAACGTAAACGGGGAAAAAAACTTGTTCCCAAGCGCTGCATTATTCTTTAGCTCGTTCAGCTTGTTTCCGGGAATTTCTTTTCCACGTAGGGGCTATTTAGCCATACCTGAGGTCATTGAGACTTGAGAGAGAGCATTCAAAAAAAAATTTTGTTTTTTTTTTTTCAGAGTGGGAATACAACTTTTCATGATTAATTTTGAGAAGCGGCATTGAGCGCCAGAGCGACTTTTCCTCTGTATTTTCGCAGGGATCGTACGACGTCCGAATGCATGTTTTGAGAGAGAGCTTTAGTCTTATCGTTCCCGCTTTGCGCCGAGTCAGATTTGGAGTACAAGAATTCAAAGGACGAAACCGGGCTTTTGACCCTAAATTATGGACCCGACCCGACCCGACTCCCACCGCACTTTTGTCAATTTGCCATCACTCTCTCTTCCGTTCCCTCCCCCCCCGCCCCTCCGCCGGTATTTTTTCTCTTCATTTGTGGAAATATGAGCGACACTGGGTTGTGTTTGATTTCCGACAGTTTCCATCTCCATCATCCTTGACTCTCTCTCTCTCTCTCTCTGATTCGAGATGTTGTCATCATCAGTTAGTCTTAGTGAAGGCAACACCAGCGGCTACAACCCCAAACTCGCAGCTCTCGTCAGCAGACTCTCCTCCTCTTCTTGCCTCCTCCTCCTTCATCCTCCTCGACCTCTTCTTCTCCTCCTCCTCCTCCATCCCGCGACCGCCGCTAGACCCTGAACCCGTCTTAGGATCATGGAGGAGGTGTGGAAGGACATCACCCTCTCCTCCCTCCAACCCCACCACCACCCCCACCACCACCACAGCCCCTCCTCCGCGAGCCCCGCCTTGCGAGGGAACGGCCTGCAAGACTTCCTCGGGCGGCCCTCCCACGCGGACCCGGCGACCCCAGCCAACACCGCTTCCCCACCCTCTTCGCTCCCTCCTCACCACCCTCTCACCTTCTTGAGCCTCAACAACTCCGGCCCCGACTTTCATTTCCTCGACGACTCGAGCCCGCTCGGGCCGGGCGCCGCTCGGTTTCAGAGCCACAACAGGACCGGAATGGCCTGCTTCAGCACTAGCCCTTTTGAGGCTCTGGCGGGTTCTGCTGATCCCGGGAATCATGGCGATGTTGCCGCTTTTGGGAATATGAAGAGAAGGGTGTCCGAGAATGAGGGCGGCTCGGGCGACCGGAGGCACAAGAGGATGATCAAGAACAGAGAGTCCGCTGCGAGGTCTAGAGCTAGGAAGCAGGAAAAGTCTTTGTTTTTATGCGTGTTTACATATAATTGCTCCTGAACTTAAAATGGAGATTGTTGTGTTCGTTTGATCAAGACGGCGTCCTGTTTAACTGTTGTTGATGTTGCGTTTGTTGCTCTTTTGTTGGATGTCTGTTGATTCAATTTTCTTGCATCCGATGTTCTTGGTCCTGTCTCTCTCTCTCTCTCTCTCTCTCTCTCTCTCTCTCTCTCTCTCTCTCTCCTGATATTTTGCGCTTCTTTCCCTTTTCTGGTCGAACAGGCTTATACGAACGAGCTGGAGCTTCAGGTTGCCCACTTGTTGGAAGAGAATGCTAGACTGAAGAAGCAGCAGGAACAGGTAATGTCTTTTTTTTCCCCCTTCTTTCTTTGTTTCTTTGCTCTTACGTTGTTGCAAGAAGTAGAACAATTACTTTTTTATATTTAGCAGACATAAGTACCATCTTTTTTGTTTTGTTTTTTATTCTCTTTCCCTTTTGAGTTCTACTCAGTTTAAAGACTTACAGTCAGCTTTCTTTTTCTCTTTTACATATTGTTGTTGATTAGTCAGGCGAAGAAGCTGGTAGTTTGCTTTCTCTTTTTTACTTCGGGTGGCCGAGCCAAGTTAAAGTTGCATTATTTGGTCATCTCATCTCTAGTCCACCTCAGTGTCAGCTCGTGTCACTCGCACAAGATATATCCATGCTGAGGCTTGCTTTACAGTTCTTGTTTACTTTTGGCAAAGTTATACAATTAGTGCAATGGCTTGCGGTATACACTGATGCAACTTCTTGTCGTGGGTTTTGGGCAGTTGTGGGTGGCTGCAGCATCGCAACTTCCCCAAGAGCACTCGCTCCACCGATCTTCGACAGCTCCATTTTGAACGGAGCGATCCTCGCGCTTGACCTCTAACGATGCCGCTTTTCTTTCTTCTTCCTTTTGGTTCCTATCTGGAATTTAATCCTAAGAACAGTTCCTTTCAAGTAGTTATAAAAGAAGGGTAGCGAGAGAAAGTGTATTTGGGGAGGGTCAGGAATCTTCTTTTTTAAGATTGCGCAGGTGTTGTGTTGCTGTTGCTGTTGCTGTTGCTGTTGCTGCTGGGGTGGTGAACTCTACTACCCTACGAACCCCCCCAAGTTTGAACGCTGTTTTTTCTTTATTGGTGAGGTGAGGACACGAGCGCCATTACCCAAAAAGCCCTTGTGCTTTTGTCTCTACGCCCTGAGATGCTGGAGCTCTGCTGCAGCCTGCTGCTTTTGAGAGAGAGAGAGAGAGAACTGTGGTGGGCCTTTCCTTCCTTTGTTTGCTCTTTTGGTAGTCTCTTGACTTACTTACCCCAACCCTAGCGCTTCATTAAACGTGGGCATTGTTCTCACTCGTGCTTTACTCTGATGACGACGATATTTTGCCAACTTGAAGAGAAATGGAGGGACAAAAAGAGGGTCTCTTTGCTTTTGCCTGTCTTTCGAACTTTCTATATGCACCCGAGTCGAGCCGTGTGGATCGGTGAACTTGCTGTATAATATCTGATTCCACAGACGGATCTAAAGATTGGTGGGCTTAATTGTTGATTTGAACTTCTTTCGGATGCACACTTGTGGTTCAGAATAAGGTTAAAAAAAGAACCTTGGAACGATGAGCTCGATCGAGTGCGTCTCCGTCTCCCCAAAGTGGTGTACAGTGTCCTAGTGAATCACTAGCAGGCGATGACAAGATGGCGGGGCTGTCTGCTTTTGTTCTTTATCTCGTTATCTCTACACTCTCCATCACACTCTTGCTGAAACAAAGTCCCTTTTGGCCTATTCTCTCTCACTCACTCTCTCTCTCCACCTATTATTGTCCAGAGTCAATGGTGCCCCCACTTTTGTCGCTCTCCACGGCTTCGTCGCGACCTTTGCTTGCTTCCCTTGGAAGACTTTTTTTTTTGTTGTGGAGAATTCGGTTCGTGCTTGATTGAGATTTCGTGCAATTCAATGATGTTTATGTGCTTAAAAAAAGAAAAAGAAAAGAAAAGTAGTCTGAGGAAACATTTGAATCCCCGGAAAGGTGAACAGGACAAAGTTCTGGTGGGGTCTCTACATGGTTGAGACACTATCAATGGAGCAATCCGAGTTTTGTCTGTGGATATGCGTTTCTGTTGGTTCAGGAAGATGCATGCCAGAGGAGAGAAAGCTATTTCTGTACGAGACAAACCCTAAAAAAGCCAATGGAGTTGTACTAAAACGAATAGGGCAAAAGAAACTAGAACCGTTTCCTCAATGGAGTTCTCTCTTTGATCGGTTCTTCATTCTAACACTAATCTTCCACCCCGACTAGCTTGCAGAACGGAGAACTCCTCCGACGCCTATGTTTCCTCAATGGGTCGCCGCTGAGGTCGCTGGCCTCAGATTTGACGTTGCCGCCCGGCCGCCTGAGGGAGAGCGGCCCGCCAGCAGGCGGTCGCAACATGGTGAGAGGTCATGTTGTCTTCTTTCAGGGAGAGAGATGGAAGTTACAAGTTAAAGGTTTAGGCTTTTCCGATAAATCTCTTGAAAGTCCGGGACATCAAATTAAGTTCTCTTGAGGTTCTTGCGGGGGTGGATTTCTTGACAAACATGCGGGACATCAGATGGAAACACCGACGAGGACCTCAAACAACAGTTTGAATTCAAGACTTTTTGGCCGATTCAAATGCAATTTTGCACATGAAAAGAAAGGCGAATGAGTGATGATACGGTGTCGGAAAGCAGTCCGAAAGCAACGGAGCCGAAAAACGACCGAGCAAGATCAAGGGTCGACGTTGCAGCCTCCTCGAACGCTAGGGCATTGGTCTTTCGTGCTCGAATCCAAACCTCTTCGGACGATTCAGGTCAGAAAAAACATATAGGGTTTTCATTTCCAGATGAATCTCTCAAGTTCAATATTACTTCCCATCGCAAGCAAAGCCACGAGACCCTCCAAAAGTCAACATCAATCATGTAGATGGGTTTTTTTTTTTTTTTTTTTTTGCACTTAGGTGATTTCAATAGTTCCCGCAAGTATCTTTGTTTGGTGGAGTAATTAACAGGAGGAAAAAAAAAAATCCAAACTTTACTCAACTCAAGCAGGGTAAAATTTTGGAATCGGCATTTACGGAATTGCGCTTAGATCTATTCCAAATTAGAGATTAGAGAGGGCTAACGAAAGGAAGGGAATTGAACAGCAATAGACGGGGACGAGAGGAGCCACGTGAAAGCCGTACCGAATACAATTTGGACGAACGCGCGACCGACGGAGAGAATCGGTAATGCTATAGAAAGGAGGGAGGAGCCATCATCAACATTCCCCGGTCCCTTAAAGTACGTACATCGTCAAGGACATTTAAACAAAACGACAAATGACAGATAAAGAGCGAAGGATCTATTGAATAAATTTATTATTTTACATTTTGAAGCAAAGACTTCCGTTGTCGTCCAGCGGTTAGGATATCTGGCTTTCACCCAGGAGACCCGGGTTCGATTCCCGGCAACGGAATTTTTTTTGTTTCTCTTTTTTGCTTTAATGGACTCGGCCAATCTCGATCATGGAACCGTAGTCGTCATTTTCGTTCTTGATGAGTTCGTTCTCCTTACAATTGAAGCAACGAGCGATCACGAAGTATTAACCTTTTTTTTTTTTTTTTGCATTATAGTCCTGCTTGAGCCATTCACCAATAACATTTATTGGGTGCAATGAAGGAAAAGCTAGTCTTAAAGCATAATACAAAAGCAGGATCGTGTTAATGTCCCGCATGAAAAGAAAGAAAAAAAAAAAAAAAAAACCCCTTTTGCGAGCCCGGAAGAGCTGAGCAAAAATGTATAACATATGCACACGTTTTGAATCCGAGAGAGAATGTGTTTCAGAACCCAGCTGCGTGGAAAGAGGAAAACCAGATCACCATCTCTTCGGTTAGCTCCTCCCCCCCGCGGCACCCTCCGCCTCCTCCTCCTCCTCCTCCTTCCATAGAAAACCGGCAAATCGGGCAGGTCCTCCGGCAGGCGTCGAACCACCTGTCGACGCAAGCCTTGTGGAACTCGTGCGTGCAGGGGAGCACCCGCACGCCCGCGCCATCGTCCTCGCCCTCGGCCCCCTTCAATCTAGACAAGCACACGCAGCAGACCTCGCCTCCGAATGGCCCGCCCGAGCTCGACCCGGCGGGAGAAATCGATGGGCCCGCCGCCACTTCGTCGAGCGTGACCGTTGCGTACGTCGGCGCCGGCTCCTTGATCCTCGCGGGCCGTCGCGGGGCAACGTAGTTGCATAAGAAGGAGAATAGTTTGTGGAATACCATTTGGTGTTTAGTGTGGGAATTGCATGGGGTGGGTGGGGGTGGAAGGAACTTTAATGGCGATCTCTGATAGTGGTTCTGAAGAAATGGTCAGTGCATAAAATGGTCTTTTGATGATCTGCGTGGTTTCGAGTGGTGGTTAGATACTGGAGAGTCTGATCCTGAGTACCCATCACAAAGCTGTTGCACCTAAAACAAGAGGTTTACGCTTGACCAATTTAATTTTAACTCTTGATCCATTTGGTTTCTACCTACCACTCGAAGATCAAGCATTTTGAACCTGTTGTTTTCACACGTACAATCTGACCTCAAGCTTAAATTCAGATCAAATCACGTCTAATTTGAGTTCCAGATAGACTTTTCGATCCAACAGTTGCTTGGAATTCGATTGCCGGGGGATTATGTCGACAAAAGATTCAAATTTGATCCTCGCATATCAAGATCTTGCGTGCTACTAGGTTAAGGGGAAACTGGGTAATCTTGATGGGTATAGATCCAAAGTAGCTTTCGGGACATGTCTGATGAGCTTTGAAAGCAGGTGCATTTTGCATGTGCTGCGAAGAATGAGCGTTTAGTTCCTAGAAGTTGAAACAAACACTCATCATGCCAATCCTGTGATGTGGTTGATACAGATCCAGTCTTACCAACTAGGCATGTATGGTTTAAGCAGCTAACGGCATCACCGGCACGTTGTCACTTCAATGCAACGGAACGAGTGGCAAAGCACAATGCTATTCCAGGGTCATTTAATTCACATCAGATGTTATGTGATCTGTGGTCAAGCAGAAAAAAATGAAGAAGACTTGCGGGTTTCTGGGCAACAGAATTTATCAACACAAGCATGGCGGCATAAACACAACACCGGGCAGTGGGCAGCAGCTTTTCTCGAGGCGTGCTTGCACGGGCTCCAGCAAGCAGCTCGAGTCAGCAGAACAAACCCATCAACTACAACCCTGTTCCGAGAACAATGTATCGAAGGTTGCAATTAGAAAATAAGGAACCTCGCTTCACGGGCCACCCCCTCATACCAAATCGAGCTACGGCAGTTCTTATGAAGCAATGAACACAAATCATGAAGGGGAAGCATCATCTCGTTGAAAGTTAACGACACAGAGTATGATCAATGTCTAGCAAGGCACAGCTTCAGTTTTTTCATCGCATTACACCCGAACACGACGATCACTTGAACTTACCAAGAATACTTCTCAAAAGATCCATGAATTAGACAGAGATATTGTGAGGATAGTAACTGTTGATGTCGATGAAAACAGCATAAAGTCAAACGTGCATGAACAGACTCCTCACCGCAGTCGAACAATGATATCAGGAACTCGCACAAATTAGCGAAGAACATATTTCGCCGTGCGCAGTCTCTCTCAATTCTTCGAAACAAGACACCCAGACCACCTCCTCATGAATCCCTATTCCCGGAAGCCAAGTCTGCGGCATCATCACTTCCCAGGATCTTGCCATCCTTCGGCACGAGGCGAGGGATCCCATTCTTTATCTGCGGGTGAAAAGTAAGTGAGAGATAAATAGCAAATCGATAGGCATATTCCGGAATAGAGGTGAGAATTCCCAGTGCTCGAAGATACAATGTACAAGGCAAACTAGACAGTGAAAAGGATTATTTTTCCAAAAGCAGCATCACCAAGCCAAGATGCATTCCTTTAGAATTCTGAAATCAACGCTGCCCCGCGGGGATTATTCAGCAGGTCTCTATAGACGCTTGTCTTTAGCAAGTCTGGCGGTCGAATCCAGACATGTCGGCATAGTTCATCGTGAAGGAGGAAATCATTTTGGTCGCACAAAAAATTTCCTAGTAGACTCGGGGGAATTGACCATGTAAAAGACTCAACATTCAGCTCTCACTTGCTCACTATCTCCTGAAATCGATGGAAACGATCATTTGACGCTTCCAAAAGGCAAAATCCAACCGATTGCTAAGAACAAAACGAGCTAACTCACGGGGAAGGAAACGCCAATGGCGTCGCTGATGAGGGAATTCGTCTTTTCACAGTACCTACAGACATCAACCCCGTCAAACAATGTCCGGCCGCCGCAGAGAGAGAGAGAGAGAGAGAGAGAGAGAGAGAGAGAGAGACCTGAGGGGTTGTTTGGAGAGAGGGCAAACAAGAAATTCACAGAGAGACTTGGCGAATCCAGTTGACGCAGCGGCGTCTTTGAGAAGAGGGAAGCTCGCTCTCACCATCTTTCAATCTCATTTCCCCAAATTCGATCAATTTCTTGTTTAGGGTTTTTTCATTTTAGCGGGGCTAATTTGACCGGTGGAAGACGACGAACCACCGCGCTAAACGACGTTGCTCCAGTGCTTCTCAGGAAACGACCGACGTTTTGCGGTTATCGCTTGTCTTCTTTCCCTCCTCTTTTTTTGTTTTTTTTTCCCCTTTTCTGGTCAATTCTTAGCAAAAAGTAAATAACCAATGCAGTTAATTACATCTTTGTTTAGCCTTCAACGGTAATTTCTAAAGCTCAGTTATGGATAACCATTCTCTCATCTTGCAATCCCTAAAAATTCCGTTTTGTCACGTCATTATCATCATGCTCATTAATTTTACATATGTAACAAGATCGCTTCGGGACTTATAATGATGCGGGTGAATGTAGAGTACCCGCCCCTTTATAATTTGATTGGTAGATTATTTAGAGCTTTGGAGGTGGTCAAGGCAGCTTACTTCCTGGCCACTGCGCTAAACGCGCATATAGTCATAGTAATTGATCCCGAATGCATACTTTCTATTAAGAAAAAAAAATCGTTATATCGAATGAATGGAGAATTAGGTTTGTTCTTTAATCTGCCGAAAAGAAAATGTATTGATCACATCTTATAGCTAAATAGTAACTAAAAATTACAATCGTTCATGTTTTAATAAACTTACAGTAGATATCTAATCTACGAGCCTTGAACTTAAATGTTCATCGTTTTAATCAATTTTAAATAAATTGGACTTTGACAAATAAATAAAAAAATTGGGCACTCCAAAATACCAATTCATATTTGTAGGATCAAACCTAATACGTGATTTGGTTGGGCCTAGTATGTTTTTTTTTGTCTAATGGGCCTAGTATGTGGATGGGCCTGGACTAAAGACGGCCCGGCCCGGTTAATTTAGTCCACCAGCCGGCGACACACCCTGTCTTTTCCTCTCCAAAACGCACATCGCCATGGCATCGAGTCGGCGTCAACCCCTACAGGGTTCGAGCGCGGCTCAGTTCCCTCGGCAGCACGAACTCCAATTGTTAATGGCGACGGTGGCCACACTCTCTTCTCACCACCCATCAGGACCCACCGCCAGATGAATGGCAAGAGCCGCTTTGCGAGAACTCCTCCGTCTTAGAAGCACCGCTTCCACTTCGAGGTCCAGCCTCAGTCTCTTTTGCTCGCATTCATGTCAATCTTCTTCAGTTGAGAGCAGGGACAATTCCATGTTCGATTCGAGCCTCAAGCTTCTCGAAACCTGTCGAAGCTCTCGAGAGCTGCTTCAGATTCACGCTCGGTTGATCACTTCAGGCCTCATCCGCAAGGCAGCTCTGTCCAGCAGAGTCCTGGGGATACATCTGGAGCTGGGTCACGTTCAATACGCGATCTTGACTTTTGGGTACATACATTCTCCTAGTACTTTCTGCGTCAATACCGTGGTTGAAGCTTACTCGGTTAGCTCGGTGCCGAGTGATGGGGTTCGATTATATTTTAAGATGTTGAGGCGCGGGGACTTTGTCCCGAACAGCTACACTTATGTGCCGCTCCTCGGTTGTTGTGCTAAGATTGGTTGTGCTGGAACTGGAAAGAAGTGTCACGGCCAAGCTGTTAAGAACGGGGTTGATGGGGTGTTGCCAGTGCAGAACTCGCTGATTCACATGTACGGTTCTTGCGGAGTTATTGAGATTGCTCAGATGTTGTTCGATGAAATGCAGCTGAGGGATTCGGTGTCTTGGAACGCTACTCTGTATATGTATGTCAGAATAGGTGATTTGGTGTCCGCACGCAACATATTTGTCGAAATGCCTGAGAAAAATGTGGCTGCATACAACATCTTGATTGTCGGGTATGTGAAGGGCGGAAATCCTGGGGCTGGGTTAAAATTGTTTCGAAATATGATGTCCGAGGGGGTGGGAGCCAGCAGTAGGACTATGGTTGGCGCAGTTATGGCTTGTGGAAGGTCCGCCAGACTGAAAGATGGGAAATCAGTTCATGGCTTTATCATCAAGAACTTCTTGGAGTCGAATATCTTGATAGACACAGCTTTGATAGATATGTATAGTAGGTGTAAACAGGTGGATGTGGCGTGCAAATTGTTTGACAAAATTGAGGTAAAGAATCCAGTATGTTGGAATGCAATGATCTTAGGGCATTGCATCCATGGGCATCCAACCGACGGAATAAAACTATTTGAAGACACATTAGATAGACTCAGATCAGGCAATGCTGGCAAAAAGAAGAGGAAAAAACGGAAAAGAAAGTGGTTGGTGATGGCAGAAAGGCAAGAAGTGTTTCCAGATGAAGTTACTTTCGTCGGTATTTTGTGTGCTTGTACACGCGCCGGACTGCTGGAAGAGGGCAGAAACTACTTCGGCAAAATGACCAGTAGTTTCGGAATAAAACCCAATTTCGCACATTACTGGTGCATGGCCAATCTGTTTTCTGCAGCTGGGCTCGTTAAGGAAGCAGAGGAGTTACTGAGGTTCATGCCTCAGGACGGTGACGACATGTCATCGCAATCCTCTTCGTGGGCTAACTTGCTGTCCTCGTGTCGCTTTAAAGGCGATGTGGCGGTGGGGGAAAGGATAGCACAGTCGCTTATTGAGAAGGATCCTCAGAATTTCCCGTACTACCAGCTGCTGCTAAACGTATATGCAGTGGCTGGTCGGTGGGAAGATGTTGGCAGGTTGAAGGATATCATTAAGAAGAAGATTGGAAGGATACCACAGTGCGGTCTTGTAGACCTGAACGATATTGTTCATCGGCTCAGAGTGAGTGATGTTTGGCAAGAAGAGATGCAGATTGCACAAGGGTCAAATTAAGGAAACAACTTCCTCAGTGACCCGATTTTGAATTTGAGTGGCCACAATACAAATTCTGTAATGTACATTGAATTGGCATTTTTCCATACCATAGGAGACCCATCTTCTGACCTGACGGAATTTTGGATTTATCCAGGAATTATGTGAAGATGAAATCACGCCCTCACGCTACTTGACACGTGTCTGCATTCATTCATGATCAAGGTTTTTCATCTCAAGAAAGCTTTGGGTGCAAGGCGTTCTTTACGGACAACGAGATAGAGAAAAGTGTTCCCCGTGCTCGATTGAAGATCTACACCAACTTTACCCTTTGTTCGCCCTCATTTTTCACTCATATATTTAAGAGTGGTCCGATGCAATAAAATTATCCTTGGACTTCTTTTCCTTGATGGCATAGTTTCCAAAATTGATCGTGGTTCATATCGGGTCAAGATTATCATATCAGTGACACATAGGAGGTGACAATTTGGGTCCTTTGAACATGAAAGTGGTATCCGAGCCAAAAAATAAAAACCATGAAAGCGGTAGAATACACAAAACAACAGAGCCGAAAAATTAGACTTATCATAATAGACATAAACAGTGGGTCCACAGCACGTGTAAACAGAACAAATACCACCGCATTCCTCCAGCAAAGGACACGCTTAATTTCTCACAAAAGAGAGTAGCATGTTCAGCACAATAGTCAACAACTGCAGATTCCGATTAACAGAGAGAACCACAGTGCCCGATTGCAGATTCCAATTGACAAAGAGACGAGCTATCATTCAAAAGCCCACTGATTCTCGCGGCGAACCTCCTCTTCTTCCTCAGGGGTGAAGTCATTCTTGATGTTGAAAGCCTTACGAATCTCCTCCGGAGTCTTCCCCTTGATCATATCTGCCACAGTCTGGCATGTCAGATCCAGCAAGCCCTTGATGTTCAGATAGTTTGCAGCCTGGTTTAACAAAGTTCCACACTTTCAGATAGTTTGCAAGTCCTTGATGTTCAGATAATTTGCCGCCTGGCTAATCTAGTCTACATTTTTCAACTATGAAACACCCCAACTTTAATAACTTAACATTGGAATCAAGAATGAAATCTACCAGCATTAGAAACCAACTCCACAATACATCCCAATGAAAAAATATTCTGAAACATCTTTTGAGTTACTCCAAAACTTTTAAAACGGTAACCAATTTCATTTCTAAGATCACCACTGGAGGCCAAAGAACTTTGATTAAAAAAAGAAAGAAAGGACATCTCATTCAATCTTAAAACTCCTCCGTCAATTGGCAAAAGAAAGGATGAGTACAGCCACTAACTCTCTTATTAACCAGTAAGACACGAGAAACGATGCTACTCCAAAACATGTATATTTAGTTGGCCAATGGGTAAGTAGAAAATGTGACTGACTGATGAGTTTTTTGAGTAATGGACCAGGAGAGCCAAACAAAGATACTCTTCTAGCTAGAGGTGGATCGATTCGGAACCGAAATATTAAATAAATAAAAAAGGGGGAGACTCGGAAGAGGAAGGGCCGTTTGGCTCTTGCCCTTCCCCAGGTGGGGCCTTGCCTGGCCTGGGGGCTCTACGGCTCTTCCCCCCAGGACCTGGGGAAGAGCCATTTGGCTCTTCCCTTCCCCAGGCGACCCCCCCCCCCTTTTTCTTTTCTTAAAAAAAAAAAAAAAACACGGTTCCGAACCGGCCCAAAACAGGCCCTTGAAGGCCGGTTCCGGTTCGGAACCTGGGCCCGGTCAACGGGCTGGTTCCGGGTCCACGGTTCCAAATGGCCACGTCTACTTCTAGCTGAAAGAGATTGCTTTGTGCCTGAGATATTAGAGTTGACATCTTGAAATGAAACCTAGTGAGCAAAACCTAGATTCCACACCCTCCCTCCACCCTTTTCTTTTCTCTCGAATAGACATGGGCAAGTAGATCGAGAAATTGTCAGTTTCTCGTGAATTTAACAAGAAGCTCTTCCCGGAACCTGCCTATCTGTAAGTATAAGAAAACTTATTCAATTCTTTTTAGAGCACCCTAATTATGTCAATTGAGAAAGCACACAAGTTGCACCATCAGTTTGTCTTCAAGACACCTTATCAAATATTACACAACAAAACCAGAGTTAACGGTGGATAACAATCGCACTAAATTACTTACACCTTAAACTGCCTCGAAATCAATACAGCAATATGATAATTGCTACCTAGTCTAGTGAGACCTCTTGTTAACTTTTCCTTTATTGCCTTGAGACACAAATCAAGGTAATTTGGGATCCAAACCACCAAGTTTAATTCAAGTAAATAGTGACGTATCAAAAGACTTTCAGCTTCAACAAAGAGGAGAAACATAATCCAAATGCGTATTAATACAAACTCACATAAACCTGAAGACACTTCTAATCGCCAATCAAAACATTAGAAAATTGAAAAAGGAAGCACGAAAATTGACTGAGGGGAACATTGCACTGATCAACACTGCATCACCACTATAGAGCACTTTTAAGTAAAGAATTATGCATGAACACTTTGGAAAACCAAACCAAACATCAGCAAACACAGGGATGGTTCTGTGGAGACCAATATCCATCGACTGCTTCAGCAAAAAACGGCAGGTTATGCTAACCAGACAACCCGTGATGCAAATTAGAACATAAGAAAGGTACATTATTGCGGCAATTGGTTTGACAAAGCATAGACCCCGCTTCTCAAAACTTGCAACGGCACATTCTATAATATCCAACAAAAGATGAGCACAATCATCAAATAACAGGATGCGTACGTGCGTTCTCTAACGAGAGGATGAGTACGTGCGTACTCAACACATCACGGGTGTGTTGATGCAACTACTGTCTGGGTGTTAACAAAGTGCAGGAGGTGACCGCGTGATTAACCAGAATTATATCAAGGCCTTAACGTTATCCCCTCCGAGCCAAACCACTACGAACCAGCTACTAGGGCTCAAAGGATAATCACCGCACTACAATCGACGCCTGGCTCGGATCCGAAACTCTACTCACACGGGTACGAAACTAACAAGCCGTTCGAGGAACTAAAGAATCGACTGACCAGGATGAGATCGAAGAGAGTGGCCTGGTCGACCTTGACGAACTCGGTGTCCCAGGCCTTGAGGTCGTCGTCGGTGGAGCGATCGTCGGACTTGGTGGACTCGACGTGCTTCTTGCAGTACTCGATGACCTTGGCCAGAATCCTGCTGGTGACGTTGGGGAGGGGGATCCCGCTGTCGGCGCAGTCGTCCTCGATCATGTGCTTGATGGTCTGCGACTCAACAGCCACCGCCTCGTCGACCTCGAAGGACTCGCCGTCGGAGCTCCGGAGCGTGATCTTCTTCGGCGAAGACATCGTGCTTCTGCTCCGCTTATCCGGTGCGGATCTTGTGCGGGTGATGGTGGTTGCTCAGATTGGGATCGCAAACCCTAGACACTGATTTCGTCTTTCAGATAGAGAGAGAGAGAGAGAAAGAGGATTGGGCTAACCTTTATTTGTTTCTGGAAACGAAAAACAGTAAAATCTGTTTTTTTTTTTAATTCTATTTCGGAGATAAAATCTATTAAGAGCACGAGTGGGCTGGATACACGTGCGAGTTATTCACCACCCGTGAATGGCGAACTAAGGCGCTTTTGGTAACATTTATATTCCTGATAACATGTTCAGATTTTTCTATTTTTATTCTCTAGACGAGTTCCTGAGCAAAAAAATATATATTTGATAAATACACAATATTTTTATTTCCAAAATTAAAAAAAAGAAAAATAAATGTGCTTGGTACAATTTTGAAAATTTATATTTCGATTTTTCTTCATTTAATTATGATAATATCAATGAAAACTTAATAATTGATGTTTGAATAAAACTGGACTTTTGTAAGGAATTAACTGATCAAGATATTTTAAGATGGTCTCAGAAAACAGAATTGCAAATGGTCTTAAACTTTAAGGATGTCACCAATAGAATCTTAAAGGGAGGACAATTTAAGCATGACAAATTCACTCTCGATTATAGGATGACCTGTATGCTTCGTTAAAAATAATAAAATAGAAAAGGACAGTGTAAACAAAAATATAGACATGTAGGAGAGGAGTGAGCTAAACTCAAATTTCAACAAGAATAGTCTAGACAGCAACAACCATATTTATTATTATTCATCACAATGGAACGTAACAGAGCAGCAAGCACAACTCTCCTGGTCACAATCGATATTAGTTCACATTTCTCTATAAGAAGATGAAGATAAAAATCCAGATCAAAGATTCTTCGAATTAAGGAAGTGATTTCAGTCCAATCACCCACTTCTCAGTTATTTGTCATTTAGTAAAAAAAATGTCATTTGATTTTATGCGTTATTGTTTGATCGAAAATTGTTGATGTGGATCCGACCTTCCTGCGTGGCATGGTCAGCGCTAAAGTGAATATTTTTTGTCTACATCGTCAACATTAACAACACATTTATACCAAACTAATTGAGGTCGACGGTTGATGAATCCCAAATATTCATAAAATAAAAGCAAGACCCCCCGAGGAAAAAAGAGATAAATACGTAGAAATAAATAAATAAATAAATATGTGTGTGTGTGTGTGTGGAGAAATGATTAAAAAGGACAGTCAGGAACATGAAAATTTTGCCCCTCCACAATAATAATAGCATTCCTCCACTCCGACCTAAGACAAACCGTACGCCAATCTATTTCCCTCTCCATTAAATCTTATTTTACTACTTTTTTTTCCAAATTTCGACCGACCTCTTCCTTTCTTTATGTTATGCTCTCGGTGGCAAACTTCTGTTCTTACCGGAGCTTCTAGGGACCTTTGGAGAATGTGCCTAAACCATCTCAATCTATGTTCTCTCATATTTTCTGCCACCAGTTTACTTCAATTTTTCGTCGAATATCTTCATTCCTTATCTTATACAGTCTTGTATGACCACACATCCACCTTAACATCCTTATTTCGCTACTTCCATTTTATGCTCATGTTGTCTCTGTGCTGGCCAACATTCAACTCCGTATAGCATAGAAGGTCGTACTGTTGTTCTATAAAATTTTCCTTTTAACCTTAGAGGAATTTTGCGATCACGCAAAAATCCTGATGCACTGCGTCATTTCATCCAACTTGCTCTGATTCTATGGATTACATCATCATCAATCTCTCCCCCTTTTGCAATATTGATCCTAGATATCTAAAAGTATCTTTATTGGGTACCTCTTGTCCGAGCATGTTTACGGCTTCTTGATATCCTCTTCCTACCATGTCGAACTCACACTTCAAGTATTCGATCTTACTTCGACTTAACGCAAATTATTTAGACTCCAACGTGTTTCTCCATAATTTTAATTTAGCATTAACCTCAACTCTGGTCTCATCAATAAGCACAATATCTTTTACAAATGGCATACACCAAAGCATATCATTTTGGATATCTTTTGTTAGTTCATCCATAACCAGGGCAAAAAGATAAGAACTCAAAGCAGAACCTTTGTGTAAGCCCACTATGATTAAAAAATAACTTGATGTGCCATTACAAGCCTTCACACATGTAATAATACCGTCATACGTATCCTTGATTGCCTCTACATACTTTAAAGGTGCTTTTTATTCTCAGGAACCCACCACAGAACGTTTCTTGAAATCATATCATACTCATTCTCGAGATCAATAAACACCATATGTAGGTCCTTCTTCCTTTCTCGATATCTCTCCATTAATTGTCGTATCAAGATAATAGCCTCCATGATAGATCTTCCCGGCATAAATCTAAATTGATTAACAAAAACTGTGGTCTCTATTTTCAAACGATGCTCGATAACTCTCTCCCGCAACTTCATTGCATGGCTCATAAGTTGAATGCCTCTATAGTTGGAACAATTCTGGATATCTCCCTTGTTCTTGTAGATATGCACAAGCATACTTTCCCTCTATTCATTAGGCATCTTATTAGTTTGAAGGATCTTTTTAAAAAGGCTAGTCAACCAACTTATTATTACATCCCCTAAGCATATCCATACTTCAATAGGAACACTATCGGATCCAAAGGCTTTACTAATCTTCATCTTTTTTAATGTTTCCCTAACTTCCCGCACTTTAACTCTACGCACAAACCTTATGTTTAAATCATCATAAGTATCTTCCAAATCCACATCACTTCTATCGTTCTCTTCATTAAAAAGTTTGTTAAAATAACTCATCCACCTTCCGATAACTTATTCATCTCTTACAAAAAGTGTTTGATTTTCATTCTTGATACATCTAACATGTGTCAAGTCTTTACTTTTCTTGTCTCTTGACTTTGCAAGTCTATATATACCTTTTTTTCTCCTTCTTTGCTCCCAAGTTTTTTGTACATATTGGTGAAAACATTGCCTCTGGCCTCTCGCACAGCTTTTTGTAGATAACGTGAATAATTTTTGTAATTTTTTAAAATAAAATTTCGAATTCTTGAATATTTATGCTGTTTTTTTCCTCTTTCTTTCTTCTTCTGCTGGCCATGGCGATCAACCACAAGGCATGGACAAGCTCATAGGCCTCGCCCTCCTTTGAAGATGTTTTTTTTTTTATTGGTTTATTTTATGCTAATCAAATGCCGAAAAAATTCAAAAATTATTTTTCTGTAAGTTAATTTTTGTGAAACAAATGGACTCTTAATCTATAAAAACATCTCTCATTGTTTAGAGCTATATGAATCCGAATATTAAAATTAAAATCAACGTGCAAATCACGGCTCTTTTTTTTTTTTTAATTCTATCCGTTTAGTGGAGGGAAAGGAAGGCAGAAAGAGCGAAATGAGCGGTGGGACCCACAAGCACCACATGGAAGTTGTGAATCCACAAATTGAGAAGGTTAACTCAATGCGGAAATGGAAGGGGAAAAAAAGGGCACAGCATTAACAATTAACATGATAATTATTTGATGAAGAAAATTATTGTAACCATTGAGACGAACATCTTACTTTTCTGTTGTTACCCATCGTTCCAATTTAACGAATTGGAAGCCACACCAGCAAATTCCGTAAACTTAAATATACGAAAGAACGATATTGAACATTTTCACGTAATCCAAGGATTGTACTAAATATTTATTAATAATTTATGTTGGGCAAACAGTGTTAAATAACAATTTTGTTTTATACAAATGGATGATACTAAAAATTCGAATGACAATTGTAAATGTGGGCAAACTGCCACAAACATACAAACACTGAGTTGGCAGAAGCAAACACTAAGGGTGTGCATGGCAACAATTCTGTTCCCAAAAACTGATTATGGTTATAATGACTTTTTCTGATTTTGCTTATAATGACTTTTTAGAGAATCAGAACATGTTTGGTAACTGCATTGTGATTCTGTTCATGAACAGAAACGCGTTTGGTAACTGTATAAAATTTCTGATCCCAAAAAATAATTAAAGTTCATTTATTGGATTTGCTCATACTTTTGGTAATTTCACTTATCACAACCACAAAAGAATTTCTTTTCCATCTATTCTCCAATTTTTCTAACCTCCTGTTTAGAAAAAAAAAAGGATGTTGTATTTGTCACTTTGATGATCATCATTCGTTTTTTATCCCGATTTCTTGTTTCTTTTTGTTTCCCCTTGCCTTTATTTTGATACAATTTCCTCTCATAGTTCATTTTACTTGTTTCCTTCGTAGGCAGCATGGAGCATTTCCTCTTAAATTGTCTCTGATATGAACAATGGACATCTCTGCGGCTTCTGCAAATTTACTGCTTGTACATTTTGCTCCGTTAGCACAACTATATCTTGACTTGAGTGAAAAATTAGCTAAATGAAACATAGAAGTGTACGGCGACATACTGCGCTTGATAACCTGCCGTGTTATTCAGGTTGTTTGTTTATGCCCCGTAAGACTTGAGATGAAAGCATCTCCCTTGTAAAAGTGCCAATACGCAACATAGAAAACAAGAAAAAACCACATTGCTTCATTGATCAGGTTAAGAAAAGTAATCTCCTGTTCTTAAGACTATCTTGGAAGAGCATCCAAAAAGATAGCATCATTATATCCAAAAAAGAAAACGGAACCTCCGATCCATAGCAAAAGAAAACACGAAAAAACCACACTACTTCATTGATCCTACAATCCAGTGGGTATCAACCTAAAAATTGCTTGTCTTCTTGTCCCTTCTTGTAACATGCTGGGGAATGCCATTCGGTTGGCCGCAAGCTGAGTTCCTCGTTTAGGTGTTGGTGCGCCTTGCATGATCATCATCTCTTTGACCAGATTCCACAATGAACCAAAAAAGTCAGCAATAACTTAAGTCTAAAAAAACTCCATTTATAGCCCCATCAACATGAGCCAACATTTTCCCCAAAAAAACCTCCATTTACAGTCCCATCAACATGAGTCAACATTTTTCCCAAAAAAAAAAACCTCCATTTACAGCCCCATCAACATGAGTCAACATTTTTCCCAAAAAAAACCTCCATTTACAGTCAGTACTAAATGCATCATAATAGATATTTTGCTTTCTATAATAAACATAAAATATAAAACACAGAGTCATGGAATTTCAGCCATATTGTTATCCATTGCCATTTGATTAGCGATATTTTTCCTGACCATGTTTATCTCAGCAGCTCCCTCATGAAATATATCATCTGCAACCTCTTCTTGTATAGGTCCACATGAGTACTCCGGATCACCATATCTAGCAAAGTTTTTGTCCATCCTATCTTGGTCACGAATGTAATTATGAAGAGCACAACATGCAATTACAATACATGCTTGCTTTCGAACTGTGAATGGAGGCATATGTCTCAAAATGGTAAAGCGATTTTTCAATGCCCCAAATGACCTCTCAATGACATTTCTTAGTGAAGAATGCCTATGGTTGAACATTTCTTTTGCTGTTCTGGGTCGTCTCCCTCTACCCCTATAATCGTTCAGATGATACCGTTCACCTTTAAAAGGAGTTAGAAATCCCGGAAGTGCTGCATAACCAGAATCTACCACGTAGTATTTGCCTATAACAAGGTATATATAAATTTGTTATGACATGCAGTTGCAATACAATCATAGATAAAATTAATTCTTATGGACAAAGCAAATACCTATTGGTGGTCGAGGAAATTGCAACCTAGGAGTCTCCAGTGCTGCCGAGAGAACTCGACAATCGTTCGCAGATCCTTCCCACCCAGCATATACGAAAGTAAATTTCATATCAAATGAACAAACACATAGCACATTCTGGGTGGTAATTCCTTTCCTGCCTCTATACGGGATTTGCTTTGATGCAGGGACAGAAGCATTAATATGGGTGCCATCAATAGCACCAACGCAACCCTGCAATTTCATGAAAGGCTAGTGTTATACAATATTACCAACCACATGTATTCGATGGCATAATGATATTATGAAAATCATACCTTGAAGTAGCGCTGATGGTTCGGATTCATAAGAATCTCCTCTGGGATCTCATCAAAAGAAGGTGGTCGGATAACCTCTTTTGCCAATTTGAGAACTGCTATCAAGACTTTAGTGAAATATGTGCTGATTGTTTCTCCGGAGCGTTGGAACCTCTCACATAAATATCTATTAGAGTTACCATGACCAACCAAAGATAGAAAGATCCCAAGTTGTTCATCCACCCTGACATATCGACTATGTTCCAACCAGCCTCTTGTCATCATTAAATCACATAAGTTCAGAAAAAACATGTCTCTCTAACCTGAAGGCTTCATACACTCTATCCGAATGTCCACAAAGAAGCTCCATTATCCATTGGGCTCCTGAAAATTGACTATCCCTAATACGTGCTTTTGTATGCATGGACATGTCCATCATAATAATCCACACCCACATTATTATCATGTCAATATCACACTCTTCTAAGTAACAATCATTTGGCGCTACTTGGTCATTAGACTCACTACTTTGTCCCCCTTCCATGGTACCTATGCCATCACACAAATACAATAACATTAATATACATGCCTGGGAAACAAAACCCAATAACAACCAATAACATAAGTCATAGAGTGAAAGCAAACCTAATATAAAAATCCCACGCAATCCATCGTGGGATAAAAACCAAATAACATCATAACATAAGTCATACAAGTCATACAGTAAAATAAAACTAGACATAAAAATCCATAGCAAACCATAGTCGGATGAAAGCCAAATAACATCATAAGTCATGGTAAAATGAAACCGAAAAAAAAATCCCACACTTCATCCCCAACACATTTTCCAAAATCTACTAAAGACGTTGGAGAAGTCCATTTCTCATTTCAGTCGGAGTTTCGATGAAAGCCTCCCTCCATGTGGCACCATCCATTGCTCGTTCCAATGCTTTGTGGTAAAGATCTGAATCCACCTCAGGCATGCTAAGTAGGACCTTAATCACAGCTGCTACAGAGTAGGGGTCTACAGGTGGTTATGTGACTTGTGAAGTGGCAGCAGAGTTACTCTGTTCACTTGCCCTGGATTTTATCATCTCTTGTAAGGCTTTGCAGGTATTGACAACATCAGAAGCCATACTTTTTCTTCTCCTCTTGGTATTTGGAGTCCTATCCAAGTTGTGTTGTCCACTTGTAAAGACTTCCTGATCAATGGGGTGTTCACCAAGTTCGTTTGGATCATCGTCTGCATGACCACCATGATTGTCACCTTCCTCCGATAGCATCAAATCTTCCGCATTTCCTACTGCTTCCTTCCCATTAGCATAGGTATCACCAAATATAATAGACAGCTCGGAATACTGAGGAAACCCATCCTTCTTGAACTTCGCCCACTCAGTATTTTCCTGCAATTTTCAAAATAATGACATACATCAACATAAGCAAACCTTTTAAAACACACATATGTAATGATCTAAAATGACCAAAAGTTAAATGATACCTTGATGTGTTGTTCCCATATGCTTGGATCATCGACAACAACTACTTTATTTGCATTTTCCCAACCAAATCCGGATTGTGAAAGAAGCTTCTTAAAACTACCAAACTGTCTTCTCAATCTGTTCATCTTGTTCTTCATCTGTGATTGCTTATATTCGAGTCTTGTCTGAGTAGTGAACTCAGCCCGTATGGTTTTCCACCCCACTTTGTTGAAAGTACAAGAGGTGCGATTTCCTTTTTTTACCTCTTCTACCATCAAATTTATAAAGAGGTTGGTCGAAGAGTCGGTCCACTTTGCACTAGAATCATCTTTTTGGGATGCCATTGGCTACCACATTCAATTATAACATGGTCAAGTGCATATACATACACTTTAAGCGAAGCAAGCAAGATTAGCTCATCCAAAACTTAACTTAAAGACTCACCTACTTACTAATTTCTAATAACAGCAAGATAATGCAGTATCAAGCAGTAGAAAAATGACACTGATTAGGGTGACAGACCAAGTCATCAAGCATAAGCAAGGAGTAATGCAATCCCTCAATCGCAAAACGAGGAATGCCTACATTTACAGGATTAGCTCATCTCCTCGCCCAAGCTCGCAGTTTCGTCGCCCGATTAAGGCCAGCCCTAGGCGAGATTGGCGACGGCGAGGCTCGTCCGACCCCAAGAGGGCATCGCCCTTTGCTAGATCGGGGAGGGCGAACGTCCTCTTGGGCTCGGACGAGCCTCGCCCTCGCCGATCTAGCGAGGGCCGCCCTACTCCGGCTCGGGAGACGAAACGACCAGGGTTGCCCTAATCGGGTTCAGGCGAGAAGACGAGGACAGAACTGAGGTGCGAAACTCACCGAAGTCGTTCGCCGAGAACACCGGACGGCGTCAGTGGAGATGGCGGGTCGCAGGAGCGGTGGAGAAGGAGAGTGAACTGAGTCGCAGACGAGAGAGTTGTAGACGAGAGTCCTGAGGTCGAGCGGAATGACGAGAGAGAGAAAAGGTAAGGAAAGATAATGTTATATTTGTGTGTTGCAAAAGTGGTTATTTTTGTCAAAACCAACTTTTTTGTGGTTTTGCAAAATTGGTTATTTTAGCTTCAAAACTGATTTTGTTCACAAAATCAAAATCAAAATCGCCTACGTTATCAAACGAGATTCTGGTTTTTTTTTTACTTTTGGGAACAGAATCACATAAACAGAATTGTTACCATGCACACCCTAAGTTGGCAGAAGCACAAGTTCTGAGCTTTCAGAAGCACAAGGTCTGAGCCCGTCAGAAGTACAAGGTCTGAGCCTTCAGAAACACAAAGTCTGAGCCCGTCAGAATTATAAGGTCTGAGCCCATCAGAAGCACAAAATCTGAGCCTTTAGAAGCACAAAATCTAAGCCCATCAGAATCACAAAGTCTGAACCCATCAGAAGATTTGAAGCGATCTGAAGCACAAGATTTGAGGCGGTCAAAAGCACAAAAGTATTGGAAGAAATGAAATCGGTAAAAATACCGAGACCTGTGTTCGACACAATTTCCTTAAGACGGATTCGACGGATTCGTCGAAATAGGTTTTGTGAACGTGGTTAAGCAGCGATAGAGGCAAGCTCCCAGGATACAACGGTTAAGCAGCGATAAAGCTTTCGGCGAACTTAAACTAAACTTGAACACTATCGATAGAGGTAAGCACAACACTCCAAAGCTTTCCGCGAACTTAAACTAAACTTGAACACTATCGAAAGAGGCAAGCACAACACTCCAAAGCTTTCGGCGAACTTAAACTAAACTTGAACACTATCGAAAGATACCTATTTATAAGCTAAGCGGGGCATTGCGGAGGTCATTGCGAAGGTCGTGCGCTCGCGCCCAAGTTTCAACTTATCGGGCCTCCGTCGGGGTCCGGGATTTGCACCCATGCGCGCGCGCGCGAGGCATAGTACTTGTATTATGATAGTTACCACTCAAAGGGAGTGTAGCCACATATAAAGCACTTCAAGGCCTTCCTCCTTTCCAATATGGGACTAGTGCTTTGCCATTTCCCACTTCCAACTCAATGGGTGTTCTTTGAATTATAATTTCTCATTTACTCACCCATCAAAATACCTCATATTTTCCAACAATTTATGGACTGCTTATTAATAATTCAGAAACGACAACACATTATATCAAAATTTAGGGACTTTTGTAGCCCCCCCAAAAAAAAAAATTGTGTCCCATTATGAAGGTATGACAAACACAAAAAGATATATATATTTTCTTACCAGACTCGTGGTGCATAGTTTGGTTTACCAATGGTGTCTTACTGTTAACGCTAACTTTTTAGGGCAAAATCAGTTGTTCTGAACTCAAATGTCCCAACAACCCGGCTAAAACAAATTTCACACAAGTTGAATACACGCAACATAAACATCAGCATTCTGTTGGCAATATGGAAAACGTGGGTGCATTTTCGTGTTGTTACAGTGTCCAATGCCATCGGCAGCTCATTATTCCGGCAACGGTCCGGGCTGCTGCAATGGCTCCTCGATTGAGCACGCGAGGGTGATGCTCGAATCAAGCTTCGAGCAAGAAAGCCGAAAGTGTTGAGTCCTAGCACACGAGTATCGAGTAAGCCGTGTAATTCCTTATCACGAGCCAAACGAGAGATCAGATGATTGTTGGGTCGTAATTGAAACCGTTGCAGGGCGGGCGAAAAATAGCAGTATAAACCACCAGAAAGTAGGAAAGCCTTCTAAACGGATAAGGCGGGCATTAATAAGAGAGACAATTGCCTGAAGAACAGCAGAGCAGCAAATCACCGTCAATATTATGAACAGGTTTCTGGATCTATTCGCAGTTCTACCAGGAGAACAGCTTAAATAACAAAGGTAAAAACCACTATTCTTGAACAAGATATCCTTTCCAAGTGGTTCATGAGAAACAAATCATGCAATGATGAAGAGATACTTACTACTCAGGCTATCCTAGGCACAGCAGACTCACCCTACATGAGGCACCCTATGAACTAAGAAGAAACAAAGGAAGTAGACATTACCTCTCTAGATGTATATTAAGACTATGTCGTACTCAAACTTCTGATTAATGTACAGTTGTTTCCTCCTCCCGCTTTAAGATTGCATGTACTGCAAGGGCGGAGCACTGGTTTCGGCCTTCACTGGACCTACGAGGTGGTTTTTTTTGTTTCGAGTGAATCACACATCCAAGCAAAAACAACTGCTGTTCTAAAAGCATCATATGCAAGTGCTGTCTAGGCATAAAAGAATTGGGTAGGACGAATTTTTCATGCTAGAGTTTTATGCAAAATGTTTACCTTTTATCCCGCGTATCTCCACTTCCCGCCATTCTTGGACGAGGGCACAAGAGCAGCACAACAAGTGGGAGAGGAAATCATCAACCCATCCTCCCTGCAGTACAGTTTGAAATGAAAAATAGTCATGAGAAGAGCAAAAAATAGAGTAGAGCGCTCTTTGTTCGAACAGAACTTTTCTGTCACGAGGGTGCTAGAAAAAAGAGCTAAGAGAAGACCTAAGAAGACGTGAAAGGATATTACAATCGAAATGCCAATATTCTTATCGAAGATTTGAAAACGGAAAAAAAAAAAAAAAAACATAAAAAAAGTAAGACTATCCATGTATCTCCCCCTCACACTGTAACAAGTAAGGTGGTGGTAGGTTGTCAGTTCTATGACGAACCTAGGTTGTACATCTTTCATGTAACACAGAAACAACACGAACTAGCTCTGCATTTGAGCATGTTCACCTGAGTTTCATATTTACTAAAGTCATTTAGAAGTTTACCCGGTATCAAATAGTTTCAATTTTCCAAACAATTAGTGTACAAGAAGGCTGATATGGTGGCTATTTTCTGGCTGCCATCCCTAGTCAAGTCCTCACACTTTCACACTTTATAACCCCCATAATTGGAGTTCTAAAAAAAATATTTGTTTCAGAATGCCTATTGTTCCCTCCTCTCCAGTTAAACAGGATGACGAGAGGATCAGCTGAAATCATTTGCTTGGATGAGTTCAAGTTTGGACTTAGCAGAGCAGGTCCCACTGGTCTGATTCCAAACTTAGAACAGGATAAGACTTCAAAGTGTAATTTCTTTTCTGGGAAGAAATAGCGGTGGGGACAAAAAAAAGAAGAAGATAAAGAGTGCTCATGAAATTGATACATTGTTACTCAAACAAAAGTCTGTGTAGCTGGCCAATCCTATTACCTTGATGTTCAAAAACATGCGAAGCCTCCTCCTGACACAGCAAGTATAGCAACAGCATGATAACACCAATGAGTAAGCCATCAACTCGTTACATGCTTCTGCCGAGGCTGATTACCATGTAACGAAAATTTCTCATAAGCATTTCAGAGCATCGAACCCAGATAGACTTCCAAAGACAAAGTATTCATTTATTCAAGTAGTAACTGTAGAAATTTAGATCATAAGAAGGCATGCATTCAAATGCAGATTTGTCCCATGATGGTGACACAATCACGTTTTCAGCAAGAAATTCAGAGACAAGAAAATTGAAAAGTCAGGATCACTGGATTAACCAGCAACTACCAACTAGTACATAATAAATAAATAAAATCATCAGAAAAAAGAATGCGAAGCTTCTTACATATGGGCCTGTTAGATGCCACAGTAGCAACCCTTGAAAATGTGCCACAAGGGAAGAAGAGTGTTTTCACACCTGCAAACCAAATGAGCAGCTTAGAAGTTCATTTACACTAATAGGATTGCGTTTTGAATAGCAGAACTTTGTTCAATAAGACCAATGCACTGTACTCTGCAGCAAAACAATTGTCCTCTCATGCCTTAGGACAGATTTGCAACAGTTCATACAAAGACATTCTAGGTGGTGGCCAGTAACAACACAAGCATACCAAATTCACACGTTCCGTGCGCACATAAAGCTGCTCCACCGTACCAATTTTTGAGTCATGCTAACCACAATTACTAGAGCTATCAGTTATTGTTCTCTCGTCAGTGATCAGTTAAAGGAATATGTTGAGCTCCGATATCCTAATATACATCGAACATTAGTTAATACTGGCCTCCCACTCCATCTATCTGTCAGGCCAAGCCGACTAAAGTACAAAGACTCGCTGCCACGGGCCATATTCAAAGCCTTCTCACCTATCTTATGCTACTGCGCATAATATCTCCTCAGTCCTCCCTAACAATCTCCTTGTATTAAACTCACTGGTTAAAAGGAACATCTTTTTAATGGGCATTTCTGACTTTTGTGAATAAAGGAATCATATGCCCAATCGCCACCTTTTGATTAGAGAATCACACTTCAACTATTTCTCTCGATTGAACACTAACTGAGCTATAATAGACATTAAAAGGAACAGTAACAAGACAGAATTATGGATTTTTTTTCTTCAGGGCAATGGACTAGTGAGACTGACTACACCACAATTAATAGCCTTCCACGAGATTAACATGTGACTAATCCACCACCAAAGATGTACAGATAGATGTCAATTGATCAACTGAATCATTTCTTGAAAATTGCTATGCATCATTGTCATTTCTTGTAGCGCTAAGAAGGATTTTCATGGAAGAAGGAAACATACACAGAAGTGGCTCTGAACAACAGCCAAGCAAGTCAGCGTGCCACTCTTCATGTTGATGCAAACCTCTAACTGACAATGCTTCATGGCCACACATGATAGCAGGCACTTTTCTGTACAGAAAAATTTTAGAGCACCGCCCAAACTACAGAGGACGGATGACACTCACAGGGAATTCTAATAAAAATTAATATAATCACATCTCTTTAAGTGGCAGCACATTAATCATAACGTATGACGGAGAAAGCTAATGTGCTGATGCATCTACTTCCCAGGGAAAGAGATGGAGGAAACATGCGGTTTCTGTGACTTCTACACATGCATGTACTGTGGTTCTTCTGCATCCTACCCTTCTATGAATTATAGTCAATCAAAGCACTTAGTCACACAAAGTCCAATACATGGTGATTTATTGTTGGAAAATTAAAATAACAAAAGCTACCTAAAATACTAAGTGATTTTTCTGAAACAATCAAAATTACAAAAATAATCCTCAACTTTCCCCTCATTTGATTTAGTTACTCTATCCTGTATATGTTTAAAGAATAAAAAGCATCCATCCTTGGAGCCTATACATCATCAGCCAAAACCAAGCCGACATGGTTTGAAAAACAAGACTTGGAAAGATCCTTAATTGTGCTGTGAATAAATCTACTAAGGATTTTGTAGATTTCTTGATCATGGCTTAACAGAAGAACTTTATAAGTTTCCAGAACAGATCCAGTGGAGATGGGGCGGGGCCTGTAGCTCAGAGGATTAGAGCATGTGGCTACAAACCACGGTGTCGGGGGTTCGAATCCCCAAGAAGTATAGGTCTGCCTGCCATCCACACCAGAATAAATGGAGTTTTCCGAAAAAACCTGCTAGTGGAGGAACAAGAGGGATCCACCGAAGAAGATCCTTCTCCTTCCAAAAACAAGACTTGGAAAGATCCTTAATTGTTCTGTGAATAAATCTACTTTCTGCCACTAGTTTTACTCACAGTAAGCTGTTCCCACAATAATAAACGTTACATTTGAGCTGAGGCCTCATCAACTCTAACAACAATATGATATATTTTTGCAACAACTATTATACCAGCCAATGTATTTAACAAATTTATTCAACTTCAGCTGAATTTGAGCGGAAACTACCTTGTAGTTGTAGAGCAATCACTTTCCTTAGAACGGTTTTCATCAGATGGATGATTCTTTTCATTATTAGCGTCTGAAACATTGTTCATAACTCCTTTGGATCCTACTGTATGGGAATTATTTTCTGACACCATATTCATTGTAACAGTTTCTGTGACATCGATCAAATGTTGAATTACTTCGCACTGGCTCACATCCAAAGTAGCTTGAGACCGTTGTAGTTCCAGCTGAAGCTTCTCATTTTCCTTTAGCAGCGCCTCACCAAATCCAAGATTGGGGTAGGAACAGGAAAGAGATTTTTTCAACAACATGGTGTCATGCTTTGATGGTTCTCGTTGCAGGATTATATCCTGCACCTTCCTGTCATCTTCATCTAGTGAGTACTCATGTTGATCCTTCTCGATAGCTTCCATTCTCTCCTGTATGTTGCTAAAGTATTATTCCAACTTAGAGCACTTATCTACGAGGGAAAGACCACGTATATGCAATCAACCAGTGTTTCAGTTTGATAAAATTTTCATAAATTGGAGACAAGACAGTTCTTTCCTGATGCTGCTTATATTCATCAAAGGGTCTCGATATTTCACCAAGTTTTGAATGATACTGTCAACGTGATGTCAAGAAACGTGAAATGTTTAGCGTTTGCACTTCACAGCCGACATAAAGAGAGAGAAATTCGTACCCGAACTCTAGCATTGTCCACAAGGGTGATGAGAGGGATGATTTTCAAGTATTGATCAATCTCGTTCTGGGCTCGCCTAAAGTGATAAACGATGTTCCACCCCATAGCCAACAAATAGAAGTAACTCCGTTCCTGGCAGCTGTTGACCAGAATGTAGGACCTTCTGAGAGCATCCTCGAGCTGCTCCAATGGCTCCCTTGTCTCGGGGTACTTCTTTAGCTCCGATATCTTTAGTTGTTGCAACAAGTTACCAATCAGCTTCAAGTGCTGAGCAAATTGCCGACAGTTCCTCTTGTGCAACCGCGCTGTGTTCGCTGCTTGCACTATCATTCCAATTAGTCGAGTTGCGTCAAGCCCCGTGAGTTGGGCTATACTAGCGGCCTCCCCGAAAAGATCCCATGAGAACACCATCTCCGCCCCTCGAAAAAGCACACCGCTAGCCTACTATACCCACTCTCAATCTATGACTCCAGTCAAAGACTAATAAATGTGCGCCAAGTTATACTGCACTCAAGAAACATGCTTTCAACAATCCAGTGCCATCACTTATCGCACCCATCCACGCATTTGGATCGCGGACAGAGAGAACTAATGATGATCTAAATTTAGCAGCATGTTTCTCCACTGCATTCTGTCAAGAACAAGCATAGACGGAGAATCGCCAATCATGAAGAACAAGGAGGCGATACCGATGATCTGGCTTTAAGGAAAAACGAGAATGCTGCGCATGATACTCCTCATGTAGAGCAAGGAAGTTCCAACCGACTGCCAACATAAAAAAAAATCACAAAGCGAAATGAGATTGTGGAGCTTTGGAAGATCATTGAGCAAGCTCATTGACCACCTTTTCAACGATGCAACCTAAAGGCAGAAAAAGGAAAAATAAAATAAACAAAGCAATGATGGATGATTAGCTTGTCTCTCGGACATCAAGTAGGCAATTATATTAAACAGAAAACAAAAGGACAAGACACACCTCCTCCGCTGCCTGAAACCGCCGCGAATTCGGACTGAATCTCCTCGACCGCCACAACAGCCACCGTACCTCGCCGCAACTCGTGACTAGAAATCCGACAGAACTTCGAGAGACAGCGACTCAGCCATTAACTCGTCTTCCAGCGAAGAAACTCGGCCAAATGTGATCCGCCCCCAGATCTCGGTCGCTCCAGCAGATTTAATGTGCAAGGAAGCTGTAGCTACGCGGTGGCCATGGTGGGAATAAACGTACAAAAGCGACACGGACGAAGAAGAAGACGACGATGAGTGGGTGGAGAAGCATTAGTTTCAGAGTCTGGCAGACATTTCTTCTTCTTCCTCGGCCGCAGCCGCCGCAGAAGCTCCTGCTCTTCGCGAATGTGGGCGCATGTCGGGGGATGCACGAAGTGGTATAGAGAGAGAGAGAGAGAGAGGGGTGAGCGAGTGTCGATTTCTGGGTGGCTCGCTACTGCGTCGGTGGAGTTTGTTTGGTCTCTGTGTTCTGGTCGTCTTCGTCGTCGTCTTCTTCGGCTTGTGCAGGTGGTGGCACAAGGGGCACTTCACCGCGGCACAGGGACCCCACGCAGCGCAAAGCAGCGAGTCAGCGACTCTCTCCCCCACTGTGCTAAATTACCTTGTTGCCATCGTCCACAATGGACAATTACACTCGTACCCTCTTCACACTGTTATATATTAAAGATGCAAAATAATGATTTTACACGGACGACTAAAATTATTGCTTATTGAATCATAAGATGAGTTCCGACCAATTAAAAAAATTCGTAAGATAAGGAGATTTCTATAATTCCTTTCACTGATACCATGATAAAAATCGAGCTAATGGCTTATTAGATTATAACCACTAATTAACGTCCAAAGTAACATAATTAAAACTCATTTATTTGTACCGAAAAATAACGAAAATCTTGTTTTATCGTTTAAGCAAGAAGACAATTAACTTCGATACCTTTTCAACTTTCTACCTAGAGAAAAGACATCAGTCGGGCCAGTCATTTGCATATAAATAAATTTTTGTCCACTCTACTTTGAGTTGGATATAGATCTTCGCACGTCCTCTCCGTTATTTTGTAAAAGTTGAATTATTTAAAAAAAAATCTTAAAAACAACCACTTATGTTGCTTGAAATGATTGGTCAATTTTTTTTATTATGGACAAAAATTAATATATAAACAACGATGAGATTGTTCTCGTTAATTTATTTTTGTAAGCGAATGATACAAGCATAAAAGGAGAATACATAATAGTATGGCCAAAATTTGCTTCATCTTAATATGATAAATCACATGACAAGTGGATAATTCAATATGTAATGTGGTCCATGAACTTTTAATTTATTCAATATGATCCTTGAATTTTGGTCTAATATGATCCCTAAATCTTTGGTGCATCTCATTATAGTCTCATTGATCCGGTGTTCAATGTTATCATTCCATTACCGAACACTTTCAAATAGTTTAATGAATATGTATCAAAAGTTCGGGGATTACATTGAATAAAATTATAATTTTATGAATCACATTACACATTGAACCAAAATTTTAGGATTATATTGAATAAATTAAAAGTCATAGAGCATGCACTGTATATTAGGTCAAAGTTCAAATGTAATTTGTGCGATTTTTTCCACGACACATTACCTTAGTTTGGGGGTATTTGGTCAATTCACATCTATTTTGGGGTGCGAAATGTGTTCACGAACGGGAGGAAGTCACGTGTCATGGAGGGTCCTATACCTCTGGGCGCAGAACATCCATTCTCGGCGCTGGTCACGAGCGTGGACCCCACCAGTTGTACGAACCCGACACACGGCCCATGAAGCAAAACCAGCATCAACTCCGGTCATTGCCCTTTTCCTTTTTCTCCGAAGGGGACTATTTTTTTCCTTTGTACGGTCTCGTGGTTTTGGCTTCTTCTTTTTTTTTTGGCCTGTCTTTTCTTTGCTCTTTTTATTTGTTTGAATTGACTGAGATTTTCACGATACTCAAAGAACTTTTTGACTTTGTGTTGCAAATGGAGGCTACGATTCTAACTTTTTTAACTCTTGATCATCGAAAAAAAAAAATGTTAATCGTGTTTGATAACGTAAGTGATTTTGATTTTAATTTTAATTATAATGTTGGAGTAAAAATAAAAATAAAAAAAATAATTAATTTTGGAAAAAAGAAATACTTTGAGAATCGCAAAACAAGATAAAGTTTCACATCTCTCATTTTTTCCTTTTAATTTTTTCATCACTTTTCCCTTGACGTAAAAGAGAACGATGTTTCATTTTCAAAGAAAAATATATAATACAATTAAAAAAATAGAAACATTTAAAAAAATCAATTTTTTTTTTAGAAAATCCCTAAAAATAGAAGAAACTTTATATTCGGCTAGTTTGACCTTGTTTTCATAAATTTGTCCCTATGTCCCTTAGGTTGCATAGATTTTATTCATTTTTAGGAAAATCATAAACACATTTGAAATTAAATCTGAACCGCATTTCTCTAAGCCCTTAAGGCTTTATTAGGATTTTATCATGCAATTTATCAATGCAATGATTCCTTGATTGCACAATTAATTTCATTTATTTCATTTGTCTAGGTTTAGATGCTTTAGACTTAGTCTACTTTTAAAAAATTTGAAAAAGACAAAAACAACTTGCATGAACATTTAGCATTGGTTTATCTCGAGCGAAGTGTCAAATAAGTCTTAAACCTATTGCACTAGTGCCAATTTAGTCATGATTTTTTTTTTTGTGTCAATTCAATCTTAAACATTTTGCATTGATGCCAATTAAGCTCTAAATCTTTTATTGATGCTAATTCAGTCCTAAACCTTTTGCATTTGTGCCAATTCAACCCTAAATCTTTTGTATTTATGCTAATTGAGTTAATCCGACTAATTTTGGCCAAAAATGGCTAACGTGGACAACGATTGTCCTTCGTGGCACGACAAACGCTGATTTAGATATTTTTTAAATATTATTCTATAATTTTTAAGCATTTTTTTGTTTTTTAAAATATTTTTAAAAATTATTTAAAATGTCACAAATATTAAAAAAATATCCACATTAGCGAAAGACATGCCACGTAGGACAATTGATGTTCGTGCCAATGATTTTTGACCAAAATTGACCGAATTGACTCAATTGGCATAAATGCAAAATCTTTATGACAAATTAGCACTAATGCAAGAGGTTTATGACTGAATCGGCACAAATAAAAGATTTAGGATTAAATTGGCACTAGTGCAAAGGTTTAGGACTGAATTGATACCACTGCAATAGGTTTAGGACTTTTTTGACACTTTTTTCGGTTTATCTCGTAGGTTTAAAAATAAATTAAAAATTTGTATGAAACGCATGTAGAAAATACTCAATTTCAATGTTGAAAGAGTGTTGATGGAAACACCGATGCAACCAACTCCCTGAACCCTAGATTTCTCTGGTTGCGTAGAATCGAATGGTTTCTCCCAACCACTCAATAGGATTTTCAATCTACATTTGAGACTAGTGGAGACTCCATTTGCATGAACACATACACAAGTCATAGATCGCACTAAAATCGAATCCAATATTCCTTCATTGCGATTTAGTATAGGCCTGGGAGGGCCAAGCTAATCTAAAATCACACACTAGGCTCTGTTTGTTTCATGGAAAATGAGCGATTTGAAAAATATTTTTCGAAAAGTAATCGTTTATATCTCTTAAAAAAATAAATTAATTAATTTTTTCTCATCGCCTATGAAAATAGTTAGGCATAGATTGTTATCAATGATGAAAACATTTTTCGTTGATTAATTTTTCTAAACGATATAATCGATTACTTTTTGGAAAATATTTTCCAAATCGCTCATTTTTTGTGAAACAAACGGAGCCTAACCCAACATGGTCTCTCTCTTTTTAAGTTTAAAATGAGTCGTTATGATACGGCAATTAGATGGAATAACACGAAAAAAATGTTATATGCAATATGTTATATAAGAGAATCATATGAATTAATCTTCCATTAATTAGAAATATAGGATAAAATTTCACAAAGTGATTACGTAATTATTTGACTTAAATGATAAAAATTGAGAAGAGAAATTATTTCCGAGAGCAAAAATTTTGTACAGATGCCAGATACGTTTCTATTTCAGGAACAGAAAATTTGTGCAGTTACTAAACACGTTCTTATTCTTTAAAATTCATTTAGAGAACAAAAATCAGAAATAGGTTTCTGTTTCAAATCTATTTCTGAATAGAAAAATAAAATTGCGTTACCAAATGAGTTTCTGTTTCAAATCTATTCCAGAAATAGGTTTCTGTTCCAAAAACTATTTCTGGAACGTTGTCATGCACCCCCAAGGCCACCACGACCTACTGAATCCTGATTTCCGCCGCCGCGGCCAGAATCAAAACGCCTGCCCCTTCTATGGTCTTTGCCACAACCAGACCCACCCTCGAGAAGCCACCTCTCTCACTTCGGGAGGAACTGTCAAATCAGTTAGCATATTTCCAGTCCGGCTCAGAGAAGAAAGTGGATCAAAGAAGAAGGGGAAATCGATTTGTTCAATTTAGGGTTTAAATTTGGAGGAAAAACGATAAACAACGTCGTTCGTGGTTATTAACGTGGACTCGGAGTGCCGACCAACCACGTCAGTTGAAAAAAAAATTACAAACTATTGTCAAGTCGGATTTTCAGCATCTCAAGTCGATGACAACACTTTAAGTGATCGCTTTTTAACAAAAGTGGCACTCCAAATACTCCATTTATTTCATGAACAAAATGTGACATTTTTTAAAAATATTTTTCAGATAAAATATATTATTTTCCCGTGTTCGGCTTAAACCTGAAGATGAACTGAAAAATATTTTTTGTCACTTGGTACGGAAAATCTGATTTTATTTTTCATAAACAAAAATACATTATTTGGGGGGGTAATAACTTGCACCCGGACCGGGTATGGGCACTTGAGTCTTTGGTTCAGCGCTCGCTAGACCCCAACCCGAGTTTCACAGATCGAGGAACAAGCACCTAGGTCCCAGGCGCAACCTCGATGAGCATAAGCATGAGCATTGAGTTTTGGGCTTGGCCTCTATTGATCCAGGCACGACATTTATGAACCCAAGCCCAAACATTGCGGATCCAAGCTCAGCTACCCGGATTTGCACTCCGCATTTGTGGACTCGAACCTGGGTGTCGAGGTACAGGGCGCTAGCACCAAGGCTTAGGGCTTGGCCTTCATGGATCCAGACACGAGCATCGAGAGCTCGGGCGCGACCATTGGAGGCTTTTCTTGGACGCCAAGGTCTGGAAACCAGCATAGGAGTTTCCGTGCCCAAGAATAGAAGTGTAAAGTTTCGGGTTTAAGCGTCGATAACAAGTTATATTTTGGAAAATAATTTCGATTTCTTAAAGGATAAATGATTTTCCTAAATTTAAGCACAGGTTTTCCGTTAACTAGAAAACATTTTCCTTGACTTATTTTCTTAAGCGAACCAATCATCTGAAAATGAGGACAATATTTTTTTCCCCACAAAACGAGCATTGCCTAAAGCAAGCTGCGTACTAAATGACAATTCTAACGTCATTTTTTTCGAGCTTTTTTAAGGACGCATTGAATATGTCCAAGACTATTCTATTTCTAAATCTTCATGTTTTTTTGCTGACTCCAAGTTTCGAACTTGCTCGGCGAAAAAACAAGGAAAAGTTTCGATCTTGGAAAGCATCCCTTAAATCAACCGTTCTCATTTTATATCCAAATCTTAATTCATCCGAAAATCGAATCATGTCAAACTTGATTCAATCGCTCGACGACCCAGAACCGATAGGTCCCAAGGGAATCAGTTCGATTCCCGATTCCAACAAACTGGAACCAGTGGGTGCTAGTCTGGTTCCGGGATTAGAATCGCCCACTAGGACCAGATCGGTAAAACCTTAATATTTATATGTATACATATGTGTATATACATATACCTAAATTCTTAATCTCACTCACCAGTGGTTTCGTCTCATCTTGGTCTCTCTAGTCTCAACTCTCTCAAGCAATTCTCTCAGTCTCTTGTCTCTTTAATCTCAACTCCTATCGACTCGTGGTTGCGCCTTTGGCCATTCCTTGCAGACACGACTCACGGCCTTGCCTCCCTCTCTTTCTCTATCTCGATTGCCTCCATGTGCTGTAACTTGAAACCCTAATTGCTGCCATTTTTTCGTTTTTAGTTTCGTCAATCTACTCACTTTTTGAAGTAATGGGAGGAAAGTGAAATATTCTTTGCACGAGTTTGAATTTTTTTTACAAACAACAAGGGCATCAAAGAACATGTCATTCTTTTTTGCTGGAAAAATAAAGAAGTTTGGTGAGACCAGTTCATAATTTGTTAGAAAACAAGCCATTGATCTTGTGAAGGTTGGTAGAACCGATTCCATGGACCCACCCGAAAATCGGACCCATCTAGCAATTCGGTATCTGAGTTGGTCCATATGACTAACATGCGATTCTCGGTTCTAATTTTTTGGAATTTGTTCTCAGTGGGCGGTTTATGGTTTCCCGCCCATCTTAAAATTGATCACTCCTAATAAGTACCGTTGTGCCTCCGTGGGCCAGTAAGTTTCGGGTCAATTTTTTTGTATAACAATCTTTCTAATCGAGGGTAGCACAATTACTGTTTTTTTTTACCCATGGGCCATAAAGCCCACCGTAGGAGATCGAGCTCATAGGCCCAGCGTGGGTATTACGGCCCACGGGCCTTTTGTCGGCCTTCAGATGTTGCTTGCCTTGCTAGATGCTGCGTGCACTTTATTTTTTATTTATCATGAACATAATCTTTCCGTTGCTTGGGAAAGTCAGAAACTCGATGTGGATAGATACACAGAATTAGGACGATTCGACCATGTGGCAATTAAAGCACGCTCGCGACATTATCGGAATAGTTACTGCGGTTTCTGTTAAAAATAAACATATCACGTGACGACAACGACATGATGTAATAGATCAGTCACTGTTGCCCACGCGTCATGAATCCCTTCAAACTTTGGTCATGCTAGGAATGATGGGTAGAACCGGAAATCAGGCTGCTGGAATTAGCCCAATTTTAGGTTCCAAAAATTGAGGAACGGATTCCGATGGGCAAGGAACTTGTAACAAAATTTCAAAATAAAAAATGCCGGATGTTTTTTTGTATGACTCGGAAAAAAAGAAAGAAGATTCACATATTCTCTCCACATCTTTCATAGACCTCTTGCCCCAACTCCAAATAACACAAACGAGTGAGATCGTTGAAAATCTCGTCCTATGCTTTGTGAGGTATCAAGCAAGACAAAGCACATCCGAATCGAACTGGGGAGAAGTTAGAATCGACATCTACAAGCCGGAAGAAAATCCTGCGTTCAAACACGAAAGACGGGGCTTAAACCGAGCTTCTTGCCAAAGAGATCGGTTCACTAATTCGACCGGACTTAAGCTTTTCCTATGGAGTAGTTTCGACTTTCGATTAATGCGTTGACCATTAATCAGCAAATATTAGCGTACTAAACATATTTCATAGTTGACCAGAGGTCCACGTGTCCAGTAATTAAGGCATATTCTCGTTCCTTCATAATTAGCAAAAATATACGGTTAAAAAGACTAAATACATCGGATCCTCCCAATTGCACCCCCCCCCATCACGTCGTGAAGGGCGCGCCGTTCACGCGCATTAAATGGCAATTTAAGAGGTCAAACCCGTCCTTTCACGCGTCGAGCCATCATCACGTGAAATTCCCCATGTTCCATCTTCCCGCTTACGAACCTCTCTCCGAATTACCCAAATTGCCCCCGAAAGCTATCTTCCAAGTTCGCCCTCCTCCCCAAAGGACGAGGAGGAGGAGGAGCCATCCACCGGCGTTTATTAATGGCTCGTGACGAGGCCGAATTCGTCATTTAATGCCCTCCCCCCGCACAAGAATCCCTTGATTATTTTTTTATCTTTTCCCGCCTCGGCTCATTTTGATTGTCGAGCCCCCACGAACCCCTTTTTGTAATTTTCCCTTTTCAAATGAGCTCTCTCTTAACTATTCAAAAATATAATTTCACCAAATTTTCACATTTTAAAATATCTCTATAACTCTGACAAATATATATATATATATATATATATATATTTCATAACATATAAATTTTCGATTTTTTTCGAGATATTTCGTATCGAATAAAAAATTAAATATATAGTGACAACTAGATATTAAGAAAATATAAATCGAATATATAGTGACAACCGACTGAATATTAAGTGAATATAAATCAACAAGATAACCGAATCAGGTAATAGCAGCCGCGTGATGTGGTATGTACACACCCATCGTTTGGTTTGAAAGTACCTGCTTGGCCCCACCGAGTAACTGCAGCGAACCTCGACCAATGGGATAGCGCCACGTGGACGGTCGAGCAACGGTCGCTTGTAATTCACGCGTTTCCGAAAAACGCGTGAACATCTTAGGAAGTTTCTTTTTCACTAAAAAAAAAAATATTGCAGCAACGGTCGCTTGTAAAAATTTGGCGGGCAAATTCGCCTAATTCAAATACCGGTGAAAGTGGAACCCTAGGTTTTTTCACATCTCACCTCTCTCTCTCTCTCGCTCTCTCTCTCTGGAGATTCTCTCTCGATTGAACTCTTCCAGGCTTTCGCTATTCAGATTTTGTCTTGATCGAGCTCTTCCAGCGTTGTTTCCTGGGGTTCGTATCTCGAAGCTCTCCAAGATTAGGTAAGCTTTTTATGCGATCGGTTGATTAGATATGTCTATGGCTACTGGATACGCTTAATTGTGATTTCTGATTAGATATGGCTGCCGTCAATTTCTACTGTCCTTAAATAGTTTGTTTGTTTTTTGATACACGATAGACAAGTTTATTCGGCTGGCAACTCTCTATCGTATTGATTTTTGGTGATGTCGCGACTCGCGATTTGCTGTAATTTCGGAAATATCAAGAAAAGAGGATTGGGGATAGCTGTTCCTCGATTTGTGTAAGCTTTGGAGAAGGCTTATTTCTTGTGCGTTTACTCGCGCTAATTTTCGTACCTCTTCTGGCGATTTGGTCGCTTGAATTTATGTTACTTGAAATGTAAAGTCTTGTGCATAAGTGGAAGTAAAAACTTTCCGTTTGCTTCAGAAACTGGTAAAGATAGTGAATTGAAGGGGATATTGGATTTTTCTCAGGGGAGAAGCAGAAGAATTGAAGTGAGGAAATAAGACAGGTGGTGGACATGGGGAAAGTATCACCGAAAGAGAGGGAAACAAAGGGTAGGAGGCAAAAGAGGCGATTGCGGAGCTCAAGCAAGAAGTATCTTAAACCCGGGGCTCTAGCTCAGCTCCGGTACAGTAGAGGCTCGGTAGCCAAGTCCTGTACTGATATTGGGAAGAAAAGGGTTGCTGTTCTGGATGCTAAGAAAGCTGAGAATAACGTGCTCCTTGAAGATAAAGCAGTTGACGAGAGCCCCCTTCTGTTGTCCCCTGTAAATTTGGTTAAACAAAATAACTTAATGGGGACACCGAAGACGCCTCATGACAATGATTGTAAAACTGAATCCAGGCTTGAGGCTCTCCCCATAGATGTACTGGTATTGCTCACTATCTTCTTCTCATATCATGGAGATTCGCTTTCTTTATTTGTTGTTATGTCTGCGTTTTCAACATATTCTCTAGTCAGATTTGAGCTGTGGGCTTAAGAAAAACTTTCTTTGCTTGTATCGCCTGTTTTCATGGATCCGGCATTTTGCAGACTTTGAAGATGGTGCATAGAAAGATGATAAATTTGAATTTTAACTTTTTAAGGACCGCAACATGTAAGAATCTATATAGAGAAGGACGTAAAGTGCACCAATAGTTTGTTTTCCCCTTTTGTGGGTTTTCTTGGGGCTGGGGGGTTTGTATTGCAATCTGTTGACCATTTTTAGAACTTTGTCCCTTCCCAGTTAAAGTTTGGAAATGAGCCTCCAGTAAATCACATAGCTACCTGTAAATAGCTCTTGTAATTAGGTGTGGGCAATAGACAAGAGGCTTTTGCAAGATCAATATTATTTTGGTTGTTTTGCAAGTATAACTTCTGCAGGAGTAAAGTTCATAATAATTCCAGCTGAAAGTTCATATTTATGTCTCCTGTTTATTCTGGGATAAAGTACAGTTTTGTTTTGCCCTCTTGTTTTTGATGGGATGAGTTCTTCCTATTACTGTTTTATTTTTTCTTCCCTAAGCTACATGCTTATTCCATCAAAAATCTAATTCTTTTTCTTCCGATTTTGAGGTCAAAGTACTTTGTCACTTACATCATGACCAGCTAGGGGCAGCTTTCCACGTCTCTCAAAGGGTTAGGCAGGCGGTGAGTGTCTTGTACTCTGTCTACCTCTCTCCCTCTTATGTTTTTGTGTCTCCATCATACTGTTTATGTGGATCAAATTGAACCTATAGCTTGACATGATGGTCCCTTTTGATCATTGCTATAGGCCGTGATTGCAAGGCAGTTTCACTTCAACTACACTACACCAGATCGCTCACGACAAGAAATGTTAAGAAGTATGACTCCACGTCCAACAGAGCACTGGCCATTTAAAAGGTATAACTCATGGTTTTCATCCTATCGTGCCTGATTTTTATCTTGGTTAAACCATGAATATATTTATGCATACTGAATAAGACTGCTTCCACCAGGGGCGACGGGAAGGGAGTTTTCATGCCGAGTCCTCATACTCCCAAAGCACCAAGGCAGGGTCCACGGCCACCTTCTCGTACTAAGTTGGCTGAGATGCGGCAGATCGCTGCTGTACTTTTCCAGGAATCAACATTCCCTTCCAGATGTATGGTACCATCAGTTTTAACGAAGCCTCCATGCAAGTCCTTGGCATCAAATCGGGCCTTGTTCTATGAGGAGGAATTGTGTCAGGCTGTGGCTCAAAATAAACTTCGTTGATTCTTTCCTGTGGCTTTTGGTCACTTGGTATTATCATATGTATATAGTTCGTTTTGCCTCCCTATAGGTGTTCTTAAAGAGGATGCTGGATGCAATTTTGTAGTTTCGTTGCATGCATCAGGTGTTACTGTGGTATGAACTCCACCGCTGCTTGATATTAAGCAGATAATATCTGGATGTGGTGGTTTGAACTAGTTTTTGTATATTTCTTGTGTGGTTGACAAGAACGGCCAGTTCTTGAAGTATATACTTACACATACTGCAGGATTTACTTTTTTCCTTTTAGCAGTATTTGTTGAAGTTGTCTTTGCATTCACTAGCACTACATAGATGTGCGCGTGGCTTTTCAAGTTCTGTTCCCGATTATGCGTGCGTGGTGTTACCTTTATGGAATTGTATACATAACTGTATACGTATACGGATTTTTCTCCTCTCTAGAATTTCCTGAACTTGTCCAGTAATTTTCAATCTGCTGGGGTCAGAAGGCTCCGTAATGACTAATATGTCCTTATTATTCTTAACAGAACTTTTTCATACGAATTCTCGCGTTGTCATTATTTACAGGGTTGCTATAATAATTAAACTGGCGATATGTCTCTTGTTATGAACTTGACGGGATAAAATATTGTGGGATGTAGAGAAGTGTTAATTGGCAATCAATCCTTCCTGTCTCAAACGGAAGAACTCCGCTTCTGTCATATAGAATATTAGAGCATTTTGACTCATTTACTGCATATTCCGCGGGCGCTCCTCCGTTTGAAGTGGCTTGAGAAAGAAGTGTTTTCTTCTTTTATATGGGGTGTTGCCACTGGGGTTCTGATCTGGTTCTTAATCACTTCATTTTCCTTCTGTCCGGCCAGTTAACGCGGAATATGAGTTGTGACAATGACCATACAGGTTGGCTGGACAATGAAAGATTGATATTTTAGTCGGAGGACCACCATGGAAGGAATAATTGATGGAATTCCCTAAGAAAGTATCTCAGACATCCTCCACGCTACAGTGTTTGAGCCCCCAACTTAGGCTGCGTACGGTAATGTTTTTGTTCATTGGAGCATTTTTTGAACAGAAACACTTTTTTGTGTTTCTGTTCTCGACTACGATTTTTGGGGAAAAAAAGCGTTTGGTAAGTACAAAAAAAAGTGTTCCAAAATTCAGAATCAAGTTTTTTTTTCTTTCTTCAAAAGTGTTCCCTAGCACAAAAGTGTTCTGCGGAACACTTTTAGAACAATTTTGAACCATATGCGTTTCTGTTCCAAAAGTGTTCCCCGTAACACTTTTGGAATAGAAATCGTTTCCCTGGAGAGTTACCATACGCAGCCTTAAACCTCTTAAGAAGAAAACATTCACTTAAAGTACCATTATCGTTTCGACCCCTCGCCCCCCCCCCCCTCCCCCCCAAAAAAAAAAAAAAAAGGTACCATCATTGTTTCAACAATGGGAGAATTTTGAATGAAGAGTTGAACGTTTCACGCTATCGCCGAGAGAACAAATTGGATAGACGGCTGACAGACAGTTGCAATTTTCTACTGCCACCATTACAATCCATAATATGAGGCAGGGACCTTATTGAAACTTCGAGGCGTACTTGCTTACTAATCCAATTCACTGTGCAAACAACTAATTATGCCCACAGAGAAGGTTGTCGGCATAATCTCTGATCACCTGATCCGCGAGGATCTTATAGGTCCTCTCTGTCGGAAGACGTACTTCGTGTCAGCTTGGCAAGAGTTGAAATCGTCCAGACGGTTACACAGTATGCTCACTTCGATGTTCCCCGTGCCGCAGCACCCTCTGTCCGCCACTTCAAATCCTGTACACACATCGACACGACCAAACATGAGGCTGACCAATGGCATGGCGATAGAGATTCGAATCCGAAAACCTGAAATCCTGCAGAAAAGGGAGAGGGGGGGGTATAATGAGGCGAAGAACCGTGTTGCGAAGGGTTTTGGATGATGGAGAGCAACGAAGAGTAGATGTCTATGTAGACTAGATTGGAGCCGGGGAGCTTTTGGTTGAGGGAGTCTATTTCTGAGGAGAGCTTGGAGTTGAAGAGGGTCGCTGCTTGATTGGCGGGCAAGCTCTTTCCAATCCTCCCTGAAGCGTTCTCTGTGAGGGCACACATCCGATCGGTGGTAGACTCAGGACTCCAATTCTTCTTGCTCCTAATCCATAGAGCTCCTGCTAAATCATTCACTTGTACTTCAGAATCAGCTTTGTTTTGCAATTCAATCCTTATTTTACGTCTTTCAGCTGTTTTCTTTATCGTGGTCGTCGTTCGGATGAGAATGTTTCTCTGAACCGGGGACTTACCTGAAAGAAACTTGAAGCCGAACGGACCATGAGATCGGTGTAGGTCGGTATGTCGTATTCCCGTCTCCTGATTGGAGTCAAATAGTACGTGTTTGCAATGTCGTCGCTTCCGCACACCACTATGTAGATGCTGTTCGTGACGATGTCTGATGCCTCCTCTTCTCCGGCACCTGATTTTATCTTGTTCACGTACTCCTTGAACAGGCCGGCTGTCGGCCTCCGTTCGATTCTTCGTCGGAGCTATGTCGGGCTCTCTCGCATCAGCCAATTCCATCCGGAGCTTCGACCGGGAGAACAAGCACGTCATCACCTTCTTCTCAAGCCCTTGACCCTCATCGTCGGTCCTAATGGCGCCGGCAAAACCGTACCATTCCCCCCCTCTCTCTCTTTCGTCGCGTGTTTTGCGCCTTTTCTCTTTCATGGCCGGCGAGCTTATCGGAGAAGATTCGGCTGTTTCCGCCGACGATAATCGAGTGCTTGAAGCTGTGCTGCACTGGCGAGCTGCCCCCGAACGCGCGGTCTGGTCACAGTTTAATCCACGACTCAAAGGTGCTTGGTTTGCCATTTCTCCCTTATGTTTTGTTTCTCTTGGCTTCTCCGGGGCTTTTTTCTTGCTGGGTTTTCTTTTTTCTGGATTTCGTCATGAGATTCTTTGGATTGTGGTTGAAGGTGGCAGGAGAAACGGAGACGAAGGGGTAGATAAGTTAAGGTTCAAGACGGCGGCTGGTAAGGATGTAGTGCGCATTCGGTTGTTTCAGTTGACGCAGAAGGCCTCAAAGATGGAATTCAAGGCCATTGAGAGCGTCCTGCAAACTATTAATCCTCACACTGGAGAGGTGTGTATGTCGCCTAGCTCACTTTCGGAATAGCTTCTTAGATTTATCATCCACATAATGTTCTTTGTTCATGGATTTATTAAGTGGTTGGATGGTTGCTTTTGATGTCTGCCTGGTTATGGTCATAATCTGCATTGATTACATAGTCACTTCATCCATTTAGCAAACACTTCACGCGTTTGGGTACACAATCTTTTTGGTTAGTGCAATGGGAGTTAACTTGAGGGCAATTGAATACGGCATGGAATCCCCAAAAGCCACGGATTCACAAAATGTGTTGCTTGTGCTGTACCCTATCACATGTCTATCTTCTGCGCTTGAATTTCGCATGTGCTCTTATGCTGTAGAAAGTTTCCCTTAGCTACAGATGTGCCAATATGGACCGGAAGATCCCCACTTTGATGGGTGTATCAAAGGTTGTTCTGGAAAATGTTATATTTCTCCATCAAGACGAAGCGAATTGGCCATTGCAAGATCCGTCCACATTGAAAAGAAGTTCGATGTTTTTTCTGCTACTCGGTATATTCATGGCTATTCGTGTGACTTTTGATGTACTGTGCAACAGGTACACAAAGGCCTTGGAAGCCATAAAGAAACTTCACAAAGACCAGGCGCAAGAGAAAAACTTACAAGTTGAAGTTAGAAAATCTCCAGGCGTTGAAAGATGCTGCATACAAGGTTATTTTTTGTATGCATCTATTGATTGTAGTGACATGCCTAAGCCATATTCCGTAATCAGAATCTATCATTTTGCTGTATCTTACAGTCGGTTACTAAAAAATTTGTTGTAGTATCAGTGGTATATGCATTTGCCGAAGGTACTATAAGATTAAGATGTACCTTATGATACTTTATTTGTTGTAGAAAAGGGGAGGATGCTAGGGTGGTTTATTTCTTCTGCACTAGGTAGTTGGAATTAATCCTCCGACAATAAGTACGTGCCCCATCTTCTAATCTCAGCCTAAACAGTACCCTTTGAATAGACAGACAATTGTTTTATAATCCAAAGGAGTAGCTTTTGTCGATTAAGAAGAAGAAATTGGATGATTAATTTTTACATTAACAAATATTTCATCTTTTAAGCATGATAGTGAGCAACTAGTCACAGTCAAGGTTTGAGTTAGTTTGCTCATATCACTTGCTTTAGATGTGGAATCTTGGCATGGGCATATAGAATGGACCCAGACTTGCTCATCATAATTTGTTAACTTGTTATGGGTTTGTTATGGGTTGACTATATGCTTCTATTGTATTTTGTGAATTGGAAATAAGTCTCAATATCCTGCAGCTTTTTGAAATTAGTTCTCCTAAGAGGAGATTCCCTACTTTCACAGGAGAAGAAAGAGAAGGAACTTGCACTCATTCTTTTTCTTTTCTTCTGTTCTTAGAGAAATTATTACATTTAAATTTGTATAGTAAAATGAAAGCTGATGGTCTTACTGACGTGCTTTCATTCTTGCGTTTTGGCGGCATTAGACTTTAGTCTGATGGTACTTATGTGGTTCACAGCTACGTGAAAGCATTTCTCAAGATCAAGAAAAAACAGATTCTTTGAAAAGTCAATTGCAAGACTTGGAAGAAAGTATTCAAACCAGGGATGCTAAAATTCATCATACAGAAGTAACACTGAAAGATGTGAGGAAACTACAGGAACGGATAGCGACCAAAACTGCGGATAGAGGAACTTTATTTAACGAGCAACAGAAGCAGTATGCTGCTCTTGCTGAGGAGAACGAAGGTGCTTGTAGATCCTTTTAATCATATACTTTATTTGAATTTTTCGCACCCCTTTTGCGCTGGGAATGAACTGCCTAGCATTGCTCGGTATGCCTGTCTTAAGAGTATATTCAGTGGGAAGTCGCACTCTTGTAACTATTGTTATAATGTCTATTATTTTAGTAAGACTGCTTTATAAAGAGTCAACATCTGTTAATAGCTAGACTGGTCTATAAATAGTTACACCATGGTCATTGAAGGAGAAGTAATACATAGCCGACTTTAAGTACCCGTGAATGATGTAACTGAGACATTTAGTTGAGGAACTTCTCAGACATGCAGATCCCATGCTATTAGCTAGTGATAGTCAAACTATGCTGCATATAGCGTCAGATTCAGTTTATCATGACATAATTAAGCACATTGAGATTGACTGCCACTTATTTGGAGGAAATCTGATCTCTGGTGTAACTGCAATAGCCTTTATGAACTCAAGCGACCAACTTATTGATTTATTTGCTAATATCCTCGTAGTCATCATTTGAATTACATTCTTCATATATGCTCTGAATATATGACATGATGCTCCAGCTTGAGATGAATTGGGGAGTATTTGTCTAAATTTATACTGAGTGAATGGTGGCAAACGTAAAACATCACAACCTGGTCATTATAATGGGCTACACTGAAAAACCCCAACCGTTGAGTATTAAATCTCGCGCGTCTTCTACTTTCATCATCTTCTCTTTTCAGATGTTTCTCATATTGTATGATGCTTTAAGAAAGAATGCGCTTTTGATAAAAAAAAAAATAAAAGTAGATAAAGAATGCGCTTTTTGTGTGTGTTTTTCTTGCAAAACTAGATACCGACAAGGAGTTGTTGGAATGGAAAACCAAGTTTGATCAACGAATTGCACTCTTGAAATCTACAATCGGGAAGTTAGAGAGGGAAATGAATGACACAGACACAAAAAGTTCTTTCCTTAAGAAGTCGATCAATGAATGCATATGGGAAATAAGCAGGCTGCAAGCTGAAGCCTAGGTAAACTCAAATAAGTGATGGGGCTTGCTGTTTTTTACAGTTAGGGATGTTGTACTGTTTCATATTAACTTCTTTACCTTTTGTTTTAGGCTCATAATTCTTTGAAGAGCGAAAGAGACTCTACCATTCAATTTTTTTTTTCACGGCATAATTTGGGGTCTCTTCCAAATACTCCACTTGGCGATGATGTTGCCTTGAACCTTACAAATAGAGTGAAATCAAGGCTATTGGATCTTGAGCAGGATTTACACGATAAAAAGGTGGCCTTCTAATTCCATGGTCTATTGGCTCTTTCTCGCTACAATGTATTTATGTCATTTTGCTTAATTCGTCAGTTTGAATCTATACACAATGAACTGCTAAAATGCTACTATGAAAATATCCAATAGTAGCTACCTAGTTTATTGAGAAGCAATGTCTTAAAATAAGAAAACCCTTATGCTATCTGAACGCAGTGTTCCATCTTCCTATTTGAAGGGGGACAAAACTCTGATTGGGAAAATTGTCTTGCAGAAATCAAATGAGGTAGAACTTAAGGCTGTGTGGGATCTGTACATGGACGCAAATGATCAGTGGAAAAATGTTGATGCTCAGAAACAGGCGAAGGCAGAGATCAAGGTTTAGAAGACATGCTTTGTTGTGGTTTTTCAACATTCAGATCACTCTCTTATTTTTTCAGGTCATTTGAACTTCTATCCTATGCAGAGTTGCCTTTTGAAGCGCATCAAAGAAAAGGAAGATGAGCGTGACTCATTTGAGCTGCAAATATCTGATGTTGATCTATCTCATATAGATGAGAGGGAGCAGATCATGGTAGAATAACCATAATTAGCTCCTCTTGTGGGTCCATGCATGTCAGAAGCAAAATACACAGTTCTAATCTCTCTCTCTCCCTCTCATATGTGCAGAGAATTGAGGTTGAGAGGAAGACAAACCAGCTTGCTGGAAGAGAATTTGAATCTTACATACGGCAGAAGCAGAGTGAGGTTTACAGTATTGAGCAAAAAATCAAGGCACTTAATAGAGAGAGAGATATTATGGCAGGTGATTCAGAGGACAGAGAAAATCTTGGATTGAAGAAAGCTGAGTTAGAGAATCACAAGAAGAAACTCAGAAAGATGTAAATAGGGTGTTCATCCACTGTTCAACTTCTTTCTTTCTTTTTCGTTATCCCATTTATATGCTCTTTGCAGTTTAGTGTGATTAGTTTTGAGTTGGAGCTTTACTTTGGGCATCCTTTTGTTTCAGAATTGATGATTGCAAGGATAAAATTAGAGGAGTATTGAAAGGGAGGCTTCCACCTGACAAGGATTTGAAGAAGGAAATGTCTCAAGCTTTGAGGTCATTCTATGTAATGTATTTGTGTGCCAGTGATGAGAACCATGAAATTGTTGGCATGATTCTATCATCGCTGCACCGATTGGTTGTGATTACAATCTTTTTGCTTTTTATAAAATTTTCACACAAGGGAGCAACTGTTCGGTCAAGCCACTTTTGAGAGTATGCTTACATGTCAATTTTTTTTTTAAAATATGATTTCCTATATGCATGATTGTGCTCAATGGTGAAATCTTGAATCTTTTTGTGAAATATCTTGGTTGCCTTGGAGTGTACCCTGACTAACTATTAAAGGGTGTCACAGTGCACAAGGTTTCCTGCATTGTGGGGTCTGAGGAGGGGTCTATGTATGTACTGCTAAACAAAGGCTACAGTGGAGTAACCTTTTACTGCTGAACAAATGGTTGCCCTCAACCTAACAAACAGTTATGGCTACAGAACAGTACTGACTGTTTGAATTTACTATAAGTTGCAATTAATGACAATTGATGTTTTGGAACAAGCAACAACCAACCAGGCAATTTTGTTGGAATATTTTAAGCACCAAACCTGTTTCACTATAAGATTGTGTGTTCCTCTTCCTCAAGATTTTCACTATGTGATAAATCAACTCTCTGGTAAATTTTATACTGTCTATTGAAGGATGCAATTCCCTAAGCCTGCTAGATGTTTACTATTTCTTCATTGCACATCCATGTGAAATCATTCTTCTGCTGTAAACTTGTTATTTAGGGAATCAGATATTAACACCAAGATTTATTGGCACAATGTGGAAGCGATGTTTAATGCAATTATTGGCAGAGTTTTTTTTTTTTTTTTTCATAAAAACGGCACTTTCGTTTGTTGTATTGTTTATTCCTGATGCCCTGTGTTCAAGCTCTATCATCATACATTTCAATATGGGGGTAGCTCATGGTTTAGAAGTGCACTAGAAGGTGTCGGGCGTTTTTTGCTATTGAGATGGCGTAAGAGAATCCATGTAGTGGAGCTGGGGTAAAGGGTTGATTTTTTGCTTTTGTTGCTGTTGTTCTTGTCATCCCTAAGGTTGATGTTCCTGCTATGACTTGAGCTCGAAATCCAGATTGATCAATGTGTTATAATAGTTGGTAAGATGAAGAAAAGAAAATTAGCGATTCTATCTTGAAGGATGGAGAAGAAAGAACTGAAGTTCTCTTTTTGGTGAATAGATGGTGTTTGGATGTAATTGCTGGTGATTTTCCTTTTTCTTTATTCTGGGCCAAGTTGCTTTACATGTGGATTTTCCTGTTCAATTCATGGCAGCACGGAAGAGATTTATCGAGTCCAAGCTGCTTTCGTTGGATCAGCAATCTTCTGGTATTGATTCTTATCTGAGAGTACTGGAGCCAGCGAAGGAGAAAAGAGACGTCCAGAAAAGGTTATCCATTTGGGATTTGATTATAAATAAGCTCGTGGTGAGGATAATGCTAACAATCATCGCATGATGTCTGCAGTAAATACAATATTGCCGATGGTATGAGGCAAATGTTTGATCCTTTTGAAAGAGTTGCTCGTGCTCATCATTTTTGTCCTTGCTGCGAGCGTCCTTTCTCTGCAGAAGAAGAGGATGATTTTGTGTTGAAGCATGTCCCACATTGCCTGACAACGGGTTCTAAATACTCTTTATACTCATATAGTCTTATTTACTTGGATCAAAAGTCATAGGCCCTTAATGATGTAATAATCTCTTCTCTTACGGTTTGCTCAATAATGCTTTCTGTTTAAGATGATTGGCTTCAGGTTTCTTTACATCGTCTTTGAAATATTTTTTCTTTTTTCCTTTGTGAAATTTTTGTATTCAAATTTGTCAAGTGCGTTGGCACATAATAAAATTCTAGATGACAAAAGCAGAGTTCTTCTGTTTGAGACATGAAGGATTGATTGCCAATTAACACTTCTCTACATCCCACAATATTTTATCCCGTCAAGTTCATAACAAGAGACATATCGCCAGTTTAATTATTATAGCAACCCTATAAATAATGACAACGCGAGAATTCGTATGAAAAAGTTATGTTGAGAATAATAAGGACATATTAGTCATTACGGAGCCTTCTGACCCCAGCAGATTGAAAATTACTCGACAAGTTCAGGAAATTCTAGAGAGGAAAAAAATCCGTATACGTATACAGTTATGTGTACAATTCCATAAAGGTAACACCACGCACGCATAACCGGGAACAAAACTTGAAAAGCCACGCGCACATCTATGTAGTGCTAGTGAATGCAAAGACAACTTCAACAAATACTGCTAAAAGGAAAAAAGTAAATCCTGCAGTATGTGTAAGTATATACTTCAAGAACTGGCCGTTCTTGTCAACCACACAAGAAATATACAAAAACTAGTTCAAACCACCACATCCAGATATTATCTGCTTAATATCAAGCACCGGTGGAGTTCATACCACAGTAACACCGGATGCATCCAACGAAACTACAAAATTGCATCCAGCATCCTCTTTAAGAACACCTAGAGGGAGGCAAAACGAACTATATACATATGATAATACCAAGTGACCAAAAGCCACAGGAAAGAATCAACGAAGTTTATTTTGAGCCACAGCCTGACACAATTCCTCCTCATAGAACAAGGCCCGATTTGATGCCAAGGACTTGCATGGAGGCTTCGTTAAAACTGATGGTACCATACATCTGGAAGGGGATGTTGATTCCTGGAAAAGTACAGCAGCGATCTGCCGCATCTCAGCCAACTTAGTACGAGAAGGTGGCCGTGGACCCTGCCTTGGTGCTTTGGGAGTATGAGGACTCGGCATGAAAACTCCCTTCCCGTCCCCCCTGGTGGAAGCAGTCTTATTCAGTATGCATAAATATATTCATGGTTTAACCAAGAAAAAAATCAGGCACGATAGGATGAAAACCATGAGTTATACCTTTTAAATGGCCAGTGCTCTGTTGGACCCTCGTCCAACTCAGTCATACTTCTTAACATTTCTTGTCGTGAGTGATCTGGTGTAGTGTAGTTGAAGTGAAACTGCCTTGCAATCACGGCCTATAGCAATGATCAAAAGGGACCATCATGTCAAGCTATAGTTTCAATTTGATCCACATAAACAGTATGATGGAGACACAAAAACATAAGAGGGAGAGAGGTAGACAGAGTACAAGACACTCACCGCCTGCCTAACCCTTTGAGAGACGTGGAAAGCTGCCCCTAGCTGGTCATGATGTAAGTGACAAAGTACTTTGACCTTAAAATCGGAAGAAAAAGAATTAGATTTTTGAGGGAATAAGCATGTAGCTTAGGGAAGAAAAAATAAAACAGTAATAGGAAGAACTCATCCCATCAAAAACAAGAGGGCAAAACAAAACTGTACTTTATCCCAGAATAAACAGGAGACATAAATATGAACTTTCAGCTGGAATTATTATGAACTTTACTCCTGCAGAAGTTATACTTGCAAAACAACCAAAATAATATTGATCTTGCAAAAGCCTCTTGTCTATTGCCCACACCTAATTACAAGAGCTATTTACAGGTAGCTATGTGATTTACTGGAGGCTCATTTCCAAACTTTAACTGGGAAGGGACAAAGTTCTAAAAATGGTCGACAGATTGCAATACAAACCCCCCAGCCCCAAGAAAACCCACAAAAGGGGAAAACAAGCTATTGGTGCACTTTACGTCCTTCTCTATATAGATTCTTACATGTTGCGGTCCTTAAAAAGTTAAAATGCAAATTTATCATCTTTCTATGCACCATCTTCAAAGTCTGCAAAATGCTGGATCCATGAAAACAGGCGATACAAGCAAAGAAAGTTTTTCTTAAGCCCGCAGCTCAAATCTGACTAGAGAATATGTTGAAAACGCAGACATAACAACAAATAAAGAAAGCGAATCTCCATGATATGAGAAGAAGATAGTGAGCAATACCAGTACATCTATGGGGAGAGCCTCAAGCCTGGATTCAGTTTTACAATCATTGTCATGAGGCGTCTTCGGTGTCCCCATTAAGTTATTTTGTTTAACCAAATTTACAGGGGACAACAGAAGGGGGCTCTCGTCAACTGCTTTATCTTCAAGGAGCACGTTATTCTCAGCTTTCTTAGCATCCAGAACAGCAACCCTTTTCTTCCCAATATCAGTACAGGACTTGGCTACCGAGCCTCTACTGTACCGGAGCTGAGCTAGAGCCCCGGGTTTAAGATACTTCTTGCTTGAGCTCCGCAATCGCCTCTTTTGCCTCCTACCCTTTGTTTCCCTCTCTTTCGGTGATACTTTCCCCATGTCCACCACCACCTGTCTCATTTCCTCACTTCAATTCTTCTGCTTCTCCCCTGAGAAAAATCCAATATCCCCTTCAATTCACTATTTTACCAGTTTCTGAAGCAAAAGGAAAGTTTTTACTTCCACTTATGCACAAGACTTTACATTTGAAGTAACATAAATTCAAGCGACCAAATCGCCAGAAGAGGTACGAAAATTAGCCCGAGTAAACGCACAAGAAATAAGCCTTCTCCAAAGCTTACACAAATCGAGGAACAGCTATCCCCAACCCTCTTTTCTTGATATTTCCGAAATTACAGCAAATCGCGAGTCGCGACATCACCAAAAATCAATACGATAGAGAGTTGCGAGCCGAATAAACTTGTCTATCGTGTATCAAAAAACAAACAAACTATTTAAGGACAGTAGAAATTGACGGCAGCCATATCTAATCAGAAATCACAATTAAGCGTATCCAGTAGTCATAGACATATCTAATCAACCGATCGCATAAAAAACTTACCTAATCTTGGAGAGCTTCGAGATACGAACTCCCGGAAACAACGCTGGAAGAGCTCGATCAAGACAAAATCTGAATAGCGAAAGCCTGGAAGAGTGCAATCGAGAGAGAATCTCCAGAGAGAGAGAGAGATGAGATGTGAAAAGTTCCACCGGTATTTGACGCTGCAATACTTCCTAAGATATGTTCACGCGTTTTTCGGAGACGCGTGAATTGCAACGGTCGTCCACGTGGCGCTATGCTTTCAAACAAACGATGTTGCCTGATTCGGTTATCTTGTTGGACTTTCTTGTATGTTCATATAATATCCAGTCGATTTATATTCACTTAATATCCAATTGTCACTATATATTCAATTTTTTATTCGATACAAAATATCTCGAAAAAAATTGAAAATTTATATTTTATGAAATATATAATTTTTTTTGTCAGAGTTATTGAGATATTTTAAAATGTGAAAATTTGGAGAAATTGCATTTTTGAATAGTTAAAAGAGAGCTAATTTGAAAAGGGAAAATTGCAAAAAGGGGTTCGTGGGAGCTTGAAAATCAAAATGAGCCGAGGCGGGAAAAGATAAAAAAATAATCAGTAACTATTTTGTATTATTCCTTGGTGAGTGCTTTTTGCTTGATGATGGATTCTTGGTTGGACAAACAGAAATTGCTTGCAAAGCTCGTATTGTTGACTATAGGGTATAAGCAACTTAGTTGAGTAAGCATGAGTTCCTGCAATGCTGATTTTGCAATTTGAAGGAGCAAGTGAGTTATTTGTGACAATGGGAAAGACATGCAGAAAAGCAAGTACTTTGTAGCACAGAAAACTCTAAGTGAATAAAGAGACGGCTTCGATCAAAAAAAAAAAAAGAATAAAGAGACGGCAAAAAAAAAAGTGGGGAAATACTCGACAATTGACGTTTATGTTTAACTTTTTCATTTTGTAAATAAAGATCTTGACATTCTTTACGAAATATGACGTACAATTAGAAACGCGTATTTTTATATATAAAAAAAACGAAAGGATCTTAACAAAGGATACAACAACAAAAAAAAAGTTCGGAAATATCTTACATTTGACGTTTCTATTTAACTTTTTCATTTTGTGAATAAAAGTCTTCACATTGTTAATAAATATGAAGTACAATTAGAAAAATGTTGTTTTTCATATAAAAAAATGAAAGGGACTTAACAAAAGAAACGGCAAAAAAAAAAAGAGTTCGGAAATATCCGACATTTGACGTTTTTGTTTAATTTTTTTCATTTTATGAATAAAGATCCTCACATTCTTTACGAAATAAGACGTACAATTAGAAACACATTTTTTTTTCATATAAAAACAATGAAATGATCTTAACAAAGGAGATGGCAAAAAAATAAATTCGGAAGTACCCTACATTTGACGTTTATGTTTAATTTTTTTCATTTTGTGAATAAAAATCCTCACATTCTTTACGAAATAGGGCGTACAATTAGAAACACGTTTTTTTTTTCATATAAAAACAACGAAATGGTCTTAACAAAGGAGACGGCAAAAAAAAGAGTTCAGAAATATCCGACATTTGACGTTTCATTTGACATTTATGTTTAACTTTTTCATTTTTTGAATAAAAATTCTAACATTCTTTACGAAATATGACTGTACAGTTAGAAACGCGTTTTGTTATATATAGAAAAGCGAAAGGGTCTTAACAAAGGATACAGCAAAAAAACACCAAAGGACACATTAACTCATTTTCACAAATTGCGAGGCAGTCAGTGTATGATCGGAGTGGTGGTGACAGTAAGAAATAATTCAAAGAACTTCAATCATTTCCTAATATCTCTAAATCAAACATCAAAGAACAGACAAAGTAGAATGGAGTAGTAAACTTATACTTCAAAGGTAGACAAGTAAAAATGCGAACTTAATCTATTTAAAAACAAATGTATTATACATACTGTAACATTGAGGCATACTTATGGACGTGATTGTTCCTATCATGAACAAAAAACTCAAGAGACGAACAGAGTTGACTGTACAAGATGGAGCAAACTAAAAACTTTAACCAACTCCTATTTCATTTTGCATGCTGCTTTAACTTCAATACAAGACCTTTTTCCAGCAAATCTACAACAGCTGTACCTCAACATAACAAGACAGGATCTTGATCTTTCCAAAAGGAAAAAACGACCCAGTTGGGCTATTTCCAGTTACGGCACTACACGAATTACATAAATATACCATAGCCCACAAGCATTGAGAGAATATGCGACTAGAGTAGCAGGCTTTCTGAAATACCATTACAGTTATTGAGCTAGGTGGGACACCACCTCTTGATCTCAGTGCTAAACTAGAGATTACCTGCTTCAGACTATAGATAGCACTTTGTTCTACATCAATCAATTCATTTGATTCTTTTCCAAATGCACCCACAATCTCGTGTTGGACCTTATGAACCATGGCAAGCCCTAAGCAAACAACAGGAACTTGAATTGTTGAAGAATCTCCATCCCTCACAATTGAAGCCATTTCATTTCTAGCCCAAGAAAGCTGTTCGCTACGATCCTGAGACCTCTCTACATCCTTGATCCGGTGAAGTGCAACTGCATATCGGGTGGCCATGCAACCAGCATCCAATTTTACTGACTAGAATAGGAACAACCAGAAGTCATTCTCATAAAAAGGAAATAAATGCTGAAAGATACATAATACACAAGTCATGGACAGACATTGAAAGCACGAATTCCATCAAAATATACAAAGATTCATCAAACAAACCAATGGACAACCTCAAACAGAGGCCATAAGCACCTTCTCCAAGCACTTGCTGGAATTTCGATGGTCACCAATCGTATAATATGCATCTGCCAGATTGATCCAGATATGTGATGCATTAGGATCTGATTTCAAAGCTGTTAGCAAACACTCCTTTGCCAGATTGACAGCGGTAAGTTGATCTACTAAAGCACCTTCACCAGCATTGGCCCCAGCACCTGCAATTTAGATAACATTAGTCAACTGTACATGCCAGAGGATAGCAGAAGTTAACTCATATGCACCAGAAACTGTAGACCTTGCTTCAATTCTTAACCATCTTATAGACATGTATCTCCAAAATCCAGATAAGTGTTTAAAAAATACCTGGGACAACAGCACCGTATCTGCAGAGAAGAAGGGCTGCATAGTTCATTAAAGAAGCAGGATGATTTTGATCTTTCAGATTAATTCTTGAAAGCATTTTGCTGATTGATCCAACTTTCCACTGGAATAATATTACTTGTTAGTCCATGATCCTTGTCCAGGTAAATTGTGAAAACAAATGGACATAAAGAAAATTCGACTCGGCAAAATAGAAACTAAGAACCTAAATCATGCTAATCTGCAAAAGCAAAAGTTGTAGTTTGAGTCATATCTCTCTCTCCCCCATCACACACACGACCTCCCAACGTCCTTGTTATAAGCAAAATATCTGCTTCCTTTTCTAGCCATATAGAAGAAATAATCTACATCATGTCCATCAGGAGTATCAATCATGGGAACAAACATCTTATTTTCGATGTAGTAATGAACTCATACGATGTTCATCAGCAAGTTGAGCTACTGACACCATTTGAACAGATGAATCAGCCAGGACCTTTCCTTGAACTACAAATCCCCTGCAACAGAAAAGAGGTAACCTGATTAACATCGCCAAATTAACATGTTTCAGAAAAGAAAAGCTATGTATCAAGCTGGCTGTACATGAAAGCTTATACTTTGAACCACCAGCCAATAACAAAATCAACCATAGCCCCCAACATTAGAATTCTCATCACTAGTAAACAATCTCCACTGCTTCCCTCGCCAGTGTAATTCCTTAAACACATGCAGCAAATATATGATCGCATCCATAACTGTGCCAAAAATAAACAATAATAATAAAGTATTCCCCTTGCTCCGCAAAAAAGGAATATCTTCAAAGTAATTCTCTAGTAGTTCAAAGAGCGGTAATAGTGAGAATGATGCAGCTCGAGACAATCAGTTCCATACTCCAAGACATAAGATTCTGATATTACTTCACCGACATGAATAATGAACAAGTATTGCAGGCATTCTCGCAATTAACATCCTTTCTATCCCTATCATACACACAACGCATCCATGTAGCATATGAAGTACAAAACATAGACACCCGAGACATATGACACAAACAAAGATCATCAACACGACTTACACTAACATGACCCTATACGTGATCATCTTCACTGTCTTCAGCTTTCTAAAACAACAACTTACCATTCCATCAAAATATATTGAATGAAGGAAGGCTTTCCAAATTGAAATTCAAACCCCCTTGTTCGGATCCGGAGTCCAAAAAGCTCCTCTGGTCCGCCAAAAAATCCACCAAAAAATAACTTCAGACTTGCCCGCTTCTACTTGCCATCCTGGAATTAATAAATATTTCGTACACATGTAAGCAAATATGGTTAGAATTGGAAAAAGGAAATTTAAAAATCCCCAAAGAAGTAGACTGAACAAAGTTAGAACAGTCAGTCATCGACATTGCCAAGTAAGGTCACTCTCTCTCTCTCTCACTCTATATATATATGGACCCCAACGATGAAGAAGATCTTTTCCAATTCACGTAAGTGTATCGAAATATCTTTTACAATATCCTGACTGTCAAATAGAAGAAATAAAAAGAGTTAATTTTATATAAAATTCGCATGCATGATAAAATGAACATAATTTAGTACAAATAGAATAATGCATTACTCGTCACCAAGCGGTGTTAACATGGAAGGCATATTCAAGTCTCGTGGTGCCTCAAAACTACTGAGTAGATTGTAACTTCCAACAACTTGAGGTGCATAAGATGGTTGCGAAGAAGCTTGAGGTACGTTTCCTTGCTTCTTTCTTTTTGTTTTACTCTTCTCTAAACAACTCTTATGTCGCTTTCCTCCTTTGCGTGCATCTTTCTTCTTGAGGCCCATACATTTTGCAACGAGACTCATATCTTCACTTAAACCTGTCGAATTTAAGTGAGACTCACCTCCAACTGGCATTTCGTCGAGAGATTTGTTGATGGTCAAGATCATCTTCTTGATAAATTCATATCTCTGAATAGTTTGTGAGCCCTTAACAGCTATCTTCACAAACTCAGGACACACCTCTCTATATCTATCAGTAGCATCCATGTCACCATTCTCCTTAAGGAAAAATTAGAATTTATTACAAGTTACTAATAAATTAGAACAAAAAATTGAATAAAAAATAGTATAACAACAATTTATACCTTAGTATTTAAATCATGCTTTTCTAATATTCCATCTCTTACTTCACGTGTCCATCTCTTCAAAATGTAAGCACTAGGAATTAACTTAATGTTCACCACATCAAGCACCTTCAACGTATGGCAACAGAAGATCCCAACGGTCTCAAATGATTACAAGAACAATTCACCACTTCATTGTTTGGGCCACCTGTGACCTTGTACTCTGGATCATTTCTACCAAATGAACAAACAACATATTCCCGCAAGAGACCTACCTCATTATGTTCCTTAATAACCAGGCCTAAAGTTTTCATCCATTCCTTCTGAAAATTTTCAAACATCGAAAGTGTATATACCTTGCTTGCTTGCTTGCTGCAACATAGGTGATGCATGGCATAAGATCGTTCGCAATTTCTCTCTAGCGTTAAACTCAGCCTGTAACTCTTTGTACCTCTTATCGTTCATCACCTTATCAAATCTCTTGAAAAATTCATCTAGATTTGTATTACATGCAAGATAATCCTTCAAATCTCCATTCAAACTCTCACTCAACTGTGTACTACGTATCCCCAAGGTCACTGTAGATTTTAGACATGTACACAATCCATGTCTTGTCTCTGGAATCACCTCTTTTAATGCCTTCGCCATTGCTGCATCTTGATCAGTAAAATTGTTGCGGGCCTCTTATATTTGTGTGCCTCCAAGAATGTCTCAAAAAGCCATCCAAAGGAATCAGCAGTTTCATCATATAAAAGTGCAGCCCCAAAAATCAAAAGCTCTCTATGGTGATTAAATCCAATAAATACCCCAAGTGGCCTGTACTCTTTGTTGGTGGAAAATGTAGTGTCAAAAGTGACATCACCAAAAAGCGCATAATCAATAACCATCCTAAAATCTGCCCAGAATATGTTCGTTATTTGCTCATTACTATCAAGCTGAACAGCCTAAAATAAAGATGTATCTAAAATCTGTCGTTTTTCAAAATACTTTAATAAACATCCGACGTCCCCAAACTCCATGTCTCTTTGTCGTTTAGTGCGGAGATAGTTTTTCACATAAACCCTTATGTAACCAACATTTTCTCTTCCCCCAGACTGTACACTAGACATGTCATGCTGCTGTCTCTGTGTGAGGCCTGCATTGTCAGCTAACACAATTTGCTGAGCTTGGACATCGCTTATTTGCCTATGTGACCGTATCAAGTGAATACACTCTGCAAAGTGCAATGGATGAGAATGATTTGGCTCAAAATCATACACAAAATATTTACCGCTTTCTCGAACTAATTTGATTCCAATTGGGGCATGACAGTTCATCCTCGTTTCAGGCCTAGGGTTTTTTACTGATTCCATCCGTTTATCTTTTCCTCGATGTCCCTCTTTTGCGCAACAAAAACGTGCAGAAGTTATGGAACCATCCTTCCCTTTGTTACTAATTCTCTTACGTACACCAAAACCAATTTTCAAAGCATACTTCTTCCAAAACTCCCATGCCTCATCTACATCATTAAATTCCATACCCATTTGTGGAGTCCAGTGATTACTGCTGATAAAATCACACAAAAAATAGTGGACAAAGTGGCGTCATCAGACGATAAACTTGAACAGAAAAACAATAAAACAATAGCAAAATTAACATACTTTCATGAAGACACTAATTACCTTGTGCCATCATCATCCATTTGAGAGGGAGTCACTATTTGAGGGATAATTTGAATGCTAGTACTAGGCATGACATATACTGCTCCATCCCTATCCATTTGAGATGGAGTCTCTCAATGCCTCTTCTGAAGGTCTAAGTGTCTGAAGGTAGTTGATTATCACCTTGAGTTTTGTAAAGATGAAGAGAGTATCATATATATACTTGAGTAAGTTGGAATTAACTCTTTCAACCTAATTTCACACATCAAGTTTCGATAATTAAATATCAAAGTAAACAGAATACTAACCAAGAGATGTCCCAAAAGGTATGAAGGACTTAGTTTGGAACGAAGAATGCCACTTCTGAATCTTACATTTTGCAGGCTTATGTTCTGTCTGAAAACAAGAAAAGGATTTAAAAAATTCCCAATTAGTTTCAGATATGAATATAAAAGAATAGTGCACAGATCATAAAAGTGCATACAATGTGAAAAACATAAACAAACTTTTTTCAGTTTTGTAGAACATTGATCATTGATTAGGCCTCATTATATCAAAATAAAGTCAAATGGAGATGAATTCTAACATAGTACTTGAATGAAGTTGCCTCAACATGATTACAACCCTAGACTGCACAATTCCTAGAATCGTTATTGAAGGTCTAGCACTGAATGTTTAACGGTGTAAAGCCACCTTTATTCCTTGACAGTCATAAAAAAATCTTTCTAGTATGCAATGTTTTACAGAATCGACATGACATTGATGCATCTTTTCTATAATCAAGTATTGTTTTGGTCTTAAAAGTGACTATTGTCTCAAAAAATATCACTCCTCCATTTCATTTGGGTCAAAAGGTTCAACTCAAACATGAATATATGTCGATCTGCTCTACTTCCAAGCTTGTTGCCTTCTATCATCTTTAAAGCATGCTGTGGTGAATTTAACATGAGCTTTCCTGGCAATTAGAATGGGAGAAGTCAGACTTGAGAGACACAATAACGCTAGCAAAAGTTATAGTTTCAGCTTAAAAGGCACAAACAACAAGCAAATGATGAAGAACATCAAAAGATTTTTTTTATTGGCATAAACATTTGTGTTTTGATCAAACTTGTAACATATAGAAATTATGAGTATCCATTGTTTCTAGACAAACTATGATATACAATCCAACAGAACAAATATCATTTTAAACCAGTTGAAAATCCATTGGACAGCAACTTACCAAAAAAAAATCCATTGGACAGCAGAGGAGTGATTATCACAGCCCCTTCATATGAGAAGGGGGTAAGTTTTTTCCTATTTTTCCCTCTCGGGGGAGGGTGTGGTGGTGGGAAGAAGGTAAGTTTGTTGCTGATAATTTGAGTAAGCTTAAATTTATGGATGGCTCTCAAGAAGACCGGCTCTTAATTTCCTCTTTATCTCATTATAATCTGACTGAATTTGTCGAGGCTCTCTAGAGGCAAACAAAGAGGACAATATACAAGCAGAACTCTTTGAAATGCCATCAAATGTGTCAACATGATAGCCTAAACTCAATGAATGAGTTCATCAAGTTGATGCTCACAACAACATGCATTTATGTCCTTAGAACATTGAGATACAGATGCTTATGCTTTCTGAAGACCTAACCTCACAGTCTCTTGTAGCCAAATAAATGACATACCAAATAATGCAAAGGAGCATTCAGTTGCTTGGGTCTATTTATCAGTGTTCTCACAAAAGACCTCTCCTCCACCAAAACCTACAACAAAAAAAAAAAATATCAACCTGAATCACCATTTTTAAGGAGAATCCCCTCCCAACCCACCTACTCATTGGCACACGTACACAAATAGCAAACACCGTCGATCACGGCGATGACGACGCATTCGCCGCTTCCACACTCATTCAATTGATCAGAGCATGCACAATAATCACAGTAGAGAGCGATCGCGAAAGCCTCGAGAGGGAGGGAGACAGAGAGCGACTAACCCGACGGTCCCGAGCTGCACGGGGGAAGAAGGCAGACAGAGAGCAATCGTCCAGGCACCAGGCACCAGACACCAGGGCAGCTTCTACAACGCTGTTCCGCACACCCAGCACCACCGTCGCCACCGCCGCCTCTGCCTTACCCCCAGCACCACCATCACGGCGATGATGACGCATTCGCCGCTTCCACACTCATTCAATTGATCAGAGCATGCACAATAATCACAGTAGAGAGCGATCGCGAAAGCTTCGAGAGGGAGGGAGACAGAGAGTGACTAACCCGACGGTCCCGAGCTGCACGGGGGAAGAAGGCAGACAGAGAGAAATCGTCCAGGCACCAGACACCAGGGCAGCTTCTACAACGCTGTTCCGCACACCCAGCACCACCGTCGCCACCGCCGCCTCTGCCTTACCCCCAGCACCACCATCGCGAGCGAGAGGGCAAGCTGAGATGAAGTGATTTCTCCCACCGACGCGTCGAGGGGAGGCGACGGACGATGCGAGAGAGCCCGACAGTCGCGACGCTACTAGCGCTGTCTGTCCTTGTCCGAAGCATCAGCGTCCGCAAGCAGATGGGAGTGGGACCCACCCACCCCCGGCCCCGGGGACGATGTGATATGATAAGGACATGTAATAAGTTTGGAGTTGATTTTTTTTGTTTGAGTTGGTACTTGGCTGGTGTCCATGATGGGGTGGGCTTATTATTGGGGATCCGGATCAAGTGACGTTAGGGTCTTCGTGATAACATTACTCGAATCAGGCAATCCAAGCGAAAATGAACGATCAAGAATGAGCCACGTCGTTTGTTGAGAGGGAGAGGAAAAAAATAATAATTCGGCGGAAATTTTTTTGGGGTTTGTAAAAATTTTGTATCTCAACCCTCTCTCAAATCAGGCCGTCCATTTTCATTTGGACGACCTGATTTGAGTGAGGTTAAATGTGTCACGAAAATCCTAATGTTAAGTACTCCAGTTAGGGATGAGGGAAAATCCGGTGTAGCTCCTATCCATCTTAGCCTTAGAGTTCAGTAGATCTCTCCGGACGATGCGAGAGAGTCCGTCGGATATGAACGGACGGCTAGATTGAAAAGTAAGGCACCCCTGCCTTAGTTCAGCTAAGGCAGAGGATCCCATTGCCGCTTACGAACCTCTCTCCGAATTACCCAAACTACCCCCTGAAAGCTATCTTCCAAGTTCGCCCTCCTCCCCAAAGGACAAGGAGGAGGAGCCGTCCATCGGCGTTTATTAATGGCTCATGACGAGGCCGAATCTGTCCTTTAATGCCCTCCCCCCCCCCCCCCCCCCCACGAGAATTCCCTGATTATTTTTTATCTTTTCCCGCCTCGGCTCATTTTGATTTTCAGTCCCCCACGAACCCCTTTTTGCAATTTTCCCTTTTCAAATTAGCTCTCTTTTAACTATTCAAAAATGCAATTTCTCCAAATTTTCACATTTTAAAATATCTCAATAACTCTGACAAAAAAAATATATTTCATAACATATAAATTTTCGATTTTTTTTTAGATATTTTGTATCGAATAAAAAATCAAATATATAGTGACAATTGGATATTAAGTGAATATAAATCGAATATATAGAGTGATAACTGGATATTATATGAACATACAAGAAAGTCCAACAAGATAACCGAATCAGGCAACATCTTTTGTTTGAAAGCATAGCGCCACGTGGACGACCGTTGCAATTCACGCGTTTCCGAAAAACGCGTGAACATATCTTAGGAAGTATTGCAGCGTCAAATACCGGTGGAACTTTTCACATCTCATCTCTCTCTCTCTCTGGAGATTCTCTCTCGATTGCACTCTTCCAGGCTTTCGCTATTCAGATTTTGTCTTGATCGAGCTCTTCCAGCGTTGTTTCCTGGAGTTCGTATCTCGAAGCTCTCCAAGATTAGGTAAGTTTTTTATGCGATCGGTTGATTAGATATGTCTATGACTACTGGATACGCTTAATTGTGATTTCTGATTAGATATGGCTGCCGTCAATTTCTACTGTCCTTAAATAGTTTGTTTGTTTTTTGATACACGATAGACAAGTTTATTCGGCTCGCAACTCTCTATAGTATTGATTTTTGGTGATGTCGCGACTCGCGATTTGCTGTAATTTCGGAAATATCAAGAAAAGAGGGTTGGGGATAGCTGTTCCTCGATTTGTGTAAGCTTTGGAGAAGGCTTATTTCTTGTGCGTTTACTCGGGCTAATTTTCGTACCTCTTCTGGCGATTTGGTCGCTTGAATTTATGTTACTTCAAATGTAAAGTCTTGTGCATAAGTGGAAGTAAAAACTTTCCTTTTGCTTCAGAAACTGGTAAAGATAGTGAATTGAAGGGGATATTGGATTTTTCTCAGGGGAGAAGCAGAAGAATTGAAGTGAGGAAATGAGACAGGTGGTGGTGGACATGGGGAAAGTATCACCGAAAGAGAGGGAAACAAAGGGTAGGAGGCAAAAGAGGCGATTGCGGAGCTCAAGCAAGAAGTATCTTAAACCCGGGGCTCTAGCTCAGCTCCGGTACAGTAGAGGCTCGGTAGCCAAGTCCTGTACTGATATTGGGAAGAAAAGGGTTGCTGTTCTGGATGCTAAGAAAGCTGAGAATAACGTGCTCCTTGAAGATAAAGCAGTTGACGAGAGCCCCCTTCTGTTGTCCCCTGTAAATTTGGTTAAACAAAATAACTTAATGGGGACACCGAAGACGCCTCATGACAATGATTGTAAAACTGAATCCAGGCTTGAGGCTCTCCCCATAGATGTACTGGTATTGCTCACTATCTTCTTCTCATATCATGGAGATTCGCTTTCTTTATTTGTTGTTATGTCTGCATTTTGAACATATTCTCTAGTCAGATTTGAGCTGCGGGCTTAAGAAAAACTTTCTTTGCTTGTATCGCCTGTTTTCATGGATCTGGCATTTTGCAGACTTTGAAGATGGTGCATAGAAAGATGATAAATTTGCATTTTAACTTTTTAAGGACCGCAACATGTAAGAATCTATATAGAGAAGGACGTAAAGCGCACCAATAGCTTGTTTTCCCCTTTTGTGGGTTTTCTTGGGGCTGGGGGGTTTGTATTGCAATCTGTTGACCATTTTTAGAACTTTGTCCCTTCTCAGTTAAAGTTTGGAAATGGGCCTCCAGTAAATCACATAGCTACCTTTAAATAGCTCTTGTAATTAGGTGTGGGCATTAGACAAGAGGCTTTTGCAAGATCAATATTATTTTGGTTGTTTTGCAAGTATAACTTACTGCAGGAGTAAAGTTCATAAGAATTCCAGCTGAAAGTTCATATTTATGTCTCCTGTTTATTCTGGGATAAAGTACAGTTTTGTTTTGCCCTCTTGTTTTTGATGGGATGAGTTCTTCCTATTACTGTTTTATTTTTTCTTCCCTAAGCTACATGCTTATTCCCTCAAAAATCTAATTCTTTTTCTTCCGATTTTAAGGTCAAAGTACTTTGTCACTTACATCATGACCAGCTAGGGGCAGCTTTCCACGTCTCTCAAAGGGTTAGGCAGGCGGTGAGTGTCTTGTACTCTGTCTACCTCTCTCCCTCTTATGTTTTTGTGTCTCCATCAGACTGTTTATGTGGATCAAATTGAACCTATAGCTTGACATGATGGTCCCTTTTGATCATTGCTATAGGCCGTGATTGCAAGGCAGTTTCACTTCAACTACACTACACCAGATCACTCACGACAAGAAATGTTAAGAAGTATGACTGAGTTGGACGAGGGTCCAACAGAGCACTGGCCATTTAAAAGGTATAACTCATGGTTTTCATCCTATCGTGCCTGATTTTTTTCTTGGTTAAACCATGAATATATTTATGCATACTGAATAAGACTGCTTCCACCAGGGGGGACGGGAAGGGAGTTTTCATGCCGAGTCCTCATACTCCCAAAGCACCAAGGCAGGGTCCACGGCCACCTTCTCGTACTAAGTTGGCTGAGATGCGGCAGATCGCTGCTGTACTTTTCCAGGAATCAACATCCCCTTCCAGATGTATGGTACCATCAGTTTTAACGAAGCCTCCATGCAAGTCCTTGGCATCAAATCGGGCCTTGTTCTATGAGGAGGAATTGTGTCAGGCTGTGGCTCAAAATAAACTTCGTTGATTCTTTCCTGTGGCTTTTGGTCACTTGGTATTATCATATGTATATAGTTCGTTTTGCCTCCCTCTAGGTGTTCTTAAAGAGGATGCTGGATGCAATTTTGTAGTTTCGTTGGATGCATTCGGTGTTACTGTGGTATGAACTCCACCGCTGCTTGATATTAAGCAGATAATATCTGGATGTGGTGGTTTGAACTAGTTTTTGTATATTTCTTGTGTGGTTGACAAGAACGGCCAGTTCTTGAAGTATATACTTACACATACTGCAGGATTTACTTTTTTCCTTTTAGCAGTATCTGTTGAAGTTGTCTTTGCATTCACTAGCACTACATAGATGTGCACATGGCTTTTCAAATTTTGTTCCCGGTTATGCGTGCGTGGTGTTACCTTTATGGAATTGTATACATAACTGTATACGTATACGGATTTTTTTCCTCTCTAGAATTTCCTGAACTTGTCCAGTAATTTTCAATCTGCTGGGGTCAGAAGGCTCCGTAATGACTAATATGTCCTTATTATTCTCAACATAAATTTTTCATACGAATTCTCGCGTTGTCATTATTTACACGGTTGCTATAATAATTAAACTGGCGATATGTCTCTTGTTATGAACTTGACGGGATAAAATATTGTGGGATGTAGAGAAGTGTTAATTGGCAATCAATCCTTCCTGTCTCAAACAGAAGAACTCTGCTTCTGTCATCTAGAATTTTATTATGTGCCAACGCACTTGAGAAATTTGAATACAAAAATTTCACAAAGGAAAAAAGAAAAAATATTTCAAAGACGATGTAAAGAAACCTGAAGCCAATCATCTTAAACAGAAAGCATTATTGAGCAAACCGTAAGAGAAGAGATTATTACATCATTAAGGGCCTATGACTTTTGATCCAAGTAAATAAGACTATATGAGTATAAAGAGTATTTAGAACCCGTTGTCAGGCAATGTGGGACATGCTTCAACACAAAATCATCCTCTTCTTCTGCAGAGAAAGGACGCTCGCAGCAAGGACAAAAATGATGAGCACGAGCAACTCTTTCAAAAGGATCAAACATTTGCCTCATACCATCGGCAATATTGTATTTACTGCAGACATCATGCGATGATTGTTAGCATTATCCTCACCACGAGCTTATTTATAATCAAATCCCAAATGGATAACCTTTTCTGGACGTCTCTTTTCTCCTTCGCTGGCTCCAGTACTCTCAGATAAGAATCAATACCAGAAGATTGCTGATCCAACGAAAGCAGCTTGGACTCGATAAATCTCTTCCGTGCTGCCATGAATTGAACAGGAAAATCCACATGTAAAGCAACTTGGCCCAGAATAAAGAAAAAGGAAAATCACCAGCAATTACATCCAAACACCATCTATTCACCAAAAAGAGAACTTCAGTTCTTTCTTCTCCATCCTTCAAGATAGAATCGCTAATTTTCTTTTCTTCATCTTACCAACTATTATAACACATTGATCAATCTGGATTTCGAGCTCAAGTCATAGCAGGAACATCAACCTTAGGGATGACAAGAACAACAGCAACAAAAGCAAAAAATCAACCCTTTACCCCAGCTCCACTACATGGATTCTCTTACGCCATCTCAATAGCAAAAAACGCCCGACACCTTCTAGTGCACTTCTAAACCATGAGCTACCCCCATATTGAAATGTATGATGATAGAGCTTGAACACAGGGCATCAGGAATAAACACTACAACAAACGAAAGTGCCGTTTTTATGAAAAAAAAAAAACTCTGCCAATAATTGCATTAAACATCGCTTCCACATTGTGCCAATAAATCTTGGTGTTAATATCTGATTCCCTAAATAACAAGTTTACAGCAGAAGAATGATTTCACATGGATGTGCAATGAAGAAATAGTAAACATCTAGCAGGCTTAGGGAATTGCATCCTTCAATAGACAGTATAAAATTTACCAGAGAGTTGATTTATCACATAGTGAAAATCTTGAGGAAGAGGAACACACAATCTTATAGTGAAACAGGTTTGGTGCTTAAAATATTCCAACAAAATTGCCTGGTTGGTTGTTGCTTGTTCCAAAACATCAATTGTCATTAATTGCAACTTATAGTAAATTCAAACAGTCAGTACTGTTCTGTAGCCATAACTGTTTGTTAGGTTGAGGGCAACCATTTGTTCAGCAGTAAAAGGTTACTCCACTGTAGCCTTTGTTTAGCAATACATACATAGACCCCTCCTCAGACCCCACAATGCAGGAAACCTTGTGCACTGTGACACCCTTTAATAGTTAGTCAGGGTACACTCCAAGGCAACCAAGATATTTCACAAAAAGATTCAAGATTTCACCATTGAGCACAATCATGCATATAGGAAATCATATTTTAAAAAAAATTGACATGTAAGCATACTCTCAAAAGTGGCTTGACCGAACAGTTGCTCCCTTGTGTGAAAATTTTATAAAAAGCAAAAAGATTGTAATCACAACCAATCGGTGCAGCGATGATAGAATCATGCCAACAATTTCATGGTTCTCATCACTGGCACACAAATACATTACATAGAATGACCTCAAAGCTTGAGACATTTCCTTCTTCAAATCCTTGTCAGGCGGAAGCCTCCCTTTCAATACTCCTCTAATTTTATCCTTGCAATCATCAATTCTGAAACAAAAGGATGCCCAAAGTAAAGCTCCAACTCAAAACTAATCACACTAAACTGCAATAGCCTTTATGAACTCAAGCGACCAACTTATTGATTTATTTGCTAATATCCTCGTAGTCATCATTTGAATTACATTCTTCTAATATGCTCTGAATATATGACATGATGCTCCAGCTTGAGAGGAATTGGGGAGTATTTGTCTAAATTTATACTGAGTGTATGGTGGAAAACGTAAAACATCTGAACCTGGTCATTATAATGGGCTACACTGAAAAACCCCAACCGTTGAGTATTAAATCTCGCGCGTCTTCTACTTTCATCATCTTCTCTTTTCAGATGTTTCTCATATTGTATGATGCTTTAACAAAGAATGCGCTTTTGATAAAAAAATAAATAAAAGTGGATAAAGAATGCGCTTTTTGTGTGTGTTTTTCTTGCAAAACTAGATACCGACGAGGAGTTGTTGGAATGGAAAACCAAGTTTGATCAACGAATTGCACTCTTGAAATCTACAATCGGGAAGTTAGAGAGGGAAATGAATGACACAGACACAAAAAGTTCTTTCCTTAAGAAGTCGATCAATGAATGCATATGGGAAATAAGCAGGCTGCAAGCTGAAGCCGAGGTAAACTCAAATAAGTGATGGGGCTTGCTGTTTTTTACAGTTGGGGATGTTGTACTGTTTCATATTAACTTCTTTACCTTTTGTTTTAGGCTCATAATTCTTTGAAGAGCGAAAGAGACTCTACCATTCAATTTTTTTTTTTCACGGCATAATTTGGGGTCTCTTCCAAATACTCCACTTGGCGATGGTGTTGCCTTGAACCTTACAAATAGAGTGAAATCAAGGCTATTGGATCTTCAGCAGGATTTACACGATAAAAAGGTGGCCTTCTAATTCCATGGTCTATTGGCTCTTTCTCGCTACAATGTATTTATGTCATTTTGCTTAATTCGTCAGTTTGAATCTATACACAATGAACTGCTAAAATGCTACTATGAAAATATCCAATAGTAGCTACCTAGTTTATTGAGAAGCAATGTCTTAAAATAAGAAAACCCTTATGCTATCTGAACGTAGTGTTCCATCTTCCTATTTGAAGGGGGAAAAAAACTCTGATTGGGAAAATTGTCTTGCAGAAATCAAATGAGATAGAACTTAAGGCTGTGTGGGATCTGTACATGGACGCAAATGATCAGTGGAAAAATGTTGATGCTCAGAAACAGGCGAAGGAAGAGATCAAGGTTTAGAAGACATGCTTTGTTGTGGTTTTTCAACATTCAGATCACTCTCTTATTTTTTCAGGTCATTTGAACTTCTATCCTATGCAGAGTTGCCTTTTGAAGCGCATCAAAGAAAAGGAAGATGAGCGCGACTCATTTGAGCCACAAATATCTGATGTTGATCTATCTCATATAGATGAGAGGGAGCAGATCATGGTAGAATCACCATAATTAGCTCTTGTGGGTCCATGCATGTCAGAAGCACAATACACAGTTCTAATCTCTCTCTCTCTCTCTCTCTGTCCCTCTCCCTCCCTCCCTCTCATATGTGCAGAGAATTGAGGTTGAGAGGAAGACAAACCTGCTTGCTGGAAGAAAATTTGAATCCAACATACGGCAGAAGCAGAGTGAGGTTTACAATATTGAGCAAAAAATTAAGGCACTTAATAGAGAGAGAGAGAGAGATATTATGGCAGGTGATTCAGAGGACAGAGTAAAACTTGCATTGAAGAAAGCTGAGTTAGAGAATCACAGGAAGAAACTCAGAAAGATGTAAATAGGATGTTCCTCCACAGTTCAACTTCTTTCTTTCTTTTTCGTTATCCCATTTATATGCTCTTTGCAGTTTAGTGTGATTAGTTTTGAGTTGGAGCTTTACTTTGGGCATCCTTTTGTTTCAGAATTGATGATTGCAAGGATAAAATTAGAGGAGTATTGAAAGGGAGGCTTCCACCTGACAAGGATTTGAAGAAGGAAATGTCTCAAGCTTTGAGGTCATTCTATGTAATGTAGTTGTGTGCCAGTGATGAGAACCATGAAATTGTTGGCATGATTCTATCATCGCTGCACCGATTGGTTGTGATTACAATCTTTTTGCTTTTTATAAAATTTTCACACAAGGGAGCAACTGTTCGGTCAAGCCACTTTTGAGAGTATGCTTACATGTCAATTTTTTTTTAAAAAAAATATGATTTCCTATATGCATGATTGTGCTCAATGGTGAAATCTTGAATCTTTTTGTGAAATATCTTGGTTGCCTTGGAGTGTACCCTGACTAACTATTAAAGGGTGTCACAGTGCACAAGGTTTCCTGCATTGTGGGGTCTGAGGAGGGGTCTATGTATGTACTGCTAAACAAAGGCTACAGTGGAGTAACCTTTTACTGCTGAACAAATGGTTGCCCTCAACCTAACAAACAGTTATGGCTACAGAACAGTACTGACTGTTTGAATTTACTATAAGTTGCAATTAATGACAATTGATGTTTTGGAATCAAGCAACAACCAACCAGGCAGTTTTGTTGGAATATTTTAAGCACCAAACCTGTTTCACTATATGATTGTGTGTTCCTCTTCCTCAAGATTTTCACTATGTGATAAATCAACTCTCTGGTAAATTTTATACTGTCTATTGAAGGATGCAATTCCCTAAGCCTGCTAGATGTTTACTATTTCTTCATTGCACATCCATGTGAAATCATTCTTCTGCTGTAAACTTGTTATTTAGGGAATCAGATATTAACACCAAGATTTATTGGCACAATGTGGAAGCGATGTTTAATGCAATTATTGGCAGAGTTTTTTTTTCTTCATAAAAACGGCACTTTCGTTTGTTGTAATGTTTATTCCTGATGCCCTGTGTTCAAGCTCTATCATCATACATTTCAATATGGGGGTAGCTCATGGTTTAGAAGTGTACTAGAAGGTGTCAGGCGTTTTTTGCTATTGAGATGGCGTAAGAGGATCCATGTAGTGGAGCTGGGGTAAAGGGTTGATTTTTTGCTTTTGTTGCTGTTGTTCTTGTCATCCCTAAGGTTGATGTTCCTGCTATGACTTGAGCTCGAAATCTAGATTGATCAATGTGTTATAATAGTTGGTAAGATGAAGAAAAGAAAATTAGCGATTCTATCTTGAAGGATGGAGAAGAAAGAACTGAAGTTCTCTTTTTGGTGAATAGATGGTGTTTGGATGTAATTGCTGGTGATTTTCCTTTTTCTTTATTCTGGGCCAAGTTGCTTTACATGTGGATTTTCCTGTTCAATTCATGGCAGCACAGAAGAGATTTATCGAGTCTAAGCTGCTTTCGTTGGATCAGCAATCTTCTGGTATTGATTCTTATCTGAGAGTACTGGAGCCAGCGAAGGAGAAAAGAGACGTCCAGAAAAGGTTATCCATTTGGGATTTGATTATAAATAAGATCGTGGTGAGGATAATGCTAACAATCATCGCATGATGTCTGCAGTAAATACAATATTGCCGATGGTATGAGGCAAATGTTTGATCCTTTTGAAAGAGTTGCTCGTGCTCATCATTTTTGTCCTTGCTGCGAGCGTCCTTTCTCTGCAGAAGAAGATGATGATTTTGTGTTGAAGCATGTCCCACATTGCTTGAGAACGGGTTCTAAATACTCTTTATACTCATGTAGTCTCATTTACTTGGATCAAAAGTCCCAGGCCCTTAACGATGTAATAATCTCTTCTCTTACACTTTGCTCAATAATGCTTTCTGTTTAAGATGATTGGCTTCAGGTTTCTTTACATCTTTTTGTATTCAAATTTCTCAAGTGCGTTGGCACATAAGAATAATGCACTTGTTGAATTTTTTATATGAGATAGGATGTCGTTTCTCAGTACATTAGGTCTAGTAAGTCATGTGTTGCTTACACATTGTGGATGCCTCCTGCCCTATGCATGCAAGATGAAGTCCTTAGGTATTTCCTCTTTCCTGCCTTCTGACCTCCGAGGACTACAGATTTGTACTACTATTCCAGAGAATAATTGATTAATTGGTAGGAAAGGAACTGCTTTATAGAGTTCTTATTTAGTTATTGCTGTTCTCGTAATCATCTAACACAACTTAAGGTAGAGCTATATGTGTTTGGTCTGCATCTCGGAAGGGTTCTTATGAAGTGAGAAATAGTCTTTGTTGCTCTTGTCGTAGTGATACGGGATTTAAGTTCCCGGACTAGGGATAGGGTCACTTAAGTGCAGACTGTTTGGTGCATTAGTAAAGCGAAGTTGCAGTTAACTTTTATCCGTTTGTCTGTTTTCTTTGGTTATCAATTTTTCATGGCTTCTTGATGCTAAAGTCAGTCTTTTTAATATCAGTGTCCTTGATTATCAATGGTGTCTTATGTTTTGCAGGACAGTAGTGGCTTTCACTTTCAGGCTCTTGCCTCAGAGGAATGCTGTATTAGATTGTTCCCCCATAGCATATGCAAATCATGTCATTCCTCAGAGCTATGTACCAGTATCAGTCGGCCAGTTTCTAGATGACCTTTCTGCTGAGGAGGATGCATCGTGCCCCAACCCCGAGAATGTTTGTACAAGATATCTCTACTGAGGGTTGTTGTTTTTTGATTATTTTCCTCGAAGGCAGTGTCCTCAAGAGACAAACTGAAATTGGCTGAACAATTGTTTTGGAACTTTTTTATCAGTACAATTACCAATTCGAGTTGGTAATTGTTGAGATGGATCAGGGAAGCTGATGAAGCTATGAGCTTAATCGAGTACTCACCTTAGACATCTTATTTTTCCATCTATTAGCAGTAACTATTTTTATTATTCCTTGGTGAGTGCTTTTTGCTTGATGATGGAGTCTTGGTTGGATAAACAGAAATTGCTTGCCAAGCTTGTATTGTTGACTATAGGGTAAAAGCATCTTAGTTGAGTAAGCATGAGTTCCTGCAATGCTGATTTAGCAATTTGAAGGAGCAAGTGAGTTATTTGTGACAATGGGAAAGATATGCAGAAAAGCAAGTACTTTGTAGCACAGAAAACTCTAAGTGAATAAAGAGACGGCAAAAAAAAAAGTGCGGAAATACTCCACAATTGACGTAAATGTTTAACTTTTTTAAACATTTCCTAATATCTCTAAATCAAACATCAAAGAACAGACAAAGTAGAATGGAGTAGTAAACTTATACTTCAAAGGTAGACAAGTAAAAATGCAAACTTAATCTATTTAAAAACGAATGTATTATACATACTGTAACATTGAGGCATACTTATGGACGTGATTGTTCCTATCATGAACAGAAAATTCAAGAGACGAACAGAGTTGACTGTACAAGATGGAGCAAACTAAAAACTTTACCCAACTCCTATTTCATTTTGCATGCTGCTTTAACTTCAATACAAGACCTTTTTCCAGCAAATCTACAACAGCTGTACCTCAACATAACAAGACAGGATCTTGACCTTTCCAAAAGGAAAAAACGACCCGGTTGGGCTATTTCCAGTTACGGCACTACACGAATTACATAAATATACCATAGCCCACAAGCATTGAGAGAATATGCGACTAGAGTAGCAGGCTTTTTGAAATACCATTACAGTTATTGAGCTAGGTAGGACACCACCTCTTGATCCCAGTGCTAAACTTGAGATTACCTGCTTCAGACTATAGGTAGCACTTTGTTCTACATCAATCAATTCATTTGATTCTTTTCCAAATGCACCCACAATCTCGTGTTGGACCTTATGAACCATGGCAAGCCCAAACCAAACAACAGGAACTTGAATTGTTGAAGAATCTCCATCCCTCACAATTGAAGCCATTTCATTTCCAGCCCAAGAAAGCTGTTCGCTACGATCCTGAGACCTCTCTACATCCTTGATCTGGTGAAGTGTAACTGCATATCGGGTGGCCATGCAACCAGCATCCAATTTTACTGACTAGAATAGGAACAACCAGAAGTCATTCTCATAAAAAGGAAATAAATGCTGAAAGATACATAGTACACAAGTCATGCACAGACATTGAAAGCACGAATTCCATCAAAATATACAAAGATTCATCAAACAAACCAATGGACAACCTCAAACAGAGGCCATAAGCACCTTCTCCAAGCACTTGCTGGAATTTCGATGGTCACCAATCGTATAATATGCATCTGCCAGATTGATCCAGCTATGTGATGCTTTAGGATCTGATTTCAAAGCTGTCAGCAAACACTCCTTTGCCAGATTGACAGCAGTAAGTTGATCTACTAATGCACCTTCACCAGCATTGGCCCCAGCACCTGCAATTTAGATAACATTAATCAACTGTACATGCCAGAGGATAGCAGAAGTTAACTCATATGCACCGGAAACTGTAGACCTTGCTTCAATTCTTAACCATCTTATAGACATGTATCTCCAAAATCCAGACAAGTGTTTAAAAAATACCTGGGACAACAGCACCGTATCTGCAGAGAAGAAGGGCTGCATAGTTCATTAAAGAAGCAGGATGATTTTGATCTTTCAGGATTAATTCTTGAAAGCATTTTGCTGATTGATCCAACTTTCCACTGGAATAATATTACTTGTTAGTCCATGATCCTTGTCCAGGTAAATTGTGAAAACAAATGGACATAAAGAAAATTCGACTCGGCAAAATAGAAACTAAGAACCTAAATCATGCTAATCTGCAAAAGCAAAAGTTGTAGTTTGAGTCATATCTCTCTCTCCCCCATCACACACACGACCTCCCAACGTCCTTGTTATAAGCAAAATATCTGCTTCCTTTTCTAGCCATATAGAAGAAATAATCTACATCATGTCCATCAGGAGTATCAATCATGGGAACAAACATCTTAATTTCGATGTAGTAATGAACTCATACGATGTTCATCAGCAAGTTGAGCTACTGACCCCTTTGAACAGAAGAATCAGCCAGGACCTTTCCTTGAACTACAAATCCCCTGCAACAGAAAAGAGGTAACCTGATTAACATCACCAAATTACCATGTTTCATAAAAGAAAAGCTTTGTATCAAGCTGGCTGTACATGAAAGCTTATACTTTGTACCACCAGCCAATAACAAAATCAACCATAGCCCCCAACATTAGAATTCTCATCACCAGTAAACAATCTCCACTGCTTCCCTCGCCAGTGTAATTCCTTAAACACATGTAGCAAATATATGATCGCATCCATAACTGTGCCAAAAAAAAAAAATAATAATAAAGTATTCCCCTTGCTCCGCAAAAATGGAATATCTTCAAAGTAATTCTCTAGTAGTTCAAAGAGCGGTAATAGTGAGAATGATGCAGTTCGAGACATTCAGTTCCATATTCCAAGACATAAGATTCTGATATTACTTCACCTACATGAATAATGAACAAGTATTGCGGGCATTCTCGCAATTAACATCCTTTCTATCCCTATCAAACACACAACGCATCCATGTAGCATGTGAAGTACAAAACATAGACACCCGAGACATGACACAAACAAAAATCATCAACACGACTTACACTAACATGACCCTATACGTGATCATCTTCACTGTCTTCAGCTTTCTAAAACAACATCTTACCATTCCATCAAAATATATTGAATGAAGGAAGGCTTTCCAAATTGAAATTCAAACCCCCTTGTTCGGATCCGGACTCCAAAAAGCTTCTCTAGTCCGCCAAAAAATGCACCAAAAAACAACTTCAGACTTGCCCGCTTCTACTTGCCATCCTGGAATTAATAAATATTGCGTACACATGTAAACAAATATGGTTAGAATTGAAAAAAGGAAATTTAAAAATCCCCAAAGAAGTAGACTGAACAGTCAGTCATCGACATTGCCAAGTAAGGTCGCTCTCTCTCTCTCTCTCTCTCTCTATATATATATATATATATATATATATATATATATATATATATGGACCCCAACGATGAAGAAGATCTTTTCCAATTCACGTAAGTGTATCGAAATATCTTTTACAGTATCCTGACTGTCAAATAGAAGAAATAAAAAGAGTTAATTTTGTATAAAATTCGCATGCATGATAAAATGAACATAATTTAGTACAAATAGAATAGTGCATTACCCGTCACCAAGCGGTGTTAACATGGAAGGCATATTCAAGTCTCGTGGTGCCTCAAAACTACTGAGTAGATTATTGTATAAACCCAAAGGGTTATTGTAACTTCCAACAACTTGAGGTGCATGAGATGCTTACGAAGAAGCTTGAGGTACGTTTCCTTGCTTCTTTCTTTTTGTTTTACTCTTCTCTAAACAACTCTTATGTCGCTTCCTCCTTTGCGTGCATCTTTCTTCTTGAGGCCCGTACATTTTGCAACGAGACTCGTATCTTCACTTAAACCTGTCGAATTTAAGTGAGACTCACCTCCAACTGCCATTCGTCGAGCGATTTGTTGATGGTCAAGATCATCTTTTTGATAAATTCATATCTCTGAATAGTTTGTGAGCCCTTAACAGCTATCTTCACAAACTCAGGACACATCTCTCTATATCTATCAGTAGCATCCATGTCACCATTCTCCTGAAGGAAAAATTAGAATTTATTACAAGTTACTAATAAATTAGAACAAAAAATTGAATAAAAAATAGTATAACAACAATTTATACCTGAGTATTTAAACCATGCTTTTCTAATATTCCATCTCTTGCTTCATGTGTCCATCTCTTCAAAATGTAAGCACTAGGAATTAACTTAATGATCACCACATCAAGCACCTTCAACGCATGGCAACATAAGATCCCAACGGTCTCAAAATGATTACAAGAACAATTCACCACTTCATTGTTTGGGCCACCTGTGACCTTGTACTCTGGATCATTTCTACCAAATGAACTAACAACATATTCCCGCAAGAGACCTACCCCATTATGTTCCTTAATAACCAGGCCTAAAGTTTTCATCCATTCCTTCTGAAATTTTTCAAACATCGAAAGTGTATATACCTTGCTGCAACATAGGTGATGCATGGCATAAGATCGTTGGCAATTTCTCTCTAGCGATAAACTCACCCTGTAACTCTTTGTACCTCTTATCGTTTACCACCTTATCAAATCTCTTGAAAAATTCATCTAGATTTGTATTACATGCAAGATAATCCTTCAAATCTCCATTCAAACTCTCACTCAACTGTATACTATGTAACCCTAAGGTCACTGTAGATTTTAGACATGTACACAATCCATGTCTTGTCTCTGGAATCACCTCTTCTAATGCCTTCGCCATTGCTGCATCTTGATCAGTAAAAATTGTTGCGGGCCTCTTATATTTGTGTGCCTCCAAGAATGTCTCAAAAAGCCATCCAAAGGAATCAGCAGTTTCATCATATAAAAGTGCAGCCCCAAAAATCAAAAGCTCTCTATGGTGATTAAATCCAATAAATACCCCAAGTGGCCTGTACTCTTTGTTGGTGGAAAATGTAGTGTCAAAAGTGACAACATCACTAAAAAGCGCATAATCAATAACCATCCTAAAATCTGCCCAGAATATGTTCGTTATTTGCTCATTACTATCAAGCTGAACAGCATAAAAGAAAGATGTATCTAAAATCTGTCGTTTTTCAAAATACTTTAATAAACATCCGGCGTCCCCAAACTCCATGTCTCTCTGTCGTTTAGTGCGAAGATAGTCTTTCACATCAACCCTTCTGTAACCAACATTTTCTCTTCCCCCAGACTGTACACTAGACAAGTCATGCTGCTGTCTCTGTGTGAGGCCTGCATTGTCAGCTAACACAATTTGCTGAGCTTGGACATCGCTTATTTGCCTATGTGACCGTATCAAGTGAATACACTCTGCAAAGTGCAATGGATGAGGATGATTTGGCTCAAAATCATACACAAAATATTTACCGCTTTCTCGAACTAATTTGATTCCAATTCGGGCATGACAGTTCATCCTCGTTTCGGGCCTAGGGTTTTTTACTGATTCCATCCCTTTATCTTTTCTTCGATGTCCCTCTTTTGCACAACAAAAACGTGCAGAAGTTATGGAACCATCCTTCCCTTTGTTACTAATTCTCTTACGTACACAAAAATCAATTTTCAAAGCGTACTTCTTCCAAAACTCCCATGCCTCATCTACATCATTAAATTACATACCCATTTGTGGAGTCCAATGATTACTGCTGATAAAATCACACAAAAAATAGTGAACAAAGTGGCGTCATCAGACGATAAACTTGAACAGAAAAACAATAAAATAATAGCAAAATTAACATACTTTCATGAAGACATTAATTACCTTGTGCCATCATCATCCATTTGAGAGGGAGTCACTATTTGAGGGATAATTTGACTGCTGGTACTAGGCATGACATATACTGCTCCATCCCTATCCATTTGAGATGGAGTCTCTCAATGCCTCTTCTGAAGGTCTAAGTGTCTGAAGGTAGTTGATTATCACCTTGAGTTCTGTAAAGATGAGGAGAGTATCATATATATACCTGAGTAAGTTGGAATTAACTCTTTCAACCTTGTGTCATACATCAAGTTTCGATAATTAAATATCAAAGTAAACAGAATACTAACCAGGAGATGTCCCAAAAGGTATGAAGGACTCAGTTTGGAACGAAGAATGCCACTTCTGAACCTTACATTTTGCAGCCTTATGTTCTGTCTGAAAACATGAAAATGATTTAAGAAATTCCCAATTAGTTTCAGATATGAATATAAAAGAATAGTGCACAGATCATAAAAGTGCATACAATGTGAAAAACTTAAACAAACTTTTTTCAGTTCTGTAGAACATTGATCATTGATTAGGCCTCATTATATCAAAATAAAGTCAAATGGAGGTGAATTCTAACATAGTACTTGAATGAAGTTGCCTCAACATGATTACAACCCTAGACTGCACAATTCCTAGAATCGTTATTGAAGGTCTAGCACTGAATGTTTAACGGTGTAAGGCCACCTTTATTCCTTGACAGTCATAAAAAATGCTTTCTAGTATGCAATGTTTTACAGAATCGACATGACATTGATGCGTCTTTTCTATAATCAGGTATTGTTTTGGTCTTAAAAGTGACTATTGTCTAAAAAAATATCACTCCTCCATTTCATTTGGGTCAAAAGGTTCAACTCAAACATGAATATATGTCGACTGCTCTACTTCCAGGCTTGTTGCCTTCTATCATCTTTAAAGCATGCTGTGGTGAATTTAACATGAGTTTTCCTGGCAATTAGAATGGGAGAAATCAGACTTGAGAGACACAATACCGCTAGCAAAAGTTATAGTTTCAGCTTAAAAGGCACAAACAGCAAGCAAATGATGAAGAACATCAAAAGATTTTTTCATTGGCATAAACATTTGTGTTTTGATCAAACTTGTAACATATAGAAAGTAGGAGTATCCATTGTTTCTAGACAAACTATGATCTACAATCCAACAGAACAAATATCATTTTAAACCAGTTGAAAATCCATTGGACAGCAACTTACCCAAAAAAAAAAAATCCATTGGACAGCAGAGGAGTGATTATCACTGCCCCTTCATATGAGAAGGAGGTAAGTTTTTTCCTATTTTTCCCTCTCGGGGGAGGGTGTGGTGGTGGGAAGAAGGTAAGTTTGTTGTTGATAATTTGAGTAAGCTTAAATTTATGAATGGCTCTCAAGAAGACCGGCTCTTAATTTCCTCTTTATCTCATTATAATCTGACTGAACTTGTCGAGGCTCTCTAGAGGCAAACAAAGAGGACAATATATAAGCAGAACTCTTTGAAATGCCATCAAATATGTCAACATGATAGCCTAAACTCAATGAATGAGTTCATCAAATTGATGCTCACAACAACAAGCATTTATGTCCTTAGAACATTGAGATACAGATGCTTATGCTTTCTGAAGACCTAACCTCATAGTCTCTTGTAGCCAAATAAATGACATACCAAATAATGCAAAGTAGCATTCAGTTGCTTGGGTCTATTTATCAGTGTTCTCACAAAAGACCTCTCCTCCACCAAAACCTACAACAACACAAAAAATATCAACCCGAATCACCATTTTTAAGGAGAATCCCCTCCCAACCCACCTACTCACTGGCACACGTACACAAATAGCAAACACCGTCGATCACGGCGATGATGATGCATTCGCCGCTTCCACACTCATTCAATTGATCGGAGCATGCACAATAATCACAGTAGAGAGCGATCATGAAAGCTTCGAGAGGGAGGGAGATAGAGAGTGACTAACCCGACGGTAGAGGTGGCAAAATGGGTCTAGAACCCACATTTGACCCATATTTGATGGTGGTGGGTCAAAAATGGGTTAGCTTAAGTACTTAAATGGGTCATAAATGGGTTGCTTAAAAACTTTATGGGTCATAAATGGGTTTCAAATGGGCCATAAATGGGTTAGCTAAGAAAACTATCTTAAGGCAATCATAAATAAGTTTTGTGAATATTTTTTTAAAAATCTAATTTTTTAATATTTTAATAATTTGTTTTTTATATAATTTTTTTTCTTTTCTATTTTCTTTTTTCTCCTGCCTTGGCCGTCGCTCTACTTTGGCCGCCAATGGTCACCGCTGCCCACCTCCAGTCACCATCACCAACCACCACCCTCCGCCGCCGCCGGCCGTCGACCGCCGCCACAGTGCGTGTACGAGTCAATTAGTATTGAAGTCTTTTAACTTAACTCAGCAAGATAAACCAGAATCGAGTACGAGTCAGCGTCGAAACCTGCCGGAGCACCTCCCTTCCCGAGCTCCGATTACGCCCCCTACGCCTTCAGAAGCGGCAGCCCGTGCGGGGAGAGCTACAGCTTCGGCGACAGAGGTGGCGAGCAGCAGTTTGAGGGGACAACGATGGCAGGAAGCAGGCAACGGTCAACAGTGGCGAGCAGATGTCGCAGGTGGCCGATTATAATAAAAAATTATTTTATAAAGAAAAAATTTAAATTTTTTCAGAAAAATTCAATTGCATATTTTAGCAATATAATTTTTCTTAATAAATTATAAGAAATAAATATTTCATAATTTAGCTAAATATATAAGTATTTAAGTAATACGGGTCGGGTCGGGTATGGGTCGGGTATGGGTTGGGTCGGGTATGGGTCACTAAATTTGCATTGGATGAATATGGGTCAAAACGGGTTAAATGGGTCAATATGGGTCGGACCATATTCGACCCGACCCATACCCGACCCGACCCACCCATTTGACGCCTCTACCCGACGGTCCCGAGCTGCACGGGGGAAGAAGGCAGACAGAGAGCAATCGTCCAGGCACCAGGCACCAGACACCAGGGCAGCTTCTACAACGCTGTTCCGCACACCCAGCACCACCGTCGCCACCGCCGCCTCTGCCTTACCCCCCGCACCACCATCGCGAGCGAGAGGGCAAGCTGAGATGAAGTGATTTCTCCCACCGGCGCGTCGAGGGGAGGCGCCGGACGATGCGAGAGAGCCCGACAGTCGCGACGCTACAAGCGGGGAAGACAGAGGAATGTCGCGACCGAGAGCGCCAAGGTGAGAGCAGAGGAAGGGGAATTGAGGATAGGCGGGTCGGAAATGAGGAGAGAACAGAGGAAATTCGGGAAATTTGAAGAAGCCACACATTTTAGGAGGCCGATGAAGGACCCGTCGCAGCTCCGGCGAAGAATCGAGTAGAGGCCCACAGTCAGCGATTTCAGGCAACCACAGAATGCGAGAGAGCAGAAGAGAGTTGTGCGTCAGATGAGGAGGAATCGAGGAGGGAGGGAGAGAGGGAACGCGCGTTTGGAGAGAGGGGAGAGAGAGAACGCGCGTTTCTGTTTGAAAATGAGAGAGGATAATTTTGTTTTTTAAACGAAGTGCCGCTCAAATTTGGGGCACTTAATCTTAGAGCCGACGTGGCTTCAATCCAGCCGTCGGATATGAACGGACGGCTAGATTGAAAAGTAAGGCATCCCTGCCTTAGTTCAGCTAAGGCAGAGGATCCCATTGCCGCTTACGAACCTCTCTCCGAATTACCCAAACTGCCCCCGAAAGCTATCTTCCAAGTTCACCCTCCTCCCCAAAGGACGAGGACGAGGACGAGGAGGAGGAGGAGCCGTCCACCGGCATTTATTAATGGCACATGACGAGGCTGAATCCATCATTTAATGCCCTCCCCCCATGAGAATTCCTTGATTATTTTTTTTATCTTTTCCCGCCTCGGCTCATTTAGATTTTCAGGCTCCCACGAACCCCTTTTTGCAATTTTCCCTTTTCAAATTAGCTCACATTTAACTATTCAAAAATGTAATTTCTCCAAATTTTCACATTTTAAAATATCTCAATAACTCTGTCAAAAAATATATATATTTCATAACATATAAATTTTTAATTTTTTTCGAGATATTTCGTATCGAATAAAAAATTGAATATATAGTGACAATTGAATATTAAGTGAATATAAATCGAATATATAGTGACAATTGGATATTATGTGAATATACAAGAAAGTCCAACAAGATAACCGAATCAGGCAACATCGTTTGTTTTTTTTTTTTTTTTGATCGAATGGCAACATCGTTTGTTTGAAAGCACCTGCTTGGCCCCACCGAGTAACTGCAGCGAACCTCGACCAATAGATAGCGCCACGTGGACGACCGTTGCATTCACGCGTTTCCGAAAAACGCATGAACGTCTTAGGAATTTCTTTTTCACTTTTGCGAGCAAATTCGCCTAATTCAAATACACCCTAGGTTTTTTCACGTCTCACGTCTCACCTCTCACCTCTCTCTCTCTCTGGAGATTCTCTCTCGATTGAACTCTTCCAGGCTTTCGCTATTCAGATTTTGTCTTGATCGAGCTCTTCCAGCGTTGTTTCCTGGGGTTCGTATCTCGAAGCTCTCCAAGATTAGGTAAGCTTTTTATGCGATCGGTTGATTAGATATGTCTATGGCTACTGGATACGCTTAATTGTGATTTCTGATTAGATATGGCTGCCGTCAATTTCTACTGTCCTTAAATAGTTTGTTTGTTTTTTGATACACGATAGACAAGTTTATTCGGCTCGCAACTCTCTATCGTATTGATTTTTGGTGATGTCACGACTCGCGATTTGCTGTAATTTCGGAAATATCAAGAAAAGAGGATTGGGGATAGCTGTTCCTCGATTTGTGTAAGCTTTGGAGAAGGCTTATTTCTTGTGCGTTTACTCGCGCTAATTTTCGTCCCTCTTCTGGCGATTTGGTCGCTTGAATTTATGTTACTTCAAATGTAAAGTCTTGTGCATAAGTGGAAGTAAAAACTTTCCTTTTGCTTCAGAAACTGGTAAAGATAGTGAATTGAAGGGGATATTGGATTTTTCTCAGGGGAGAAGCAGAAGAATTGAAGTGAGGAAATGAGACAGGTGGTGGACATGGGGAAAGTATCACCGAAAGACAGGGAAACAAAGGGTACGAGGAAAGAGAGGGAAACAAAGGGTAGGAGGCAAAAGAGGCGATTGCGGAGCTCAAGCAAGAAGTATCTTAAACCCGGGGCTCTAGCTCAGCTCCGGTACAGTAGAGGCTCGGTAGCCAAGTCCTGTACTGATATTGGGAAGAAAAGGGTTGCTGTTCTGGATGCTAAGAAAGCTGAGAATAACGTGCTCCTTGAAGATAAAGCAGTTGACGAGAGCCCCCTTCTGTTGTCCCCTGTAAATTTGGTTAAACAAAATAACGTAATGGGGACACCGAAGACGCCTCATGACAATGATTGTAAAACTGAATCCAGGCTTGAGGCTCTCCCCATAGATGTACTGGTATTGCTCACTATCTTCTTCTCATATCATGGAGATTCGCTTTCTTTATTTGTTGTTATGTCTGCATTTTCAACATATTCTCTAGTCAGATTTGAGCTGCGGGCTTAAGAAAAACTTTCTTTGCTTGTATCGCCTGTTTTCATGGATCCGGCATTTTGCAGACTTTGAAGATGGTGCATAGAAAGATGATAAATTTGCATTTTAACTTTTTAAGGGCCGCAACATGTAAGAATCTGTATAGAGAAGGACGTAAAGTGCACCAATAGCTTGTTTTCCCCTTTTGTGGGTTTTCTTGGGGCTGGGGGGTTTGTATTGCAATCTGTTGAACATTTTTAGAACTTTGTCCCTTCCCAGTTAAAGTTTGGAAATGAGCCTCCAGTAAATCACATAACTGCCTGTAAATAGCTCTTGTAATTAGGTGTGGGCATTAGACAAGAGGCTTTTGCAAGATCAATATTATTTTGGTTGTTTTGCAAGTATAACTTCTGCAGGAGTAAAGTTCATAAGAATTCCTGCTGAAAGTTCATATTTATGTCTCCTGTTTATTCTGGGATAAAGTACAGTTTTGTTTTGCCCTCTTGTTTTTGATGGGATGAGTTCTTCCTATTACTGTTTTATTTTTTCTTCCCTAAGCTACATGCTTATTCCCTCAAAAATCTAATTCTTTTTCTTCCGATTTGAAGGTCAAAGTACTTTGTCACTTACATCATGATCAGCTAGGGGCAGCTTTCCACGTCTCTCAAAGGGTTAGGCAGGCGGTGAGTGTCTGGTACTCTGTCTACCTCTCTCCCTCGTATGTTTTTGTGTCTTCATCATACTGTTTATGTGGATCAAATTGAACCTATAGCTTGACATGATGGTCCCTTTTGATCATTGCTATAGGCCGTGATTGCAAGGCAGTTTCACTTCAACTACACTACACCAGATCACTCACGACAAGAAATGTTAAGAAGTATGACTGAGTTGGACGAGGGTCCAACAGAGCACTGGCCATTTAAAAGGTATAACTCATGGTTTTCATCCTATCGTGCCTGATTTTATCTTGGTTAAACCATGAATATATTTATGCATACTGAATAAGACTGCTTCCACCAGGGGGGACGGGAAGGGAGTTTTCATGCCGAGTCCTCATACTCCCAAAGCACCAAGGCAGGGTCCACGGCCACCTTCTCGTACTAAGTTGGCTGAGATGCGGCAGATCGCTGCTGTACTTTTCCAGGAATCAACATCCCCTTCCAGATGTATGGTACCATCAGTTTTAACGAAGCCTCCAGGCAAGTCCTTGGCATCAAATCGGGCCTTGTTCTATGAGGAGGAATTATGTCAGGCTGTGGCTCAAAATAAACTTCGTTGATTCTTTCCTGTGGCTTTTGGTCACTTGGTATTATCATATGTATATAGTTCGTTTTGCCTCCCTCTAGGTGTTCTTAAAGAGGATGCTGGATGCAATTTTGTAGTTTCGTTGGATGCATCTGGTGTTACTGTGATATGAACTCCACCGCTGCTTGATATTAAGCAGATAATATCTGGATGTGGTGGTTTGAACTAGTTTTTGTATATTTCTTGTGTGGTTGACAAGAACGGCCAGTTCTTGAAGTATATACTTACACATACTGCAGGATTTACTTTTTTCCTTTTAGCAGTATCTGTTGAAGTTGTATTTGCATTCACTAGCACTACATAGATGTGCGCGTGGCTTTTTAAGTTCTGTTCCTGGTTATGCGTGCGTGGTGTTACCTTTATGGAATTGTATACATAACTGTATACGTATATGGATTTTTTTCCTCTCTAGAATTTCCTGAACTTGTCCAGTAATTTTCAATCTGCTGGGGTCAGAAGGCTTCGTAATGACTAATATGTCCTTATTATTCTCATCAGAACTTTTTCATACGAATTTTCGCGTTGTCATTATTTACACGGTTGCTATAATAATTAAACTGGCGATATGTCTCTTGATATGAACTTGACGGGATAAAATATTGTGGGACGTAGAGAAGTGTTAATTGGCAATCAATCCTTCTTGTCTCAAACAGAAGAACTCTACTTCTGTCATCTAGAATTTTAGAGCATTTTGACTCATTTACTGCATATTCCGCGGGCTCTCCTCCGTTTGAAGTGGCTTGAGAAAGAAGTGTTTTCTTCTTTTATATGGGGTGCTGCCACTGGGGTTCTGATCTGGTTCTTAATCACTTTATTTTCCTTCTACCCGGCCAGTTAACGCGGAATAAGAGTTGTGACAATGACCATACAGCTTGGCTGGACAATGAAAGATTGATATTTTAGCTGGAGGACCACCATGGAAGGAATAATTGATGGAATTCCCTAAGAAAGTATCTCAGACATCCTCCACCTATAGTGTCTGAGCCCCCAACTTAGGCTGCTTACGGTAACGTTTTTGTTCCTTGGAGCATTTTTTGAATAGAAATACTTTTTTATGTTTCTGTTCCCGACTACGATTTTTGGAAGAAAAAAAAGCGCTTGGTAAGTACAAAAAAAAAATGTTCCAAAATTCAGAATCAAGTTTTTTTTTTGTTTCTTTAAAAGTGTTCCCTAGCACAAAAGTGTTCTGCATAACACTTTTGGAACATTTTTGAACCCTATGCGTTTCTGTTCCAAAAGTGTTCCCCGTAACACTTTTGGAATAGAAATCGTTTTCCTGGAGAGTTACCATACGCAGCCTTAACCTCCTAAGAAGAAAACATTCACTTAAAGTACCATCATCGTTTCGACAATGGGCGAATTTTGAATGGAGAGTTGAACGTTTCACGCTATCGCCGATAGAACAAATTGGATAGACGGCTGACAGACAGTTGCAATTTTCTACCGCCACAATTACAATCCATAATATGAGGCAGGGCCCTTATTGAAACTTCGAGGCGTACTTGCTTACTAATCCAATTCACCGTGCAAACAACTAATTATGCCCACAGAGAAGGTTGTCGGCATAATCTCTGATCACCTGATCCGCGAGGATCTTATAGGTCCTCTCTGTCGGGTGGTAACTATCCCAGAAGACGTACTTCGTGTCATCTTGGCAAGAGTTGAAATCGTCCAGACGGTTACTGCAACATCCAAGGCCCAAGAGGCCCATTTTTTTCTTTTCCCTTCAAGCCCAGCCTAAACCCTCACATTTTCTCCTTCCCTTCTTCAGCCAACCCACGACAGAATTAGAAGAGGAAGAAGAAGTGAACGGCAGAAAAGAAAAGAAGAGAAAAGAAGAAGATGAAAGAGAAAGAAGAGAGGGAAAGAAGAGAGGAGAGAGGGCTTTCCTAGAGTTGCCTCGCCAAGTTACCTCGGCCTCGACTAGCAACCATTGGTAAGTATTTGCACATCTTTTTTCCTCCGATCGAAGGGATTTTCGGAGTTAGGACTCTATTTGGGGTTTTGGTGAAATATAAGTCGCCGGGTCTGATTTCTTGGTCGTTTAGCTGCGCTTTTGCATGGAAATGAAACTTTAGGGTGTTATGAAGCCATAGGATTCGACGGATCTTGATTTGGAGTTACGATTTACCCGAAATAAGAATTTCAAATCTGGTGCGCGCTGTGAACAGTACGCGACAGCACTGTTTCGCTTAGTTTCGTCAATTTTCGAATGGATTTTGGACAAGCTATGTTGGGGTTATTGTTGTATGTTAAAAGAGCTTTCTTTGGACTATAAGATTGTTTAAATCGGAGCTCGGATGAGTAAGTTATGGCCCGTTGAAATTTATCGCGCATGTTGTGCAAAATGGAAAACTTGTGTTTTTGCTACAAGCAAGTGTTTTATCGGTGCATAGGTGTCGTCTTAATGACAAATAGGCCTTATTCAGTTGAGTCGTGTTATAGAATAGCTTATTACTCAATTTTTGATCCGTTTTTCGTACTTTTGGTAGGTGTTCGGACGTATCGTTCCGAGTAACCTTTTTAGTTTGCTTCTGACATTTTCAGGTGAGTGATACTATTTCTTCTTTGTGTTTGTAGAGTGCATATTTTGAAAGAGAAACTTCTATATGTGTTATGAACTAAGACAAATAGCATATTTGTTGCATAAAAACAGGATCGAACATTTACTGCTGTTTTTGTCTATTTGATATGATTTGAGCGGTTGATTTTGGTTATGAGAAGGATGTTGTGGTTGGATTTTGTGGTGCTCAAGATAGCTGTGAACCCGGTTGATGGGTTTGTGGGTATGCGCATACTAGTTAGGATATCCTTGTGGGCCGAGCCACCGACATTGTAGGTGGAGACCTTGCCAAGGGGGGAATCTTGGTCGCCTTTTGTCACGGGCGTTATACGTGACCATGGTTAGACTCTTGAGCATGAGATTGGTCAGTGGATAGACCACTGACATGTGTTTTTGATGAGATTAGTCAATGGATAGACCATTGGCTTGTGTTTTGACGAGATTCATCAATGGAGTGGACCATTGATACTTACTTTTACTGGAGTTTGTGGTTTGAAACAAATGTTTTTGCTAGAAACCTATTATGTTAAGGTTTTATATAACTCGTTTTGACTATAAAGATTTGTTATGTTTCGACTTTGACTTATACGAGTTATATTTTGATATTGGAATGTGCATAGTGATTGTTCGATCCGCTTAGAAGAAATGTATTACTCACTGAGCCGTGTTAGCTCATCCCTTCCTTTTCCCTTGTCTTTCAGGTTCAGGAAGTCGCAGGTAGTAAGGGCGGTCATTAGCAAACGACATTTTGTTAGTAGGGCTTTTGGGTATGTGTTTTTGAGTTAGTTGTGGCTTTGATGAGCCTTTGAGCTGTGACTAGAGGTGTATATCTTTTGGTAGAGATACGTACATGTCTCTTTTGGTGGATATACACCGTGTTCTATTTGATGGTTATTAGAAAGCTCTGTTACTGTAACCGCAAGACCTTTTTGTCATATATATATATTGATTTCAGGTTGAACCTTGTTTTGTTTTGAGGCTGCATCCTTTGTGTGAAAGGATGGCCGTGTCATGCCTTGTAGTGAGTTGGGGTGTGACAGTTACACAGTATGCTCACTTCGATGTTCCCCGTGCCGCAGCACCCTCTGTCCGCCACTTCAAATCCTGCACACACATCGACACGACCAAACATGAGGCTGACCAATGGCATGGCGATAGAGATTCGAATCCGAAAACCTGAAATCCTGCAGAAAAGGGAGAGAGGGGGTATAATGAGGCGAAGTACCGTGTTGCGAAGGGTTTTGGATGATGGAGAGCAACGAAGAGTAGATGTCTATGTAGACTAGATTGGAGCCGGGGAGCTTTTGGTTGAGGGAGTCTATTTCTGAGGAGAGCTTGGAGTTGAAGAGGGTCGTTGCTTGATTGGCGGGCTCTGAACAGGCTCTTTCCAATCCTCCCTGAAGCGGTCTCTGTGGGGGCACACATCCGATCGGTGGTAGACTCAGGACTCCAATTCTTCTTGCTCCTAATCCATAGAGCTCCTGCTAAATCATTCACTTGTACTTCAGAATCAGCTTTGTTTTGCAATTCAACCCTTATTTTACGTCTTTCATCGGTTTTCTTTATCGTGGTCGTCGTTCGGATGAGAATGTTTCTCTGAACCGGGGACTTACTTGAAAGAAACTTGAAGCCGAACGGACCATGAGATCGGTGTAGGCCGGTATGTCGTATTTCCATCTCCTGATTAAAGTTTATATATCACACTGAACATATTAAAAATTTAAAAGTCACATTACATCTTGAATTAAAGTCTAAAGAATGTTTGTGTCGATTTCCTTTTTTTTTTCCTTCGTACTTTCTGCATGTTTGCGAGGGTGAAATTAAGAAGTGAAAAGAAATGACCACCACCCATCCCAGGGGCGCACAATTAAAGCCCACCGTAGAGATCGAGCTCATAGGCCCAGCGTGGGTATTACGGCCCACGGGCCTTTTGTCGGCCTTCAGATGTTGCTTGCACTTTATTTTTTATGTATCATTAACATAATCTTTCCGTTGCTTGGGAAAGTCAGAAACTCAATGTGGATAGATACACAGAATTAGGACGATTCGACCGTGTGGCAATTGAAGCACACTCGCGACATTATCTTAATAGTTACTGCGGTTTCTGTTAAAAACAAACATATCACGTGACGACAACGACATGGTGTAATAGATCAATCACTGTTGTTCACGCGTCATGAATCCCTTCAAACTTTGGTCATGCTGGGAATGATGGGTAGAACCGAAAATCAGGCTGCTGGAATCAGCCCGATTTTAGGTTCAAAAAATTGAGGAACGAATTTCGATGGGCAAGGAACTTGTAACAAAACTTCAAAATAAAGAATGCCTGACATTTTTTTGTATGACTAGGAAAAAAGAAAGAAGATTCACATGTTCTCTCCACATCTTTCATAGACCTTTTGCCCCAACTCCAAATAACACAAACGAGTGAGATCGTTGAAAATCTCGTCATGTCATATTGTTTTCTATGCTTTGTGAGGTATAAAGCGAGACAAAGCACATCCGAATCGAACGGGGAGAAGTTAGAATCGACATCTACAAGCCGGAAGAAAATCCTGCGTTCAAACACGAAAGACGGGGGGCTTAAACTGAGCTTCTTGCCAAGGAGATCGGTTCACTAATTCGACCGGACTTAAGCTTTTCCTATGGAGTAGTTTCGACTTCCGATTAATGCGTTGAACATTAATTAGCAAATATTAGTGTACTAAACATATTTCATAGTTGACCAGAGGTCCACGTGTCCAGTAATTAAGGCATATTCTCGTTCCTTCATAATTAGCAAAAATATACGGTTAGAAAGACTAAATACATCGGATCCTCCCAATTGCACTTGCACCCCCCCATCACGTCGTGAAGGGCGCGCCGTTCACGCACATTAAATGGCAATTTAAGAGGTCAAATCCGTCCTTTCACGCGTTGAGCCATCATCACGTGAACTTCCCCATGTTCCATCTTCCAGCTTACGAACCTCTCTCCGAATTACCCAAACTACCCTCGAAAGCTATCTTCCAAGTTCGCCCTCCTCCCCAAAGGAGGAGGAGGAGGAGAAGGAGCCGTCCACCGGCGTTTATTAATGGCTCGTGAGGAGGCCGAATCCGTCATTTAATGCCCTCCCCTACGAGAATTCCCTGATTATTTTTTATCTTTTCCCGCTTCGACTCATTTTGATTTTCAGGCCCCCACGAACCCCTTTTTGCAATTTTCCCTTTTCAAATTAGCTCTCTTAACTATTCAAAAATGTAATTTCTCCAAATTTTCACATTTTAAAATATCTCAATAACTCTGACAAAAAAAAATATATTTCATAACATATAAATTTTTGATTTTTTTCGAGATATTTCGTATCGAATAAAAAATCGAATATATAGTGACAACTGGATATTAAGTGAATATAAATCGAATATATAGTGACAACTGGATATTATGTGAATATACAAGAAAGTCCAACAAGATAACCGAATCAAGCAATAACAGCCGCGTGATGTTGTCTGTACACACCCATCGTTTGTTTGAAAGCACCTGCTTGGCCCCACCGAGGGTGCGTTTGGAAAGACTTTTGGGGAAAGTCTTTGAGAAAATGCAAATGCCTTTTGTTTGAAGAGGTTTGATAAAATGTAAAAGCTGTTTGGTAAACTGTAATTGAAAAGTGCATTGGAAAGAAAGTTTTGGGAAAATGCTGTTTGGTAAACATATATTTGGAAAGTCATTTTATGTGACTTATTTAGATTAATTTTATTTTAATTTGTTTAAAATTAGAAAAAGAAAATAATGACTGCCACGTTTATATGTTTGCATTGGGAATAATTTAAAAGAGACATACAAACAAATTTATAAAAAAAAAAATCATATCAAAGTGGACTTCTTTCACAATTAAAAAGAGAGTACTTTCGTTATAATAAACATAGTTTGCACCTCATTATAATAAACATAGTTTGCATTGGTAGAAAGTTTACAAGCATCCTTAAATATTTACTCAACTCATAACTATTCGATAAGGTAAACGTCCTATGTCAGAAGATAAATTATCATTTGAAGCACTAGTACCCTCATTTACATCATTAAGGTCAACTGAATATCCATAATCAAGATCCATAACTTGAGCTTAGCTCCAATGCGGGGTGAAGATTGTTGTGTTCCTTTGTTATGATGACATACGCCTTGGCAAGTGTCATTTGCTCTGCCAACTGCCGAGAAAGTGATGTTGTGCTCACTAGTTCTTCAGTAAAACTTAAAACCCGATGAGTTTTACTTTATCTTCTTTCCTGAGATCCATTGTCGAAATTTATACCGATATCGATTACAATGCATAGCACAGAATGCGGGACGTTCTTTTAGGGGATGTTCTTTCCTGAAACAATTTCAAAAGGATCAACCACAGATTAGCAAGAAACAAACTGTAGATGAATGTTCAAATGAATACTCTTAAATGATAACCGATGCACCACTTGACAACAATAAGAAGTGATAGATATCCAAAAAGGCTGTTGAGAAAGATCGTCTGTGGCACAAACTGATACCTAAGCCAAAAATAAAAGTTTAGTTCAATACCCTCATGCTTCATACCTAGATGAGCTAAGAGAAGTGATACATGCATAGCATACTCTAGCGTAAAAATGTGATATCTGCATCAGCTCTGGAGAAAAGGAGACAAATGTTTCAAGGAGGGATCACCTACCTGATATACAGAGAACTTTCAAAATATCTTGCATTGAAATAACTCAAGATGAACCCCAAATTCATTTGCATCACACCCAACAAAATGGACATCTTCATCTTGAGTGAGTTCATGAAAGGAAGTTCAGAAGGACTTCCACACCAACTAGGATCAACACCGAATGGATAAGGGTCTCGGTATTTAATTAAACCAGCTATGTGCATCACTGGTCAAAGCAAGCAGAATAAGTAATTTATGAGAATACATATACCACAAAACCAGACAAAGATATCATGTTAGTCTGGTCATACACAATGCAACAAAAGAAGTAAGAACCTCCAAATATTCGAAATGGTTCTTAGTAAAGAAAAAATGATGAAATCAAGAGCGGGTTGGCTCATAAATGGTAGCGAGACATGTAAATTTGGTCTTCCTCATACACAATGTCTCGTTTAGAGAACATAAGTTTGTTGGTCTATTTTAACGACAAAGAGATGTATGCAATAAACATACAAGTCCAGGCACCCTTCGTTCTCCATCAAAACAAAGTGCTAATGAATATATATCCAATCTGTATCAAAACCATTCTACATTGATAAGAATATAAAGGCTGTATCTTTTCAATGTTTTTGAACTGGCACATTTTGACACCCCTGCCATTGGTTTGCATCAGTGTAATATGACCTGAAGATCAAATCCCATCACCAGTTTGAAGCTAGTACTCTGTGAAAACAATTTGAAGCAACTCAGAACCACATCTCTGGGATCCAAAACTAGAACACAGCTATCTGTTCTTCTTCCTTTTTTTTGCTTTCTTTCATTGAAAAGTTTTATTTATATCCTCATATGCCCATTCCCACTACTAAGTGTTCATTCCAATTCTCCCATTCTGACTAAAACAACAGGGACTCCCAACTAAACCAGATGGCACTTTTGGAATAACTGTCTAGCATAGGAGAGAAAAGTTCCACTCTCAATAATTACTTTCCAACAGAGTAATGCCAGGACACATAAAAATAAAGCATTACGCATCATAAATCCAATCATCAATCACAGCATGGGCTAATCTACTCAAAACAAGCTCAATCACGGAGAGTATTATAACCAAAAGCACAAAACGGAACAATCCAGGACAAGATGAAATGGAATCCTAATCCGCATCGAGCTGTTGCCATTCAGTTTGATCGAGCAAGCTAAATTCGGGGTAAAACGATAACAAATCGATCGTTCACTGCAATTTTAACATAGATTAGCCAATCAAACCGAATCATGTTCTAGCCCAATCAAGGTAACTAAATTGCCGATCGAGTTGAGTTGGCCATAAGTTGCAGAGATTAGTAGTGAAAGCGAAGGTACCTTTCGGATGGAGTTGCAGAGAGAGAGGAAGCCATCCCGATAGACCTTGTGCTTCAGCTTCTGCTTCAGGTGACATTCCGTTTCTTCGGAGCTTCCATGGGCGTTGGATTTGGGATGAAAAAATCTAGGGATTACTTCGGAGTCCAGGCGAGGGCTCTGCAGTTGCCAGATGCCAGGCGCGGTGAGCCGCGGTCCCGCGACCTCGGCGAGGCTTGCCACAACAGATCTGGAGCGACGATGCGACCGTCACTCAGGCGATCGATGAGAACCATCGCCCGGAGGCGACCAAATGAGCGATGTCACTCGTGAGGCGAGCGAGCTGGGTTTCATCAGGCGAGCGACGAGCGAAAAGAGGCAAGTTGAGAAAGAGAGGCGTCAGATCTAGGGTATTTACGTTGAAAAGGATAAATATGGAATTGAGATAAATAAGTGAGGGCAATATTGAAAATTCGAAATATTCATTAAATTGCATGCCGAGAAAGCCAGGAAGGTGAAAGCAGGTTAGGTTAAGTGCCTGCATGAAAACACTTCATTTTTTCCATTTCCCTGTCAGAAGCCATTCTGGCAGGGAAATGCGTTTGATAAAACCCTGCCAGAAGTAGAAAGCCGTTTGGTAAAAAAATTGACTTCTGGTAGGATTTTCTACTTCTGGCAAGATTTTTTATTTCTGGTAAGATTTTTGGTTGATTTTGAGAAGTAAAAAAAACTAGCTTCTCTATTCGAGAAGTCATTCTCGCAGGGCCGGCCGCTGTCGCCGCCGCTGGTCGTCGCCGGCCGCCGTCGCTGGTCATCGCCGGCCGCCGGTCGCCGCCGCGGGTCGTCGCCGGCCGCCGCCGCCGCCGTCGCCGTTATCGTCGGTCGTCGCTGCCGGTCGCCGCCGCCAATCGCCACCGGTCGCCGCCGCCGCAGGTCGTCGCCGATCGTTGCCGCCGCCTGTCGCGGTCGCGGTCTCCGCCGTCATTGAACATTGTTTTAATAATGTTTCGAACATTATCTTTTTGAATCATTATCAAACGCATTTCTCTATCAAAAATCAACTTCTGAAGCTAAAGCTGAAAATTCAACTTCTACTTCAAAGCAAAAGTTGAAAAAACCATTTTCCTGCCAGAAGCCATTCTTGGGCAAGAAGTGTTTTCATGCAGGCCCTGAGCCTTTTGAAAGCTGAATTTTGAGCCGAAGAGTGTTTTCAAAACAATTGCCAAACACCAAATACTTGGCCCAAAGGGCTTTAGCGAGTAACTGCAGCGAACCTCGACGCCACGTGGACGGTCCAGCAACGGTCGCTTGTAATTCACGCGTTTTGAACATCTTAGGAAGTATGGCAGCAACGACGGTCGTCAAATACCGGTGGAGTTTTTTCACATCTCACCCCTCTCTCTCTCTCTCTCTCTCTGTGGAGATTCTCATCGATTGAACTCTTCCAGGCTTTCGCTATTCAGATTTTGTCTTGATCGAGCTCTTCCAGCGTTGTTTCCTGGGCTTCGTATCTCGAAGCTCTCCAAGATTAGGTAAGCTTTTTATGCGATCGGTTGATTAGATATGTCTATGGCTACTGGATACGCTTAATTTTGATTTCTGATTAGATATGGCTGCCGTCAATTTCTACTGTCCTTAAATAGTTTGTTTGTTTTTTGATACACGATAGATAAGTTTATTCGGCTCGCAACTCTCTATCGTATTGATTTTTTGTGATGTCGCGACTCGCGATTTGCTGTAATTTCGGAAATATCAAGAAAAGAGGGTTGGGGATAGCTGTTCCTCGATTTGTGTAAGCTTTGGAGAAGGCTTATTTCTTGTGCGTTTGCTCGCGCTAATTTTCGTACCTCTTCTGGCGATTTGGTCGCTTGAATTTATGTTACTTCAAATGTAAAGTCTTGTGCATAAGTGGAAGTAAAAACCTTTCCTTTTGCTTCAGAAACTGGTAAAGACAGTGAATTGAAGGGGATATTGGATTTTTCTCAGGGGAGAAGCGGAAGAATTGAAGTGAGGAAATGAGACAGGTGGTGGACATGGGGAAAGTATCACCGAAAGAGAGGGAAACAAAGGGTAGGAGGCAAAAGAGGCAATTGCGGAGCTCAAGCAAGAAGTATCTTAAACCCGGGGCTCCAGCTCAGCTCCGGTACAGTAGAGGCTCGGTAGCCAAGTCCTGTACTGATATTGGGAAGAAAAGGGTTGCTGTTCTGGATGCTAAGAAAGCTGAGAATAACGTGCTCCTTGAAGATAAAGCAGTTGACGAGAGCCCCCTTCTCTTGTCCCCTGTAAATTTGGTTAAACAAAATAACTTAATGGGGACACCGAAGACGCCTCATGACAATGATTGTAAAACTGAATCCAGGCTTGAGGCTCTCCCCATAGATGTACTGGTATTGCTCACTATCTTTTTCTCATATCCTGGAGATTCGCTTTCTTTATTTGTTGTTATGTCTGCATTTTCAACATATTCTCTAGTCAGATTTGAGCTGCGGGCTTAAGAAAAACTTTCTTTGCTTGTATCGCCTGTTTTCATGGATCCGGCATTTTGCAGACTTTGAAGATGGGGCATAGAAAGATGATAAATTTGCATTTTAACTTTTTAAGGACCGCAACATGTAAGAATCTATATAGAGAAGGACGTAAGGTGCACCAATAGCTTGTTTTCCCCTTTTGTGGGTTTTCTTGGGGCTGGGGGGTTTGTATTGCAATCTGTTGACCATTTTTAGAACTTTGTCCCTTCCCAGTTAAAGTTTGGAAATGAGCCTCCAGTAAATCACATAGCTACCTGTAAATAGCTCTTGTAATTAGGTGTGGGCATTAGACAAGAGGCTTTTGCAAGATCAATATTATTTTGGTTGTTTTGCAAGTATAACTTACTGCAGGGGTAAAGTTCATAAGAATTCCAGCTGAAAGTTCATATTTATGTCTCCTGTTTATTCTGGGATAAAGTACAGTTTTGTTTTGCCCTCTTGTTTTTGATGGGATGAGTTCTTCCTATTACTGTTTTATTTTTTCTTCCCTAAGCTACATGCTTATTCCCTCAAAAATCTAATTCTTTTTCTTCCGATTTGAAGGTCAAAGTACTTTGTCACTTACATCATGACCAGCTAGGGGCAGCTTTCCACGTCTCTCAAAGGGTTAGGCAGGCGGTGAGTGTCTTGTACTCTGTCTACCTCTCTCCCTCTTATGCTTTTGTGTCTCCATCATTCTGTTTATGTGGATCAAATTGAACCTATAGCTTGACATGATGGTCCCTTTTGATCATTGCTATAGGCCGTGATTGCAAGGCAGTTTCACTTCAACTACACTACACCAGATCACTCACGACAAGAAATGTTAAGAAGTATGACTGAGTTGGACGGGGGTCCAACAGAGCACTGGCCATTTAAAAGGTATAACTCATGGTTTTCATCCTATCGTGCCTGATTTTTATCTTGGTTAAACCATGAATATATTTATGCATACTGAATAAGACTGCTTCCACCAGGGGTGACGGGAAGGGAGTTTTCATGCTGAGTCCTCATACTCCCAAAGCACCAAGGCAGGGTCCACGGCCACCTTCTCGTACTAAGTTGGCTGAGATGCAGCAGATCGCTGCTATACTTTTCCAGGAATCAACATCCCCTTCCAGATGTATGGTACCATTAGTTTTAACGAAGCCTCCATGCAAGTCCTTGGCATCAAATCGGGCCTTGTTCTATGAGGAGGAATTATGTCAGGCTGTGGCTCAAAATAAACTTCGTTGATTCTTTCCTGTGGCTTTTGGTCACTTGGTATTATCATATGTATATAGTTCATTTTGCCTCCCTCTAGGTGTTCTTAAAGAGGATGCTGGATGCAATTTTGTAGTTTCGTTGGATGCATCCGGTGTTACTGTGGTATGAACTCCACCGGTGCTTGATATTAAGCAGATAATATCTGGATGTGGTGGTTTGAACTAGTTTTTGTATATTTCTTGTGTGGTTGACAAGAACGGCCAGTTCTTGAAGTATATACTTACACATACTGCAGGATTTACTTTTTTCCTTTTAGCAGTATCTGTTGAAGTTGTATTTGCATTCACTAGCACTGCATAGATGTGCGCGTGGCTTTTCAAGTTTTGTTCCCGGTTATGCGCGCGTTGTGTTACCTTTATGGAATTGTATACATAACTGTATACGAATACAGATTTTTTTCCTCTCTAGAATTTCCTGAACTTGTCCAGTAATTTTCAATCTACTGGGGTCAGAAGGCTCCGTAATGACTAATATGTCCTTATTATTCTCAACAGAACTTTTTCATACGAATTCTCGTGTTGTCATTATTTACACTTGCTATAATAATTAAACTGGTGGTATGTCTCTTGTTATGAACTTGACGGGATAAAATATTGTGGGATGTAGAGAAGTGTTAATTGGCAATCAATCCTTCCTGTCTCAAACAAAAGAACTCTGCTTTTGTCATCTAGAATATTAGAGCATTTTGACTCATTTACTGCATATTCCGCGGGCGCTCCTCCGTGTGGAGTAGCTTGAGAAAGAAGTGTTTTCTTCTTTTATATGGGGTGCTGCCACTGGGGTTCTGATGGTTCTTAATCACTTAATTTTCCTTCTGTCCGGCCAGTTAACGCGGAATATGTGTTGTGACAATGACCATACAGCTTGGCTGGACAATGAAAGATTGATATTTTAGCTCGAGGACCACCATGGAAGGAATAATTGATGGAATTCCCTAAGAAAGTATCTAAGACATCCTCCATGCTATAGTGTCTGAGCCCCTAACTTAGGCTGCCTACGGTAACGTTTTTGTTCCTTGGAGCATTTTTTGAAAGAAATACTTTTTTGTGTTTTTGTTCCCGACTACGATTTTTGGGAAAAAAAAGCGTTTGGTAAGTACAAAAAAAAAGTGTTCCAAAATTCAGAATCAAGTTCTTTTTGTTTCTTCAAAAGTGTTCCCCAGCACAAAAGTGTTTATGCGGAACACTTTTGGAACATTTTTGAACCATATACGTTTCTGTTCCAAAAGTGTTCCCCCTAACACTTTTGGAATAGAAATCGTTTCCCTAGAGAGTTAACATACGCAGCCTTAACCTCCTAAGAAGAAAACATTCACTTAAAGTACCATCATCGTTTCGACCCCTCCCCCAAAAAAAATTGCTACCATCATCGTTTCAACAAAGGGAGAATTTTGAATGAAGAGTTGAACGTTTCACGCTATCGCTGAGAGAACAAATTGGATAGACGGCTGACAGACAGTTGCAATTTTCTATTGCCACCATTACAATCCATAATATGAGGCAGGGACCTTATTGAAACTTCGAGGCGTACTTGCTTACTAATCCAATTCACCGTGCAAACAACTAATTATGCCCACAGAGAAGGTTGTCGGCATAATCTCTGATCACCTGATCCGCGAGGATCTTATACGTCCTCTCTGTCGGATGGTAACTGTCCCAGAAGACGTACTTCGTGTCATCTTGGCAAGAGTTGAAATCGTCCAGACGGTTACACAGTATGCTCACTTCGATGTTCCCCGTGCCGCAGCACCCTCTGTCCGCCACTTCAAATCCTGCACACACATCGACACGACCAAACATGAGGCTGACCAATGGCATGGCGATAGAGATTCGAATCCGAAAACCTGAAATCCTGCAGAAAAGGGAGAGGGGGGGTATAATGAGGCGAAGTACCGTGTTGCGAAGGGTTTTGGATGATGGAGAGCAACGAAGAGTAGATGTCTATGTAGACTAGATTGGAGCCAGGGAGCTTTTGGTTGAGGGAGTCTATTTCTGAGGAGAGCTTGGAGTTGAAGAGGGTCGCTGCTTGATTGGCGGGCTCTAAACAGGCTCTTTCCAATCCTCCCTGAAGCGTTCTCTGTGAGGGCACACATTCGATCGGTGGTAGACTCAGGACTCCAATTCTTCTTGCTCCTAATCCATAGAGCTCCTGCTAAATCATTCACTTGTACTTCAGAATCCGCTTTGTTTTGCAATTCAATCCTTATTTTACGTCTTTCAGCTGTTTTCTTTATCGTGGTCGTCGTTTGGATGAGAATGTTTCTCTGAACCGAGGACTTACCTGAAAGAAACTTGAAGCCGAACGGACCATGAGATCGGTGTAGGCCGATATGTCGTATTCCCGTCTCCTGATTGGAGTCAAATAGTACGTGTTTGCAATGTTGTCGCTTCCGCACACCACTATGTAGACGCTGTTCGTGACGATGTCTGATGCCTCCTCTTCTCCGGCACTTGATTTTATCTTGTTCACGTACTCCTTGAACAGGCCGGCTGTTGGCGTCTATTCGATTCTTTGCCGGAGCTGTGTCGGGCTCTCTCGCATCAGCCAATTCCATCCGGAGCTTCGACCCAGAGAACAAGCACATCATCACCTTCTTCTCAAGCCGTTGACCCTCATCGTCGGTCCTAATGGTGCCGGCAAAACCGTACCATTCCCCCCCTCTCTCTCTTTCGTCGCGTGTTTTGCGCCTTTTCTCTTTCATGGCCGGCGAGCTTATCGGAGAAGTTTCGGCTGCTTCCGCCGACGATAATCGAGTGCTTGAAGCTGTGCTGCACTGGCGAGCTGCCCCCAAATGTGCGATCTGGTCACCGTTTAATCCACGACCTGAAGGTGCTTGGTTTGCCATTTCTCCCTTCTGTTTTGTTTCTCTTGGCTTCGTCGGGGCTTTTTTCTTGCTGGGTTTTCTTTTATCTGGATTTCGTCGTGAGATTCTTTGGATTGTGGTTGAAGGTGGCGGGAGAAACGGAGACGAAGGGGTAGATAAGTTAAGGTTCAAGACGGCGGCTGGTAAGGATGTAGTGCGCATTTGGTCGTTTCAGTTGACGCAGAAGGCCTCAAAGATGGAATTCAAGGCCATCGAGAGCGTCCTGTAAACTATTAATCCTCACACTGGAGATGGAGAGGTGTGTATGTCGCCTAGCTCACTTTCGGAATAGCTTCTTAGATTTATCATCCACATAATGTTCTTTGTTCATGGATTTATTAAGTGGTTGGATGGTTGCTTTTGATGTCTGCCTAGTTATGGTCATAATCAGCATTGATTACATAGTCACTTCATCCATTTAGCAAACACTTCACGCGTTTGGGTACACAATCTTTTTGGTTAGTGCAATGGGAGTTAACTTGAGGGCAATCGAATACGGCATGGAATCCCCAAAAGCCACAAAATGTGTTGCTTGTGCCGTACCCTATCACATGTCTATCTTCTGCGCTTGAATTTCGCATGTGCTCTTATGCCGTAGAAAGTTTCCCTTAGCTACAGATGTGCCGATATAGACCGGAAGATCCCCGCTTTGATGGGTGTATCAAAGGTTGTTCTGGAAAATGTTATATTTCTCCATCAAGACGAAGCGAATTGGCCATTGCAAGATCCGTCCACGTTGAAAAAGAAGTTCGATGATTTTTTCTGCTACTCGGCATATTCCTGGTGAGAAAAACTTACAAGTTGAAGTTAGAAAATCTCCAAACGTTGAAAGATGCTGCATACAAGGTTATTTTTTGTATGCATCTATTGATGGTAGTGACATGCCTAAGCCATATTCCATAATCAGAATCTATCATTTTGCTGTATCTTACCGTCGGTTACTAAAAAGTTTGTTGTAGTATCGGTGGTATATGCATTTGCCGAAGGTACTATAAGATTAAGATGTACCTTATGATACTTTATTTGTTGTAGAAAAGGGGAGGACGCTAGGGAGGTATATTTCTTCTGCGCTAGCTAGTTGGAATTAATCCTCTGACAATAAGTACGTGCCTGATCTTCTAATCTCAGCCTAAACGGTACCCTTTGAATAGACAGACAATTGTTTTATAATCCAGAGGAGTAGCTTTTGTCGATTAAGAAGAAGAAATTGGATGATTAATTTTTACATTAACAAATATTTCATCTTTTAAGCATGATAGTGAGCAACTAGTCGCAGTCAAGGTTTGAGTTAGTTTGCTCATATCACTTGCTTTAGATGTGGAATCTTGGCATGGGCATATAGAATGGACCCAGACTTGCTCATCATAATTTGTTAACTTGTTATGGGTTTGTTATGGGTTGACTATATGCTTCTATTGTATTTTGTGAATTGGAAATAAGTCTCAATATCCTGCAGCTTTTTGAAATTAGTTTTCCTAAGAGGAGATTCCCTACTTTCACAAGAGAAGAAAGAGAAGGAACTTGCACTCATTCTTTTTCTTTTCTTCTGTTCTTAGAGAAATTATTACATTTAAATTTGTATAGTAAAATGAAAGCTGATGGTCTTACTGACGTGCTTTCGTTCTTGCTTTTTGGCGGCATTAGACTTTAGTCTGATGGTACTTATGTGGTTCACTTCTACGTGAAAGCATTTCTCAAGATCAAGAAAAAACAGATTCTTTGAAAAGTCAATTGCAAGACTTGGAAGAAAGTATTCAAACCATGGATGCTAAAATTCATCATACAGAAGTAACACTGAAAGATGTGAGGAAACTACAGGAACGGATAGCGACCAAAACTGCGGAAAGAGGAACTTTATTTAAGGAGCAACAGAAGCAGTATGCTGCTCTTGCTGAGGAGAACGAAGGTGCTTGTTGATCCTTTTAATCATATACTTTATTTGAATTTTTCGCACCCCTTTTGCGCTGGGAATGAACCGCCTAGCATTGCTCGGTATGCCTGTCTTAAGAGTGTATTCAGTGGGAAGTCGCACTCTTGTAACTATTGTTATAATGTCTATTATTTTAGTAAGACTGCTTTATAAAGAGTCAACATCTGTTAATAGCTAGACTGGTCTACAAATAGTTACACCATGGTCATTGAAGGAGAAGTAATACATAGCCGACTTTAAGTACCTGTGAATGATGTAACTGAGACATTTAGTTGAGGTACTTCTCAGACATGCAGATCCCATGCTATTAGCTTGTGATAGTCAAACTATGCTGCATATAGCGTCAGATTCAGTTTATCATGACATAATTAAGCACACTGAGATTGACTGCCACTTATTTGGAGGAAATCTGATCTCTGGTGTAACTGCAATAGCCTTTATGAACTCAAGCGACCAACTTATTGATTTATTTGCTAATATCCTCCCAGTCATCATTTGAATTACATTCTTCTAATATGCTATGAATATATGACATGATGCTCCAGCTTGAGAGGAATTGGGGAGTATTTGTCTAAATTTATACTGAGTGTATGGTGGCAAACGTAAAACATCACAACCTGGTCATTATAATGGGCTACACTAAGAAACCCCAACCGTTCAGTATTAAATCTCGCTTTCATCATCTTCTCTTTCAGATGTTTCTCATATTGTATGATGCTCTAACAAAGAATGCGCTTTTGATAAAAATAAATAAAAGTAGATAAAGAATGCGCTTTTTGTGTGTGTTTTTCTTGCAAAACTAGATACCGGCGAGGAGTTGTTGGAATGGAAAACCAAGTTTGATCAACAAATTGCACTCTTGGAATCTACAATCGGGAAGTTAGAGAGGGAAATGAATGACATAGACACAAAAAGTTCTTTCCTTAAGAAGTCGATCAATGAATGCATATGGGAAATAAGCAGGCTGCAAGCTGAAGCCGAGGTAAACTCAAATAAGTGATGGGGCTTGCTGTTTTTTACAGTTGGGGATGTTGTACTGTTTCATATTAACTTCTTTACCTTTTGTTTTCGGCTCATAATTCTTTGAAGAGCGAAAGAGACTCTACCATTCAAATTTTTTTTTTCACGGCATAATTTGGGGTCTCTTCCAAATACTCCACTTGGCGATGGTGTTGCCTTGAACCTTACAAATTGAGTGAAATCAAGGCTATTGGATCTTGAGCAGGATTTACACGATAAAAAGGTGGCCTTCTAATTCCATGGACTATTGGCTCTTTCTTGCTACAATGTATTTATGTCATTTTGCTTAATTCGTCAGTTTGAATCTATACACAATGAACTGCTAAAATGCTACTATGAAAATATCCAATAGTAGCTACCTAGTTTTTTGAGAAGCAATGTCTTAAAATAAGAAAACCCTTATGCTATCTGAACGTAGTGTTCCATCTTCCTATTTGAAGGGGGAAAAAACTCTGATTGGGAAAATTGTCTTGCAGAAATCAAATGAGATAGAACTTAAGGCTGTGTGGGATCTGTACATGGACGCAAATGATCAGTGGAAAAATGTTGATGCTCAGTGTTGGCTGTACGCCTCTTTTGTGGGGCCCATCATTTATATTTTATTTGTTTGCAAAAGACAAAAGAAAAACAAAAGAAAGAAAAAGAAATCAAAAAGAGAAAAAGAAAGAAACAAAATGATGGCTGCCATCATTCCTTTGCTTTTGTGTTTTGTGTGTTGTGTGCGTGTGTTTTGTAAGAGAGAGAAGAGAGAGAAGAGTGAGCGGAAGTAAAAACAGAAGAGAGACCGAGAGTGTTTCGTGCAGGGGAGAAGGAAGAGAGCAGCGGCCTCCGGTGTAATTTCGGCGACCAAACATTACCGGAATCGTCTCAAATTTCAGTATGTTGTTCGTGAGACTGAGATCTACAAATTGATAGGTTTCGTTTGTTGAGATTTGTCTCCGGTTCTCCTATTGCGGTTAGGGTTTTCTAGCCCCCTTTTGAGGAATTGCTCTTGAAATATTGTTGTTGAGCTCTAGTGTGTGACTAGAGGGAAATACTTGGTGTATTCTGCTATTCTTGGTGATTAGTGGAAATTTTTGGGTCGTCCGTGGTTTTTCCCGATTCGGGTTTTCCACGTAAATCTTGGTGTTATATTTCTTTATCGTTCCGGTATTATATTCATTGCTGCGAGGTTGATATTTTGCTGGATATAATTGTTGGTTGTTGCTGGATTATATTGGAGTAGTGTCGGGGGTTATTATTTGATCCTGGATTGGCTATATTTGTGCCGAAGTGCTGCCCGTTTTTCCCCAACAAAGTGGTATCAGAGCTAGAGTTGAGATTCTAGTATTAGATGGAGAATACGAGTGGCACTATGTTTAAGTTAAATGCCTCGAATTACTCTATATGGAAGCCTCGGATGGAAGACGTATTATATTGCAAAGATTTGTATGATACGGTCGAAGGCGATGAAGCTAAAGGAGATATGGAAGATAAAGAGTGGGAGCGAATGAATCGGAAGACGGTTGGGTTTATCCGACAATGGATTGATGATAGTGTGTTTCATCATGTTGCTCAAGAAACGAAGGCGGATACTTTGTGGAAGAAATTGCAAGATCTCTATGAGAGGAGAACTCCACAAAATAAAGCTCTTCTAGTGAAAAGACTTGTGAACTTGAGATACAAGGAAGGGAGTAGCATGACGGAGCACTTGAGTGAATTTCAAGATGTTGTAAATCAATTGACAAATCTTGAGATTGACCTTGGTGATGAATTGCAATCTTGTTTATTGCTTGGTACACTTCCTGACAGCTGGGACACCTTGGTTGTGGCGTTAAGTAATTCTGCTCCTTATGGTGTGCTTTCTATGAGCATGGTTAAAGAAAGCTTGTTCAATGAAGAAACAAGGAGGAAAAGTTTGAATTATGCTTCCAAATCGGAAGCGCTTGTCATAGAACATAGAAGCAGAAGTCAGTCAAGAAAGTTTCAAAGTAATGACAGGGGCAAGTCAAGAGGAAGATCGAAGTCAAGGCCGAGGAGGAGTGTGAAGTGCTACAACTGTGGCAAAATGGGACATTATGCCAAAGAGTGTTGGCAACCGAAGAGAGATAAATTCCATGATAGAAATGGAGATAAAAAGAAAGAAGAAAATCAGCCTACAGCAGCAGTTGCAGCTGACGGTGATATTGTGTTCATTTGTGGTGACGGTTATGTAAATCTCACATGCCAAGATTCTAGCTGGGTTGTTGATTCTGCAGCTTCTTATCATGTCACTTCACGTCGTGACTTCTTTACATCCTATTGCAGTGGTGATTTCGGTTGTGTTAGGATGGGAAACAGTGGTGTTTCCAAGGTTATTGGCATGGGAGATGTTTATCTGGAGACTGATATGGGATGTACTTTACTTTTGAAAAATGTGAGACATGTTCCAGATATTCGACTTCACTTGATCTCCACAGGTGCCTTAGATGACGACGGTTATTGCAACTCCTTCTACGATGGCAAATGGAAATTGACTAAAGGCTCTATGGTGATGGCAAAAGGCAAGAAGACATGTAGTCTTTATATCATGCAAGCAAATTTGATGCGACAAGAGGTAAATGCAGTGGAGGATTCCTCAGTTGATCTATGGCATATGAGACTTGGTCATCTTAGCGAGAAGGGACTTGAAACTCTTGCTAGAAAGAATCTTCTATCATTAAAGGAGAAAAATCTGACGGAGTGTACTCATTGCCTCACGGGTAAGCAACATCGATTCTCATTTCATAGTTCGTCTCCACACACAAAATCTGATGTACTTGATTTAGTTCACACTGATGTTTGCTGCATGGATGCTAGAACACTTGGTGGTGCATTGTATTTTGTCACATTTATTGATGACTGCTCTAGAAAAGTGTGGGCTTTTGCTTTGAAATCAAAAGACCAGGTGCTTGCAGCCTTCAAACAATTTCATATCAGTGTTGAAAGGGAAACAGGGAAAAAGCTGAAATGTGTTCGGGCTGACAACGGTGGTGAATATAGAGGACCGTTTGAGCATTACTGCAGGGACTATGGTATCAAGCTTGAGAAGACTGTTCCGAAAACACCACAACATAATGGAGTAGCAGAGAGAATGAACCAGACGATTAATGATCGGATTCGGTGTATGCTGTCTCATGCGAAATTACCTAAACCATTCTGGGGCGAAGCGATGAGAACGGCAGTTGACTTGATAAATCTATCTCCATCAGTTCCTCTTGAGGGAGATGTTCCACAAAGAGTATGGAGTGGGAAAGATGTCTCCTACAGTTATCTGAGGGTGTTTGGATGCCGGGCATTTGTGCATGTTCCAAGAGATGAAAGGTCCAAACTTGATAACAGGTCTAAACAGTGTATCTTCTTGGGTTATGGACATGAAGAGTTTGGCTACAGATTATGGGATCCAGCTACAAAGAAAGTCATTAGAAGCCGAGATGTGGTATTCTTTGAGCATCAGACCATTGAAGACATAGACAAGTCAGAGAAGCCAAAGAATGCAGCTCAACACAGTGTCAGTTTCAGCCCAAATCCTCCTACCGTATTGGGTGAAAATCACGGGGGAGAAGTGCAGGGAAATCATGAAGTAGATGAATCCTCACAGAATGTTAGTTCTTCAGCTGAGACAGGTGAAACAGTTGAGACAGAACAATCAGTTGAGCAAGAGCAAACAGTTGAACAAGAAGAAGCAGTCCAACCTCAAGTTAGAAGATCAGATAGAGAGCGTAGACCTTCACAAAGATATCAGCCACATGAGTATGTGCTACTTACTGATGCAGGAGAGCCTGAAACTTATGAAGAAGCTATGTCATGCGATCAAAAGAATAAGTGGCACGAAGCTATGCAAGATGAGTTCAAATCTTTGCATGATAACCATACATTTGAGTTGGTGAAGTTGCCTAAGGGCAAGAGGACACTCACAAATAAGTGGGTGTATAAGTTAAAGACAGACGAAAGCAGTTTGAAGCCACGATACAAGGCTAGGCTTGTTGTGAAGGGTTTTCGTCAGAAGAAAGGAATCGACTTTGAAGAGATTTTTTCACCGGTAGTGAAAATGTCTTCTATTAGAGTTGTTCTTGGTTTGGCCACCAGTTTGAATTTAGAAATCGAACAACTTGATGTAAAGACAGCTTTTCTTCATGGAGACCTAGAAGAAGAGATATACATGGAGCAACCAGAGGGTTTTAAGGTTAAAGGCAAGGAGCATCTTGTATGTAGATTGAGAAAAAGTCTATATGGTCTCAAGCAAGCGCCAAGACAGTGGTACTTGAAGTTTGATTCATTCATGGAAGCTCATGGATATGGTAAGACCATTTCAGACTCTTGTGTCTTTATGAAAAGATTCTCAGATGATGATTTTATTATCCTCCTGCTTTATGTGGATGATATGTTGATAGTTGGGCATGATGCTAACAAAATCAAAAGCTTGAAAAGTGAGTTGAGTAAGGCTTTTGCGATGAAGGATCTAGGGTCAGCTAAACAAATACTTGGCATGAGAATCACTCGTGATAGGAAGAATAGAAAACTATGGCTATCTCAGGAGAAGTATATTGAAAAGGTGCTTGAAAGATTCAACATGAGCACATGTAAACCGGTAAGTACTCCACTTGCTGGTCACTTTAAATTGAGTAGCAATGAATGTCCTACGAGTGAGAAAGAGAAGGAAGAGATGATGAAAGTTCCTTATGCATCTGCCGTGGGTAGTTTGATGTATGCCATGGTTTGCACAAGACCAGATATTGCTCATGCAGTTGGTGTTGTGAGTAGATTTCTCTCAAATCCAGGTAAAGAGCATTGGAATGGTGTGAAATGGATTCTGAGGTATCTTAGAGGCACTTCCAGATTTTGCCTATGTTATGGAAATGGAAAGCCTGAATTGAGCGGCTACTCAGATTCTGATTATGCCGGAGATAGTGATTCCCGAAAGTCTACTTCGGGTTATATGATGATTTTTGCAGGGGGAGCAGTTTCATGGCAGTCGAGATTACAAAAATGCAATGTTTTGTCTACGACTGAAGCGGAGTATATAGCTATCACCGAAGGAAGCAAGGAACTCTTGTGGATGCAGAAATTCTTACAAGAGTTGGGTTTGAAGCAAGAAAAGTTCGTTCTATTTTGCGATAGCATGAGTGCTATTTATCTTAGCAAGAATCCAGTTTTGCATTCAAGATCGAAACATATCGATGTGAAGTATCATTGGGTTCGAGAGAAGTTAGAAGAAAAGTCTTTTCTTCTTGAGAAGGTCCGTACTGACGACAACGGATCTGACATGATGACTAAAGCCTTGCCCATGGTGAAACTTGACTCTTGTAGAAGCAAAGCAGGTATGATGGAACTCCCCACATGAGGCGTAGGGGGAGATTTGTTGGCTGTACGCCTCTTTTGTGGGGCCCATCATTTATATTTTATTTGTTTGCAAAAGACAAAAGAAAAACAAAAGAAAGAAAAAGAAATCAAAAAGAGAAAAAGAAAGAAACAAAATGATGGCTGCCATCATTCCTTTGCTTTTGTGTTTTGTGTGTTGTGTGCGTGTGTTTTGTAAGAGAGAGAAGAGAGAGAAGAGTGAGCGGAAGTAAAAACAGAAGAGAGACCGAGAGTGTTTCGTGCAGGGGAGAAGGAAGAGAGCAGCGGCCTCCGGTGTGATTTCGGCGACCAAACATTACCAGAATCGTCTCAAATTTCAGTATGTTGTTCGTGAGACTGAGATCTACAAATTGATAGGTTTCGTTTGTTGAGATTTGTCTCCGGTTCTCCTATTGCGGTTAGGGTTTTCTAGCCCCCTTTTGAGGAATTGCTCTTGAAATATTGTTGTTGAGCTCTAGTGTGTGACTAGAGGGAAATACTTGGTGTATTCTGCTATTCTTGGTGATTAGTGGAAATTTTTGGGTCGTCCGTGGTTTTTCCCGATTCGGGTTTTCCACGTAAATCTTGGTGTTATATTTCTTTATCGTTCCGATATTATATTCGTTGCTGCGAGGTTGATATTTTGCTGGATATAATTGTTGGTTGTTGCTGGATTATATTGGAGTAGTGTCGGGGGTTATTATTTGATCCTGGATTGGCTATATTTGTGCCGAAGTGCTGCCCGTTTTTCCCCAACACTCAGAAACAGGCGAAGGCAGAGATCAAGGTTTAGAAGACATGCTTTGTTGTGGTTTTTCAACATTCAGATCACTCTCTTATTTTTTCAGGGCATTTGAACTTCTATCCTATGCAGAGTTGCCTTTTGAAGTGCATCAAAGAAAAGGAAGATGAGCGTGACTCATTTGAGCTACAAATATCTGATGTTGATCTATCTCATATAGATGAGAGGGAGCAGATCATGGTAGAATAACCATAATTAGCTCCTCTTGTGGGTCCATGCATGTCAGAAGCAAAATACACAGTTCTAATCTCTCTCTCTCTCTCTCTCCCTCCCTCTCATATGTGCAGAGAATTGAGGTTGAGAGGAAGACAAACCAGCTTGCTGGAAGAAAATTTGAATCCAACATACGGCAGAAGCAGAGTGAGGTTTACAGTATTGAGCAAAAAATTAAGGCACTTAATAGAGAGACAGATATTATGGCAGGTGATTCAGAGGACAGAGTAAAACTTGCATTGAAGAAAGCTGAGTTAGAGAATCACAAGAAGAAACTCAGAAAGATGTAAATAGGATGTTCCTCCACAGTTCAACTTCTTTCTTTCTTTTTCGTTATCCCATTTATATGCTCTTTGCAGTTTAGTGTGATTAGTTTTGAGTTGGAGCTTTACTTTGGGCATCCGGAAAAAGTACACCTGGAGTACCTTAACTTTCATACGGTGTGCACTTAAGTGCCTTAACTTTCAAAGTGTGCACTTAAGTGCCTTAACTTTTAAAAAGTGTTCACTTAAGTGCCTATGCTGACGTGGCCGCCGGAAAAGGTGAGGTGGCCGCCAGAAATGCTGACATGGCGCCGGTGAACAGTATTTTTATTAATATTTAGTGTACACATGGATTTTCAGAAACTATTAAAAAATACAAAGAAAATCCACGTGTACACTATTCACCGGAGTTAGCACTCAACTACACACTTTTACTCCGATTAGGCACTTAAGTGCACACTTTGAAAGTTAAGGCACTTAAGTGCACACCGTACGAAAGTTAAGGCACTCTAGGTGTACTTTTCCCTTGGGCATCCTTTTGTTTCAGAATTGATGATTACAAGGATAAAATTAGAGGAGTATTGAAAGGGAGGCTTCCACTTGACAAGGATTTGAAGAAGGAAATGTCTCAAGCTGTGAGGTCATTCTATGTAATGTATTTGTGTGCCAGTGATGAGAACCATGAAATTGTTGGCATGATTCTATCATCGCTGCACCGATTGGTTGTGATTACAATCTTTTTGCTTTTTATAAAATTTTCACACAAGGGAGCAACTGTTCGGTCAAGCCACTTTTGAGAGTATGCTTACATGTCAATTTTTTTTTTAAAATATGATTTCCTATATGCATGATTGTGCTCAATGGTGAAATCTTGAATCTTTTTGTGAAATATCTTGGTTGCCTTGGAGTGTACCCTGACTAACTATTAAAGGGTGTCACAGTGCACAAGGTTTCCTGCATTGTGGGGTCTGAGGAGGGGTCTATGTATGTACTGCTAAACAAAGGCTACAGTGGAGTAACCTTTTACTGCTGAACAAATGGTTGCCCTCAACCTAACAAACAGTTATGGCTACAGAACAGTACTGACTGTTTGAATTTACTATAAGTGGTAATTAATGACAATTGATGTTTACCAGGCAATTTTGTTGGAATATTTTAAGCACCAAACCCGTTTCACTATAAGATTGTGTGTTCCTCTTCCTCAAGATTTTCACTATGTGATAAATCAACTCTCCGGTAAATTTTATACTGTCTATTGAAGGATGCAATTCCCTAAGCCTGCTAGATGTTTACTATTTCTTCATTGCACATCCATGTGAAATCATTCTTCTGCTGTAAACTTGTCATTTAGGGAATCAGATATTAACACCAAGATTTATTGGCACAATGTGGAAGCGATGTTTAATGCAATTATTGGCAGAGTTTTTTTTTCTTCATAAAAACGGCACTTTCGTTTGTTGTATTGTTTATTCCTGATGCCCTGTGTTCAAGCTCTATCATCATACATTTCAATATGGGGGTAGCTCATGGTTTAGAAGTGCACTAGAAGGTGTCAGGCCTTTTTTTTTTCTTCATAAAAACGGCACTTTCGTTTGTTGTATTGTTTATTCCTGATGCCCTGTGTTCAAGCTCTATCATCATACATTTCAATATGGGGGTAGCTCATGGTTTAGAAGTGCACTAGAAGGTGTCAGGCCTTTTTTGCTATTGAGATGGCGTAAGAGGATCCATGTAGTGGAGCTGGGGTAAAGGGTTGATTTTTTGCTTTTGTTGCTGTTGTTCTTGTCATCCCTAAGGTTGATGTTCCTGCTATGACTTGAGCTCGAAATCTAGATTGATCAATGTGTTATAATAGTTGGTAAGATGAAGAAAAGAAAATTAGCGATTCTATCTTGAAGGATGGAGAAGAAAGAACGGAAGTTCTCTTTTTGGTGAATAGATGGTGTTTGGATGTAATTGCTGGTGATTTTCCTTTTTCTTTATTCTGGGCCAAGTTGCTTTACATGTGGATTTTCCTGTTCAATTCATGGCAGCACAGAAGAGATTTATCGAGTCCAAGCTGCTTTCGTTGGATCAGCAATCTTCTGGTATTGATTCTTATCTGAGAGTACTGGAGCCAGCGAAGGAGAAAAGAGACGTCCAGAAAAGGTTATCCATTGGGGATTTGATTATAAATAAGCTCGTGGTGAGGATAATGCTAACAATCATCGCATGATGTCTGCAGTAAATACAATATTGCCGATGGTATGAGGCAAATGTTTGATCCTTTTGAAAGAGTTGCTCGTGCTCATCATTTTTGTCCTTGCTGCGAGCGTCCTTTCTCTGCAGAAGAAGAGGATGATTTTGTGTTGAAGCATGTCCCACATTGCTTGACAACGGGTTCTAAATACTCTTTATACTCATGTAGTCTCATTTACTTAGATCAAAAGTCCCGGGCCCTTAATGATGTAATAATCTCTTCTCTTACAGTTTGCTCAATAATGCTTTCTGTTTAAGATGATTGGCTTCAGGTTTCTTTACATCATCTTTGAAATGTTTTTTCTTTTTTCCTTTGTGAAATTTTTGTATTCAAATTTCTCAAGTGCGTTGGCACATAAGAATAATGTACTTGTTGAATTTTTTATATGAGATACGATGATGTTTCTCAGTACATTAGGTCTAGTAAGTCATGTGTTGCTTACACATTGTGGATGCCTCCTGTCCTATGCATGCAAGATGAAGTCCTTAGGTATTTCCTCTTTCCTGCTTTTTGACCTCCGAGGACTACAGATTTGTACTACTATTCCAGAGAATAATTGATTAATTGGTAGGAAAGGAACTGCTTTATAGAGTTCTTATTTAGTTATTGCTGTTCCCGTAATCATCTAACACAACTTAAGGTAGAGCTATATGTGTTTGGTCTGCATCTCGGAAGGGTTCTTATGACGGGAGAAATAGTCTTTGTTGCTCTTGTTGTATTGATTCGGGATTTAAGTTCCTGCACTGGGGATAAGGTGTCACTTAAGTGCTAAGACAACTTAAGGTAGAGCTATATGTGTTTGGTCTGCATCTCGGAAGGGTTCTTATGATGTGAGAAATAGTCTTTGTTGCTCTTGTCGTAGTGATACGGGATTTAAGTTCCCGGACTGGGGATAGGGTCACTTAAGTGCTGACTGTTTGGTGCATTAGTAAAGCGAAGTTGCAGTTAACTTTTATCTGTTTGTCTGTTTTCTTATTTTTCATGGCTTCTTGATGCTAAAGTCAGTCTTTTTAATATCAGTGTCCTTGATTATCAATGGTGTCTTATGTTTTACAGGACAGTAGTGGCTTTCACTTTCAGGCTCTTGCCTCAGAGGAATGCTGTATTAGATTGTTCCCCTATAGCATATGCAAGCCATGTCATTCCTCAGAGCTATATACCAGTATCAGTCGGCCAGTTTCTGGATGACCTTTCTGCTGAGGAGGATGCACCGTGCCCCAACCCCGAGAATGTTTGTACAAGATATCTCTACTGAGGGTTGTTGTTTTTTGATTGTTTTCCTCGAAGGCAGTGTCCTCAAGAGACAAACTGAAATTGGCTAAACAATTGTTTTGGAACTTTTTTATCAGTACAATTACCAATTCGAGTTCGTAATTGTTGAGATGGATCAGGGGAAGCTGATGTAGCTATGAGCTTAATCGAGTACTCACCTTAGACATCTTATTTTTCCATCTATTAGCTGTAACTATTTTATATTATTCCTTGGTGAGTGCTTTTTGCTTGATGATGGAGTCTTGGTTGGATAAACAGAAATTGCTTGCAAAGCTTGTATTGTTGATTATAGGGTATAAGCATCTTAGTTGAGTAAGCATGAGTTCCTGCAATGCTGATTTAGCAATTTGAAGGAGCAAGTGAGTTATTTGTGACAATGGGAAAGACATGCAGAAAAGCAAGAACTTTGTAGCACAGAAAACTCTAAGTGAATAAAGAGATGGCAAAAAAAAAAGTGCGGAAATACTTGACAATTGACGTTTGTGTTTAACTTTTTCATTTTGTAAATAAAGATCTTGACATTCTTTATGAAATATGACTACAATTAGAAACGCATATTTTTATATATAAAAAAATGAAAGGGTCTTAACAAAGGATACAGCAAAAAAAAAAAAGTTCGGAAATATCTTACATTTGACGTTTCTATTTAACTTTTTCATTTTGTGAATAAAGGTCTTCACATTGTTAATAAATATGAAGTACAATTAGAAAAATGTTGTTTTTCATATAAAAAAAATGAAAGGGACTTAACAAAAGAAACGGCAAAAAAAAAAAAAGTTCGGAAATATCCGACATTTGACGTTTTATTTGAAGTTTTTGTTTAATTTTTTCATTTTGTGAATAAAGATCCTCACATTCTTTACGAAATAAGACGTACAATTAGAAACACATTTTTTTTCATATAAAAACAACGAAATGTTCTTAACAAAGGAGATGGCAAAAAAAAAAAATCGAAAGTACCCTACATTTGACGTTTATGTTTAATTTTTTTTCATTTTGTGAATAAAGATCCTCACATTCTTTACGAAATAGGGCGTACAATTAGAAACTTATTTTTTTTTTCATATAAAAACAACGAAATGGTCTTAACAAAGGAGACGGCAAAAAAAAAATAGTTCGGAAATATCCGACAGTTGGCATTTCATTTGACGTTTATGTTTAACTTTTTCATTTTTTGAATAAAGATTCTAACATTCTTTACGAAATATGACGTACAATTAAAAACGTGTTTTGTTATATATAGAAAAGCGAAAGGGTCTTAACAAAGGATACAGCAAAAAAACAGCAAAGGACACATTAACTCATTTTCACAAATTGCCAGGCAGTCAGTGTATGATCGGAGTGGTGGTGACGGTAAGAAATAATTCAAGGAACTTCAATCATTTCCTAATATCCCTAAATCAAACATCAAAGAACAGACAAAGTAGAATGGAGTAGTAAACTTATACTTGAAAGGTAGACAAGTAAAAATGCAAACTTAATCTATTTAAAAACGAATGTATTGTATATACTGTAACATTGAGGCATACTTATGGACGTGATTGTTCCTATCATGAACAGAAAACTCAAGAGACGAACAGAGTTGACTGTACAAGATGGAGCAAACTAAAAACTTTACCCAACTCCTATTTCATTTTGCATGCTGCTTTAACTTCAATACAAGACCTTTTTCCAGCAAATCTACAACAGCTGTACCTCAACATAACAAGACAGGATCTTGATTTTTCCAAAACGAAAAAACGACCCAGTTGGGCTATTTCCAGTTACGGCACTACACGAATTACATAAATATACCATAGCCCACAAGCATTGAGAGAATATGCGACTAGAGTAGCAGGCTTTCTGAAATACCATTACAGTTATTGAGCTAGGTAGGACACCACCTCTTGATCTCAGTGCTAAACTAGAGATTACCTGCTTCAGACTATAGATAGCACTTTGTTCTACATCAATCAATTCATTTGATTCTTTTCCAAATGCACCCACAATCTCGTGTTGGACCTTATGAACCATGGCAAGCCCTAAGCAAACAACAGGAACTTGAATTGTTGAAGAATCTCCATCCCTCACAATTGAATCCATTTCATTTCCAGCCCAAGAAAGCTGTTCGCTACGATCCTGAGACCTCTCTACATCCTTGATCCGGTGAAGTGCAACTGCATATCGGGTGGCCATGCAACCAGCGTCCAATTTTACTGACTAGAATAGGAACAACCAGAAGTCATTCTCATAAAAAGAAAATAAATGCTGAAAGATACATAGTACACAAGTCATGCACAGACATTGAAAGCACGAATTCCATCAAAATATACAAAGATTCATCAAACAAACCAATGGACAACCTCAAACAGAGGCCATAAGCACCTTCTCCAAGCACTTGCTCGAATTTCGATGGTCACCAATCGTATAATATGCATCTGCCAGATTGATCCAGATATGTGATGCTTTAGGATCTGATTTCAAAGCTGTTAGCAAACACTCCTTTGCCAGATTGACAACAGTAAGTTGATCTACTAAAGTACCTTCACCAGCATTGGCCCAGCACCTGCAATTTAGATAACATTAGTCAACTCTACATGCCAGAGGATATCAGAAGTTAACTCATATGCACCAGAAACTGTAGACCTTGCTTCAATTCTTAACCATCTTATAGACATGTATCTCCAAAATCCAGATAAGTGTTTAAAAAATACCTGGGACAACAGCACCGTATCTGCAAAGAAGAAGGGCTGCATAGTTCATTAAAGAAGCAGGATGATTTTGATCTTTCAGGATTAATTCTTGAAAGCATTTTGCTGATTGATCCAACTTTCCACTGGAATAATATTACTTGTTAGTCCATGATCCTTGTCCAGGTAAATTGTGAAAACAAATGGACATAAAGAAAATCCGACTCGGCAAAATAGAAACTAAGAACCTAAATCATGCTAATCTGCAAAAGCAAAAGTTGTAGTTTGAGTCATATCTCTCTCTCCCCCATCACACACGACCTCCCAACGTCCTTGTTATAAGCAAAATATCTGCTTCCTTTTCTAGCCATATAGAAGAAATAATCTACATCATGTACATCAGGAGTATCAATCATGGGAACAAACATCTTAATTTCGATGTAGAAATGAACTCATTAGATGTTCATCAGCAAGTTGAGCTACTGACACCATTTGAACAGATGAATCAGCCAGGACCTTTCCTTGAACTACAAATCCCCTGCAACAGAAAAGAGGTAACCTGATTAGCATCGCCAAATTACCATGTTTCAAAAAAGAAAAGCTATGTATCAAGCTGGCTGTACATTAAAGCTTATACTTTGTACCACCAGCCAATAACAAAATCAACCATAGCCCCCAACATTAGAATTCTCATCACCAGTAAACAATCTCCATTGCTTCCCCCGCCAGTGTAATTCCTTAAACACATGCAGCAAATATATGATCGCATCCATAACTGTGCCAAAAATAAAAAAAAATAATAATAAAGTATTCCCCTTGCTCCGCAAAAAAGGAATATCTTCAAAGTAATTCTCTAGTAGTTCAAAGAGCGGTCATAGTGAGAATGATGCAGTTCGAGACAATCAGTTCCATGCTCCAAGACATAAGATTCTGATATTACTTCACCTACATGAATAATGAACAAGTATTGCAGGCATTCTCACAATTAACATCCTTTCTATCCCTATCAAACACACAACGCATCCATGTAGCATATGAAGTACAAAACATAGACACCCGAGACATATGACACAAACAAAGATCATCAACACGACTTACACTAACATGACCCTATACGTGATCATCTTCACTGTCTTCAGCTTTCTAAAACAACATCTTACCATTCCATCGGAATATATTGAATGAAGGAAGGCTTTCCAAATTGAAATTCAAACCCCCTTGTTCGGATCCGGACTCCAAAAAGCTCATCTGGTCCGCCAAAAAATGCACCAAAAAACAACTTCAGACTTGCCCGCTTCTACTTGCCATCCTGGAATTAATAAATATTGCGTACACATGTAAACAAATATGGTTAGAATTGAAAAAAGGAAATTTAAAAATCCCCAAAGAAGTAGACTGAACACAGTTAGAACAACCAGTCATCGACATTGCCAAGCAAGGTCTCTCTCTCTCTCTCTCTCTCTCTCTCTCTCTATATATATATATATATATATATGGACCCCAACGATGAAGAAGATCTTTTCCAATTCACGTAAGTGTATCGGAATATCTTTTACAATATCCTGACTGTCAAATAGAAGAAATAAAAAGAGTTAATTTTATATAAAATTCGCATGCATGATAAAATGAACATAATTTAGTACAAATAGAATAGTGCATTACCCGTCACCAAGCGGTGTTAACATGGAAGGCATATTCAAGTCTCGTGGTGCCTCAAAACTACTGAGTAGATTGTTGTATAAACCCAAAGGGTTATTGTAACTTCCAATAAATTGAGGTGCATGAGATGCTTGCGAAGAAGCTTGAGGTACGTTTCCTGGTTTCTTTCTTTTTGTTTTACTCTTCTCTAAACAACTCGTATGTCGCTTTCCTCCTTTGCGTGCATCTTTCTTCTGGAGGCCCATACTTTTTGTAACGAGACTCGTATCTTCACTTAAACCTGTCGAATTTAAGTGAGACTCACCTCCAACTGGCATTTCGTCGAGATATTTGTTGATGGTCAAGATCATCTTCTTGATAAATTCATATCTATGAATAGTTTGTGAGCCCTTAACAGCTATCTTCACAAACTCAGGACACACCTCTCTATATCTATCAGTAGCATCCATGTCACCATTCTCCTGAAGGAAAAATTAGAATTTATTACAAGTTACTAATAAATTAGAACAAAAAATTGAATAAAAAATAGTATAACAACAATTTATACCTGAGTATCTAAACCATGCTTTTCTAGTATTCCATCTCTTGCTTCACGTGTCCATCTCTTCAAAGTGCAAGCACTAGAAATTAACTTAATGTTCACCACATCAAGCACCTTCAATGCATGGCAACATAAGATCCCAACGGTCTCAAAATGATTACAAGAACAATTCACCACTTCATTGTTTGGGCCACCTGTGACCTTGTACTCTGGATCATTTCTACCAAATGAACTAACAACATATTCTCGCAAGAGACCTACCTCATTATGTTCCTTAATAACCAGGCCTAAAGTTTTCATCCATTCCGTTTGAAAATTTTCAAACATCGAAAGTGTATATACCTCGCTTGCTTGCTGCAACATAGGTGATGCATGGCATAAGATCATTGGCAATTTCTCTCTAGCATTAAACTTAGCCTGTAACTCTTTGTACCTCTTATCGTTCACCACTTTATCAAATCTCTTGAAAAATTCATTTAGATTTGTATTACATGCAAGATAATCCTTCAAATCTCCATTCAAACTCTTACTCAACTGTGTACTACGTATTCCCAAGGTCACTGTAGATTTCATATAACATTTAGCCCACTTCTCTTTCAACCTATACAGATTTTGAAGCCAAGAGTTGTCAGGAGCTTCATATGTCGAAAGTAATAAATCCGAAGCCTCTTCAAATTTTTGCACTTCTACATATTCATGCACAAGCTTCTTCAAATCAATAAAACAATTAGGACCTTTCTTCATTAAATGACAAGTATTTTTTTATGGCATTTTGCATTAGATGCCAGGGACACAATCCATGTCTCGTCTCTGGAATCACCTCTTCTAATGCCTTCGCCATTGCTGCATCTTGATCAGTAAAAATTATTGCGAGCCTCTTATATTTGTGTGCCTCCAAGAATGTCTCAAAAAACCATCCAAAGGAATCAGCAGCTTCATCATATAAAAGTGCAGCCCCAAAAATCAAAAGCTCTCTATGGTGATTAAATCCAATAAATACCCCAAGTGGCCTGTACTCTTTGTTGGTGGAAAATGTAGTGTCAAAAGTGACAACATCACCAAAAAGCGCATAATCAATAACCATCCTAGAATCTGCCCAGAATATGTTCGTTATTTGCTCATTACTATCAAGCTGAACAGCATAAAAGAAAGATGTATCTAAAATCTGTCGTTTTTCAAAATACTTTAATAAACATCCGGCGTTCCTAAACTCCATGTCTCTCTGTCGTTTAGTGCGAAGATAGTTTTTCACATCAACCCTTGTGTAACCAACATTTTCTCTTCCCCCAGACTGTACACTAGACAAGTCATGCTGCTGTATCTATGTGAGGCCTGCATTGTCAGCTAACACAATTTGCTGAGCTTGGACATCGCTTATTTGCCTATGTGACCTTATCAAGTGAATACACTCTGCAAAGTGTAATGGAAGAGAATGATTTGGCTCAAAATAATACATAAAATATTTACCGCTTTCTCGAACTAATTTGATTCCGATTCGGGTATGACAGGTCATCCTCGTTTCAGGCCTAGGGTTTTTTACTGATTCCATCTGTTTATCTTTTCCTCGATGTCCCTCTTTTGCGCAACAAAAATGTGCAGAAATTATGGAACCATCCTTCCCTTTGTTACTAATTCTCTTACGTACACCAAAACCAATTTTCGAAGCATACTTCTTCCAAAACTCCCATGCCTCATCTACATCATTAAATTCCATACCCATTTGTGGAGTCCAGTGATTACTGCTGATAAAATCACACAAAAAATAATGGACAAAGTGGCGTCATCAGACGATAAACTTGAACAGAAAAACAATAAAACAATAGTAAAATTAACATACTTTCATGAAGACATTAATTACCTTGTGCCATCATCATCCATTTGAGAGGGAGTCACTATTTGGGGGATAATTTGACTGCTAGTACTAGGAATGACATATACTGCTCCATCCCTATCCATTTGAGATGGAGTCTCTCAATGCCTCTTCTGAAGGTCTAAGTGTCTGAAGGTAGTTGATTATCACATTGAGTTCTGTAAAGATGAGGAGAGTATCATATATATACATGAGTAAGTTGGAATTAACTCTTTCAACCTCATGTCATACATCAAGTTTCGATAATTAAATATCCAAGTAAACAGAATACTAATCAGGAGATGTCCCAAAAAGTATGAAGGACTCAGTTTGGAACGAAGAATGCCACTTCTGAATCTTACATTTTGCAGCCTTATGTTCTGTCTGAAAACATGAAAGGATTTAAAAAATTCCCAATTAGTTTCTGTTGTAATACTAATGCGAGAAAATAACCAGGATCTTGCAAATACGTCAATGCGAAAGCTCAGAGAAAATAACGAGGAACGATAAAGGACACTAGATATAACGTGATTCGGTCCGAATATCGGTACCTACATCCACGGGGAGAGCCAGCAAGAATAATCCACAATATCGGAGAATCGGATTTACAATCGCTCAATACGCTCGTGTTTCCCGCACCTAAATTATACCCAAACCCCAAGTATTTACAGATAAAATAACTCAATTGGATATAATAAATAATAAACTCACGAAACACAATAATCACCGTGTTCATGCGTCAAGCACAATTCGGTCCGTACGCTGAACCAAGAGCAACTTCGTACGACGACCTGTGTTGTGCTGTGCGACGTCCTCTTTTGTTCTTCACGGCGCGGCTCCTTTTGTTCTTGTGCGGCGCAGCAGGGTTCGTGCGGCTTCGAAAGCTGGAGAGGAAATAAAACCAAAGCCCCTTCCTTTTTATATTATTTCCTCTGACCCATCTACTGTGCGTCCACCAAAGAAAGGAAAAAGCTTTCTTTCTTTCCTTTTTTTCTATTTACTCCATGGGCCCACGATATATTATACATATAAATGAGTTCCTTCTTTTTTTTGTTAAACTCTGATTCGACCAGAAGAAATCACGCACAGTAAATCAATAGCCCACGAAACCAACTCGATCAAATCTTGCATATTTCAAGATTTTCTATCTTCGTAGATTTCAAAACTCGAGTCATAAAATAACAGTTTCAGATATGAATATAAAAGAATAGTGCACAGATCATAAAAGTGCATACAATGTGAAAAACATAAACAAACTTTTTTCAATTATGTAGAACATTGATCATTGATTAGGCCTCATTATATCAAAATAAAGTCAAATGGAGATGAATTCTAACATAGTACTTGAATGAAGTTGCCTCAACATGATTACAACCCTAGACTGCACAATTCCTATAATCGTTATTGAAGGTCTAGCACTGAATGTTTAACGGTGTAAAGCCACCTTTATTCCTTGACAGTCATAAAAAATGCTTTCTAGTATGCAATGTTTTACAGAATCGACATGACATTGATGCATCTTTTCTATAATCAGGTATTGTTTTGGTCTTAAAAGTGACTATTGTCTCAAAAAATATCACTCCTCCATTTCATTTGGGTCAAAAGGTTCAACTCAAACATGAATATATGTCGATCTGCTCTACTTCCAGGCTTGTTGCCTTCTATCATCTTTAAAGCATGCTGTGGTGAATTTAACATGAGCTTTCCTGGCAATTAGAATGGGAGAAATCAGACTTGAGAGACACAATACAGCTAGCAAAAGTTATAGTTTCAGCTTAAAGGCACAAACATCAAGCAAATGATGAAGAACATCAAAAGATTTTTTCATTGGCATAAACATTTGTGTTTTGATCAAACTTGTAACATATAGAAATTAGGAGTATCCATTGTTTCTAGACAAACTATGATATACAATCCAACAGAACAAATATCATTTTAAACCAGTTGAAAATCCATTGGATAGCAACTTACCCAAAAAAAAAATCCATTGGACAGCAGAAGAGTGATTATCACGGCCCCTTCATATGAGAAGGAGGTAAGTTTTTTCCTATTTTTCCCTCTCGGGGGAGGGTGTGGTGGTGGGAAGAAGGTAAGTTTGTTGCTAATAATTTGAGTAAGCTTAAATTTATGGATGGCTCTCAAGAAGACTGGCTCTTAATTTCCTCTTTGTCTCATTATAATTTGATTGAACTTGTCGAGGCTCTCTAGAGGCAAACAAAGAGGACAATATATAAGCAGAACTCTTTGAAATGCCATCAAATGTGTCAACATGATAGCCTAAACTCAATGAATGAGTTCATCAAATTGATGCTCACAACAACTGTTAAATATGTCTTGAATTTTATGTACTCGGCCCGGTTCATCACCCGACCCGACATATTTTTTGTGCGACCCAAAATTGGAGAGAAAATTGAGATTTGGTTCATGACGTGGAGAGTTGGGCCGATAGACCCAAAATTTTTTGGGCCCTATTTACTACTGCGGCTAGGGTTTTTTGGTGTACGGCAGTTTTTCGTCATCTGAGATATTTGTGAGCCGTGAGCTTTATTCAGTCGCTGAGAACGACTTTTGTAATCTGTACTCTCCTTGATTATAGTGGAATCTCGTTTTGCCTCGCCCGTGGACGTAGATCACCTTGATTGAACCACGTAAATCCTTGTTATTCTGTGTTTGTTTTCCACGTTCGTCACAACAACAACATGCATTTATGTCTTAGAACATTGAGATACAGATGCTTATGCTTTCTGAAGACCTAATCGCATAGTCTCTTGTAGCCAAATAAATGACATATCAAATAATGCAAAGCAGCATTCATTTGCTTGGGTCTATTTATCAGTGTTCTCACAAAAGACCTCTCCTCCACCAAAACCTACAACAACACAAAAAAATATCAACCCGAATCACCATTTTTAAGGAGAATCCCCTCCCAACCCACCTAGTCACAGGCACACGTACACAAATAGCAAACACCGTCGATCACGGCGATGATGACGTATTCGCCGCTTCCACACTCATTCAATTGATCGGAGCATGCACAATAATCACAGTAGAGAGCGATCGCGAAAGCTTCGAGAGGGAGGGAGACAGAGAGTGACTAACCCGACGATCCCGAGCTGCACGGGGGAAGTAGGCAGACAGAGAGCAATCGTCCAGGCACCAGACACCAGGGCAGCTTCTACAATGCTGTTTCGCACACCCAGCACCACCGTCGCCTCTGCCTTACCCCCAGCACCACCATCGCGAGCGAGAGGGCAAGCTAAGATGAAGTGATTTCTCCCACCGACGCGTTGAGGGGAGGCGACGGACGATGCAAGAGAGCCCGACAGTCGCGACGCTACAAGCGAGGAAGGCAGAGGAATGTCGCGACCGAGAGCGCCAAGGTGAGAACAGAGGAAGGGGAATTGAGCAAAGGCGGGTCGGAAATGAGGAGAGAACAGAGGAAATCCGGGAAATTTGAAGAAGCCACAGATTTGAGGAGGCCGATGAAGGACCCGTCGCAGCTCCGACGAAGAATCGAGGAGAGGCCCACAGTCGGCGATTTCAGGCAACCACAGAATGTGAGAGAGCAGAAGAGAGTTGTGCGTCAGATGAGGAGGAATCGAGGAGGCAGGGAGAGAGGGAACGCGCGTTTGGAGAGAGGGGAGAGAGAGAACGCGCGTTTCTGTTTGAAAATGAGAGAGGGGAATTTTTTTTTTTTAACGAAGTGCCGCCCAAATTTGGGGCACTTAATCTCAGATCCAACGTGGCTTCAATTCAGCCGTCGGATCTGAACGGACGGCTGGATTGAAAGGTAAGGCACCCCCTGCCTTAGTTCCGCTAAGGCAGAGGATCCCATTCCGACTTACGAACCTCTCTCCGAATTACCCAAATTGCCCCCCGAAAGCTATCTTCCAAGTTCGCCCTACTCCCCAAAGGAGGAGGAGGAGCCGTCCACCGGCGTTTATTAATGGCCCGTGACAAGGCCGAATCCGTCATTTAATGCCCTCCCCCCACGAGAATTCCCTGATTATTTTTTATCTTTTCCTGCCTCCGCTCATTTTGATTTTCAGGCCCCCACGAACCCCTTTTTGCAATTTTCCCTATTCAAATTAGCTCTCTCTTAAATATTCAAAAATGTAATTTCTCCAAATTTTCACATTTTAAAATATCTCAATAACTCTGACAAAAAAAAATATAATTCATAACATATAAATTTTCGATTTTTTATCGAATAAAAAATCAAATATATAGTGACAACTGGATATTAAGTGAAAATAAATTGAATATATAGTGACGACCGACTGGATATTAAGTGAATATAAATCGAATATATAGTGACAACTGGATATTATGTGAATATACAAGAAAGTCCAACAAGATAACCGAATCAGGCAATAACAGCCGCGTGATGTGGTTTGTATTGACTTAGGCTCAATCGATCGAGAATCTGAGAGAGAGAGAGAGAGAGAGAGAGAGAGGGGGAGAGGTGAGATGTGAAACATCTCACCTCTCCCCCTCTCTCTCTGGAGATTCTCGATCGATTGAACTCTTCCAGGCTTTCGCTATTCAGATTTTGTCTTGATCGAGCTCTTCCAGCGTTGTTTCCTGGGCTTCGTATGTCGAAGCTCTCCAAGATTAGGTAAGCTTTTTATGCGATCGGTTGATTAGATATGTCTATGGCTACTGGGTACGCTTAATTGTGATTTCTGATTAGATATGGCTGCCGTCAATTTCTACTGTCCTTAAATAGTTTGTTTGTTTTTTGATACACGATAGACAAGTTTATTCGGCTCGCAACTCTCTATAGTATTGATTTTTGGTGATGTCGCGACTCGCGATTTGCTGTAATTTCGGAAATATCAAGAAAAGAGGGTTGGGGATAGCTGTTCCTCGATTTGTGTAAGCTTTGGAGAAGGCTTATTTCTTGTGCGTTTACTCGCGCTAATTTTCGTACCTCTTCTGGCGATTTGGTCGCTTGAATTTATGTTACTTCAAATGTAAAGTCTTGTGCATAAGTGGAAGTAAAAACCTTTCCTTTTGCTTCAGAAACTGGTAAAGACAGTGAATTGAAGGGGATATTGGATTTTTCTCAGGGGAGAAGCAGAAGAATTGAAGTGAGGAAATGAGACAGGTGGTGGACATGGGGAAAGTATCACCGAAAGAGAGGGAAACAAAGGGTAGGAGGCAAAAGAGGCGATTGCGGAGCTCAAGCAAGAAGTATCTTAAACCCGGGGCTCCAGCTCAGCTCCGGTACAGTAGAGGCTCGGTAGCCAAGTCCTGTACTGATATTGGGAAGAAAAGGGTTGCTGTTCTGGATGCTAAGAAAGCTGAGAATAACGTGCTCCTTGAAGATAAAGCAGTTGACGAGAGCCCCCTTCTGTTGTCCCCTGTAAATTTGGTTAAATAAAATAACTTAATGGGGACACCGAAGACCCTCATGACAATGATTGTAAAACTGAATCCAGGCTTGAGGCTCTCCCCATAGATGTACTGGTATTGCTCACTATCTTCTTCTCATATCATGGAGATTCGCTTTCTTTATTTGTTGTTATGTCTGCATTTTCAACATATTCTCAGGTCAGATTTGAGCTGCGGGCTTAAGAAAAACTTTCTTTGCTTGTATCGCCGGTTTTCATGGATCCGGAATTTTGCAGACTTTGAAGATGGGGCATAGATGTCGCGACCCGTCCGGAAGCGGACGCGGCTAATGGATTACCGATCGCGGGTCTTGGATCGGCGCGGGCCCTCCCAGGCCCATACCAAATCGCGGCGGGAGTATTTTTAGAAGGATTCGACGATAAGATTCGATCGCTTTCAACCTTCAGTGTGGTCGTGGTGGCATGTGCAACTTGTGCATGCATTTGGAGTCGCCACCGGTCTTTATTGGAGGGTAGACCGGAAACCTTACTGACCGATTGGGAGAGGTCGATCAGTTCTGCGGAACCAGAGATTTTGGGTTCGGGGACTTGGTTATGTCGGTGTCATTACCAACGCCCTTTCGGTACCTAACGCGAGTGATTTTCCTAGCTAAGAGTTCATGCAGGCGCAATTTTAGGTGAGGTAGGCTCAATTTAAGGTTTCATGCAAATTGGAAGACTATTCCTATCAACCACAATCAAATTAAATAAAAGCGCAATCAAATACATAAATAAATCACACTAACGCACACAAATTCAACTCAACGATTTCCTAATACAGCCATAAGGGCTTAGATGGGGAATGACTTGGGACCAGGGGTAAAATGGGAAAATTTGGGGGACGATTAGCCCGAAGGGCAAAGTCGTCATTTTTTTGGAAGATTTGGATACCGAATTACTCAAAATATTCTATGGCCAGTTGATTGTGGCCATTTCCCATTTTTGAGAATTTTTGTGGAATTTTTAGAAATTTTTTTTTGATTTTCTATTTTTTATTGAATTTTGATTTTTTTTAATTTTTTAATTTTATTATTTAATTAGTACTTAATTAAAATGGTCGGAGCCGGATAGGATTCTTGGGCCCGAACCTGGATCGGGCCACTGGGCCTAATCCGAACCAGGGAAGAGGACTTGGATCGGGCCCAATTCACACAAGGAACCCAAGCCCATTTTTTTTTTTTAGGCCTACTGAGCCCATTTATCTAAACCCAATTCTTCTTTTCCACCAGCCCCTCCCAACGCAAGCCCATATCCAGCCCACAAAACCAAACAACCCACATGTCCAAACCAATCATGCAAATAACTTACCTCACTATTCATCATCTTCAACGTGAGACACGCTTTCCCCATGAAGACCGGACCGAGCTCGAGCGCCTTGGCTCCTGTCGCCCACACCGACGTGGTGACGGCCATCGCCACCCGCGACAAGTCTCATCCTTTGGCAGCCACCAAGGAGGACAAGGTCTACGGCGTCCCCTGCCGCCACCTCACCAGCCACTCCCACTTCGTCCAGGACGTCGTCCTCTCCTCCGACGGTCAGTTCACCCTCTCCGGTTCATGGGATGGCGAGCTCCGCCTCTGGGACTAGCCGCCGACGTCTCCACCCGCAGGTTAGTGGGCCACACTAAGGACGTGTTCTCGGTGGCCTTCTCCATCGACAACCGGCAGATGTACCAGCATCCCGTGACCGCACGATCAAGCTCTGGAACACTCTGGGAGAGTGTAAGTACACCGTTCAAGAAGGTGAAGCTCATATTGATTGAGTGAGTTGTGTCAGGTCAATCCCAACGACCTTCAGCCGACCATCGTCTCCGTATCCTGGGACTGCACCGTGAAAGTGTGGAATTTGACCAATACACGCTGAGAAACACCTCGCATGGGCATTCTGGCTATGTGAATATTGTGGTTGTGTCTCCCGATGGGTCACTCCGTGCTAGCGGTGACAAGGATGGAGTGATGTTGCTATGAGATTCGCTCATCAAGCCACCGGGACGCTCAGGTCGCGATACTGGTGGGATCATCGTGCGCGTAGGAGTACGCCCTGGGGCAAGCCGTCTTGAAGATCCTCGAGTAAGCCGTCGGTCGACTGCGGGTTCCCGAAGCTCCCCGTGCAGCAGTACCTCGGGGAGTTGAACGCGAAGCAGGCGCTTGCAGGCCACGACCCTGTTGTCGTGAGCCCGGACCTAAAGTCCCACCAGGCATACCTTGTTCAGGTCACTCACGCAACCTGCATAGCTGCATTTCCCAGAGCCCTTGAATGGTGTGATCGAGATGGCGAGATTAGCCATCGGCGAGGCTGACACCGTAGAAGTCTTGGTCGTTTCCTAAAGCGATTTCAGCGAGGGTGGCAGGAAGGGTGCCACCAAGGCCGTCGCGGTGAAGGGAGCCGCCGCAGTCCCCGGTGGCGCATTGGTTGAAGAAGGTTCTCGCCGACGCCTCCTTCCAGAGCAACAACGAGCCATGGAGAAAAACCGTACTCCCAGCCAGCCTCAAGCCGCTTCAATCTTTTTCCCCCACCCCATTTTCATATTGCCACCCTCTCTTATTTTATTCTCCCTTCTTTTGCCTGGTTCCTCGTGGAATCCTTTTACAGATTCCTCCTCATCTTCTTCTTTTTTTTTTATGGCGCCGTTCATTCCACTATCCATGTCGGCCAGTTCTTTTGAGCCATCGCCATGCACACATGTTGATTGACCAAAAAAAAAAAAAATAAGGAATGGCAAAAACCGTTTGAATGCCATTTATTTATTTATTTTGTCACAAAGGGTTGATAAAAATTACATGTCAACAGCTGCCCCTCTTTGAGAGGAATCTCGTCAGAGGAATCCCTTAGAGATTTCTCTCAAAGACAAGGTGACATCTGAGTCCTGATCGACTCGACTCGTGAAACTAAAGGAGAAGAAGTCATGACATCAAGTTTTTCATGCTTGTTGATGTATGCTCTTTCTTGAGGGGGAAACATCCATTGGACATGAGAGAGTGAGATAATAGAGAGACATACCTGCCACTTACACGTTCAGTGTTTGTGCAATTTTCGCGGTGTCTGATGGATTCATGAGGATTTCTAGGAACTCGTTACTAAAGTATCCTAGAGATGTTAAGCTCTGACCTGTATGGTAGGTCTTACCCTTATTGGATTCCTAACTGGTAGGAACCTAAGGAAGGCGCCTCCCACGCTTTGGGATTTGCCAAGGATTTTGATCCGTATGGTGGACTGGACCTTTGTGTTGATCCTTATGGCGGTTTCTACCCTTGTATTGACCCTTCAGGTGGTTTCTACCTTATTTGACCCTTCAGGCGGTATCTACCTTCAGTTTGACCCTTCAGGCGGTTGCTACCTTTGGTTGACCCTTCAGACGGTTTCTACCATGAGCTGACCCTTCAGGCGGTTTCTACCATTGATTTGACCCTTCAGGCGGTTTCTACCATATTTGACCCTTCAGGCGGTTTCTACCTTGAGTTGACCCTTCAGGCGGTGTCTACCATGTGTTGACCCTTCAGGCGGTATCTACCTTGATTTGACCCTTCAGGCGGTTTCTACCATATTTGACCCTTCAGGCGGTTTCTACCTTGAGTTGACCCTTCAGGCGGTTTCTACCTTGAGTTGACCCTTCAGGCGGTTTCTACCTTATTTGACCCTTCAGGCGGTTTCTACCTTTGTTTGTTTTAAAAAGGGGTCTCATGACGAGGGTTCTCCACGTCTGATGAGACTGCTTGAATTTTGAAAAGGGGTCTCACGACGAGAGTTCTCCACGTCTGATGAGACTGCCTAAATTTTGAAAAGGGGTCCTGAGACGAGGGTTCTCCACGTCATGTGAGGACCGCTTGATTTTTGAGAAGGGGTCCTAGGACGAAGGTTCTCCACGTCATGCTAGGACTGTTTGATATTTTGAAAAGGGGTCTCATGACGAGGGTTCTCCACGTCCGATGAGACTGCCTAAATTTGAAAAGGGGTCTCATGACGAGGGTTCTCCACGTCCAATGAGACTGTCTGATTTTGAAAAGGGGTCTCATGACGAGGGTTCTCCACGTCCGATGAGACTGTCTGATTTTGAAAAAGGGCTCTATCCTCATCCTTTCTTTTGAAAGATCCCGAAATTTGTCGGGAATTCAGTTTTTGAAGCAGTGAAAGATTTTATCTTGACAAAGCTTCACTTGAGTCTGTTGAGGCGACATTCCGGGAGATTGGTGTTTCCAACGGATCCTGCAGAAGTTCGAGCCTGAAAAATTTTTCTTCGCCAAGAAAACATTAGTAATCTTAGGGAAGAAGACGGTTGTCCATCTGACAAAACCGTATGATTTAAGTCTTAATCATGAAATGTGCGTTTTGATGCTGGAGGTTATCCAAAGCATTCTCGCAACATGCAAATGTGATCACAAATCCCTTGCACGGAAAATCTGGATCAAACAATTTGAAATTTCCAAAAAGAGTTCGTTCAAAACATCTATTGGAGAATTTCTCATCCAAGAGGGCTCCTCATCGCTCTGTGATAATGGTCTTTTGTAAGGAATGCGTTCAACTTCCTACTAACCTGTGCCTAGGTTTTAGGATCATTCGCAGCGCATACATTCTGATCGATCGGGAGGTCTTCCACGGACCGTAATGTCAGGCTTGGATACTGGCTTTCAAAGGGGACCCGCTTTGGAGTCGAGGCCATTGAATGAAAGTCTTCACCATCTGCTCCGGGTTTACAAGTCAAGAACCCTGCAAAATGAGAGAGAAATAGTCTTGCTCGTACTTCTTCGAGCTAAACTATATGTCAACCCAAGTGTCTTAGTCAGAGAAGACTCCTTCGGGGTCGTAACATTGGTAGGATTGGGGACAGAAAAAGGCTTGTTTTTGGCCCAAAATTCTTGGAGAGTTTGACATTGGTGATCATTGCAGATTTGCTACCTGTCCTTTCTCTTTTGCGTCTTTATTCCGCGCTTGACACCATTTGGCGAGCAGCCTTTTTGGAATTTGGCTCCTTCGGGGATTTCCTCTTTTCCCATCTAGACTTTATTGTGGGTCAATCAAACAGCTTGCACGGGCATCAGCCTTGCTTTTACCAGGCACTTTTCTTTTTCTTGATGCCGGGATTTTTTTCTCATTTTCATCTTTTTTTTTTCTTTTGAAATCCCATTTTTCTCATCTTCAGGAGATCACTTTAGACATATGATCGAAAGTCTAAACATGCTTTTACCATAAATCCAGGAATTTCTTTGTAATCCCTTAGTCTTAAGCTCTTCCGTTTCTAAAGTGATGCTGCATCCATCTTGAAATGTGCAATGATCACCAACGGGTTCATGAAACGAATTTGCAGGCTCGACTTGGCTGTGCAAAGGATAAACGTATGTGGGATAGAGAAATGAATGCTTCTCGTCATCCTATGGCACTTGGATTACCATATAAACAACACACGAAGATTAATGTTAGTCCGAGCAACAAAATTTCTAACCATTTCTCCTGATGCTGTTGGACTTACTTCTATTCTGCCCCGATGTGGGGTGGTTCTCGACAGGGCTGATAATGAAAACCTCCGTTCAAAGGGGTTATCAATGGTCATCTGTAGTGTTTGGGAATGTGAAACGAACGCCTCCGTCGTCCCAATCCATGTAATTGCTGCGAATGGTCCCTACCTCCGTAGGTACAGATTTTGCTGTCTGATTCGCTCCACTTCTCTCTTAAGTGTGTATAGGACGTGTTTTGATTAGGCTTGCCTCTCTTTTGAGTAAACCTCCTTTTGAATGATTTGACAAATAATCATATTTGGAAAAATTCATTTCTTTCTTTCCCAAAATTTATCCATCGAGGGGATTTTGTGATGTATCGTGCATGTCTTATTCATGCTTTGGGCAACCTCCCGATTTAAATCATGAACATCGATGCATTGGATAATTTTCATGACGGCTGAAAGTATTTTAACATTTTTTTATCTCCAGCTAACTGGGAAAGGGATACTTACCTACATGTCGTGGCTGCAGACCCCTGAAAATGTAAAAGAAGCATATCATTGCATGTTCACGAATTTTTCAAAAATCGAAACGATACATCCTACCCTTGGTCATGTACTCTAACGAGTAGTACATGGGATGTAAAAACCTGTCCGTCTGTAAGGCGATTCCCCTGTCAAGGATAAATAACGAGTATCAATTCACATTCTCAAATTCAAGACAAATTGGAACGATACAACTTTACTCTTGGTTCTCATCCCGTTCTGATGTTGCGTATTGATATGAACAACATCTATCAAATCCGCCTATCCATTCTTGGAGTGTTTGCAACATCAATGGTTCATCTGCCTCCAGTTGGGCAACGTCTGTTCTGTTATTCGAACAAATGGCTCCTTGAGTGATTTATCCACGTTTATCACCTGAGAAGGGAAAGAAAGGAGACATTACTTCGGTATTCGATTGAAGATCGTTTAGGAACGATACATCGTTTTACCAAATAGGTGGCTTCGCGGCCAAACGTATTTCGTATTGAAGGGGTAGATCCCATTATGCTCCGCGGGTGATAGTCATTGTTCATGGAACTTGCTCCACGGATTAAGTGATTAATCCACGGCCCTCGGCTTGAAGATGCTCAAAGGGTGATGTTGACACTCACGCGCAATTAGTTCTAGATATTAATGAAAGATGTTCCCGTGAGAACCTTACAGTACGATCAACAACATATTCAATAGGAGTATTCAACCCCTTTCCTCTAAGCATTTTTCATCGAGTAGCCATGCCTTGCATCAGACGTTTGATCACCGGCCTTGCGTCACTACTGCGGTGGTCCTTCGGCTCCAAATTGATCGAGCCAAAGATTGAACTCATCGCCAAGGAAATTGCTCGGGTCTTCGAGCCATTGATGTTCAAGTTGGGTATCAACGATTGTTGGGGGCAGATTTCTTTCATTGCCTTCGTTGTGAGGGATTGGAGTCTTTGAGCTGGAACCTTCATCATTGCCCTGTTGGGGTTGAGACATACATTCCCGAAGAGTATTGATCCAAGTGTCCAGCTCCTCATCAAGGAAATCACATGTTCTTTTTAGCCCTTGGTGCCCAGATTGGGTGTCGTCGACTGCAGGCGAGGGATTCCTCTCTTTGCTCTCGCCGTGAGCAATTTGACCCCTCGAATTGGAACTTCCTCCGATGACCGGCAGGTTCATATGTGCACTCTCTACCAATGCCAGATCCGCTTCAGGGATAGCATTAATGACTGATTCGCGCTCAAACTGAGGAATCCCTATGTGCTGGAACTGTGGCATATACTCTTGAGGAGTATTGAGATAGCTCGGCGGAGCATTCTGATTTGGGTTAGAAGAGTCGCTGACACGACTGCCAGTCCCGTCATTGCTGAAACACGGTTGGGTGCTCTCGGCTTTCCAATCATCGTGGTTGTAATTCTGCCCAGCACTTGAGCTCCAACCGGCTTTATGATGGTTTAACGCTATCCTTCCATCCCTTAGCAATCTCCTATAGTACTTGAGGTGAGACTCAACGTTAATTCTAGAGAGCCCCGGCACATTCATAATCTCGAGTATGCGTAATGGGCTAGCCGAATCAACTCCCAGCTCTTGAATCGCATCAACAAATTTGGTGTGAAGTTCATAGGTCCAGTAAAACCTTGTTCTCTTATCACCCAAAATATCGTCAATACTTCGGTAGCTATTCTCTACGGGATCTAGTCGTTTCAAAAGTTGTCCAGGGAGGGACTCACCGACTTTGGATTGGCTGGCTGCGACAGCGAGTTCGTCATTGGGAGAACTCCACCTGTGATGATTCAGGTCCCATTTCTCAGAGGGTGTTGGTGTTGACCCTATGGTGTTGACTTGCTCATGCAGATCTCCAACGGTATCTGGCTGTGTCGGAAAATGTTGTGGAGAATACGGTAACAGCTGAGCGTTCGTCAACAGGGATGGTTCATCGAGGAACACCTCGCCAAGGACAACAAGATTACCGCAATTAAGGCAGGTGGCCTTGGTCAGAGCTTCCTTATATCTCGTGCTTTCAGCTTGAAGCTTCTCATTCTCCTCCTTCAGGACCAGTAACTCATGGTCTGCGTATTGCTGTTTCACCCGGGTTCGTTTGTTGGCGAACCAAAACTTGACCTTCGAAAGCTCCAATCCTATCTTTCGGCTCAACTCCATTTTCTGTTGTCTGCTTGGAGTGGGGCATTCATTGAAGAAAGCTTCGAGCTCTCGGATTTGGCCTGGAGTGTGGCGTTGTAGTTGCTTCCTTTTCCGACTCCGGTCATCATTGTATACTCCTTCTTCGTAGCTGAAACCTAGAATTTCATCGCTGGAGGAGTCAGTTTCTATGGCCTTCGGGCAGGATTCAGCTCCAGGATCTTCAAAGTCTCACAGCAGTTCGTGCTCGAAAATGTCCAGGTCGGGCGTTTCTAGCAGATGGGAATAGCTTTTAAACATGATGGATCGGAGTATCTCGGGCTGATCTAGTTCACTCAGCTTTCTCTATTCGCTCTTACGTGTTGGGCTCCATGGTTTTGGTGTTAGACTTGGTCTTGGAATCTTCGAGATCACTCAGTAGTTCAATTTCTGAGATTTTTGAGTCAGTCGCCTCTAGCAGCTGACAGTAACCTCTTAAATATGTTGGATTGAGAAATGTTTGATTGGTTCTTGCCCACTCAGAGTTCTCTACTCTCTCATGTATGCTCACTCCCTATAAATTTTTCTTCGAGTGACTTTGTATGTTTAGGAGACGCTCTTCAAGCATGAAAGGAAATCATTAGGCAAACGCTCCCCGTCAAGACCTTGAATTTCTCGCTTAGCTTTTCAACGTGATGTGAGTGCTGAATCATGTTAGGGCTTTTTTCGATAGTTGCGCTTACCTCCCACCTAACTCTAATAATGGTGATCCCGACAAATCTTTTACATCTTTTAATTGATAAGCCGGAAATCGCGGACCGAGACGAATCCAATGGTTCACGTGAGGGGACCTCCTGCTTTACCCCCTAACTGGGCTCCACCAGCATTATTACTGAGACCCTTCATCATCCTCGAGTTGCTATAAAATGAGGAATTAATGTATGGAAGGTTAACGTTCTCGCATAATCAGCTTCTTCCTTCTAATCTCTCTGTTAGCCTCGTCTTATTCTCAAGCCAACCCAACGCAAATGGCCTCCTCTCCCGTACGCACTTTTTCAACTGATTTCTTGGCCTAGTGGGAAAAGCTTTATAACCTACTGGGTCGAGGTTACGCACACATAACCGATCATTCTGCGACCGAGGATGAAATCCGTGTCCTGCTCGAGGACCTTGATACTACTTCTCTCGAAGGTACTACACTGGGGAGGGAATATAGAATTTTCCTGACTCTCTTTGCACACTCCTTAGAGGCCTACCGTGCTGCTAATCGGGAGGTTCTCGTGGCTCGCGTCTTGCGAGCTCGTTATGAGGATCGATCTGATCATTTGGTGCTGACCAACTATCTGGCCGATAGTTGCAAAAAGGCCGTCGAGTTTGCTAATGAGCGGGTTGCGACGTTGCTTCGCGAGAGGAGAAATCTGGTGGAGCAATTGGCCCTATCCCTGACCACCGGCGAGCATGACCGCCGCAATGTCCTGTTGAGGCTTCAGAGCGACTGGCAGGAAGAACGGCTCGACAAAATAACCGCGGACATAGCTCGCGGGAATGGACTGGTTCGAGACCTGGAAACAATCGCCGAAGAACATGAGGCCAAGGTCGCCGAAGTTAAGGGAGAATGCAAAAGTCTTCTCCTCAGGCTTGCCGACCATGACATGCGGAGTTGGGAGTATGAGCAGAGCATTAATAACATGGAGGGTCAGTTGGGCTCCTTCGTGTCGTTAATTAGGGCTCACTTCGGCTTTACTTTTCTACCCCGAATTGTATGACCTGCTTTTGAAAACCCTCCACTGAGCAAAATAAATGAGAACTCTTGTGTGTGTGTTTTAACTTCTGTATGGTTCATTTCTTCGAGCATCCGAACATCTTCAACTTGGGTGAGCCGAACCATAATATCAATAAGCCGAGCAAATATGTCCTGATTTTATAACTCGCTCATGATCAGATGAGATAATAGCCTTAGACTTGTCCAGGAAAAGATTTCTCTCTATTACCTATTTTTTTTACCTGCAAATAAAAAGACAGAATCAGAAGGAATAATTTGAAAAAGAAATCGAAAACCCCTTTCAATCCTATGCTTGCCCATGATTAATAAGGACAAGAACTTTTACAAGGGTTTTAATCTTGCGCGAAAAGTTTTTATCAATATTCCTCGAAAGAAAGCATACTATTGAAAGGAATGTAATTCACAATAATCGCTTTTGATCAATTTCGAGAGGAACGAATTACTCAAAAGTGCGAGGCATAATAACGTGTTTTAAATTTAATTGAAGATACGGCATCCAAATCAAGGCCGTTTTGTTAAGAACGAGAGTAATTTGGACATCTATCTCGTCATTAAATTCAAAACAACGCCGATATTCTCGATCAATTATCGTGGATTACCAGCGACGTAAAACATGCATGGACCAATTCAAGTGTATAATTCCTTCTAGCGAAATTGGGGTTGGATTACCCTATACGACCAAAAAGGTCGTACAAGATTTCTAATTTTAATTTCCTCTAAAGGAATTATAACTTGACTTGGGGGTATTCGGATGATTAGAGAAAATGCCACTATCACATTCCCACGACCTGTCAAAAGAAATACAACCAAGTTCCATCTAAATGTATACACCAATAGATCCCTAATACAATCACTCTAAGGGGTGAGATAGAGAAAGCCTCGATAAAAATAAACCCTATACAAGAGGACTAGTAATGGAAAATGAAACAAAGGAATGTGATCCTAACGTTTAAGGATGCCCCAAGTTCGATCTGTGACTTCCGGATCACTTGCCCCAACTCGTCATCTTCATTGGACGATATCTCAATAATGTCCATAGTAGGCTCCTTTGTTGCTCACTCGGTGCTTGTCATGGGATATCATCCTCTTCGTCTTCTATCAAGGACGTTTGGGAAAAACACACACATCTATCCTTGAAATGTCATTTAATCTAATCACCAGAATGCAATGAATGAAATGCCTATATTTATATGAACTGTAATAGATTCGAGGTATAGAGAGTCTTACCAACCAAACTCGTCGACTTATGTGCGGTTTTAGGTGTACCAACCGCCCAAAGACATGCGCATGAGACAAGTTATGGTGAACTTCTAAAAATCAGAGGGTTTGGCACCTAGGGTTAAGGTTCCCACTTCGAGTTCCAGAAAGAGCCGATTCCATTGCACAGCTATCGTTGCATTGGGACTCGATCCATAGTTCGAAGCGAGCGGAATTGAAAAGTGGATTACCCCGCGTTTTTCCTCACGGAGATTCTATTTTCAATTCCTTCTATTGTGTTCCTATAGGCGACGCCCGGGGTTTTAGGCGCGGTTGTGTGTGTCCACGTGTTGTGATCATCACAATGCAATTCATGCATAGCAGTTTATCAATCAGCACTTCAAATCATCCACACAACATACATTCCTACGCCCAACCTGCATAAGACAATGTTAATCACGGACTACACCCCTTATTTCTCCAATCTGCAAAAACATATAACCCCTATCATGAGCGGACTTACCTCACCTTCAAGAGCGCCTGCAAGGTTAGAAAAATCACTCAACGTTTTAATTACGGCCTAAGTCCACTTGAGGTCTAGAATGATAGGTTCTAGAACAAATTCCCCAGCGGAGTCGCCAGCTGTCGCGACCCGTCCGGAAGCGGACGCAGCTAATGGATTACCGATCGCGGGTCTTGGATCGGCGCGGGCCCTCCCAGACCCATACCAAATCGCGGCGGGAGTATTTTTAGAAGGATTCGACGATAAGATTCGATCGCTTTCGACCTTCAGTGTGGTCGTGGTGGCATGTGCAACTTGTGCATGCATTTGGAGTCGCCACCGGTCTTTATTGGAGGGTAGACCGGAAACCTTACTGACTGATTGGGAGAGGTCGATCAGTTCTGCGGAACCAGAGATTTTGGGTTCGGGGACTTGGTTACGTCGGTGTCATTACCAACGCCCTTTCGGTACCTAACGCGAGTGATTTTCCTAGCTAAGAGTTCATGCAGGCGCAATTTTAGGTGAGGTAGGCTCAATTTAGGGTTTCATGCAAATTGGAAGACTATTCCTATCAACCACAATCAAATTAAATAAAAGCGCAATCAAATACATAAATAAATCATACTAACGCACACAAATTCAAATCAACGATTTCCTAATACAGCCATAAGGGCTTAGATGGGGAATGACTTGGGACCAGGGGTAAAATGAGAAGATTTGGGGGACGATTAGCCCGAAGGGCAAAGTCGTCATTTTTTTGAAAGATTTGGATACCGAATTACTCAAAATATTCTATGGCCAGTTGATTGTGGCCATTTCCCATTTTTGAGAATTTTTGTGGAATTTTTAGAAATTTTTTTTTGATTTTCTATTTTTTATTGAATTTTGAATTTTTTTTATTTTTTTATTTTATTATTTAATTAGTACTTAATTAAAATGGTCGGAGCCGGATAGGATTCTTGGGCCCGAACCTGGATCGGGCCACTGGGCCTAATCCGAACCAGGGAAGAGGACTTGGATCGGGCCCAATTCACACAAGGAACCCAAGCCCATCTTTTTTTTTTTTAGGCCTACTGAGCCCATTTATCTAAACCCAATTCTTCTTTTCCACCAGCCCCTCCCAACGCAAGCCCATATCCAGCCCACAAAACCAAACAACCCACATGTCCAAACCAATCATGCAAATAACTTACCTCACTATTCATCATCTTCAACGTGAGACACGCTTTCCCCATGAAGACCGGACCGAGCTCGAGCGCCTTGGCTCCTGTCGCCCACACCGACGTGGTGACGGCCATCGCCACCCGCGACAAGTCTCATCCTTTGGCAGCCACCAAGGAGGACAAGGTCTACGGCGTCCCCTGCCGCCACCTCACCAGCCACTCCCACTTCGTCCAGGACGTCGTCCTCTCCTCCGACGGTCAGTTCACCCTCTCCGGTTCATGGGATGGCGAGCTCCGCCTCTGGGACTAGCCGCCGACGTCTCCACCCGCAGGTTAGTGGGCCACACTAAGGACGTGTTCTCGGTGGCCTTCTCCATCGACAACCGGCAGATGTACCAGCATCCCGTGACCGCACGATCACGCTCTGGAACACTCTGGGAGAGTGTAAGTACACCGTTCAAGAAGGTGAAGCTCATATTGATTGAGTGAGTTGTGTCAGGTCAATCCCAACGACCTTCAGCCGACCATCGTCTCCGCATCCTGGGACTGCATCGTGAAAGTGTGGAATTTGACCAATACACGCTGAGAAACACCTCGCATGGGCATTCTGGCTATGTGAATATTGTGGTTGTGTCTCCCGATGGGTCACTCCGCGCTAGCGGTGACAAGGATGGAGTGATGTTGCTCTGAGATTCGCTCATCAAGCCACCGGGACGCTCAGGTCGCGATACTGGTGGGATCATCGTGCGCGTAGGAGTACGCCCTGGGGCAAGCCGTCTTGAAGATCCTTGAGTAAGCCGTCGGTCGACTGCGGGTTCCCGAAGCTCCCCGTGCAGCAGTACCTCGGGGAGTTGAACGCGAAGCAGGCGCTTGCAGGCCACGACCCTGTTGTCGTGAGCCCGGACCTAGAGTCCCACCGGGCATACCTTGTTCAGGTCACTCACGCAACCTGCATAGCTGCATTTCCCAGAGCCCTTGAATGGTGTGATCGAGATGGCGAGATTAGCCATCGGCGAGGCTGACACCGTAGAAGTCTTGGTCGTTTCCTAAAGCGATTTCAGCGAGGGTGGCAGGAAGGGTGCCACCGAGGCCGTCGCGGTGAAGGGAGCCGCCGCAGTCCCCGGTGGCGCATTGGTTGAAGAAGGTTCTCGCCGACGCCTCCTTCCATAGCAACAACGAGCCATGGAGAAAAACCGTACTCCCAGCCAGCCTCAAGCCGCTTCAATCTTTTTCCCCCACCCCCTTTTCATATTGCCACCCTCTCTTATTTTATTCTCCCTTCTTTTGCCTGGTTCCTCGTGGAACCCTTTTACAGATTCCTCCTCCTCTTCTTCTTTTTTTTTTATGGCGCCGTTCATTCCACTATCCATGTCGGCCAGTTCTTTTGAGCCATCGCCATGCACACATGTTGATTGACCAAAAAAAAAAAAAGGAATGGCAAAAACCGTTTGAATGCCATTTATTTATTTATTTTGTCACAAAGGGTTGATAAAAATTACTTGTCAACAATAGAAAGATGATAAATTTGCATTTTAACTTTTTAAGGACCGCAACATGTAAGAATCTATATAGAGAAGGACGTAAAGTGGACCAATAGCTTGTTTTCCCCTTTTGTGGGTTTTCTTGGGGCTGGGGGGTTTGTATTGCAATCTGTGGACCATTTTTAGAACTTTGTCCCTTCCCAGTTAAAGTTTGGAAATGAGCCTCCAGTAAATCACATAGCTACCTGTAAATAGCTCTTGTAATTAGGTGTGGGCATTAGACAAGAGGCTTTTGCAAGATCAATATTATTTTGGTTGTTTTGCAAGTATAACTTACTGCAGGAGTAAAGTTCTTAAGAATTCCAGCTGAAAGTTCATATTTATGTCTCCTGTTTATTCTGGGATAAAGTGCAGTTTTGTTTTGCCCTCTTGTTTTTGATGGGATGAGTTCTTCCTATTACTGTTTTATTTTTTCTTCCCTAAGCTACATGCTTATTCCCTCAAAAATCTAATTCTTTTTCTTCCGACTTTAAGGTCAAAGTACTTTGTCACTTACATCATGACCAGCTAGGGGCAGCTTTCCACGTCTCTCAAAGGGTTAGGCAGGCGGTGAGTGTCTTGTACTCTGTCTACCTCTCTCCCTCTTATGTTTTTGTGTCTCCATCATACTGTTTATGTGGATCAAATTGAACCTATAGCTTGACATGATGGTCCCTTTTGATCATTGCTATAGGCCGTGATTGCAAGGCAGTTTCACTTCAACTACACTACACCAGATCGCTCACGACAGGAAATGTTAAGAAGTATGACTCCTCGTCCAACAGAAGGTATAACTCATGGTTTTCATCCTATCGTGCCTGATTTTTATCTTGGTTAAACCATGAATATATTTATGCATACTGAAGAAGACTGCTTCCACCAGGGGTGACGGGAAGGGAGTTTTCATGCCGAGTCCTCATACTCCCAAAGCACCAAGGCAGGGTCCACGGCCACCTTCTCGTACTAAGTTGGCTGAGATGCGGCAGATCGCTGCTGTACTTTTCCAGGAATCAACATCCCCTTCCAGATGTATGGTACCATCAGTTTTAACGAAGCCTCCATGCAAGTCCTTGGCATCAAATCGGGCCTTGTTCTATGAGGAGGAATTATGTCAGGCTGTGGCTCAAAATAAACTTCGTTGATTCTCTCCTGTGGCTTTTGGTCACTTGGTATTATCATATGTATATAGTTCGTTTTGCCTCCCTCTAGGTGTTCTTAAAGAGGATGCTGGATGCAATTTTGTAGTTTCGTTGGATGCATCAGGTGTTACTGTGGTATGAACTCCACCGGTGCTTGATATTAAGCAGATAATATCTGGATGTGGTGGTTTGAACTAGTTTTTGTATATTTCTTGTGTGGTTGACAAGAACGGCCAGTTCTTGAAGTATATACTTACACATACTGCAGGATTTACTTTTTTCCTTTTAGCAGTATCTGTTGAAGTTGTATTTGCATTCACTAGCACTACACAGATGTGCGCGTGGCTTTTCAAGTTCTGTTCCCGGTTATGCGCGCGTGGTGTTACCTTTATGGAATTGCATACATAACTGTATACGTATACGGATTTTTTTCCTCTCTAGAATTTCCTGAACTTGTCCAGTAATTTTCAATCTGATGGGGTCAGAAGGCTCCGTAATGGCTAATATGTCCTTATTATTCTTAACAGAACTTTTTCATACGAATTCTCGCGTTGTCATTATTTACACGGTTGCTATAATAATTAAACTGGCGATATGTCTCTAGTTATGAACTTGACGGGATAAAATATTGTGGGATGTAGAAAAGTGTTAATTGGCAATCAATCCTTCCTGTCTCAATAGAAGAACTCTGCTTTTGTCATCTAGAATATTAGAGCATTTTGACTCATTTACTGCATATTCCGCGGGCGCTCCTCCGTGTGGAGTGGCTTGAGAAAGAAGTGTTTTCTTCTTTTATATGGGGTGCTGCCACTGGGGTTCTGATCTGGTTCTTAATCACTTCATTTTCCTTCTGTCCGGCCAGTTAACGCGGAATTTGAGTTGTGACAATGACCATACAGCTTGGCTGGACAATGAAAGATTGATATTTTAGTTGGAGGACCACCATGGAAGGAATAATTGATGGAATTCCCTAAGAAAGTATCTCAGACATCCTCCACGCTACAGTGTCTGAGCCCCCAACTTAGGCTGCGTACAGTAACGTTTTTGTTCCTTGGAGCATTTTTTTTAACAGAAACACTTTTTTGTGTTTCTGTTCCCGACTACGATTTTTGGGAAAAAAAATCGTTTGGTAAGTACAAAAAAAAGTGTTCCAAAATTCAGAATCAAGTTTTTTTTGTTTCTTCAAAAGTGTTCCCTAGCACAAAAGTGTTCTGCGGAACACTTTTGAACCATATGCGTTTCTGTTCCAAATTACCATACGTAGCCTCCTAAGAAGAAAACATTCACTTAAAGTACCATCATCGTTTCGACCCAAAAAAAAAAGGTACCATCATTGTTTCAACAATGGGAGAATTTTGAATGAAGAGTTGAACGTTTCACGCTATCGCCGAGAGAACAAATTGGATAGACGACTGACAGACGATTGCAATTTTCTGCTGCCACCATTACAATCCATAATATGAGGCAGGGACCTTATTGAAACTTCGAGGCGTACTTGCTTACTAATCCAATTCACCGTGCAAACAACTAATTATGCCCACAAAGAAGGTTGTCGGCATAATCTCTGATCACCTGATCCGCGAGGATCTTATAGGTCATCTCTGTCGGATGGTAACTGTCCCAGAAGATGTACTTCGTGTCATCTTGGCAAGAGTTGAAATCATCCAGACGGTTACACAGTATGCTCACTTCGATGTTCCCCGTGCCGCAGCACCCTCTGTCCGCCACTTCAAATCCTGCACACACATCGACACAACCAAACATGAGGCTGACCAATGGCATGGCGATAGAGATTCGAATCCGAAAACCTGAAATCCTGCAGAAAAGGGAGAGGGGGGGTATAATGAGGCGAAGTACCGTGTTGCGAAGGGTTTTGGATGATGGAGAGCAACGAAGAGTAGATGTCTATGTAGACTAGATTGGAGCCGGGGAGTTTTTGGTTGAGGGAGTCTATTTCTGAGGAGAGCTTGGAGTTGAAGAGGGTCGCTGCTTGATTGGCGGGCTCTGAACATGCTCTTTCCAATCCTCCTTGAAGCGTTCTCTGTGAGGGCACACATCCTATCGGTGGTAGACTCAGGACTCCAATTCTTCTTGCTCCTAATCCATATAGCTCCTGCTAAATCATTCACTTGTACTTCAGAATCAGCTTTGTTTTGCAATTCAATCCTTATTTTACGTCTTTCAGCTGTTTTCTTTATCGTGGTCGTCGTTCGAATGAGAATGTTTCTCTGAACCGGGGACTTACCTGAAAGAAACTTGAAGCCGAACGGACCATGAGATCGGTGTAGGCCGGTATGTCGTATTCCCGTCTCCTGATTGGAGTCAAATAGTACGTGTTTGCAATGTCGTTGCTTCCGCACACCACTATGTAGATGCTGTTTGTGACGATGTCTGATGCCTCCTCTTCTCCGGCACCTGATTTTATCTTGTTCACGTACTCCTTGAACAGGTCTAGTTGATCCGATAGCGACAAGACCGACTATCGGTATAACCATATTACAGAAGAAATTTCAGGGCGATTCCATTTGAATTCAAGAGATCGAGTTGGACTTAGCCATGCTCGAGCGGCCCGTCAGGAGCCCGGTGTTTATACACACAGCGCATGCGCATGCATCTGTTAGAAATATGCCCTAAAGCAATTGTGTAATAGTCACATATTGGGTATATCCGTTGCACTTCTGATTTCTTATCAGTGGCAAAGACGTATTTATTCATTTGTCCAAATATAAATGAATAAAATCCATAAGATCAGTTGCAGCCGAACCTATTCTTAAGACGTTGAGGATATGTGTGACAGGTTTACGGTTAGACTGAATCTTTAATACAGTTCCCGATCAATGGATTATTGAATGGATACCAATGATCCTGTTGAGGTCGGTATGTTCTTAACTTCATAATTAAGTATCAGATACTTAAAGAAATGACGAGTCACAAGTCATTGGGTATTGCGATATCCAAGTTAGAACATAGGTGCTTGTATCGGACAAGTTCACTGAACGTGACACACATTGAATGATTAGCGACATGGAAGCTTTTTGCGTGGTCAATGTCCAATCGTTCATGCTTTGGTCTTGTGTAAATAATCCTTAGACCTGAGGTACAATGTTGACTTGTGTGATAAATGGCTATGGTTCACAAGTGCGCATATTGGCGGGTCGTTGATTCGTCTCTGTACTTGATGGTCGTAGTTCAGGCACATACGAAGTCACATGTGTACGCAATATGGAATCTGTCTCCTTATTAATAAAGGTATGATGTCCTATGTGATCTGATTGTAACAATGCATTGAAATCCTCGGCCGGGGTTATGATTGAGAATGAAATGTTCATGTCTCATATAAATGCATGTCAAGTTAGATTTGTACATATGATCGAATTGGTGGCTTGACAAATATTCCATGGCCTTTGTTCGATCGGGACATAGTTAGACAGAAGGATTGAATTACACTGTAGCCAAAGCTGACAGGTTCATAATGTTCTTAAAAGAATTCACACTGTCTGGTTAGCCATGACATATTGCTAGATGTCACTCATGGCTTGTAGGACCTAGAGGATGATCGGGACAATCAATTCTCTTGGAAGTACTAATGTGTTAGTACATGTCTTACTGCCAGCTCGGTGATGAACCTAGGAATGTCACACACCTTAACCAATACATGACAACGCATTGTGGAAAGACGACATTGCAAATTTGTTTGCAAATACACCAATTAGTTGGGTTGAAATTAAAATTAAATGAGATTTAATTTTATTTCTCTTTTTGGTCACTTGCACGTGTATATACGATGTACACGTATGCTCTACGTATTTGTACGTTATACGTATTTGTACGTTATACGTATTTTACTGTTTGGTAACCTCTTTAACTCCGGTAATAATAATAATGGTTATTATTATTTTTAACACCTTTGTTAGTGCTATTTTTAAATAGCATTTTTGTATTGTAAAATGTGAGTGCTAATTATAAATTGTGAGTGCTATTGTTAGATAGCATTTATAATTGTTAGTGCTAATTTTAAATGGCATTTATTTATGATAAATTGTGAGTGCTATTGTTAGATAGCATTTATATTTGTTAGTGCTAATTTTAAATGGCATTTATTTATGATAAATTGTGAGTGCTATTGTTAGATAGCATTTATAATTATTAGTGCTATTTTTAAATAGCATTTTTGTATTATAAGATGTGAGTGCTATTTATAAATTGTGAGTGCTATTGTTAGTGCTATTTTTATATGGAATTTATTTATCATAAATTGTGAGTGCTATTTTTAGAAAGCATTTATTATTTGTTAGTGCTATTTTATAATACAATTTATTGGAAGGTGTTTTTGGCTATAAAAGGATGGCAAGAGTTTTGAGGTTGGGGTTAGCACATTTGTAGAGTGAGCAGATTTTTGAGAGCTTTGAGAGAAGAACACAAACACTCTCTATATTCTCATAATTTTGAGTGACCAAAATATACCAAGTTCGGAATATTGATTCCGTAAGTTGGTTTGGAATATTGATTCCGCAAATTGCTAGCACAATTGTTGTGGAATTATTAGTCGTCTCCTCGTTCGTCAATTGGTGGTGTGTCTGAACTAGAGGCCCGACACTTGTGGGGCTGAGATCGAAGAACATCGAACCGACACCTCCGTTTCAAGCACGCTACAAGAGGTAGTCTATTTACTCCCTTTGGTGCTTTGTGATTTTTCGATTGAAATGCACGAAGTACGCCTCTGGAGATACATGTATGGGTTGTTATTTATTTCCGCTGCGTTTATTAATTTTTATTTACCCGTACGTGTTACGTGGATCCCAACAGTGGTATCAGAGCCAATCCTTAGGCGTTTTCGTGCATTTAATTGATTTTTGTAATTTTTGCAATACTATGGCCAATATGTATTAACGAATTGTTCGTCTTACATGGATAATGGAGGTTGATTATTTTATATGATAAATTAATCAACGTAGCAAAAATTGAGACTAAATCAATTTTGAATCGAAAATTTATGGCTATCTTATTTTACGTAAAAATTCTGAATATGATTCAACGTAGAATTTTTATTGTGCCTTCCTAAGTTTTAAATTGTGAATTTATTACTTACATGGAAGGGTGGTGATCATGGAAAAATCCCTAATCAATGTGATTGATGTATATATGAATGTATGGTGATTATTTATATTTTTGGGGTTGTAATTATTAAATGGAGGCTGCGTACTCCTTTTATTTTTCATGTAATCTTTATTTTTAGCATAGTCAATTGTTGATGTAAATGCTACGAGGATTACGTGGAGGAGCCTTTTAAGCCGGCGAGCTCTTTGGGCCCGGTTCTTGAAGAGTTCAAGGAACCAAGAAGAAGTGAAGAGCGGCTCTCCGTTATTAAAATATTAAAATGATTAAATGTGGTCTCATTGGCTCGAGACCCATTAAATCATAATTCCATGATCACCACGTAGGATAGATGTTTATGTGATTGACATCTATTTATTTATTATGTTTACGTGAGCATGTTAAACCGGTTAATGTGCAAAGTGAGACCTATAAACGACTCAAAATCTCCTTTAATATATATTAAGTCGTGACGGGTTTCGGACTCGTGGCCTTCCATCGTCGTGGTTTGATCCTATATTATAGTGGTTGATTGACCGGTTATGGATACATAGGGGTCAATTGTCATTTATAATTGTGGACCAATCCATTAAGCATATGATGTTGTGGGGTTGAGACCAAACGATTTCCAATAACTGTTAGGTGAGGGGATCGTTTGTGTTTTCAATACTTACATGAGACGATGGGTAAGACTTAACTACGATTATGAAGTCAATAACTGTCAGGTGAGACTTTCATGATCTAGAGGCCAAAGTTATGATTGGGACTCGCATATGATGCGTTGAATAAGTTGATTCACTCACTAAGTTTATAGAACACCAATAACTGTTAGGTGAGGTGGACTATGAGCTCGTGGGACTCCAATCCCCACTAGTAATCTTTACCCAACAAAGATTACCGTTTCCTATTTTAAGGAGTATGGGATCCGTGTATAAATTTAGTGGGAGGATCTATTTCATTTAAAGGCCAAAATGAAATAGTTATTTTGAAAGACAACGGCTAACAATTTATTTTCTGCACAGATATAAATTACTCTGAAAAATGGTGAATACAAACCCGCTCGCTTCAATACTCGACAAGAATTGTTTGACTGGTCCCAATTTCACTGACTGGGTAAGGAATTTGAGAATTGTTCTCAATTCTGAAAAACTCGGGTATGTGCTTGATGAAAATATGTCAGTCTCTTTTCCTGAGGGTGGGACCCAAGAGGAACGTATCACTTATGATAAGTGGCATGACGATGACTTAAAAGTTAGGTCATATATGCTTGCTTCAATGAACAATGATTTTCAGAAAAAATATGAAGCAATGGTAAATGCTAGGTCGATCATATTGCATGTAAAGGAATTCTTTGATGAGAATGGTCGAACCTCAAGATATGAGATATCTAAAGCATTGTACCGCATGAGAATGGCTGAGAAATCATCGGTTAATGATCATGTCTTGAAAATGATCTGGCACATAGAAGAATTGGCTAGGCTAAATCTTGTCATGGACAATGACTTAGCTGTGGATTTGATCCTCCAATCCTTACCTGATTCCTTCTTTAGTTTTGTTCAAAACTTCCACATGCATAATATGGAGAAAACCCTTGCTGAGTTACATAGCATGTTGGTGATTTATGAGAAGGAAATGCACAATACAAGGCCAAATGTTGTGGCTTTGGCTAAGGCTTCTTCTTCAAATAGTAAGACTGTTTTGAAGAAAAAGAAATGGAAGAAGCCTATGAAAGCTGTTGTGCAATCAAAACCCAAGATTGAAAAAGGGAAATGTCATTATTGTGGTGTCATGGGGCACTGGAGGAGGAACTGTAAGAAGTACCTCGCAAGCTTGAAGGTCAAGCCAAAGAACCAACCTTGTGAAGGTATGGTGTCTATGATTATTGAAACTAATCTTATGGTTAGTTCTGAATCCAGCTTATGGATTCTAGATTCTGCTGCAACGTCACATATTTGTATGTCTTTGCAGAATCTGGAAATAAGCAGGATGCTGGGGCAAAATGAGATTGTCCTGACATTTGCAAATGGGGCAAAAGTTGCTGCATTAGCTATAGGGACTTTTCGTTTATGTTTGCCTTCAGGACATGTTTTGGTTTTAAAGAACTGTTTGCATTATAAGAATGCTATACAAAACATCATTTCTATACCTCGTATGGGCAAAGAAAATTATGAATTTTCTTTTGCTGATGATGTATGTTCTATTTATTATAATAGAATGTGTGTTGGTTCTGGATTATTAATGAATAATCTCTATACCATTACAATGTCCGGTAATACGATTACCAATAAGCAAAATAATCATGATGTAAATGCCATAACCAATAAACGCCCTAGAGATACTCCAAATCCAAAGTATGTTTGGCATCTCCGATTAGGTCATATTGGAGAAGATAGGATTAACAAGTTGAGTAATGATGGATATATCGATCCAATTGGTTTTGAACCATACTCGATTTGTAATGCTTGTCTTCTAGGAAAAATGACCAAAGCGCCCTTTGTAGGACATAGTGCGCGAGCTGCTGACATACTAGGATTGATACATACAGATGTATGTGGACCAATTAATGAAACTGCTAGGGGTGGTTATTCTTACTTCATTACCTTTACCGATGATTGTTCACGGTATGGCTATTTGTACTTAATGAAGTATAAATCTGAATCCTTTGAAAAGTTCAAGGAATTTAGGTATGAAGTTGAGAAACAAACAGGAAAAAGTATTAAGGCTCTTCGATCTGATCGAGGAGGTGAATACCTTAGTACTGAATTCTTGGATTATCTTAAAGATAATGGCATTTTATCACAATGGACACCTCCTGCAACTCCAGAGCATAATGGTGTATCTGAAAGAAGAAATCGTACTTTATTAGATATGGTGCGATCTATGATCAGCTACACCGATTTGCCTATGTCCCTTTGGGGATATGCCCTTGAGACAGCTGCATATTTACTGAATAGAGTGCCATCCAAATCTGTTCCAACTACGCCTTATGAGATATGGCATAGTAGGAAACCAAGTCTTAATCATATCAAGATTTGGGGTTGTCCAGCTTTTGTCAAGAAGCTGAGAACAGAAAAATTGGAGGCAAGGTCTGAACATGGTCGCTTCATTGGATATCCGAAAGAAACTCTTGGATATTATTTCTATTTTCACTCTGACCAAAAAGTTTCGGTCAGCAGGCACGCTTCTTTTCTGGAGAATCAGTTCGTTCAGGAAGGTGGTGCTGGGCGGAAAATAGTCTTACAAGAAGATAATAATGAAGTATCAAATAACCAAGTTCAGACACCGATCTCTGATTCAGTGGGAGCTTCTGATACACAACCTCTTAGGAAAAGTGCGAGAACGTCTCGTATACCTATTCGCTATGGACACTCGGTTGAAAATATTGAGACACTATTCATTATGAATGATAGTAATCAATTGAGTGATCCAAGCACCTATGAGGAGGCGATGTTGGACATCGATTCTGGTAAATGGCTAGAAGCCATGCAAACCGAAATGGATTCAATGTATTCCAACGATGTTTGGACTCTAGTTGATCTGCCTGATGGTATTGTACCAATTGGCTGTAAATGGATCTTCAAGAGGAAGATAAACGCTGATGGTCAGGTTGGAACTTACAAAGCACGACTGGTGGCGAAAGGGTATCGTCAAAAAGAAGGGATTGATTATGACGAAACTTTCTCACCTGTAGCCATGCTGAAATCTATTCTGATTATGTTGGCTATAGCTGCGCACCTTGATTATGAGATATTCCAAATGGATGTCAAAACGGCTTTTCTAAATGGTTTCCTCGATGAGGATATCTATATGGAACAACCACGGGGTTTTGAATCTTGTGGTGAAAGTCGAAAGGTGTGTAAGCTTATGAGATCCATTTATGGACTCAAACAAGCATCCAGAAGTTGGAACATCCGTTTTGATGAAGTAATCAAATCGTTTGGCTTCATTAAAAATCCGGATGAATCATGTGTATATAAGAAGGTCAGTGGAAGCGCAATTGCGTTTCTAGTTTTGTACGTCGATGATATACTCTTGATCGGGAATGATGTACCGATGATATCATCGATCAAACTATTCTTGTCACAGAAATTCTCCATGAAAGATTTGGGAGAGGCAACCTATATTTTAGGTATCAAGATCTATAGAGATAGATCGAGACGATTGATTGGCCTCTCACAATCTACGTACATAGATACAGTGTTAACACGGTTTAACATGCAATGTTCCAAAAGAGGATTATTGCCTTTTAGGCATGGAATCCGTCTTTCTAAGGAGATGTGTCCCAACACTCCTGAAGAAAGACAGCGGATGGCAAAGATACCTTACGCATCCGCTGTTGGAAGCATAATGTATGCTATGCTATGTACGCGACTTGATATCGCGCATGCTGTAAGTGTTACTAGCAGATATCAGTCTGATCCAGGGGAAGAGCACTGGATAGCAGTCAAGAATATCCTGAAGTACTTGCGAAGGACTAAGGATTTATTCTTGATATACGGAGAAGGAGAGTTTAAAGTTGAAGCGTATACTGATTCTGATTTTCAATCAGATCCGAATGACTTTAAGTCTACATCTGGGTTTGTTTTTACACTCAATGGTGGTGCAGTTAGTTGGAAGAGTTCCAAACAAAGCACAACTGCTGATTCCACTACTGAGGCAGAGTATGTAGCTGCTTCTGAAGCGGCGAAGGAAGCTGTTTGGATGAAGAAGTTCATTTCTGAACTTGGAGTAGTTCCTTCCATTGAGCAGCCGATTACATTGTTTTGTGACAACAATGGGGCTATAGCTCAAGCTAAGGAACCACGGTCTCATCAGAAATCCAAGCACATTGAGAGACGCTTCCATCTCATCAGAGAAATAGTTGGGAGAGGTGATATCGCCTTGCAGAAAATTGCCTCAGCGGAAAACGTGGCAGATCCCTTTACTAAAGCAATACCTCAGTCTTTATTTGAAAGACACCTTGATAAAATGGGTTTGAGGTACCAAACTAGTTGGCTTTAGTGCAAGTGGGAGATTGTTAGAAATATGCCCTAAAGCAATTGTGTAATAGTCACATATTGGGTATATCCGTTGCACTTCTGATTTCTTATCAGTGGCAAAGACGTATTTATTCATTTGTCCAAATATAAATGAATAAAATCCATAAGATCAGTTGCAGCCGAACCTATTCTTAAGACGTTGAGGATATGTGTGACAGGTTTACGGTTAGACTGAATCTTTAATACAGTTCCCGATCAATGGATTATTGAATGGATACCAATGATCCTGTTGAGGTCGGTATGTTCTTAACTTCATAATTAAGTATCAGATACTTAAAGAAATGACGAGTCACAAGTCATTGGGTATTGCGATATCCAAGTTAGAACATAGGTGCTTGTATCGGACAAGTTCACTGAACGTGACACACATTGAATGATTAGCGACATGGAAGCTTTTTGCGTGGTCAATGTCCAATCGTTCATGCTTTGGTCTTGTGTAAATAATCCTTAGACCTGAGGTACAATGTTGACTTGTGTGATAAATGGCTATGGTTCACAAGTGCGCATATTGGCGGGTCGTTGATTCGTCTCTGTACTTGATGGTCGTAGTTCAGGCACATACGAAGTCACATGTGTACGCAATATGGAATCTGTCTCCTTATTAATAAAGGTATGATGTCCTATGTGATCTGATTGTAACAATGCATTGAAATCCTCGGCCGGGGTTATGATTGAGAATGAAATGTTCATGTCTCATATAAATGCATGTCAAGTTAGATTTGTACATATGATCGAATTGGTGGCTTGACAAATATTCCATGGCCTTTGTTCGATCGGGACATAGTTAGACAGAAGGATTGAATTACACTGTAGCCAAAGCTGACAGGTTCATAATGTTCTTAAAAGAATTCACACTGTCTGGGTAGCCATGACATATTGCTAGATGTCACTCATGGCTTGTAGGACCTAGAGGATGATCGGGACAATCAATTCTCTTGGAAGTACTAATGTGTTAGTACATGTCTTACTGCCAGCTCGGTGATGAACCTAGGAATGTCACACACCTTAACCAATACATGACAACGCATTGTGGAAAGACGACATTGCAAATTTGTTTGCAAATACACCAATTAGTTGGGTTGAAATTAAAATTAAATGAGATTTAATTTTATTTCTCTTTTTGGTCACTTGCACGTGTATATACGATGTACACGTATGCTCTACGTATTTGTACGTTATACGTATTTGTACGTTATACGTATTTTACTGTTTGGTAACCTCTTTAACTCCGGTAATAATAATAATGGTTATTATTATTTTTAACACCTTTGTTAGTGCTATTTTTAAATAGCATTTTTGTATTGTAAAATGTGAGTGCTAATTATAAATTGTGAGTGCTATTGTTAGATAGCATTTATAATTGTTAGTGCTAATTTTAAATGGCATTTATTTATGATAAATTGTGAGTGCTATTGTTAGATAGCATTTATATTTGTTAGTGCTAATTTTAAATGGCATTTATTTATGATAAATTGTGAGTGCTATTGTTAGATAGCATTTATAATTATTAGTGCTATTTTTAAATAGCATTTTTGTATTATAAGATGTGAGTGCTATTTATAAATTGTGAGTGCTATTGTTAGTGCTATTTTTATATGGAATTTATTTATCATAAATTGTGAGTGCTATTTTTAGAAAGCATTTATTATTTGTTAGTGCTATTTTATAATACAATTTATTGGAAGGTGTTTTTGGCTATAAAAGGATGGCAAGAGTTTTGAGGTTGGGGTTAGCACATTTGTAGAGTGAGCAGATTTTTGAGAGCTTTGAGAGAAGAACACAAACACTCTCTATATTCTCATAATTTTGAGTGACCAAAATATACCAAGTTCGGAATATTGATTCCGTAAGTTGGTTTGGAATATTGATTCCGCAAATTGCTAGCACAATTGTTGTGGAATTATTAGTCGTCTCCTCGTTCGTCAATTGGTGGTGTGTCTGAACTAGAGGCCCGACACTTGTGGGGCTGAGATCGAAGAACATCGAACCGACACCTCCGTTTCAAGCACGCTACAAGAGGTAGTCTATTTACTCCCTTTGGTGCTTTGTGATTTTTCGATTGAAATGCACGAAGTACGCCTCTGGAGATACATGTATGGGTTGTTATTTATTTCCGCTGCGTTTATTAATTTTTATTTACCCGTACGTGTTACGTGGATCCCAACAGTGGTATCAGAGCCAATCCTTAGGCGTTTTCGTGCATTTAATTGATTTTTGTAATTTTTGCAATACTATGGCCAATATGTATTAACGAATTGTTCGTCTTACATGGATAATGGAGGTTGATTATTTTATATGATAAATTAATCAACGTAGCAAAAATTGAGACTAAATCAATTTTGAATCGAAAATTTATGGCTATCTTATTTTACGTAAAAATTCTGAATATGATTCAACGTAGAATTTTTATTGTGCCTTCCTAAGTTTTAAATTGTGAATTTATTACTTACATGGAAGGGTGGTGATCATGGAAAAATCCCTAATCAATGTGATTGATGTATATATGAATGTATGGTGATTATTTATATTTTTGGGGTTGTAATTATTAAATGGAGGCTGCGTACTCCTTTTATTTTTCATGTAATCTTTATTTTTAGCATAGTCAATTGTTGATGTAAATGCTACGAGGATTACGTGGAGGAGCCTTTTAAGCCGGCGAGCTCTTTGGGCCCGGTTCTTGAAGAGTTCAAGGAACCAAGAAGAAGTGAAGAGCGGCTCTCCGTTATTAAAATATTAAAATGATTAAATGTGGTCTCATTGGCTCGAGACCCATTAAATCATAATTCCATGATCACCACGTAGGATAGATGTTTATGTGATTGACATCTATTTATTTATTATGTTTACGTGAGCATGTTAAACCGGTTAATGTGCAAAGTGAGACCTATAAACGACTCAAAATCTCCTTTAATATATATTAAGTCGTGACGGGTTTCGGACTCGTGGCCTTCCATCGTCGTGGTTTGATCCTATATTATAGTGGTTGATTGACCGGTTATGGATACATAGGGGTCAATTGTCATTTATAATTGTGGACCAATCCATTAAGCATATGATGTTGTGGGGTTGAGACCAAACGATTTCCAATAACTGTTAGGTGAGGGGATCGTTTGTGTTTTCAATACTTACATGAGACGATGGGTAAGACTTAACTACGATTATGAAGTCAATAACTGTCAGGTGAGACTTTCATGATCTAGAGGCCAAAGTTATGATTGGGACTCGCATATGATGCGTTGAATAAGTTGATTCACTCACTAAGTTTATAGAACACCAATAACTGTTAGGTGAGGTGGACTATGAGCTCGTGGGACTCCAATCCCCACTAGTAATCTTTACCCAACAAAGATTACCGTTTCCTATTTTAAGGAGTATGGGATCCGTGTATAAATTTAGTGGGAGGATCTATTTCATTTAAAGGCCAAAATGAAATAGTTATTTTGAAAGACAACGGCTAACAATTTATTTTCTGCACAGATATAAATTACTCTGAAAAATGGTGAATACAAACCCGCTCGCTTCAATACTCGACAAGAATTGTTTGACTGGTCCCAATTTCACTGACTGGGTAAGGAATTTGAGAATTGTTCTCAATTCTGAAAAACTCGGGTATGTGCTTGATGAAAATATGTCAGTCTCTTTTCCTGAGGGTGGGACCCAAGAGGAACGTATCACTTATGATAAGTGGCATGACGATGACTTAAAAGTTAGGTCATATATGCTTGCTTCAATGAACAATGATTTTCAGAAAAAATATGAAGCAATGGTAAATGCTAGGTCGATCATATTGCATGTAAAGGAATTCTTTGATGAGAATGGTCGAACCTCAAGATATGAGATATCTAAAGCATTGTACCGCATGAGAATGGCTGAGAAATCATCGGTTAATGATCATGTCTTGAAAATGATCTGGCACATAGAAGAATTGGCTAGGCTAAATCTTGTCATGGACAATGACTTAGCTGTGGATTTGATCCTCCAATCCTTACCTGATTCCTTCTTTAGTTTTGTTCAAAACTTCCACATGCATAATATGGAGAAAACCCTTGCTGAGTTACATAGCATGTTGGTGATTTATGAGAAGGAAATGCACAATACAAGGCCAAATGTTGTGGCTTTGGCTAAGGCTTCTTCTTCAAATAGTAAGACTGTTTTGAAGAAAAAGAAATGGAAGAAGCCTATGAAAGCTGTTGTGCAATCAAAACCCAAGATTGAAAAAGGGAAATGTCATTATTGTGGTGTCATGGGGCACTGGAGGAGGAACTGTAAGAAGTACCTCGCAAGCTTGAAGGTCAAGCCAAAGAACCAACCTTGTGAAGGTATGGTGTCTATGATTATTGAAACTAATCTTATGGTTAGTTCTGAATCCAGCTTATGGATTCTAGATTCTGCTGCAACGTCACATATTTGTATGTCTTTGCAGAATCTGGAAATAAGCAGGATGCTGGGGCAAAATGAGATTGTCCTGACATTTGCAAATGGGGCAAAAGTTGCTGCATTAGCTATAGGGACTTTTCGTTTATGTTTGCCTTCAGGACATGTTTTGGTTTTAAAGAACTGTTTGCATTATAAGAATGCTATACAAAACATCATTTCTATACCTCGTATGGGCAAAGAAAATTATGAATTTTCTTTTGCTGATGATGTATGTTCTATTTATTATAATAGAATGTGTGTTGGTTCTGGATTATTAATGAATAATCTCTATACCATTACAATGTCCGGTAATACGATTACCAATAAGCAAAATAATCATGATGTAAATGCCATAACCAATAAACGCCCTAGAGATACTCCAAATCCAAAGTATGTTTGGCATCTCCGATTAGGTCATATTGGAGAAGATAGGATTAACAAGTTGAGTAATGATGGATATATCGATCCAATTGGTTTTGAACCATACTCGATTTGTAATGCTTGTCTTCTAGGAAAAATGACCAAAGCGCCCTTTGTAGGACATAGTGCGCGAGCTGCTGACATACTAGGATTGATACATACAGATGTATGTGGACCAATTAATGAAACTGCTAGGGGTGGTTATTCTTACTTCATTACCTTTACCGATGATTGTTCACGGTATGGCTATTTGTACTTAATGAAGTATAAATCTGAATCCTTTGAAAAGTTCAAGGAATTTAGGTATGAAGTTGAGAAACAAACAGGAAAAAGTATTAAGGCTCTTCGATCTGATCGAGGAGGTGAATACCTTAGTACTGAATTCTTGGATTATCTTAAAGATAATGGCATTTTATCACAATGGACACCTCCTGCAACTCCAGAGCATAATGGTGTATCTGAAAGAAGAAATCGTACTTTATTAGATATGGTGCGATCTATGATCAGCTACACCGATTTGCCTATGTCCCTTTGGGGATATGCCCTTGAGACAGCTGCATATTTACTGAATAGAGTGCCATCCAAATCTGTTCCAACTACGCCTTATGAGATATGGCATAGTAGGAAACCAAGTCTTAATCATATCAAGATTTGGGGTTGTCCAGCTTTTGTCAAGAAGCTGAGAACAGAAAAATTGGAGGCAAGGTCTGAACATGGTCGCTTCATTGGATATCCGAAAGAAACTCTTGGATATTATTTCTATTTTCACTCTGACCAAAAAGTTTCGGTCAGCAGGCACGCTTCTTTTCTGGAGAATCAGTTCGTTCAGGAAGGTGGTGCTGGGCGGAAAATAGTCTTACAAGAAGATAATAATGAAGTATCAAATAACCAAGTTCAGACACCGATCTCTGATTCAGTGGGAGCTTCTGATACACAACCTCTTAGGAAAAGTGCGAGAACGTCTCGTATACCTATTCGCTATGGACACTCGGTTGAAAATATTGAGACACTATTCATTATGAATGATAGTAATCAATTGAGTGATCCAAGCACCTATGAGGAGGCGATGTTGGACATCGATTCTGGTAAATGGCTAGAAGCCATGCAAACCGAAATGGATTCAATGTATTCCAACGATGTTTGGACTCTAGTTGATCTGCCTGATGGTATTGTACCAATTGGCTGTAAATGGATCTTCAAGAGGAAGATAAACGCTGATGGTCAGGTTGGAACTTACAAAGCACGACTGGTGGCGAAAGGGTATCGTCAAAAAGAAGGGATTGATTATGACGAAACTTTCTCACCTGTAGCCATGCTGAAATCTATTCTGATTATGTTGGCTATAGCTGCGCACCTTGATTATGAGATATTCCAAATGGATGTCAAAACGGCTTTTCTAAATGGTTTCCTCGATGAGGATATCTATATGGAACAACCACGGGGTTTTGAATCTTGTGGTGAAAGTCGAAAGGTGTGTAAGCTTATGAGATCCATTTATGGACTCAAACAAGCATCCAGAAGTTGGAACATCCGTTTTGATGAAGTAATCAAATCGTTTGGCTTCATTAAAAATCCGGATGAATCATGTGTATATAAGAAGGTCAGTGGAAGCGCAATTGCGTTTCTAGTTTTGTACGTCGATGATATACTCTTGATCGGGAATGATGTACCGATGATATCATCGATCAAACTATTCTTGTCACAGAAATTCTCCATGAAAGATTTGGGAGAGGCAACCTATATTTTAGGTATCAAGATCTATAGAGATAGATCGAGACGATTGATTGGCCTCTCACAATCTACGTACATAGATACAGTGTTAACACGGTTTAACATGCAATGTTCCAAAAGAGGATTATTGCCTTTTAGGCATGGAATCCGTCTTTCTAAGGAGATGTGTCCCAACACTCCTGAAGAAAGACAGCGGATGGCAAAGATACCTTACGCATCCGCTGTTGGAAGCATAATGTATGCTATGCTATGTACGCGACTTGATATCGCGCATGCTGTAAGTGTTACTAGCAGATATCAGTCTGATCCAGGGGAAGAGCACTGGATAGCAGTCAAGAATATCCTGAAGTACTTGCGAAGGACTAAGGATTTATTCTTGATATACGGAGAAGGAGAGTTTAAAGTTGAAGCGTATACTGATTCTGATTTTCAATCAGATCCGAATGACTTTAAGTCTACATCTGGGTTTGTTTTTACACTCAATGGTGGTGCAGTTAGTTGGAAGAGTTCCAAACAAAGCACAACTGCTGATTCCACTACTGAGGCAGAGTATGTAGCTGCTTCTGAAGCGGCGAAGGAAGCTGTTTGGATGAAGAAGTTCATTTCTGAACTTGGAGTAGTTCCTTCCATTGAGCAGCCGATTACATTGTTTTGTGACAACAATGGGGCTATAGCTCAAGCTAAGGAACCACGGTCTCATCAGAAATCCAAGCACATTGAGAGACGCTTCCATCTCATCAGAGAAATAGTTGGGAGAGGTGATATCGCCTTGCAGAAAATTGCCTCAGCGGAAAACGTGGCAGATCCCTTTACTAAAGCAATACCTCAGTCTTTATTTGAAAGACACCTTGATAAAATGGGTTTGAGGTACCAAACTAGTTGGCTTTAGTGCAAGTGGGAGATTGTTAGAAATATGCCCTAAAGCAATTGTGTAATAGTCACATATTGGGTATATCCGTTGCACTTCTGATTTCTTATCAGTGGCAAAGACGTATTTATTCATTTGTCCAAATATAAATGAATAAAATCCATAAGATCAGTTGCAGCCGAACCTATTCTTAAGACGTTGAGGATATGTGTGACAGGTTTACGGTTAGACTGAATCTTTAATACAGTTCCCGATCAATGGATTATTGAATGGATACCAATGATCCTGTTGAGGTCGGTATGTTCTTAACTTCATAATTAAGTATCAGATACTTAAAGAAATGACGAGTCACAAGTCATTGGGTATTGCGATATCCAAGTTAGAACATAGGTGCTTGTATCGGACAAGTTCACTGAACGTGACACACATTGAATGATTAGCGACATGGAAGCTTTTTGCGTGGTCAATGTCCAATCGTTCATGCTTTGGTCTTGTGTAAATAATCCTTAGACCTGAGGTACAATGTTGACTTGTGTGATAAATGGCTATGGTTCACAAGTGCGCATATTGGCGGGTCGTTGATTCGTCTCTGTACTTGATGGTCGTAGTTCAGGCACATACGAAGTCACATGTGTACGCAATATGGAATCTGTCTCCTTATTAATAAAGGTATGATGTCTGTTGACACCTGATTTTTGACCATTTATTATTGTGATTTTTATTCTTTAAAATTAATTAAAAATATCAAAAAAGGTCATAAAATCACAAAATCAACTTTGGAAGCTTTGGTTTAACCTTAGGAACCAATTTTGAACAAAAAATATTTTTCGGTATTTTTAATATTTTTCGAGTTTATTTAATTATAAAAATACCCAAAAAATCAAAAAATACCATTCGTGGTCAGAAAAATACCCAAAAATATTCGATAATTTTGTTTTAATTTTCTCTTCAAGTGTGTCACTTTAAATCTAAAAAATTCGGCTCGGGTCACTATGTTCCTTCACAAACATAAACCCGAACCGAGCCTAAAAAAAATCATTTTCGAGTCTTTTAGTTTTCAATTCTCACTTTTTATAAGCTATGACATTGGATTCTAAAGTCTTAAAGTGCAATTAGGTCAATTTGCCCTCCAATTTAATCAATTTTTACCAAAAGGGCTTAATTGCATATTTTTCTTTCAATTAGTCCCCGGTTTCACGGATGTATACGTATGCTCTACGTATTTATACGTCATACGTATTTATACGTTATGCATATTTGTACTGTTTGGTAACCTCTTTAACTCTTGTAATAACAATAATGGTTATTATTTTTAACACCTTTGTTAGTGCTTTTTTTTAGCATTTTTGTATTGTGAGTGCTATTGTTAGTGTTATTTTTAAATAGCATTTTTGTATTATAAATTGTGAGTGCTATTGTTAGTGCTATTTTTAAATGACATTTATTTATCATAAATTGTGAGTGCTATTGTTAGTGCTATTTTTAAATGACATTTATTTATCATAAATTGTGAGTGCTATTATTAGATAGAATTTATAATTGTTAGTGCTATTTTTAAATAGCATTTTTGTATTATAAATTGTGAGTGTTATTGTTAGTGCTATTTTTAAATAGCATTTTTGTATTATAAATTGTGAGTGCTATTGTTAGTGCTATTTTTAAATGTCATTTATTTGTGAGTGCTATTATTAGATAGAATTTATAATTGTTAGTGCTATTTTTAAATAGCATTTTTGTATTATAAATTGTGAGTGCTATTGTTAGTGCTATTTTTAAATAGCATTTTTGTATTATAAATTGTGAGTGCTATTGTTAGTGCTATTTTTAAATGTCATTTATTTGTGAGTGCTATTTTTAGATAGAATTTATAATTGTTAGTGCTATTTTTAAATACAATTTATTTGAAGGTATTTTTGGCTATAAAAGGATGGCAAGAGTTTTGAGGTTGGGAGGAGAGAGACATTTTGTAGAGTGTGCAAATTTTTGAGAGCTTAGAGAGAAGAACACAAACACTCTCTATATTCTCATAATCTTGAGTGAGCAAAATATACTAAGTTCGGAATATTGATTCCGCATATTGCTAGCACAATTGTTGTGGAGTTATTAGTCGTCTCCCCGTTCGTCAATTGGTGGTGCGTCCGAACTAGATGCCTAACACTTGTGGAGGCTGAGATCGAAGAACATCGAACCGACACCTCCGTTCAAGCACGCTACGAGAGGTAATCCATTTACTCCCTTTGAGGCTTTGTGATTTTTTTTTCGATTGAAATGCACGAAGTACGCCTCTGGAGATACATGTATGGGTTGTTATTTATTTCCGCTACGTGTTACGTGGATCCCAACAGTGGTATCAGAGCCGATCCTTAGGTGTTTTCGTGCATTTAATTGATTTTTTGCAATTTTTGCAATACTATGGCCAATATGTATTAACGAATTGTTCGTCTTACATGGCTAATGGAGGTTGATTATTTTATATGATAAATTAATCAACGTAGCAAAAATTGAGACTAAATCAATTTTGAATCGAAAATTTATGGCTATCTTATTTTACGTAAAAATTCTGAATATGATTCAACGTAGAATTTTTATTGTGCCTTCCTAAGTTTTAAATTGTGAATTTATTACTTACGTGGAAGGGTGGTGATCATGGAAAAATCCCTAATCAATGTGATTGATGTATGTATGAATGTATGGTGATTATTTATATATTTGGGGTTGTAATTATTAAATGGAGGCTGCGTACTCCTTTTATTTTTCATGTAATCTTTATTTTTAGCATAGTCAATTGTTGATGTCAATGCTACGGGGATTACGTGGAGGAGCCTTTTAAGTCGGCGAGCTCTTTGGGGCCCGATTCTTGAAGAGTTCAAGAAACCAAGAAGAAGCGAAGAGCAGCTCTCCGTTATTAAAATATTAAAATGATTAAATGTGGTCTCATTGGCTCGAGACCCATTAAATCATAATTCCATGATCACCACGTAGGATAGATGTTTATGTGATTGGCATCTATTTATTTATTATGATTACGTGAGCATGTTAAACTGGTTAATGTGCAAAGTCAGACTTACCTCACCCAAAATTGCGCCTGCATGAAATCCTAGTTAGGGAAAATCACTCGCGTTAGGTACCGAAAGGGCGTTGGTAATGACATCAACGTAACCAAGTCCCCGAACTCAAAATCTCTGGTTCCGCAGAATTGATCGATCTCTCCCAATCGGTCAATAAGGTTTCCGGTCTACCCTCCAAGAAAGACCGGTGGCGACTCCAAATGCATGCACAAGTTGCACATGCCACCACGACCACACTAAGGTCGAAAGCGATCGACTGTTATCGTCGAATCCCTTTGAAAAATACTCCCGCCGCGATTTGGTATGGGCCTGGGAGGGCTCGCGCCGATCCAAAGCCCGCGATCTGCACCCTTGTGCGGGGGAAGGCCCGCGATCGGTAATCCATTAGCCGCGTCCGCCTTCGGACGGGTCGCGACAATGTCCTATGTGATCTGATTGTAACAATGCATTGAAATCCTCGGCCGGGGTTATGATTGAGAATGAAATGTTCATGTCTCATATAAATGCATGTCAAGTTAGATTTGTACATATGATCGAATTGGTGGCTTGACAAATATTCCATGGCCTTTGTTCGATCGGGACATAGTTAGACAGAAGGATTGAATTACACTGTAGCCAAAGCTGACAGGTTCATAATGTTCTTAAAAGAATTCACACTGTCTGGGTAGCCATGACATATTGCTAGATGTCACTCATGGCTTGTAGGACCTAGAGGATGATCGGGACAATCAATTCTCTTGGAAGTACTAATGTGTTAGTACATGTCTTACTGCCAGCTCGGTGATGAACCTAGGAATGTCACACACCTTAACCAATACATGACAACGCATTGTGGAAAGACGACATTGCAAATTTGTTTGCAAATACACCAATTAGTTGGGTTGAAATTAAAATTAAATGAGATTTAATTTTATTTCTCTTTTTGGTCACTTGCACGTGTATATACGATGTACACGTATGCTCTACGTATTTGTACGTTATACGTATTTGTACGTTATACGTATTTTACTGTTTGGTAACCTCTTTAACTCCGGTAATAATAATAATGGTTATTATTATTTTTAACACCTTTGTTAGTGCTATTTTTAAATAGCATTTTTGTATTGTAAAATGTGAGTGCTAATTATAAATTGTGAGTGCTATTGTTAGATAGCATTTATAATTGTTAGTGCTAATTTTAAATGGCATTTATTTATGATAAATTGTGAGTGCTATTGTTAGATAGCATTTATATTTGTTAGTGCTAATTTTAAATGGCATTTATTTATGATAAATTGTGAGTGCTATTGTTAGATAGCATTTATAATTATTAGTGCTATTTTTAAATAGCATTTTTGTATTATAAGATGTGAGTGCTATTTATAAATTGTGAGTGCTATTGTTAGTGCTATTTTTATATGGCATTTATTTATCATAAATTGTGAGTGCTATTTTTAGAAAGCATTTATTATTTGTTAGTGCTATTTTATAATACAATTTATTGGAAGGTGTTTTTGGCTATAAAAGGATGGCAAGAGTTTTGAGGTTGGGGTTAGCACATTTGTAGAGTGAGCAGATTTTTGAGAGCTTTGAGAGAAGAACACAAACACTCTCTATATTCTCATAATTTTGAGTGACCAAAATATACCAAGTTCGGAATATTGATTCCGTAAGTTGGTTTGGAATATTGATTCCGCAAATTGCTAGCACAATTGTTGTGGAATTATTAGTCGTCTCCTCGTTCGTCAATTGGTGGTGTGTCTGAACTAGAGGCCCGACACTTGTGGGGCTGAGATCGAAGAACATCGAACCGACACCTCCGTTTCAAGCACGCTACAAGAGGTAGTCTATTTACTCCCTTTGGTGCTTTGTGATTTTTCGATTGAAATGCACGAAGTACGCCTCTGGAGATACATGTATGGGTTGTTATTTATTTCCGCTGCGTTTATTAATTTTTATTTACCCGTACGTGTTACGTGGATCCCAACAGCATCGACAACAGCAATTCTTTTACATGTTTCGACGCATATGCAAACGTACATGCCCAAAGTAAGAAGGGTCAGATGGAAAAGGAGAGAGAGAGAGAGGCGTGAGAGCTTACTGCGAGTTTCGAGGTGAGAGGATCGAAACCGGCTGCGCCGGAAGCGAAGCTTACGCCAGTGAGGAGGTCTTGTAATTTGAGGCTCGGGTCCAAATAAGCTGGCAAATACTGCTTAGCTCCCAATGCTTCGACTGGGAATTTCGTTCCAAGATTCATAAAAATTGGGTTAATAACGTTGTAGCCCTAATCAGTATGATGGAAGGTTACGTCTTAGTTTAGGACGCAGTTTCAGTTTGCTATGGTAAGCATTGTTAGCATTGTCTTACATTTAATTACATGATGAAATGTCCTCCTGCCTTAATTTTTTTAAGGCAAGGAGATCCCCACCCTTGATATAAGAGGGGAGAGCACGGATTTGGATCTCCTACCTTACTTTTTGTAAGGTAAGTAAGGTAGGGGCATCCCCACCCTCCATCCCCTTTTTATAGGGGGAGAATGTTTATGGAGGGTGGGGATGGGGGTACGGCAAGTGCCTTTAAGGCACCTGATCCATACGAGGAGAGCACTATCAAGGGTGGGAATTTGCTGCCTTAGAAAAAACTAAGGTAGCAGATCAAGCCCCCTAAAGTTGCAATAATATTGTGCTCTCTCTACCATAGACAAGACAATCCCTAAAGTGACCGGCAACAAATTCCACACAAACTTCAAGGCCGATGTAATAGAATCTGCATGGGAACTAGAAACAAGTGATGCCTTGTAAACGCACCGACTCTCCACATTTAGAAAAGTCATAGGATTAAAAAAATTGATATTATGAAAAACTCCAAATTGGTATGATAAATTTATCTTAAATTAATTTTTTGACCACGAAAAATCCCAAATTAGTATCTCGAGCCAAGCCTTATTTGGCCACTTCAGGAGCAACTGTTCATGGCGGAATGATCGGCCGGACAGAGGCTATGGCTTCTTCCTTCCCACTGCGTCCTTCTCCCTACGTCGTTTCATTCCATTTAGGATTAGGAATAGGCGTAATCGGACCCACTTTTTCAATATCTCTCCTTATTTGGTGGAAAGGAGATAGATTCAAGTGAAGCCTCGTATTCTGAACTGAACTTTCTTTATAAATAAATTTTACCCTATATTAATTTTTGTTAAATTTTATCGTTAAATTGTCGAGTTGAATGACACGTGGCACTTGACGAGTGATCAATGTGAGGTTTTACCCTCTGTTTGTCCTATCATATACATGTTGATTTTTTTGTGTTATTAATCCAATTTAACCAAAATTAACTGAAGACAAATTTGTCATGAATGTATCAATTTTGAGTTTTTTGTGGTAAAAAAATTAGTTTGTAGTAATTTTTTAAGTGTATCTGTTCGAATTTTTTTTTTTGATATTAACTCATGAAATGAAAAGAAAGAAAGAAAGAAAGAAAGATAACATAAAAGGGTTTAAAGGTGAGGGAGAAGGCACAAGTCGTGCATCTATTACTACCGGTGAAAACATTCCTTTTATGATGAAACGAATTCAAGAAATCAGTTTTCCGCGATTGACTAATGTCAATAAAATCAGTGCAAACGAACGGACATAGGAATTTGCACAACGACATTACCGATCATGTCCGAGGGGACTTTCCCATTGCAAAACCTTCCGGTCGGCTTCCCTCCCATGAAATCCTTCCCGTACGGCGGGAAATTACACTTGGCTATCGTCTTTATCTCGTTGTTGTTCCCGGGATCGACGATCGAGTCGCCGAACACGATCACCGCCGGCACGGGCGGGGCGCCGCAGTTGGGCAGCGTGAAGGAGGCGGCAAGCTTCCCGCCCGTGACAAGGGCGATGGAGATGAGTATAACCACATTTATAGTAGGGGGTAAGCAAAGAAACTTCCCAAAGGTTATCATCTTTGATGGGCACGAAAAAAAAAATAGGGAGGAGGAGAGGGAAAAGAAGAAGAAGAAAGAAGAAGCACCAAGCAACAATGGGGAGGAAGAGAGAGCACTCGCCTCGTCTAGGCTTCCGATTTTTCCTCTTGTGGACATGGAAAAGGCAAAGCTATTTATTGACTCTCCAAAGGCTTTGTAGTAGTAAGGCATGGATTTTCCAATTTAGCAATTGGCATGGAAATTTTTAATTGAGGAAGCAAATGAGGCATGAAAAGATTTAAACTCGGAGCCATGCGAGATTTTATGGGAACACTGTTAATTATTCTAAAACCTTAAACAGTTAGATGAATACGTAATTTAGCACTTAATTATCATATCGGATGCTCCTGCAATTTTTTTTCCGAGGGTCTAAATTAGATGATGAGTCAAGGAAGCTTATAGATTCTCCATCTATCTCCATCATTATCATCATTTATGAATTATTTGCAACCCCTCCTTCCTCCCTCCCAATCTTACGTTGCATAATATATGGTATGCAAGACAACCAAATTACCGAAAAAAAAGAGGAAAAAAAGAAAAAGAAAAGCGAAGTGACGGCCAATTTAATTCTACGTCCCAACTAAATTGACGAGAATGACTTGAGCTTTTTAATTGTTGTGGGTGAGTCATATCATATCCATCTATCATGATCACACTTCACCAGTCCTTTGTCCATGGAGAGAACCGTACATCATTAACCCGAGCCAAAATTGTCCCATAAAAAAAATCTTAAATTTATTATATTTTTGTCAATTCAATTTCAAATTTTTTATTTATCCCAATCAAGTATTAAAACTTTTGAATTGTTTAGTAGCAATAACTCGATCGACTATCGATCTCAAGAATCCACCAAAATAAATCCACTCAACATCGCCTTCAGGGATGGATCGTGTAGAGCAAGAAACCAACTTAAACACACACACACACACACACAAACACACGTACGTACGACCTGTTCGGTAGCTCGTTCGCTACGTTCCTCGTCTCGTGTTCTCGCGCGAGAGCTTCGACGGCGTGGCGAGGGCGGTCTCGATGCTTCTGTTGTTATGCGACTTTACCCTTATGTGTCCCGAAGAAAAGGCACCATCTGGATTAGGTACAAGATCTTTTTCACAAAAAAGAAAAAAGAAAAAGAAAGAGAAGAGAAAAAAATAATAAAAAGAATTAGGAATTGATGCAACTGGTTCTTCTAGCCGCCATCTGCCGCTCTTCACAATAATTACCAATTTTCCAACTGCAAACCCTGTCTGCATCATTACTCTCTAGACTTAATGGTAATATCGGTCCTTTTTCGTCCCAGAAGCTATTTTTAAAAAAGTGAAATTTTTCACTCATATTTATAAATCGACCAATCAGCCCATTTCATAAACGATATGGGATAACCCTAATAAAGTGAAATGAATCCTGCCACGTCGGATAAATGGGTTACTATGATTTTATGTACTGTTGGGTATTATGTTTTTCAGAGTTAAAGATTCCACGCAAGAACGAAGTGGGGTTTGAGATGTTCTTGGATTCAACTGAGAAAAGAAAGTAAGAAGTGATGGAGTGGGATTAAGTGTTATAATTGTAGCATGCTAGATTCTATACATTGATTAAATATTCTCAAGACTTAGGTCATTCTTGCTAAATATATATATCCCAGATCTACTCTTGGGACAACCTATATAGCACCGATACGACACGGATACGGAGACACGATACGACACGACACGCCGACACGGCAGTTCTCCAAAAATAGAGAATTTCGACACGGCGGGACACGGAATAAATTAAATGTATATATATCATTTTTATAAACTCCAAACATCACTATGCCTAAATGTCATAATTATTTCATATTTGACATTCAGATAAGATTGTTTTGTTGTATCGGTGACCCCAAATAGCATTTTCCTTTTAGGGCTTATAATAGATTTTCTCTTGTTCTTGTTTTGATGCAAACTAGGAAAATAGAAATTTGATTTTTTAAATCAAGAATAAAAAATCGAAGAGAGGCCCACGGATCTGCCACCTCGTGGGCCTCTCTTCTGTTTTCTTCTCAAGCCTATTTGGGCCCTCTTTCTCTGGCCCAACTCCCTCATATTCACGACCTGCTCATATTCTTTTCCCTTCCTCGAGCACGACAAAAAGGGACAGAAGGGGAGAGAAATGGAGGCGACTCGAGAAGATTCAGGGTAGAGATTTTCTCTGCAACGACAAGACCGGACGTACTAAAAAGCTTGCAAAGGAAGCCAGGAGCAGATATTTGGGGAAAAGTTTTGGGTGGGGCGGCCCTATGCGCCCCACCAGTCACTCTCTCTCATCTCTCTCTCTCATGTGTCAGAGGAGAGAGAGTGACTGGTGGGGCGCATGGGGCCGCCCCACCCAAAATCTCCTCGATATTTGGGCATAAAGATCTAGACGAGAGGCCTCCGAGAGGGGGGATGGGGTGAAAGGGTTGTGATTGAAGGCAGAGACGACATTGAGGGAGAGGTCGATGGAGGAGACGAATTTCTGCAAATTAGGGTTTGGAGGGAAGCGAGGATTTGGAGTTGGGTGCTGATGGTGCAGTGAATCCGCGACTCGAGCTACAATGACGTCTTCTTTGCCGTCCGATTTGGTCTCCATTGGTGAGATTCCCCAAGTATTGGCATTGAACCTAATTTGCAGGAACTGAAGCTCTTCAACAACTCCTTCACGAGCAAGCTCCAGACCATCATCATCTTCGACAATTGCTTCACATCGCTTGCTGAGTTCGCTATCGAGCTGCTATTCTCTCAATTACATCAGATAAGCAACAACGGACTCTGAGGCGAAGTGTCGGCTGGATTTTGGGGCCCCGCCAACCACGGCAAGGTCCAGCCTAAAACATGGGAGAACCACGAGGAAAGGTGGTTGCTTTCAAAGAGAAAAAGGGAAGCAGGGAGTGCTCGGTAGCCGCAACGTCGTCGTCTTCAGCCGGACACGGCTGGCCTTTTCTGTTGCCCAGTTGGACACGCCGTCTCCCGCGGCGAGTCCGGCACGCAAAAATCTTCAAGACAGCCGTGTCCGTTCTACATAGGTGACAACTGGACTGGGCAAAAAGTTAATGCTCTAAAAATAGTAATAATGCAGTGTTAATGAAACACCACACTTAATTCCCGCTAAATTGTGTTATTTTATGTGACATCTTTTTAATAGAGAAAAGGACATTGTATGTGTCATAATTTTTGTATTACGCTCATTTTAGTGCAAAGTGCCACTAAGATTGTGAGAGTTCATTGGATCTCACATCGCTTATTTCGAACCTCGCACCAATGACACACTTGTAGTGAATGAAAGAGCTAGGTTTTGAGTTCGTCATTATCCAACTAACTATGAAACAACATCACGAAGTCTTGGAGGCCATTTAATCTCGACAAAAGACCCAATTCGTTATGTACGGATGGTTAGATTCCATTGATTTGAAAGTAACTTAACAGTGCTTTTTCCTGATGTTATTGAGATTTTTTTTCCCAGAGCGCGATTGTGGAAAATCGTTAGCTATGATGAATATGTCAGACATCTGCGACTTTTCAAGACTCCGAATAAAAATGATCCAATCCATTTTCTCTCCCTTGAAATACCATCCCACTACTAGCTTAGGAAAGTACTCTCAACTAGCGTGTCCACGGTTCAGGAACCGGCGGTTTCGGTTCCTCTTTTTTTTTATATTTAATTTTTAAAATAATAAATAATAAATAATAAATTATAATCAAATTGTACATTGTAATAAATTTTGGGGGGAAAAGTGAGGAGGAATGTGCTTGAACTTAATGAATTATCATTAAGCGCCTATATATCTTCTAGGGGATAGAATAATCAAAACCCATGTAGTTCTTTTACCTTTGATAACCCCAACTTACATCATTATCAATCGTCGCTACTCGTTACGGTACCCGTGGCGGTGGTATCTCCATACTCTTCACTGAAGAATTCGTGTTCTCGATCCAGCTCTTGGTGTCGAAATCTAGCATTTGTCCAATCATCGACATAAGCTTGAGTCTCCACAGCTTTCGGACTTAATCTTGAACGGCGGTCGTCCAAAATTAATCCTCCAACATTAAATACTTGTTTAACTGCAACTGTTGAAGAAATGACTGCTAATATATGTCTTGCGATGAGGGCGAGAACTGGGAATTGAGTTGAATGGTTCTTCCACCACTCCAGAATTTTGAAATCTGTGTTATGTTCGGAATCACTAAACTCAAAAGCAATGGTTAAATAGTTTTCTAATTCGAAAATAGTACATGTTGTCCTCTCTTTTTTTTTTGCCTATTTATGAGCATTTTGTACCATCTACTAAGTGAACCACCCGCATCGCTTTATGAGGCACTAGGTTAGGAAGATCCACTATCACTTAAACCATATCTACTACAAAATTCATTATATAATTCTACTATAACGTCTTTAACCTCTCCTTGTACACTTGAAATATCTATTGCTTCATCCAAATGTAAACAAGCATGATAATAATCATTCAAATAATCTAATAAATCATCTAATTTAGTACGTGGATCGAAAATAATACCAACTAAATAAACAAGAGGAATTTTAAAATAATAATGCAACCATTTTTCTCGCATTACCAAAATAGTCGAAGCTAATTGAGTATCTTTTTCATAATCACAAAAAAACGCAATCAATATTAACACATTATTAAAAATAAATGCGTAGTAGGATAATAAACACCAGATAAAGTATTAGTAGCATTATTAAAAACTTTCAAAAAAATCTATTTTTTTTTTTTGCAAGCGTCCCAATCTTGCGGGAGTAAAGTAATTTCGGGAACAATATTCAAAATAAACGTACATAATAAATCTTTGTACTCAAAAGATTGACGGAGCAACTCGTAGATAGAATTCCAACGAGTCGGAATATCTTTTGGAAATCTTTTTGCCGTTCTCCCATTTTGTTTACAAAATTTGCCCCATGTTTTCATAAATTGGGCACGTCTCCATAAAAATTTAATTGCTTTCTTTATTGGGGAGAGAGAATTCTCAAGAGTTCGTAAACCATCTTGTACACATAAATTCAAAACATGACAATCACATTTAATATGAAAAAATTATCCGCCAAAAGAGGGTTTACAAATATTTTCTATTTCGGGAAAGGAAGCAGTATTTACCGTGGCATTTGCCGCGGCATTATCAAAACCAATTGAATTTTTTTTACTAACCAAAATTTTTCTTCTAAAACTTACCTAATTATTCTATAAATATTAATGGACGTATGCCTTTCATCAAAAACTCGAAATGCAAAAAATCTTTTTTGAATGGTCTAATCGTCACTTATCCAACAGGCCCATATAAGAATGAATTTGTCAAGGAACAGTCCAAATATCGCTACCTATATGCACACGTCCATTGAAATCGCTTTTTATTTTTTTATTTTTTATAAACCTTCAAAAGTTCGCGTTTAAGAGTAATTTTCGGAACAGATAGTGCTTGCAGAACCAATGCTGTGTTTACCAAAAATTTCAAATTAAAACTTTCACCTGTAATAAACGGAGCATGTTCAAGGGCAACATATTCGGCTAATGTTTGTTTATAAAGTGCATCAATGTAATGGAATAAAGGATAAGTGTTAGGATTGGCGTACCCGAAAATTTATTGTTGGCTAATGTCGATCCCCGCTTGCGTTGGATGTTTTTTCGTCAGACGTTGACGGAATCTTTCGTAACTGTCTCCTTTACAAAAATTAAATGGAACTCAGACAATATTTACAATTTATCTTAAACTTACCTTCGCTTTCACGTACCTTGTCGAAGTGTTGCCATAAGTCGGATGTACCCTCTCGGACCTTTCGTTCTGGCTCATTTGCTGTCAACGTTTCTTGGACACGAGAAAGTGGATAAAGACTTTCTTGCGTTGGGACGTGCTCGACGTTGGGATGGGGAATAAAGTTGGTATTATCATCGTCGTCTACCCAACATGGATAGTCACAAGGATCATATTTAGGATGAGGAAAATTGGATTCTCTCATCGGGCTCTTTCTAGTATTTCTACTTCCACTTGCCATTTTTTGAGAGATTTGATCAAAAAATCGATTCAGAGAATTGAGACGGGATTGAGAGAATTGAGCGGTTTAGGAGAGTTTGGGAGAATTTGAGAGAATTGAGATGAAAGGAATTGTGAGAAAAATGAAAGGGAGGAGGGATATTTATAAAAGGGGTGGGGAGGGAAGGGGAATAATATAATTTGTAAAACAAAAAAAAGTTTTGGGGGAGGGGGTGCCGTTGCATACAATGACCCGAAGGGCCCCACGGGGCACGGGCTCCCAATTTTTTTTAAAATTTACGGTTCGGAACCGTAGGTTCAGTCAACGGGCCAATTCCAGGCCTGTTCCAGGCTCTCGGTTCATTTTGGCCACGTCTACTCTCAACCATATCTTCTCACACTTCAATTCACTCTAAGACAATGAGTCTCTACCTAAAATCGCGATCTAAATCGACCATAGTGATGATGTCTCTCGAGTAATCCTAGTACATTAAAATTTGAAATCAACACTACATAGAATGGGAAACCAAAAAAATATCTAATCATATGTGTCGCGAACCATTTTTTATTTTCGCGGTAACGGGCTAATGGATTGTCGAATCGGGCCCCCACTCTGCAATGTGGATTGCGGGCTTTCTCGACGCGGGCCCTCCCAAGCCCATACCAAATCGCGACGGGAGTAAATTTACACGCGGGTTTTTCGATGATAAGAGTCGATCGCATTCGAACTTGGTGTGGTCGTGGTGGCATGCGCTATGTGTGCATGCATTTGGAGTCGCCACCGGTCCTTCTTGGAAGGTGGACCGAAAACCTCACTAATCGATCAGTTCTGCGGAACCAGAGATTTTGGGTTCGGGGACTTGGTTACGTTGGTGTCATTACCAACGCCCTTTCGGTACCTAACGCGAGTGATTTTCCTGACTAAGATTTCATGCAAGCGCAATTTTAGGTGAGGTAGGTCTGATTCAGGGGTTTCATGCAGATTGGAAGACTAGTCCTATCAAATCACAATTAATATAAGGAAAGCGCAATCAAGTGCATAAATAAACCACGTCAATGCACGTCAATTCAAATCAATGGCCTCCTAGTGTAGCCTTAAGGGCTTAGGGAATGTGTGATTTAGGACCAAGGGTAGACTGGGAAGATTTGGGGACGATTTGCTCGGAGGGCGAAATCGTCAATTTTTGGGGGGTTTTGGGTGTTGAACTAAACAAAATAAGTCATGGCCAGTTGATCGAGGCCATTTCCTATTTTGGAGATTTTTCATGAATTTTTCGGGATTTCTCGAGGAAGGATTTGCCTAAAGGGCAAAATCGTCATTTCTGAAAAAAGATCAGGATTCGAAAGACCAAAAATAGGTTTTAACCAGTTGGCTGTGATCATTTCCTATTTTTTGGATTTTTTGGATTTCTTCAATTTTTTAGGATGATGATTTGCCAAAAGGGAAAAATCGTCATTTTCGAATGATTAGGGTTTGGAAGACCCAAAATAAGTCATGGCCAGCTGATGGTGGCCATTTCCTATTTTCTGGAATTTTTCTGGAATTTTCAAAATTTATGCAATTTTTGGGAGACGATTTGCCTAAAGGGCAAAACCGTTTCTCTCTTGGAAAGATTAGGGTTTGGAAGACCCAAAATAGGTCATGGCCAGTTGATCGTGACCATTTTTTATTTTCTGAAATTTTTTTGAATTTTTGGAGGGCGATTTGTCAAAAGGGAAAAATCGTCATTTTAGAAATATTGGGGTTCGAAAGACCCGAAATAGGTCATGGCCAGTTGATTGTGGCCATTTCCTATTTTTTTGGAATTTTTCTGGAATTTTCTGAATTTCTTCAATTTTGGAGATGATCTGCCTAAAGGGCAAAATCGTCATTTTTGAAATGTTCGGGTTTCAGAAGACCAAAAATAGGTCATGGTCAGTTGACTATGACCATTTCCTATTTTCTGGAACTTTTCTGGAATTTTCAGAATTTCTTTAATTTTTTGATTCCTGAAGGGATTCTGGTTTCAAAAGACCCAAAATAAGTCATGGCCAGTTGATTGTGACCATTTCCTATTTTCTGATTTTTTTTTGAATTTTTCCAATTTTTGAATTTTTTTTCTTTTTAATTATTTTTTTAATGAGTTTTCTATTTTTTTAATGATTTTTTTGATTTTTTTATTATTATTTTTTATTTTTAAAACCATTTTTTAATTTATCCGAATTTCTGAAAATCAAAACCAATCGGATGATCCTCGCCTTGCCACGTGGCACTACCCTAGCCGTCGGATCGATTTAATTTTGAAAATGCCGGATCGCGACACGTGACGAAATCTCGTCCGTCCGATCTAATTTTTTTGAAAACACTGGATCGTGACACGTGGCACACCCGCGGCCGTCCGATCTAGGGTTTTTTTTTTATCATTTTCGAAAAAAACATTTATTAATTAAAAATCATTTATTTAATTTTGAAAATTCCTAGATCGCGACACGTGGCACCTCGCCCACTGTCCGATCTAGGTTTTTGTTGGACACCCCCCCGCCGACGTGGCCGCCTACGTGGGGCGCCAAGTCAGCGCTGACCGGTCAGCCCCTGCCGCCAGAGAAGATGACCGGCGACTCGCCGGAACAGTGATTTTTCCGGCGAGTTCGCCGGAAAATCGCGGCCGAGCCCAAATCTTCGTGTTTTTCGACGATTCTTGCGCCATTAGATCCCTTAAACACCGAGCATCGACATATATCAACATTTACAGCCACAAACACGCCGGAAACCGTTAAACCGACCACCCACAGATTCGGTTCTGGCGATGAGATTTGCGAAAAAAAATTTGTCGTTCAAAGCTTGTTTCAACCATTCAGAGAGCATCTAATAAAGGTTTAGAGACTTACTTGAGGTCGCTTGGATCTCGGTGACCACCGGTTTTGTCGGACCGAGCCCTCGGCTCGGGTGTACCCCGGGGAGCTCCGGCCATGGTTTTCCGACGAGTTTCAATGCAAAATAAACATCACAGAGCGCTTATAGTCGATTCTAGGACAAGCTTGAGACAATAAATGGGCATGAATCGCTCGCATAACACACGGACAAACTCGGGTCAAGCAATGGGCAGGCATTTCATCAAACATGTAACAGGCACACGAAAACGAATGTTTATGCTAGATCCATGGACATTTCGCGCAAAATTGAAGCGAGAAAACATTCATACATCAACAGAGAAGTCATAAGGGACGCCGGAATGCATTTGGTTTGGAACGATTCGGTCGGAGATAGACTCGCGCCGAAACTCACAGTGAGAAAAAAAAACAGGGGACGGAAACAGGGTGGTACCGACCTTTGGGTTGGCTCGCTGGCGGCTTGGGGCTTCGGCGGCGATGCTTCGGTTTCCTGAGGCTTAGAGAACCCTCGACGAACGCTCGGTCGCTCTCTCTTCTTACCGGATCTCCCTCTCCCGTTTGGATCTCGCCCTCTCTCTCTCTCTCTCTCTCTATTTTTTTCAAACCGTGAGCTCTCTCCCTTCTCTCTCGCTCTCCTCGACCCTTATAGCCGAGGGCCGTCCGGTACGCCGAGGACGATCACGCACCTCCTCACCTCTGCAAAAGTCGATTCGTTCTCTGATTTTTCGGTCGCGTGACGCTCCCCCCTCTTGCCAATCTTGTCCCCTGCCTCCCTCTGTTTTTTGCCAGTTTCCCTTGCCTCACTGTACGTGAAAGCCAGGGAAGGTGCAGACCCGATCGGGTCGGGTCCGACCCGACCGGTCCGACCATCGATTTTCGCCTAATTGGACCTCTAATTGACCGTTTTTCATGAAATTGATCCCAAAATCGGACTCCTCGGCATGTTTTCCATCTAAAATGAGTGTTTCCGCGAATAATTGAATTGGAATTTGGCAAAAACCCCAAATTATGCCTAGGGTCTGAAAATGATTTTTGCTTAATCGAGGGCTCAAACGACCAAATCAGTCCAAATTGAGGTCACCAATGGATTCGTCATGACGAAAACTATAGGGTAGAGGTGTTTGATTTTCATGGGTGTCTCCGGAGAGAATTTAATTTTAAGATTTGTGAAACCGAGGACTAAATTGCAAAGAAATTTATGCAATTAGGTCCTTTTTGTCAAAATTGATCAAATTGAAGGCTTAATTGACCCAATAGCACTTCAAGGCTCTAGATTATAATGTCATGGCTCATGAAAGGTGGAAATTGAAAATTAGAGGACTCAAAAGGTAATTTTTAGGCTCGATTTGGGTTTATGTTTGTGAAGGAACATAGTTACCCAAGTCGAATTTTTGAGGTTTAATAAGACCAACTTGAAAAGGGAATTAAAATAAAATTATTGACTATTTTTGTGCATTTTTATGACCACGAATGGTATTTTTCTGATTTTTTGGGTATTTTTATAATTAAATAAATTCGAAAAAATATTAAAAATTACGAAAAATATTTTTTTATTCAAAATTGGTTCCTAAGGCTAGGCCAAGGCTTCCAAAGCTGATTTTGTAATTTTATGACGTTTTTTGCTATTTTTAATTAATTTTAAAAGTAAAATCAAAATAAAGGATGATTAAAAATCAGGTGTCAACAGCTGCCCTTCTTTGAGAGTGAGCTCGTCAGAGGTCGCTTTCAAAGACAAAAATGACACCTGAGTCTTAACAGACTCGACTAGGAAAAAGAAAGTGCCATGACATCAGACTCTAAGAAACCCATCGATGAAAGCTCAAATTTATCCCCGATTTGCTTTGACAACCTGAACATGGGCCGGAGAGGGGGAAATTTACCTGGAGCTTACCTGTCCGATGTCGTGCTTGTGGAATCCGGGAGTTCGTTGTTATGCTCCTAGGGCGTTGAAATAGTGGGCTCGGCTTCCCTTTTGTTGTTTTTTTTTTTGTGACTTTCGTAGCTTCTGACTCACTATACTAGGTTTTCATTTCTCCCTTCGTAGCTTCTGGTCCTCTATACCAGGTTTTCATTTCTCCATTCGTAGCTTCTGGTCCGCTATACCAGGGTTTTCATCCTCCCTTCGTAGCTTCTGATCCGCCATACCAGGATTTTCATTTCTCCCTTTGTAACTTCCGATTCGCTATACCAGGGTTTTCATTCCTCCATTCGTAGCTTCTGGTCCGCTATACGAGGGTTTTCATTTCATCCTTCGTAGCTTCTGATCCGCTATACCAGGATTTCATCTTCCCTTCGTAACTTCTGATCCGCTATACCAGGGTTTTCATTTCTCCCTTTGTAGCTTCTGATTCGCTATACCAGGGTTTTCATTCCTCCCTTCGTAGCTTCTGGTCCGCTATACGAGGGTTTTCATTTCTCCCTTTGTAGCTTCTGATCCGCTATACCAAGGTTTTCACTTCTCCCTTTGTAGCTTCTGATCTGCTATACCAGGTTTTCATTCCTCCCTTCATAGCTTCTGGTCCGCTATACCAGGGTTTTCATTTCTCCATTCGTAGCTTCTGATCTGCTATACCAGGTTTTCATCCTCCCTTCGTAGCTTCTAATCCGCCATACCAGGGTTTTCATTTCTCCATTTGTAACTTCTGATCCGCTATACCAAGGTTTTCATTCCTCCCTTCGTAGCTTCTGGTCCGCTATATGAGGATTTTCATTTCTCCCTTCGTAGCTTCTGATCTGCTATACCAGGTTTTCATCCTCCATTCGTAGCTTCTGATCCGCTATACTAGGGTTTTCATTTCTCCCTTTGTAGCTTCTGATCCGCTATACTAGGTTTTCATCCTCCCTTCGTAGCTTCTGATCCGCCATACCAGGATTTTCATTTCTCCCTTTGTAGCTTCTGATCCGCTATACCAGGGTTTTCATTCCTCCCTTCGTAGCTTCTGGTCCGCTATACGAGGGTTTTCATTTCTCCCTTTGTAGCTTCTGATCCGCTATACCAGGGTTTTCACTTCTCCCTTTGTAGCTTCTGATCCGCTATACCAGGGTTTTCGTTCCTCCCTTCGTAGCTTCTGGTCCGCTATACCAGGGGTTTTGGTTTGAAAAGAGTTTCCATGGTGAGGGTTCTCCATGCCAGATGTTTTTTTTTTCAAGGGTTTCCCATGACGACGACTCTTGACGTCAGCGGAAATTTTCTCTTGTTTTGAAAATGGGTTTCCCATGATGACGGTTTTCAACGTCAAATGGAGTTTTCTCCTGTTTTTAAAAGGGTTTTCCCATGACTAGCACATTGAGTTTTTTTTTTTTGTTTTGAAAAGGATTTTCATGACGAGGGTTCTCCAAGTCAGAAAATTTTCTCTTGTTTTGAAAAGAGGTTTCCCACGACGTTGGCCTTCACATGGTCAGAAGGAATTTTTTTTTTCTGATTTTGAAAAGGGGTTTCCATGACAATGGGAACCCTGTTTTAATGTTGCCAAAACTTTTATTTGGACAAAAATTTCATTTGAGTATGCTAATGATGTAGGAGGCCATCCAAAACATCTTGCAGCATAATGTGACGGTCAAAGCTCCTTTTAGGGAGGGTTTTGAATCAAGTGATTTGATATCGTCAAAAGGGTTTGGTTAAAACGCCAATTGGAGTATGCTCATTAAAGAGGACTCCTCGCCATTTTTCAGGAGGTTTCTTCTCACTTTCTCTCCTTTTTGAAATACTCAAATTCTCTCTCGAACCTGTTTTCAAGGTTTCGAAACTATTCGCAGTGTATACCATTTGATTGATCGGAAAGGGACTTTTGAGGTACCGTAATGTTGGGCTCGGTCAATGGTTTTCAAAGGGGACTTGTGGTCGAGTTGAGGCCAATGAATTGGAAATCTTCGTCATCTGCTTCGGGTTTACAAGTCAAGAATCCTACAAAAATGAGAGAGAAATAGTCTTGCTCGTACCTCTTCGAGCGATGTTTAAAATCATTTAAACTCTACGTTAACTCAAGTGCCTTAGTCGAAAAAGACTTTCAGGGATTGTAACGTAGGTGATGATTGGGGACTGAGAAAGGCCTGTTTTTTGTTCAGAATATATGAAAGGGGTTTGATGTCGGTGATCATTGCAGATTCACCACCGATCTTGACCCTTGGATTAATCTTCAAAAAGCACCCTTGTTACTCAAGGATGGTGTAGTCGTCACTTGGACGCGCCTCGACTGGGGATAACTTCATGACTTGATTCATATGGGTATTTTCTTTTACAAGTAGATCCACTGAGGATTAACATTTGGATATTCTGGAGTTCTTTGGATGATTTATAAATACCCAAGAATTTGAATGGGCATTAGCCTTGCTTTTACTAGGCACTTTGCTTTTTTGATACTCGGGATTGGCTCTTGCCTCGGCTGGATGAATTTTTTTTTTAAATCTCAACTTTTCTTTTCTTCTCTTTTTTGGACCAGATTTTTTTTAGATTATGCTAGACACACATGCAAACAGAATCTTAGCACATTGAAGAATTAATTTAGGACTTTTCTATAGACCCAGTTCCTTTAACTTCTCCCGATTTGAGGTGGCGCCAAATCCTCTTGGAATGGGCAATGATCACCAACGGGGTTTATGAAACGGATATACAGGTTCAATGGGGCTGTGCAAAGGATGAGTGTGTGTAGGATAGAGAAACGACCGCTTTTCGTCGTCCTAAAGCACTTGAATCACGGTACGAGTTTAAATGTAAAGAAACACTCGAAGATTGATGTTGGTTCGAGCAAAAATATTTCTGACCATTTACCTCATACCACCGCTGGAATTTCTTCTAATTGGCCCCAATGTGGGGTGGTTCTTGACAGGGTTATAGAATTGAAGCCTCCGCCCAAATTGGTCAACAATGGTTGACCTGCGGTGTTTGGGGTAGAGAAAAGAATGTCCTTCGTCTTTTCAATCTAGGTAGCCACTGCGAATGATCCCTACATCCTCGAACACGGCTCCTATTCTAATTCTTACTTCACTCATCACTCAAGTGTTTGTAGGGACGTGTTTGGGCATGGGTTGCCTCTCATCGTCTGAGATACTCCTTTTGACAGCTTTAAACATTCCTTTTTGGAAATCCATTTTTTTTCAAAATGTCCCTTATAAGGATTTTTTTATGCATGATGCATGTTCCAATGCATGTGTTGGATGACTTTAGAAGCTTTTAAATGTAGATGAAGAGATTTCGATAATTTCAAATTTTTTTTTGGCGTAGATACTATTTTCCAAGAAGCTTCGCAAAGGTTGGGGGTTCCCATTTTTCCTCTTCTTCTTTTTGTTTCTATTGACAAGGTACTCTGTTTCGGCTAACGCCAGCTCCGGCGATCGTGGAAGTGCCTGTAAAAAATGAAAATGATAACATCAATGGTCTCTCAAATTCGAAAGGGTTCGGGTTACAACCGATTCTCCTCCGTGTGATCTTCTGACGTGTCTCGCCTCGCGAGATGACGATCGGGGAGCCGTCTCCCTGGCTCATCCTTTCTCCTGGAGATTTCCTGCATAGAGATGCGTACGTGCATGTATGCATGCAAGAATTTTAAGTGACTCGGGTTCTCTGAGAAAAGGGGGCCGCTTGGGGTTTCTGATTCAATCATGGATAATACTTCTTGACTACATCGGCGTTTACAGGATATCCCAACTCATCTCCGTCCATGTTTACAAGGATTAAAGCCCCTCCAAGTAGAACTTTCCTGACCACATACGGTCCTTCATAATTTGGAGTGAATTTGCCCCATGGGTGTGATACATTCGGGAGAGTCTTCTTGACGACAAGGTCGTCAGTTGCGAACGCTCTCGGTCGAACTTTTGGGTTGAATGACCTAGCGACTCTTTTCTGGTATGCTTGGCCATGGCATATCGCCCTTAGACGCTTCTCGTCTATCAAGTCTAGCTGTTCATGCCTCTGCTGGACCCATTCTGTCTCTGTAAGCTCAATTTGGGATAGAACCCTCAGTGATGGAATTTCTGTTTCGATCGGCAGGACTGCTTCCATACCATACACCAGAGAATAAGGTGTTGCCCCAATAGAAGTCCGAATCGAGGTTCGGTACGCCATCAACGCGTAGGGTAGTCTTTCATGCCAATCCCGGTAGTTCTCTGCAGTCTTAGCCAGAATCTTCTTGATATTCTTATTTGCCGCCTCTATAGCTCCGTTCATTTGAGGTCGGTAAGGCGATGAATTGAGATGACGAACGTTGAAGCTATTCAGGAGGTTATCCACCGTCTCATTGTTCAGATTCGAGCCATTATCTGTCACAATGGCTTGAGGGGTCCCGTATCTCGAAATGATATCTCGCCTTATGAACTTAGCCACGTTCTTCGCGGTCACATTAGTGTAGGAAGCAGCCTCTATCCACTTTATGAAGTAGTCTATCGCTACTAGTATGAACCGGTACCCATTCGAAGCCTTAGGGTTAATTGGCCCTATCATATCTATGCCCCACATCGAGAACGGCCAAGCTTCGGACATCTGGTGCAGCTCAGTCGGAGGCGCGTTGATTCTATCTCCATACACCTGGCATTGATGACACGACTTCGCGTGTTGATTACAATCCGACTCCAGAGTCAACCAGTAATACCCTAGTCTCATAATTTTCTTGGCGAGGAGATGGCCATTCATGTAGGGGCCACATTCTCCCTCATGTATTTCACTCATGAGTGATTTGGCTTCATTGGCGTCCACGCATCTAAGGAGCACTGAGTCATAAGACCTCTTGTAGAGAACTTGGCCACTGAGAAAGAACTTACCGGCCATCTTCGATATGTACTTTCTATCTCTTGCTTGAGCGCCTGGAGGAAATTCCCCTTTCGTCAGGTGTCGCGACCTAAAAAAAATAGGCAAATGGATTATTAGGTCAATTAAATTAACTAACCTAACTCGGACCCTCCCAAGTCCTACCAAATCGCAACTTAGGTTTGTTTATAAAAAATGTTCAATTGGAGCCGCCACTAATCGTTTATGGTAAGTTGATTAGAAACCTATATAAAATAGCGGGAGAACTATTTTATCTCTACGAACCAGAGAAAAATGAGTTCGGGGACTTGGTTACATTAATTAGAAATTAATGCCCTTTCGGTACCCAATTTTCATGAAAAGTCCTTAGTTTGATGAATTGATCTTTTTTTGGATTTTCTTTTATTAAAAGCAATGCTAATGCAATTTAACTATATGACATGTGAAATGACATGGTAAAATGACGTGGCAAACATGCATGACGTGGCAAAATGCATGATGTGGCAAAATGCATGACATGGCATAATGACGTGGTAAATATACATGACGTGGCAAAATGCATGATATGGCATAATGACGTGGAAAAATGCATGACATGACATAATGACGTGGCAAATATGCATGACGTGGCAAAATGATATGCAAGCTAAATTATACGATATGGCAATGCAAATGACATTTTTTGGTATTTTCTATGTATTTTCGGATTTATGAAAAATGAAGTGAAAAAGCCACCCTAAAGTCAAAAGAAATATAATTTAACTTAAGAAAAGCATGGGATTTTTTGGGATTTTTTTAGGAATTTATCTAAGCATGAAAACACAGAAAATTTGAACAAAAATAAACAATATTGCCCATAAAACACCTTGAAATCCGAAAATCCGATTTTATTCACAACATCCCCCGAGATTAGGGTTAGCAAGTGAATATATTATAGATTAACCGTCGTCCCTATATACATAGGCAAACCCTGAAATTCTATTCAGGAATTAGCAATCCGCTCCTCAAGATTGAGGATTTGATGTCTAATTCACAAGTACGGGCCTGATCGTACTTCGAGATCGAAGTCATATTTTGCCTTTAATGTACGTTTTCCGAGGGACAAGGCACAATTGGGAGCATGTGTTATAGGCAAGATTGTTTAAGATTGTGCAAACTTTATAAACAATCAAAACCATCAACCACGATAGAAATAAAATAAAAGAGTCAATTGAGCTTTGAATTCGAAATCCAAGAGGGGTAGTGTAAATATGAAAGTAGGATCCACATTTCCTCATTAAAAAAATGATCGAATTTTAATTTGAGAAATTATCATTGAGTATCGAAAAAATTATTTTTGATAATTCTAAAAAAAAAAACGGATGAATTCAATCTTCCGAATTCTATCTCTAATCGGATATGGACCAACAAAGCACGCCATCCAACTGAAGCCGTAGGTTAAAGATATAATTGGGATGCAAAAGTCTCTCCACAGTAAATCGAAAATCCATCCATATTGTGAAGAAGTTAAACAACTAAAGATGACGTGTCATTCAAACCAACATGCTGCAGAAACCATCAATCGTGGGAATCATCTACGAAACATACTTTTGGTCAACGACAGTGATAAACCATGAACATCATATTCCACTTGCAAAAAAAATGCATGTGAGTTCAAAGACAATTGACATGGAATTCTCGGCTATGAAGGGATATGCCAAAGGTTCACAATTTCTCCAATTTTTAATTTCACATTTACCCAAAAAATCTGCTGGACAGCTTGTTACTATAAGGAAAAATAATAGTTCCAATTTTGCTTATCAATTCCAAATAGTGTCCATCAATCTCGTGAGTCAATTAAACTTGCACCGAAAATTTGTTCCACAAAATCAAACCTTCGGTTCTTAAAAAAAGAACTGATATTGCTTATCAAAGATCAAGCTATTCCCAATTTTCCAACTTTAATTGCAAATCAAAGTATGTTCACGAACACATATGCACGTTACCAAGTTAGCGAGCATGGATTAGCAATCAAGCATTGAAAATTTTACCTTTTCCGGACCAAATTTCTACTAGCGTGCTTGACAAATTCCACCCCAAATCTACGTTTTTTTGAAGCACAAAATCACCAGGGATTGCCTCGGAAGCTCTATCACACGTAGCACCAGAATTAGATCCTTAAATAATGGAAAATCAAAGGATAATGCACCTTGAACCAAAGCTGGACAGCGCTGCAAATTGACTGGTCGGTGGTTGTAGCTTGGACTGTGACGGCGAATGCACTTGGTGAGCTGTTCAAGTGACAAACAAGATTAATTATGACTGGAAGGCAGCAAGATAAACCCAGAATTGTGTGGTACAATGGCTGATTTTCGAGGAGTATCGGTTTGATCTTCGGAAAGCTTTGGCTGAGGAGATCGCGTCAAGAGATCCCTTTGTTCGGTTCTTAGAAGTGACGTCGATTTCTCGAGTGTCTGCTTCTCTCTCGCTTGTTCTCTCTTTTCTCTAAAAAATCTCCCCCCCTAAAAGAAAAGCTGAACGTCCCCTTTTTTTTAGCCGTCCCTCTTTTTCAGTGAGCGACATTTGCTATTCATAGCAGATGTCACAAGTGCTCCTTTGGAAAACCCAAATCATGGAATGAATTGCTTAAACTTTGCTCTGAATTGCAATCATGAATTAGCTGCAAATGAGCGCATGAAGGATTCATTCCTTGTGGATGTCCATGAACATCTCTCTTGTTATGACCAGATTCATTCCACCAAGCGCAAGTCTATTTTAGTCCTTCATTCTTTGTGTTGCATGAACAAATAATAGACGATTTCAAGACTTGATCCAATCTCTCTCTTTTGATTTTCATATTGCCAACTTCTTGATTTTCGGGATTACAACCTTTTCTTCTGCTGAATCGTTTCTATATATTATCCTCTTTGATTGCCAAAGTGGAATGTACAGAGAAGATAATCAACAAACTTTCCATTTTCTCTTCTTCTTCTTTTTTTATTGCCGATCCCGGTAATCCACACAGACTCGAACTCCCCCGTCCTTTTTCATGACAGGGACGATATTAGCGATCCATTCTGGATATGCAATCACCTCAATGAACCCCACCTTAAGGAGCTTCATTACTTCTTCTTCGATTTTATTTGCCAACTTGGACTTCGTCCTCCTAAGTTTCTGTTTTTTAGGCGGGATATTAGGATCGGTCGGTAGCGTATGTTCCACAATACTGGGGTCCAATCCCGGCTGTCGCGACCCGTCCGAAAAAGCGGACGCGGCTAATGGATTACCGATCACGGGTCTTCCCCCGCACAAGGGTGCAGATCGCGGGCTTTGGATCGGCGCGGGCCCTCCCAGGCCCATACCAAATCGCGGCGGGAGTATTTTTCAAAGGGATTCGACGATAACAGTCGATCGCTTTCGACCTTAGTGTGGTCGTGGTGGCATGTGCAACTTGTGCATGCATTTGGAGTCGCCACCGGTCTTTCTTGGAGGGTAGACCGGAAACCTTATTGACCGATTGGGAGAGATCGATCAATTCTGCGGAACCAGAGATTTTGAGTTCGGGGACTTGGTTACGTTGATGTCATTACCAACGCCCTTTCGGTACCTAACGCGAGTGATTTTCCCTAACTAGGATTTCATGCAGGGGGTGAGGTAAGTCTGACTTTGCACATTAACCAGTTTAACATGCTCACGTAATCATAATAAATAAATAGATGCCAATCACATAAACATCTATCCTACGTGGTGATCATGGAATTATGATTTAATGGGTCTCGAGCCAATGAGACCACATTTAATCATTTTAATATTTTAATAACGGAGAGCCGCTCTTCGTTTCTTCTTGGTTTCTTGAACTCTTCAAGAATCGGGCCCCAAAGAGCTCGCCGACTTAAAAGGCTCCTCCACGTAATCCTCGTAGCATTTACATCAACAATTGACTATGCTAAAAATAAAGATTACATGAAAAATAAAAGGAGTACGCAGCCTCCATTTAATAATTACAACCCCAAATATATAAATAATCATCATACATTCATATATACATCAATCAAATTGATTAGGGATTTTTCCATGATCACCACCCTTCCACGTAAGTAATAAATTCACAATTTAAAACTTAGGAAGGCACAATAAAAATTCTACGTTGAATCATATTCAGAATTTTTACGTAAAATAAGATAGCCATAAATTTTCGATTCAAAATTGATTTAGTCTCAATTTTTGCTACGTTGATTAATTTATCATATAAAATAATCAACCTCCATTAGCCATGTAAGACGAACAATTCGTTAATACATATTGGCCATAGTATTGCAAAAATTGCAAAAAATCAATTAAATGCACGAAAACACCTAAGGATCGGCTCTGATACCACTGTTGGGATCCACGTAACACGTAGCGGAAATAAATAACAACCCATACATGTATCTCCAGAGGCGTACTTCGTGCATTTCAATCGAAAAAAAATCACAAAGCCTCAAAGGGAGTAAATAGATTACCTCTCGTAGCGTGCTTGAACGGAGGTGTCGGTTCGATGTTCTTCGATCTCAGCCTCCACAAGTGTTAGGCATCTAGTTCGGACGCACCACCAATTGACGAACGGGGAGACGACTAATAACTCCACAACAATTGTGCTAGCAATATGCGGAATCAATATTCCGAACTTAGTATATTTTGCTCACTCAAGATTATGAGAATATAGAGAGTGTTTGTGTTCTTCTCTCTAAGCTCTCAAAAATTTGCACACTCTACAAAATGTCTCTCTCTCTCCAACCTCAAAACTCTTGCCATCCTTTTATAGCCAAAAATACATTCCAATAAATTGTATTTAAAAATAGCACTAACAATTATAAATTCTATCTAAAAATAGCACTCACAAATAAATGACATTTAAAAATAGCACTAACAATAGCACTCACAATTTATAATACAAAAATGCTATTTAAAAATAGCACTAACAATAGCACTCACAATTTATAATACAAAAATGCTATTTAAAAATAGCACTAACAATTATAAATTCTATCTAATAATAGCACTCACAATTTATGATAAATAAATGCCATTTAAAAATAGCACTAACAATAGCACTCACAATTTATGATAAATAAATGTCATTTAAAAATAGCACTAACAATAGCACTCACAATTTATAATACAAAAATGCTATTTAAAAATAGCACTAACAATAGCACTCACAATACAAAAATGCTAAAAAAAGGGCACTAACAAAGGTGTTAAAAATAATAACCATTATTATTATTACAAGAGTTAAAGAGGTTACCAAACAGTACAAATATGCATAACGTATAAATACGTATGACGTATAAATACGTAGAGCATACGTATACATCCGTGAAACCGGGGACTAATTGAAAGAAAAATGTGCAATTAAGCCCTTTTGGTAAAAATTGATTAAATTGGAGGGCAAATTGACCTAATTGCACTTTAAGACTTTAGAATCCAATGTCATAGCTTATAAAAAGTGAGAATTGAAAACTAAAAGACTCGAAAATGATTTTTTTTTTTTTTTTAGGCTCGGTTCGGGTTTATGTTTGTGAAGGAACATATTGACCCGAGCCGAATTTTTGAGATTTAAAGTGACACACTTGAAGAGGAAATTAAAACAAAATTATCGAATATTTTTGGGTATTTTTCTGACCACGAATGGTATTTTTCTGATTTTTTGGGTATTTTTATAATTAAATAAACTCGAAAAATATTAAAAATACCGAAAAATATTTTTTGTTCAAAATTGGTTCCTAAGGTTAAACCAAGGCTTCCAAAGTTGATTTTGTGATTTTATGACCTTTTTTGATATTTTTAATTAATTTTAAAGAATAAAAATCACAATAATAAATGGTAAAAAAAATCAGGTGTCAACAGCTGCCCCTCTTTGAGAGGAATCTCGTTAGAGGTTTCTCTTAAAGATAAGGTGGCACCTGATTCCTAACCGACTCAATTGGGAAAATAAGAGAAGAAATGTTATGACATCGGATCCTTAAGCCTATTGATAAAAGCTCAAATCAATCCCCGGTTTGCTCTAACAATTTGAACATGGGCCGAAGTGAGAGAGGCTTACCTGAAGCTCACCTGTCGGATGCTGCCGGTTGCGACGACTTTCAAGAAGATGCCTAGGACTCGTCATTCAGAATATCCTAGGGAGATTAAGCTCTGACCTGTATGGTAGGTCATACCATGATGGGATTCCTAACTTGTAGGAACCTAAGGAAGGCACATCCCACGCTTTGGGATTTGCCAAGGATTTTGATCCGTATGGTGGATCAGACCTTTGTGTTGATCCTTACTGCGATATTTATCAATGAGTTGACCCTTATGGCGGTTTCTACCAATGAATTGACCCTTATGGCGGTTTCTACCATATGTGACCCTTCAGGCGGTTTCTACCATTAATGTGATCCCTCAGGCGGTTTCTACCTTGGTTTGACCCTTCATGCGGTTTCTACCTTGAGTTGACCCTTCAGGCGGTTTCTACCTTTGATTTGACCCTTCAGGCGGTTTCTACCTTGTGTTGACCCTTCAGGCGGTATCTACCATGTGTTGACTTTGAAAAGGGGTCTCATGACGAGGGTTCTCCACGTCCGATGAGATTTCCTGAATTTTGAAAAGGGGTCTCATGACGAGGGTTCTCCACGTCCGATGAGACTGCTTGATTTTTGAAAAGGGGTCTCATGACGAGGGTTCTCCACGTCCGATGAGACTGTTTGATATTTGAAAAGGGGTCTCATGACGAGGGTTCTCCACGTCCGATGAGACTACCTGATTTTTGAAAAGGGGTCTCATGACGAGGGTTCTCCACGTCCGATGAGACTGCTTGATTTTTGAAAAGGGGTCTCATGACGTGGGTTCTCCACGTCCGATGAGACTGCTTGATTTTTGAAAAGGGGTCTCATGACGAGGGTTCTCCACGTCCGATGAGACTACCTAAATTTTGAAAAGGGGTCTCATGACGAGGGTTCTCCACGTCCGATGAGACTGCTTGATTTTTGAAAAGGGGTCTCATGACGAGGGTTCTCCACGTCCAATGAGACTACCTAAATTTTGAAAAGGGGTCTCATGACGAGGGTTCTCCACGTCCAATGAGACTGTCTGATTTTGAAAAGGATTTTTTTTTAAGGGTTTCTCTTCCCCAAGAAAATATTGGTAATCTTTGAGAAGACAACAATTGTCCAATTGACAAAATTTTATGACTTAAGCTTTAGTCATGAGATGTGCATTTTGATGCTGGAGGTTATCCAAAACATTCTTGCAACATGCAAATGTGATCACAAATCCCTTGCATGGAAAATCTGGATTAACAGTTTGAAAATTTCCAAAAAGAGTTTGCTCAAAACATCAATTGGAATATTTCTCGACAAGGAGGCCATCTCACCTGTTTTGAGGTGATGATTTTTAGGGGATGCACTCAATTCCCTACTGACCTGTGCCTAGGTTTTAGGCTCATTCGCAGCGCATACATTTTGATCGGTCGGGAGGTCTTCCACGGGACCGTAATGTTGGGCTTGGATATTGGTTTTCAAGGGGGACCCGCTTTGGAGTCGAGGCCATCGAATGAAAATCTTCACCATCTGCTCTGGGTTTACAAGTCAAGAACCCTGCAAAATGAGAAAGAAAGAGTCTTGCTCGTACTTCTTCGAGCTAAGCTATATGTTAACCCAAGTGTCTTAGTCAGAGAAGACTGTTTCAGGGTTGTAACATTGGTAGGATTGGGGACCGAAAAAGGCTTGTTTTTGGCCCAGAAATTACGAAGGGTTTGACATTGGTGATCATTGCTGATTTGCCACATGTCCTTTCTTTTCTGCATCTTTAGCCTTTGAGGCGCGCAACCTATCTTGCGGTGTGCACCAGCTCTTTAAAGAGCGTCTCTTGTTGCATTCAGAGACCGACTCTCTCTATGTCTTCGTTCTGTGCTTAATAGCATTCTGGGAGCAGCCTTTTGGATTTGGCTCCTTTAGAGGTTTTTCTCTTTCCCCACGAGGCTTCATTGGAGGTCAATTTAACAATTTTCACGAGCATCGACCTTGCTTTTACCAGGCACTTTGCTTTTTCTTGATGCTGGGGATTTTTTTCTTTGTTGAAATCCCGCCTTTTCTTTTCCTTTGGAACTACGATGTTCAGAAAATTGTGCTAGATATACAACTTGAATCATAGCACATTTAAACGCCGATATGAGATTTTTCTATAAATCCCATCTCTTGATTTCTTCCGTTCTTGGAGTGATGCAGTTTCCATCTTGAAACATCCCATGATCACCAACAGGGGTTTATGAAATGAATTTGCAGGCTCAACTTGGCTGTGCAAAGGATATGGTGTGTGGGATAGAGAAATGAATGCTTCTCGTCATCCTATGGCACTTGGATTACCATATAAACAACACACAAAGATTGATGTTAGTCCGAGCAAGAAAATTTCTAACCATTTTCTCCTGATACCGCTGGACTCACCTCCATTTTGCCCCAATGTGGGGTGGTTCTTGACAGGGTTAAGAATGAAAATCGCCGTTCAAATGGGTTGTCAATGGTCACCTGTAGTGTTTGGGGATATGAAACGAATGCCTCCGTCGTCCCAATCCATGTAATCGCTGCGAATGGTCCCTACTTCCGTAGGTCCAGATTTTGCTGTCTGATCCGCTCCACTCCTCTCTCAAGTGTGTATAGGACATGTTTGGATTTAGGCTTTGCCTCTCGTCTTTTGAGGAAGTGCCCTTTTGATTGTTTTGAACATTTTTTTATTGGAAAAATCTTTTTCATTTTCTCCAAAGATTTTACCCGTCAAAGGGGATTTTATGATGCCCCATGCATGTTTTTATTCATGTTCGGACAACCTCCTGTTTCAAAACATGAATGCCAATGAAATTTAAATTCTATGTCTTTTTCTAGACATTAGATTCTGAAAGCTTTTCTTTTCTTTTCTATTTTTTATTCAACATCTTCAAGGGATTTTGGGAGAGGGATACTTACCTGTTCCTCGTGGCTGGAGATCCCTGAAAATGCAGAAGAAACATGTTATTGTTCGTTCATGAATTTTTCAAAGAAAATTAGAACGATACATTTTACCCTTGGTCATGTATTCCAACGGGTAATACATGGGATGTGAAAACCCGCTTTGCCTTGATGGTGAGCCCCTGTCAAAAACAAACAATAAGTGTCAGTTTGCGTTCCAAAATTCAAGACAAATTGGAACGATACCGCCTTGTTCTTGCTTGGTGTTTTCATTTGAACACAAACGCGCGGCTTGCAGAAATTGGCCATCTATATTGCGGCCACGATTCCTCCGTTTGGTTGGCGATGAATCATTCTCGAGGATTTCCCCCAAAGGAGATCCATTTGTGTTTTTGGGAGCATTCCAGCGCCATTCTTCATAGTTCCTTTTATTCAAGAAAAATGAAATTTTTATCAGAATGTATGTCAAAGCATGAAGTGTGGAAGCGATACTTTTTACCATCTACTAGGTTTTATGATCAAAGACCATCTCCTGGAATTCTGACTTCTAGGGCCACTGATTCAATTCGCCTCCCTGTTAGCGCGCTCTTTTCATTTGGGGCTTTCAGCGCCAACGACTTCCTGCAAAATGAGTAAAAATTCATGTTAGGCATGTGGTCTTCGAAGACCAAATTGGAACGATACAAGGTGACCGTTCACCCAAATTCGTATCTTGGGGTTTGATTCTGATGCAGACGACTCTGTTATTGCGTCCATTGACTTTGCCAGAGGAGAAACGTCATTCTTTGTCCGGCGCACAAATGATTCACTTGCCCCAGTTGGGTGTGATTTGTCGTAGCTAGGTGACGCTTGCCCCAGCTAACTTCATTCCTGCATTTTGTTGCAATCCCCATCCTATTTGGGGGTGTCTTTTCTCTTGGGATTCATGATGACGTCTTACTGATGTATTCCCTTCTTTCGCCGATTATTGACGCTTCTCATTTGATGGAGGTCGTTTCAATATCGTATATTGATGTGGATGATGAGTATTGCTTCATCTCGTCTGCATTTGTGGGTGTTGTTCGTGAGATGATTCCTGATTACTTCCAAAACTGCTTTGCCCCAGTTGGGCGGTGTTCGTCTTGGCAACATGCCTTAGCACTTTGCGTGTTTGTTGGCAATTTTCAATTCAATTTTGACAACGTCCATGCACTCCCATGGGTTTCGCCGATTCTGATCTTCTATCTCAATTGTCAGAATCTTCAATTATTTTTATCCGTCTCTAGGTGGCTTGACGGCCTTGGGATTTGTCGTGTGGCGGTTTTGTGATTCTCTCGATCATCGTCGCCATTTGAAGTATTTGATGTTTGCCTGTTGAAGAGAAGAGACCTCATGAGTAAAGGGCATGTATAATTGACTATTGGAGTCGATACAATTTACCCTTGAAAATTATCCTGCGGGAACCGGCATTTCTCCCTTCGGGTTCTCTGTATGCAGGATATGTGCATGATACGCATGATGCATGTTAGGTATGCTGGCAACGAAAAATGAGTTCGTGCTTGTCACTCTATTCCGAGAAAGCATTTTTTATCAGATGTGTCAATCTGCAAAACTTGAATTTTTCTTTTTAAGTGTTCTTTTCACAAAGATTTCTAAATGATGAAAAACTTCTTCAGGTTTCCTCAAAGGTTTTGTTCATAAATTGAGCCATTAGAACGCTCTTGAAATATTCGGCCAGAATGCATGTCATGAAAAGGGGTACTCCCTGTTTTGTCATTTGAAAGCACTGCCTTCTGATTCCTCTGCTTTTGATCGTCGCCGGAATGGACGGCTCCGTATCGTTTTATTCCCCATTTAGGAGGGAAGCTCCTCCTCGGGAACCCGAGTTATTTAACGACCTGCTATGTATGCTTGGAATGGCATGCTTGAAGTGTCACAAAGATGGTTATAAAATAGGGAAAGTTCATGTAATGATAAACTTCTTTGGGAGACTTCTTGGAAAAAATTGAAAGGGTAGGATGGGAGTTAGCCCTCATATCCTTGGGCATCCTCGCATCCCAAAACTTTGCAAACTAGGAGACGTGTGGGAAATCAGGTCTCAGGATTTATTTATTTTTTTATATCGTCATCGACCGATTTGTGGCTCCCACACGTGCCCATTTTTGATTTTTGATTTTTGATTTTTTTTTATTTTTTTTTTGACAATATTACAATGCGAGACGTAAGAAAAAGCCCGAGGCACCTAATGTGAATTTAGATGCGTCGAAGAGAGACAGATATCTCTTTACTCCATGGTAGGAGCGTCGCCGTCGAGTGATTCGATGATGACGTTGACAGAATCTCCCAAAGACAAGCGGGTCAAATCAGGTTCCTCTGCTATGGTTTCTATCCTCTCGTCCTTCAACCATTTGGAACTCTTGGAGAAGAACTGGTTCAGCTTGTTGTTGAACACCTTACTTTTACCTTTCCAGGTACTTGAACCGATGAAAGAACCATCCTGACCCCCTTTGCGTGTAATGCCTCCAAAATTCTTTCCTCTGCCTCGGCTTACACCTTGGCCTCCTTGGCGGCTTTCCCCAACATGATGCCAATTTCGCTCCCCAAGATATCCCAGGCCGGCTCTGTGTTCGTTTGACCTTAGTTGCAGAGGTGCTCGAATCCCCTGGTTATGCTTACCCAGACCGCCTCCGGGGATGAACCCATAGGATAGCAATATCTTCCCGGGCAAAAGGTCATACTGGGAGAGGACGGGGAGCCTCGGCTTGGTTCCCACAGGCGTGTGAACGACCGCCACCAGGTCAAAGGAGTGATAACTCGCCTCTTCTTTATTTTCAGGTTCCACATAAGGAACGGCACTATTCTGGTATGACATGAGATCCACTTCACCATGCACAGTGATCATTTTGTTGTCCACTACAAAGCGGACTTTCTGGTGCAGACTGGATGGTACGGCTCCGGCTACGTGTATCCATGGTCTCCCAAGAAGGAATCCGAAGGCACTCGGTAAGTCCATCACTTGAAACTCGATAGAAAATTTGGTCGGGCCTATGAAAACGTCCAGCTCGATTTCTCCTACCACCGCCTTCTTCGTTCCATCAAAGGCTCTGATGCTGGCTTTGGAGGTCCTGATCAGTTCCTCTTTTATACCCAGATTCCTCAAAGTGGCCAGAGGACAAATATTAAAAGCGGAGCCATTATCGATCAGTACGCGAGACACTTGCTTTCCGTGGTATCTGACCGTTATGTATAATGCCTTATTATGTGCCCGCCCTTCCATTGGGAAGTCTTCATCCGAGAAACTCATTTGGTCTTTTAGCAGAACAGCGCCAACAAAGTCTTCGAGCTGATCCTCGTTAATAGACTCGGGTACATGTACTTCATTCAGAATCTTCATTAAAGCCTTCTTGTGCTTCTCTGAATTTAAGAACAAATTTAGCAGAGAGATCTGGGCCGGCATTTTTCGTAGTTGTTCTATCACTTCGAATTCGCTTGTTTTAATGATAGACAAAAGCTTTTCGGCGTCTTCTTTAGATACATCTTTTTTCTCAGGTTCGCCTTCTCGTGGTGCATAAAATTTCCCTGATCGCATTAAGGCACTGATCTCGCTCGTTCCATAATCCCAGTGAACTTTCTTGGGATCATAATACTCTACAGGAGGAATCTTTATCACCACAGGTGAGGTTTTCTTGACTCCTGTGTCCAACTCATTATCTGCTTTGTCGTCAGTAAGGCGAATTACAACTGGCTTAATCAGGCCATCATCATCCCCCTTCCAGTTGTCGATCTTGGTTAAACTGATGACCAAAGGCTTTGTACTGTCCACCATTCCTACCAGATCATTGGGTTTTTTAGGCCCGTGTGTAAGTTCTATGCAGAACTTGTCTGAATCTGTTCCGATCTTTAAACAATTTTTCTTTTTGTCATCGAAGATCACTCCTACGGTTTGGTGATCAGGAAGTGGGTTTTGTTGCACGTTTGGCTCTGTTTTGGCGAATTCAAGGATGCGACTGTCGATAAGGGCTTGCACCTTGTGCTTCAAAACAATGCAATTGTCTACGTTATGGCCCTTCTCTCCCATGTGATAGGCACATGACTGGCTTTCATCGTACCCATTATATTTCACCGGATTCGGCCTTGGAGGCTCTTTAGCCACTAAGTGCTCCTCTAGTAACATAGGAAGCAATTTCGATAACGGCCTTGGCAGGGGGGTGAACTGCTTGGGAGGCAACTTCTTCCTTAGCTCATATGGTTTCTGTGCCGACATTGACGAGTTTCCTTGCACCGTACTTGAATTGGAGAACTGCTTAGGTCTGGGTGGGTTTGGCATGAAGGCCACATCAACTCCCGCCTCCTTCTCCCTTCGGGCCGGATACTGACGTCTTGCTGCGATTTCTGGTGTTTTCCTTTTCCTCATCGCCCATTCCAGCCTTTCTGCGATTTTTATGAGGTGTACAAATGTTTGGCAACCAGATGTGTTCAGCCTATCGAAATATTCGTAAGGCAATGCTTTTAAGAAAAGGTCGACCAGCTCATCCTCTGGAATAGATGGTTTGACTTGTGTTGCTAAGGCCCGCCATCTTTGAGCGTAGGCGCGAATTGGCTCGTTCCTCCCTTTTGTGGTCCTCAGCAATTCTTCTCTAGAAGGTGCTGTAGCAGTATTGAATTTATATTGATGTAAAAAGTCCTCTGCCAGGTCTTCCCATCCATCATAGTCCTCCAAATCTAATTCGATGAACCAAGCCAGAGCAGCACCCACCAGACTCTCTTGAAATGTGTTCATCAGCAAGGGAACGTAGTCAGAAAAAAGTGCCATTTTGCGTAGGTAATATTTTAAGTGGGCTCGGGGGCAGCTCGTCCCGTTGTATTTTCTGACGAAATCGGGTTCTTTATAGTCTGACGGCGCTTCAATTTTTGCAAATGGTGATATCTTGTCAAATCGAGCCAACTCATACCCTTGGCTGCTTAGGCATTCTTCTATCTTCGCTAGCCTCTTTGCGCCTTCTTCGATTTTGCCCGGGGGTTTCTCCTTTTTGTCTTTTTCTAGGTCGATGAGTACAGACGCGACCTTCGGTAGTGCATCAGCTGCTAACACTTGATTAACATTCTCGGCCACATTCTCTTCTTGAGCTCGCGCCACATTCGAAGCATTGGGGGGTGCGGGCGGAGCATCCTGGCTGAGGTCATGATTTCTTTCTTGTGCAGCCACCATCATGGCTTTCATTTCTGCTAGCATGGTGGCCATTGACGCCATTTGACCTTCCAAACTGCCCACGCGGGATCCCAACTCCTCTTGCTCCATTCTGGCTCGGAGACGAGTTATAATACGAGTTATTCTTGGTTCCGTGATTCAAAGCTACCTACCTGTAAGTAGGTAGAAAGATGCTTTAGCATATGGTGAAAATGAACACGTATATATAAAAGTTATACTGAGTTCAAAAGGTGAAAGGGACGATACTTACGGACCTTTCGACGGGGTAAGATATGTCAAACACATCGATCAAGCGCATGTAAACTTGTGAAGTTTCGACATCTAAAGGGCGGGGTTCCTAAGGCTTAACGGCTCCCACCTCGAGTTCTAGAAAGGGTAGATTCCATTGCACAACTATCGTTGCATTGGGACCCGATCCATAGTTCGAAATGAGCGGAATCGAAAAGTGGATTACCCCATGTTTTTCCTCATGGAGATTCCATTTTCAGTTCCTTCTATTGTTTTCCTATAGGGGCGCCCGGGGTTTTAGGCGCGGTTATGTGTGTCTATGTGTCGTGATCACCACAATGCAAGTCATGCACAACAGTTTATCAATCAGCGCTTCAAATCATTGTTGACACCTGATTTTTGACCACATTTTATTTTAGTTTTTAATTCTAAAATTAATTAAAAATAGCAAAAAAGGTCAAAAAATTGCAAAATCAACTTTGGAAGCCTTAGCCTAGCCTTAGGAACCAATTTTGAACAAAAAATATTTTTTGAATTTTTAATATTTTTTGGAATTTATTTAATTATTAAAATAACCCAAAAATCAGGAAAAATACCATTCGTGGTCAGAAAATTACACAAAAATATTCAGAAATTTTATTTTAATTCTATATTTTTGGCCTGGTTCATGGGGTTCCTTCACAAACCTAATCCCGAACCGGGCCTAAAAAATCCTTTTCGAGTTTTTTAATTCTCAATTCTCGGTTTTTATAAGCTATGACATTGTATTCTAGAGTATTGAAATGCAATTGGGTCAATTTGTCCTCCAATTTGATCAATTTTAACCAAAAGGGCTTAATTGCACAAATTTTATTCAATTTAGTCCCCGGTTTTACAATTTGTGAAATTAAATTTCACACGGGCACACCCATTAAAATTAAACACCACTACCCTATAGTTTTCATCATGCTGAATCCATTGGTGGGCTCAATTCTGAATAATTCGATCGTTTGGACCTTCGATTTGGGGAAATTCGTTTTCGGATCCTAGGGACAATTTGGGGTTTTCATAAAATTTCAATCAATTGATCCGCGAAAATACCCTTATTGAATACAAAATGTGCCAAGGAGTCCGATTATGCCATCAATTTCATGAAAATAGGTCGAATCGGGGCTCAATTTGAGCGAATTGGCCGAACCGGGCCGGTCGGGTCAGACCCGACCCGACCCGGTCCGACCGGGTCTGCAACATTGTTGCAGACCGTGGCCGACAGTGAGGCAGGGGAGGACAGGGGCGAGATGGGGCGGCGATTTTTCAAAGAAAAAGCGGGCGGCCGAGCGTGGGAAGCAGGTTGCCAGACGAATATTCGTTGCTGCAAGCGCGAGGGCATCAGAAAAACGGGCCGGTCGGCCACGGCGGAGAGGGAGGCTCGGGTTTAAAGGGGAAACAGGGCCGAGAGTGCCGGGGGGATTTTTTGAGCGAAAGGCAGCGAGAGGAGAGTTCGGGGACCTTCATCATACCTCACTGATCACCGCCGAAGCATCCACCGTCGCCGACGATCCTCGGACAGGTCGGTACGCCGTCTTTACCCCTGTTTCCATAATGCATATCGGGTGCTCGACGAAATGTCTGCCTGCACGTTTTTCTTTTAATCCGCGGTCGGTGCATTCCCGAGCTCCATTTGTGCGTGTCTAGCCTCAAGCATACATTAAAACCGACTCTAAGCTCGCTGTGCCCTTTTGTTGCATCAAACCGTGTTCGCCGAGGAGGCCCGACCACCACCGGCCTTGGTCTCGGCCGTGAGCTCGTTCCGGCGCGAACCCGAGGATTTCCAGCTCTAAACGAGCTGAGGTAAGTCTCTAAACCTCTTTTAGACGTTTTTCTGAACGGTCGGGGTAGGCTTTGAACGTTGAAAATTTTTGGAAAATCCCTCGCCGGAGCCGAACCTGTGGGGGTTCCGTTTGCCGATTTCCGATGCGTCCCCGGCCGTTGAAATGCTTATATTTTGATGCTGAATGTTTGAGGATTCGAATGATGCAATTTGGGTAAAAAAATTCGAAGATCCGGAGCCGTTTTGCATTTTCCGGCGAGAATTCCGGCGAAGTCGCCGGAATTTTTACTGTTCATCGTCTTCTCCGGCGACTTCGCCGGCGGTCAGCGGTCAACGGCCGACGTGGCGTGCCACGTAGGCAGCCACGTCAGCCGGGTGGGTCCGGTCCGAGTATTTTCAAATAAAATAAAATCAACGGCCCCGATCGTGACACGTGTCGCGATCTCGTTTTTTTGGAAAATTAAATAAATGATTTTTGAATAATCTATCCGGTGGACAAGAACGTGCCAAGTGGCCTTCTGTGGATCGTCCGATCTCGTCCAAGATCGGACGCACCACGATTGGACACGTGGAATGGTTCTGATCGTCCGATTTGAGGTTTTTCTAAAAAAGGAAAATAAATTGATTTTTGATCCGACGGTTATAATCGAGCCACGTGTTTCTCTCTGGAACGTCCGATCTAGTGGAAGATCGGACGCACAGGAGGAGGCCACGTGGCGCATTGAGAGCCGCCGGATCCGGGGAATTTCGGATAATTAAATAAAATAGATAAAAAAATCAAAAAAATTGTTAAAAAATAAAAAAAATATTTAAAAATATAAAACGATGTCGTTTTAGGCCGGTGTCGACCCCTAGGGTCGGGCCGGGCGCCCGAGAGGCGCGGGCCGGGTTTGACCCGGCCCGGAAAATATTTTTAAATATTAAAAAATCCAAAAATAATCAAAAAAATAATCAAAAAAATCAATAAAAAATAGAAAATCATAATAAAAAAAAAATTCGGAAAATTCAGAAAAATTCTAAAAAATTCCAAAAAATAGGAAATGGCCACATTCAACTGGCCATGACCTGTTTCGGGTCTTTTGACCTCCGATCTTTCCAGAAATGACGGTTTTGCCCTTTCGGCAAATCGTCTTCCAAAAAAAAAAATTCTAAAAAATCCAGGAAAATCCCAAAAAATAGGAAATGGCCACAAACAACTGGCCAAGGCTCATCCCGGGTGTTTTGAACCCGGTCCTTCTTAAAAAATGACGATTTCGCCCTTCGGGCGAATCGTCTTCCAAAAATTGAAGAAAAAAAGTCAAGAAATTCCAAAAAAAATTCTCAAAAATGGGAAATGGCCACAATCAACTGGCCATGGAATATTTTGGGTAATTCGGTATCCAAACCTTCCAAAAATGACAATTTTGCCCTTCGGGCCAATTGTCCCCGAATCTTTCCATTTTACCCCTAGCCCTAAATCACATCTTCCCTAAGCCTTTATGGCTATACTAGGAGGCCAATGATTGAAATTGGTGTGCATTGACATGATTTATTTATGCACTTGATTGCGCTTTCATTATATTGACTGTGGTTTGATAGGACCAGCCTTCCAACCTGCATGAAACCCTGACTCATATCACCCAAAAATGCGCCTGCATGAACTCTTAGTTAGGAAAATCACTCACGTTAGGTACCGAAAGGGCGTTGGTAATGACACCGACGTAACCAAGTCCCCGAACCCAAAATCTCTAGTTCCGTAGAACTGATCGATCTCTCCCAATCGGTCAGTAAGGTTTCCGGTCTACCCTCCAAGAAAGACCGGTGGCGACTCCAAATGCATGAACAAGTTGCACATGCCACCACGACCACACTAAGGTCGAAAGCGATCGACTTTTATCGTCGAATCCCTCAAAAGACATACTCCCGCCGCGATTTGGTATGGGCCTGGGAGGGCCCGCGCCGATCCTAAGGCCCGCGATCCATATTTCAGAGTGGGGGCCGCGATCGGTAATCCATTAGCCGCGTCCGTTGATTTTCGGACGGGTCGCGACAGCTGGCGACTCCGCTGGGGACTTATTCTAGAACTTATGGTTCTAGACCTCAAGTGGACTTAGGCCGTAATTAAAATGTTGAGTGATTTTTCTAACCCTGCAGGCGCTCTTGAAGGTGAGGTAAGTCCGCTCACGATAGGTGTTATATGTTTTTGCAGATTGGAGTGATAAGGGGTGTAGTCTGTGATTAATATTGTCTTATGCAGGATGGGCGTAGGAATGTATGTTATATGGATGATTTGAAGCGCTGATTGATATATAAATTGTTGCGCATGATTCACTGCATATTTGAGGATCACGACACTTTGCACAAAGCGCCCCAAACCCAGGCCGCGAAATCACCTTTTTAGGTAGCCATAGATCAGGGATCGATATGCAACGCTCTAGCGTGGATTGCGCTGGGGTTGACCATATTCGATCCCGCTCACTATCCAAGTCGAGACTTTTATCCATTTGTTGTGGATTGCGCTCATGGACGAATTTATCGACTCGGATAGAGGGAAGCCTCTAGGTTCCTCACCTAAGCCATTTTGATTTCTAGAGTCAAGCCTCACTTGTCTCATGCGCATGTATATGGATGGTTGGTATACCTAAAACCAAAAAAAATCATCGGGTACCTCTTATGGTAAGGTCTTTCCATTATTGTTTAATTTACCTGCAGCTTCGTATTTATTGCACAACATGTTGCATTCATTGAGTCCGATTGTTGGGTCTAATTCCATTCTACAGTTTAGATAAAGTGGAGATGGTCTCCCCAAATCTCTCCAAGGTCCTAGAGGTATTTGAGTATGAGCGACGTGTCATCCGTCATCGAGCCACCGAGACGTTCAATGGATTCCACTCCTTCCGATTTATCCAGGGGAGGGCACTTACTGGACGTAATCTTATCCGAGGAACAGACTGCTTCTACACCAAGTCCGCCGAGCAACTCGAACGCGAACATAAATTCGAGTACGGGAGGGAAAGGATGTGGAACATTTATCTGAAGTTAAGGGGCATATTCAGCAGGATACGAGCAAATCCAACATCTCCTCTAGTGGTCATCGAGATCTCATCAGACGAAGAGGATTCTCTCGAGAGCCAGCCGTCCTCTTCCACCCCTATAGACATTTCATCTGATGAAGACGGCGACCCGAGCTAATCGGAGCAAGGACGACGGACGACGTTACCCGACGACCTGACTTGGGGCATCTCCTTAGGTTCCTTAGGGTCGCCTTCCGGAGGTGTTTTAGAATTATTCAGTTTTCTGAGCCTTCTGAGTCTGTAAAGGGAATCCGTCTGTGGATCCCCCTCTTATCCCCTGCGCTTTAATTCCCGTGTCATTCATAGGCGTCTTAATACCGGAATGCGGCATTGGAATTTCACCCAACCATTCGAACTTTTCTGTTTCAATCATACGTCGCTTCCATTTGAAATCTGGGTTAGAACTCGCACTTGGTTTGTTCAACACAGGTGTGAGGATCTAATTCTCGTTTCATGGCGTATGCGACATATGATTGAAGTGGTCCACGCCATGCATAAGTATATCATTTGCATAACATCATTATTTTTGTCCAACTCATTATGCCCATTGATGGGATTGGCGTTGGAACCCTAATTTGGCATTCCCTTTATCCAAATATGGGAGCCTAACGCTCGTCACATCACGGGAACATAGTGATTTGAACGAATCTAATGTCCGAGTAATCCATGGATAATTAATCACATTCTCATATTCTAGACTCGATGGGAAGAGGTGACATCCAAATTATGCCGGTCCCGCACAGAGAGTTGCTGGTTTGGTGGGGACGCCTCAACAAGACCAACCAGGCGTATGTCAAGCGAAGGCTGGGGCACCTGGTTGACCTCCTCGAAATCAAATACCAACCGGCACTGATACAAGCAGCAGCACGGTTCTGGGATCGCACCACACTAACATTCAACTTTAAAGGATTGGAGATCACACCCACAGTGGAAGAATATACAGCCGTCATCGGAGTCGAATTCAAAGGACAGTTAGTTCATCCTCCTTTAGGCCTTGACCCATCCAAGCTGCTCTCCAAGTTCCTTCGGCTCAAGACCACCGAGATTGAAAGGATTCTCAAATCCAACTCTGGCAGATTCCCGTTCTCATTCCTATTCGACAATTACTCGAACCTACCCATTGACACTGGCCACAGGGCCGGAGGGGTCTTCATCCTGGCCTTCTTTGGATTCGTGTTATTTCCTACATCCAGGACCACATTCAACCCTCTCGTTGTCCACATAGCCCAGCAGGCATGTGACCAGTTGGATTATTCCTATATGATCCTTGTTGAGACTTTGCTGTCCCTGAACCGCTATAAGGCCACACTGGGTGATTCCAAATCCACCCGGAAAACCATTTTCCAAGCCTCCAATGGCCTTCTCTTCTTGTGGATCACTTCACATCTTAAAAAACTCAACCTTCGCGCTGGATGCACTCGAATCGATGAAGACGTCCACCCTATCCAGTCCTTCCTCAAGTGCCAATCACTCATTGCCAACCGCTCTTTCAACGACTGGTACGAACTCCTAGAAAAATTAGAACCCGAACAACTCCGATGGCGGCTAAGGCGACCGAAGATGCATAAAGCACGCATCGCCACCAAGACCGGCGGGCCAATTCCTCTCTTGGGTTTCACAGGAGCCGTGTCATACTACCCGATCAGAGTCGTCAGACAGTTCGGCATGCTGCAGCAGATACCACCCCAAAGTCCTCCGGACGAATTCGCCTTCGACATTCCCCAAGGCCCAATCACCAAGAGGACCAAAGCGCGCCTCCAGATGATGATCAATGACCTAGAACAGGCACTGAAAGACTCCCCGCCTCAGGATGTGGAGTGGCCGGATCAGTTGGACCCTGAGATGAACATCCATCGGGCCTCCGAGGAATATATCCGGGCTTTCAAAAGAGTCCGGTCAACCCTAGTCGAACCATATGTTCCAGAGTACATCGTCCCATATGTACCAGGAGTGGAGCCTTACATACCGGAAGACGTCGGACCGCCGGCCTATCCTGAAGGCGAAGAAGTCCAGAGTTGAAGACTCGGCTCCCAGCAATATCGGAGGATGACAGAGGAGCCAGCCCTCCCATCGAGTTTAGAATAGTCAAGCATTTTCATTTCCTGTTGTGATCAAACTCCTCTGGGAGCCCTTTTTTATGCATTATCCAAGCATCTTTTCAAAAATAACTTATCCTAATTATCATGGATTACTCTTTGCATAACGACATACTTGTCTTGACAAACTGGGGCAAGACCGCGCCAGCGTGATCAGGCCGCCGTTCACTTTGCGGCACATGATTTATCTCTCGTATCCATAAGCCTAACTTTTAATCTCCCGAAGCAGGTAACTCTCAATCACGAGGACTCGAGCCCAAGCGCGTTCTCAGGCCCGTATGGAGCACGAACAGGTTGACGCCCGCCTCGGGACTCTAGAAGCACGATTAGACAAAGTGACTCAGATGCTAGCTGAAATGAAGGACATGTTCATCGCGGCTAACGCCAGGCCCACTCTGCCAGTTGATCTTAACCAAGCTGCAAACCCAAGCACGCCTGCTGGTTCCGACGCAGGTGGACCCACTGGGACGAATGCTGCACCTGGCACTGAGCAGGCTCCAACTGTTGACGTACCGCCAAGAGCCCCGCCTGTCATCATCAACCTAGAAGGGAAACAGAGTGAGAAGTCTGTCAAGGTCGATGAGGGAGTAAGAAGGATTGCCAAAATCGAGGAATGTCTCACCAGCCAGGGGTTTGAGTTGTCAAAGTACGATAAAATCATGCCTTTCACCAAGATTGAGGTCCCTGTAGACTACAAGGAGCCGGATTTCTCAAGGAAGTATAATGGGACAGGCTGTCCCAAGACCCACCTGAAGTACTACTTGTACAAGATGGCCAAATACTCAGATTACACGCCATTGTTGATCAATACCTTCCAAGAGAGTCTGGCTGGCGCCGCTCTGTCTTGGTACGTGGAGTTAGACATACAAAGATATGACGACTGGGACGAGTTTGCAGGAGACTTTCTATCCCAGTATAAGTTCAATGCACTGACTGCTCCAACCAGAGAGGACCTACTGCGGACCGCGAAAGGGAGGACTGAAAGCGTTCGTTTATACGCCCAAAGGTGGAGGGCGCTCGCCACTCAGGTGAAGCCGCACATCCCGGAGGAAGAGTTGGTAGACATCTTTCTGAAAGCGCTGCCGTATGACTACTTTGACAAACTAAACACCTCTGGGTGTCAGACCTTCGCGCACTTAATCAAAGTGGCGGAAAGACACGAGTGGGCTATAAGAGAAAGGCGTGTGCCGGAAGTGACTCCGAAGCGACCGTTCCCCGCAAAGAAAGAACGAGAATCTACTGCAGAGGTTGCCTTCGTTTCCAATCCACCAAGAGCCAAAAAGTTCGAAAACTCCACCCCGACCCAGGGGAACACCTCTTGGACGACCCAGAGGATCTTAGCACCAAAAGGAAGGGGTCCTCCCTCTTTTACCCCGCTCCCAGTCCCGATGTCAAAGTTACTCCCTAAGCTTCTAGACGCAAGGTTGTTAGCCAAGAAGCCGCCGAGGTCAACACCGCCAAGGTTCATAGGTTTCGACGAGAGCCGAACTTGTGCATATCACATGGGCGAAAAGGGACACAACATAGACAATTGTCGGGCCCTACAATACGACATACAGGCCCTTATCGACAGTGACTTGCTGAAGTTTGATGGAGCAGATCCAAACATCCAACAGAATCCACTACCTGACCATACCGCAAACGCGGTGTTCAATATAGACCTCGGGAGAAACCCGTACGACTCGGAGGAATCATGCCCTGTTGAATCGATCTGCATGGTGGAGGGTATGACCCCGCTGATAATAAACCTCGCTGAGTTCAACCTTACACAAGAAGATCGTAGTGACATCGAGGTAGAGGCGACAGGGGAGGCCAGCAGTTCTCACAAAGATGAGGTCACGCCCTTAGTAATTACACTCCCCGCAGTAGAGGCTTACAACCCCAAAGCAGTGCATTGGAATTACGGCACCAGTGAAGTAGATGCCATTACTCGCTCCGGGAGGTGCCTAGTCCAAAAGGAGGGAGATGTTGAAAAGAAGGGGATAACGGAGGAAGACGCCAAGCAGGTCCTAGCCATCATTAGAACCAGTGAGTTCGAGGTGGTCGAACAGCTGAGAAAGATGCCCGCGCAAATCTCACTCTTGGACCTCTTCAAGACATCTGAGAAGCATCGAAATGCCCTTTTGAAGGTGCTGGATGAGGCCCACGTGCCTGAAACAATCAATGAGGCCCAGTTGGAGGACTTCGTGGGGGCAATCCTCTTGAAAGATCAAGTCTCGTTCTCAGATGAAGACTTCCCACCAGAGGGGCGAGGACATAACAAGGCTCTCTACGTGTCAGTAATGTGCCACGGCAAACGGGTATCTCGAGTCCTCGTAGATAATGGGTCCGCGTTCGACATATGCCCTTTAAGCACGCTTAGAGGCCTCGGGGTGAAAGAAGATTTAATCAAAACCTCAAAGTCCACCATTCGAGCTTTCGATGGGGCTAAAGGCGAGGTAACTGGAGAGATAGAACTACCTGTCCTTGTGGGCCCAACAGAGTTCCTGATCAATTTCCAAATCATGGAAATCCCAGCGTCATTTGGGTTTTTGCTTGGAAGACCTTGGATTCACACGGCTGGCGCCGTGCCCTCCAGCTTACACCAGAAGGTCCGGATGGTCGTTCACGACAAACTGATCACCATACACTCAGAGGCTGATCACTTAACGAGCCACATCGACACTATTCCATTGGTGAAACCTTCGTCCGGAGAAGAATCAAGCTTTCGCGCTGCGGAGAGAATGTACATTATGCATGTACCAACTGGTACAGCCATGAGGCCGCCAAATTGCTCCAAATCCTCGATCATGGCGGGAAAAATACTGACGCGACATGGTTTTATCCCGGGCCTTGGTTTAGGCAAGCACCACCAAGGTATTCAAGAGCCAGTTAGCTTGGCGACAGTGAAGAACCGCCGAGGGCTGGGTTATAAAGGAGAACCGGGTCGACATTTCCAACCAGAAGGTTATGGGAGAGGTAGGGGCCGTGGTGGCCGCGTCCTAGGGTCGAATACATGGAAGGGCAAGGGAAAGATGTTCGAAACTCCCTTGAGTCGTTTCTTTGATGAGGCGTCTAAGTGGCTGAAGGACGAGAAGGTGGACGTTACAACGGAGGACCCCCAGTTGGCCAGCCTGTTCCGGGAAGATTCTGTCAACGTCATTATCGAGGGAATCGACGACGACGCGTCCGTCATTGAGTAAAGAAATTTCCACCCCCCCCTCTGATGCATCTGAATATACATCAGATGCCTCGAACTATCACCTTTGTTTTATGTCTTTACGTCAAAATAAAAACAAAAAAAATCAAAAAAAAATCAAAAAAAAATCAAAAAATCAAAAAATCCTCATAAAATACAAAAATCGGGATGTGGGGGAACCACGAATCAGGTCGATGACGATCCAAATGAGAGAAAAGAAAAGATGCAAAGAAAAGAAGAGATGAAAAGAAAAGAAAAGCCCTGAGACCTGATTTCCCACACGTCTCCCAGTTTTCAAAATTTTGGGAGGCAAGGATGTCCAATGATATGAGGACTAGCCCCCATCTCTCCTTTTCAGTTTTAATCTTTGTTCTTAAAACATCTCCAAAGAAATGCATCGTCCATGAGCCTTATCTATTATATGTTAACTAACCATTTTCATGACATTTCAGGCATACCATTCCACACATACATAGCAGGTTGTTAAGTTATCCCAGCTCTCAAAAGGAAGCTACCCTCCATATCGAAGGAGAGGAAGACGACCGGGTCGAGGAGGGAATCAGAGTTGATTGGAAACGCTATGAAGACTCCAAGCCACCCACTGCGGAGGGCACTACCTCGGTGAATTTAGGGACTCCAGAGAATATCAAGGAGGTGAAGATTGGAGAAAGCCTACCGCCGACAGAAGCATCCAGAATAATTGAGCTCCTGCGAGAATACCAAGATGTCTTCGCATGGTCATATGCGGATATGCCGGGTTTACACCCTAGTATCGTGGAACACGCTTTGCCAACCGACCCCAGCATCTTGCCCAAGAAGCAGAACCTCAGGCGTACAAAACCCGAATTGGCAAAGAAAATTGAAGAGGAGGTGATGAAGCTCCTCAAAGTGGGGTTCATCGAAGTGATTGCTTACCCAGAATGGGTCGCTAATATCGTCCCCGTCATGAAGAAGGACGGGAAGGTTCGGATCTGCGTAGACTACAGAGACTTGAATAGAGCTAGCCCCAAAGACGACTTCCCACTGCCGCACATTGACGTCTTAGTTGACAGCACAGCCGGATTTGAACGATTCTCTTTTATGGATGGTTTCTCGGGCTACAATCAAATCCGCATGAGAGAGGAGGATAAAGCTAAAACATCGTTTATCACACCTTGGGGCACCTTTTGCTATAAAGTCATGCCATTCGGCCTGAAGAATGCAGGGGCAACTTACCAGAGGGCGATGGTTACCCTATTCCACGATATGATGCACAAGGAGATAGAGGTGTACGTGGACGATATGATAGCAAAATCCAGACATGGCGAAGACCACGCCCTGGTACTAAGGAAATTGTTCGAACGACTCAGGAAATACAAGCTGAGGCTAAATCCCGCAAAATGCATATTCGGGGCGAGATCAGGCAAGCTATTGGGGTTCATAGTTAGCAATCGTGGCGTCGAGATTGACCCCACCAAGGTTCAAGCTATCCTCAACCTTGAGGCCCCTTCAACAGTTAAAGATGTAAGGAGCCTCCTGGGAAGATTAAACTACATCGCCCGCTTCATATCCCACCTTTCAGAGTCAGCTAAGCCACTCTTCAAACTTTTGAAGAAGAATGCCAAAATCAAGTGGGATCACGAGTGCCAGCAGGCTTTCGAGGAGATCAAGGGGCATCTGGTCAGTCCGCCAATACTGGTGCCCCCGGTCCCAGGGATCCCCCTAACCCTTTACCTCACCATCCACGATGAGTCCCTAGGGGCCTTACTCGCTCAAACAAACCCAAAAGATAGCAAAGAGCGAGCTGTGTATTACCTAAGCAAGAAGTTCACCGCGTCAGAGGCAAGGTACCAGGAGGTAGAGAAGACGTGCGTCGCGCTAATCTGGGTACTCCGCAGGCTAAGGCAGTATACCCTTCACCACACCATCCAGTTAGTCACAGAGAGCGACCCAATCAAATACTTGTTAGAAAAGCCGTCATTGATAGGGAGGCTGGCCAAGTGGCAGGTGCTCCTTTCTGAGTTTGATGTCAGGAGCTCAAACCAGAAGTCAGTAAAAGGGCGAGCCATTGCTGACATGCTAGCCGAGAATTCCCAAGGCCATGATGCCCTTGAGGAGGAGGAGAATAAGGCGGAAGGCCACGTTCTGACACTCTCGGACGACAAATGGACCATGTATTTTGACGGCGCGGTCAATTTAGCTGGGGCAGGTACCGGAGCCGTCCTCATATCTCCAGATGGCCAACACTACCCCGTGGCCGCAAAGCTGACATTTCCGTGCACTAATAACGTGGCTGAGTATGAAGCATGCATCCTTGGTTTGCAACTCGCCACTAACTTGAAAGTGCGGAAGTTACAGGTCTATGGAGATTCAATGCTAATCATCCTCCAGACCCAAGGCGAATGGAAAACTAGGGACTTCAAGCTCATCCCGTACCATAAATGCCTGGAGGAGACGATCAAGGAATTCGAAGTAATTGATTTCGAATATCTGCCAAGGACGCAAAATCACTTCGCAGATGCATTGGCTACTTTGGCCTCTATGCTTCAAGTAGCGAACGGCATAGACATTGAACCGTTGCGCATAGGCATTACCCGAGAACCTGCACATTGCATGGTAATCGAGGAGGGGTTCGAGGATTTACCGTGGTATCATGACATAAAGAACTACCTGGCCAAAGGGGAATTCCCTCCGGATGCTCAAGCAGGAGACAGGAAATACATTGCAAAGATGGCGGGCAAATTTTTCCTCAGTGGTCCAACTCTCTACAAGAGGTCTTATGACTCAGTCCTCCTCAGGTGCGTAGACGCCAATGAAGCTAGATCGCTTATGATCGAAATACACGAGGGGGAATGTGGCCCGCACATGAACGGCCATCTTCTCGCCAAGAAAATCATGCGACTAGGTTATTTCTGGATGACACTGGAGTCAGATTGTAATCAGCACGTGAGATCGTGCCATCAATGCCAAGTGTATGGAGACAGGATCAATGCGCCCCCGAACGAGCTTCATCAAATGTCCGAGGCCTGGCCTTTCTCAATGTGGGGCATAGACATGATAGGGCCAATCAACCCTAAGGCCTCGAATGGACACAGATTCATACTGGTGGCAATAGACTACTTCACCAAATGGATTGAGGCTGCGTCATATGCCAATGTGACGGCGAAGAACGTGGCTAAATTCATCAGGCGGGACATCATCTCAAGATACGGGACCCCTCAAGCCATCGTGACCGATAATGGTTCGAACCTGAACAACGAAACGGTGGATAACCTTCTGAACAGTTTCAGTATCCGTCATCTCAATTCATCGCCTTACCGACCCCAAATGAATGGAGCGGTAGAGGCGGCGAACAAGAACATCAAGAAGATATTGGCTAAAACGGCAGAGAATTACCGTGATTGGCATGAAAGACTACCCTACGCGCTGATGGCGTACCGAACTTCGATCCGAACTTCTACAGGGGCAACGCCCTACTCCCTAGTATACGGTATGGAAGCGGTCCTGCCAATTGAAACAGAAATCCCATCGTTAAGAATTTTGTCCCACGTCAAGCTCAGTGAGGCGGAATGGGTACAGCAAAGACACGAGCAGCTGAACTTGATAGACGAGAAGCGTCTGCAGGCAATTTGCCATGGCCAAACATACCAGAAAAGAGTCGCTAGAGCGTTCAACCGCAAAGTTCGACCGCGAATGTTCGAAGCTGACGAGCTCGTTGTCAAGAAGATCCTCCCGAACGTGTCGCACCCAGGGGGCAAGTTTACCCCGAATTACGAAGGACCATATGTGGTTAGGAAGGTTCTACCTGGAGGGGCCTTAATTCTCATTAACATGGATGGAGAAGAGCTAGGACACCCTGTAAACGCCGATGCAGTCAAGAGGTACTATCCATAAACAAGTCAGCGAGGAGGTCGTTGACGCCAAAAGTCATGAAAGAAAACAGCTCGCCGACGTAGGGGGCGAAATGAAATATCAGTTGCAGGAGACAGGTTGCTAGGAAAAGAAGCCCTGGAAAAGACGTACAATGCGTCCAGGAGCATGAATGGATCTCCTCCAGTGCAAATCCTCGACAAGGATTCATTGCCAACCAGAGGGAGGAATCATGGCCACAAGATAGATGGCCAACTTCTGCAAGCCGCACGTTTGTGTTCAAACGGAAACACAAAACAGAACAAGGCGGTATCGTTCCAATCTATCTTGAATTTTGGAATACAAACTGACACCTAACTCTCGTCCTTGACAGGGGTTCGCCAACAAGGCGAAGCAGGATTTTTACAACCCTTGCATACTGGTCAGAGCACAGGACCAAGGGTAGGATGTATCGTTCCGATTCTTGAAAAATCCGTGAACATACAATGACATGTTTCTTCTACATTTTCAGGGACCTCCAGCCACGGTGGACAGGTAAGTACCCCTTTCCCCAACCCAAAACAAAAAAGAGAAAAAAGAGAAAAAGAAAAGTTTTCAGAATCTAATGTCTAGAAAAGACATAGAGTTCTAACTCCATTAATAATCATGTTTTGAAAACAGGAGGTTGTCTAAACATGATTAGAACATGCATGGTGTAGCATAAAATCCCCTTGACGGGTAAAATTTTTGGAGAAGATGAAAGAGATTTTTTCCAATCAAAAGTTGTTCAAAACTTTCAAAAGGACGTTTTCTCAAAAGACGAGAGGCAAAACCTAATCTAAACACGTCCTACACACACTTGAGAGAAGAGTGGAGCGAATCAGGTAGCAAAATCTGGACCTACGTAAGTAGGGATCATTCGCAGCAATTACATGGATCAGGACGACGGAGGCATTCGTTTCATATCCCCAAACACAACAGGTGACTATTGACAACCCCTTTGAACGGCGGTTTCCATTCTCAACCCTGTCAAGAAACACCCCACATCGGGGCAAGAACGAAAGTGAGTCCAGCAGCATCAGGAGAAAATGATTAGAGATTTTCTTGCTCGGACTAACATTAATCTTTGTGTGTTGTTTATATGGTAATCCAAGTGCCATAGGATGACGAGAAGCATTCATTTCTCTATCCCACACACCATATCCTTTGCACAGCCAAGTTGAGCCTGCAAATTCATTTCAAGAACCCGTTGGTGGTCATTGCAAGTCCCAAGACGGATGCATCATCACTTCAGAAACGGAAGAGTTCAAGACTTAGGGTTTGCAAAGAAATCCCTAAGATAATGCTTAAAGTTGTTAGACCTTTGGTCACATGTCTAACACGATCTCCCGAAGTTGAGAAAAAGCGGGATTTCAAAAGAAAAAGGAAAAGGAAAAGATGAGGAAAAAGCCCCCAGCATCAAGAAAAAGCAAAGTGCCTGGTAAAAGCAAGGCCGATGCTTTGGTGAACAATTTGTATCAATCCCCCAGTGAAACCTGTTTGAAAAGGGGAGGGAAAAATATAAAAGGAGTCAGATTCAAAAGACTACTCCTCAAACAGTGTCAAGCGCGGAGCAAAGACGCAAACAGAGTTGTCAGCCTCTTAATGCAGCCAGAGACGCTCTCATAGGAATTTGTGCACACCTCAAAAGTGGTCGTGCACCTCGAAAATTGAAGATGCAGAATGGAAAAGACAGGTGGCAAATTTGCAATGATCACCAATGTCAATCCCTTCACAAATTCTGGGCCAAAAACAAGCCTTTTTCGGCCTCCAATCCTACCAACATTACAACCCTGAAACAGTCTTCTCTGATTAAGACACTTGGGTTAACATATGGCTTAGCTCGAAGAGGTACGAGCAAGACTATTTCTTTCTCATTTTGCAGGGTCCTTGACTTGTAAACCCGGAGCAAATGGTGAAGACTTTCATTCAATGGCTTCGACTCCAAAGTGGGCCCCCCTTGAAAACCAATATCCAAGCCCAACATTACGGTCCCGTGGAAGACCTCCCGACCGATCAAAATGTATGCGCTGCGAATGAGCCTAACACCTAGGCACAGGTCAGTAGGGAATTGAGTGCATCCCCTATAAAAATCATTACCTCAAAATAGGTGAGATGACCTCCTTGTCGAGAAATATTCCAATTGATGTTTTGAGCAAACTCTTTTTGGAATCTTCAAATTGTTGGATCCATATTTTCCGTGTAAGGGATTTGTGATCACATTTGCATGTTGCAAGAATGCTTTGGATAACCTCCAGCATCAAAATGCACACTGCATGACTAAAACTTGAATCATACGGCTTCGTCAAGTGGCCAGCCATCGTCTTCCCAGAGATTACTAACATTCTCCTGGTGAAGAAAAATCTTTCAGGCTCAAACTTCTGCAGGATACCTGGAGAACCCAGCTCCCAGACTGTCGCCTCAACAAAACCCAAGGTGGAAACCGCCTGAAGGGTCAATTCAATGGTAGAAACCGCCTTAAGGGTCAAATCAAAGGTAGAAACCGCCTGAAGGGTCAAATCAATGGTAGAAACCGCCTTAAGGGTCAAATCAAAGGTAGAAACCGCCTGAAGGGTCAAATCAATGGTAGAAACCGCCTTAAGGGTCAAATCAAAGGTAGAAACCGCCTGAAGGGTCAAATCAATGGTAGAAACCGCCTGAAGGGTCAACTCAAGGTAGAAACCGCCTAAAGGGTCAAACTCATGGTAGAAACCGCCTGAAGGGTCAACCAAAGGTAGAAACCGCCTGAAGGGTCAAACCAATGGTAGAAACCGCCTGAAGGGTCAACCAAAGGTAGAAACCGCCTGAAGGGTCAATTCAATGGTAGAAACCGCCTGAAGGGTCAAACCAATGGTAGAAACCGCCTAAAGGGTCAAACTCATGGTAGAAACCGCCTGAAGGGTCAACCAAAGGTAGAAACCGCCTGAAGGGTCAAACCAATGGTAGAAACCGCCTGAAGGGTCAACCAAAGGTAGAAACCGCCTGAAGGGTCAATTCAATGGTAGAAACCGCCTAAAGGGTCAAACCAATGGTAGAAACCGCCTAAAGGGTCAAACTCATGGTAGAAACCGCCTGAAGGGTCAACCAAAGGTAGAAACCGCCTGAAGGGTCAATTCAATGGTAGAAACCGCCTAAAGGGTCAAACCAATGGTAGAAACCGCCTAAAGGGTCAAACTCATGGTAGAAACCGCCTGAAGGGTCAAACTCATGGTAGAAACCGCCTGAAGGGTCAACCAAAGGTAGAAACCGCCTGAAGGGTCAAACAAAGGTAGATACCGCCTGAAGGGTCAACTCATGGTAGAAACCGCCTGAAGGGTCAACCAAAGGTAGAAACCGCCTGAAGGGTCAAACAAAGGTAGATACCGCCTGAAGGGTCAACTCAATGGTAGATACCGCCTAAAGGGTCAAATCATGGTAGAAACCAGGTAATCCCATCGGACGTGGAAAACCTCCGTTTTGGGAACCTTTTCAAAAATCAGGCAATCCTAGCATGACGTGGAGAACCCTCGCCCTATGACCCCCTTTTTCAAAAAATAGGCAATCCCAACGGACGTGGAAAACCTCCGGCTCGGGACTCTTTTTCAAAAAAGCAAACATCCCCGTTGGACGTGGAAAACCTCCGGCTCGGGACTCTTTTTCAAAAAAGCAAACATCCCCGTTGGACGTGGAAAACCTCCGACTCGGGACTCATTTTCAAAAATTAAACATTCCCGTCGGACGTGCAAAACCTCCGATTTGGGACCCCTTTTCAAGAGAACCAAACAATCCCAGCGGACGTGGAAAACCTCCGTCTTGGGAATCCTTTTTAAAAATAGGCAATCCCATTGGACGTGGAAAACCTCCAATTTGGGAACCCATTTCAAAAATCAGGAAATCCCACCGGACGTAGGAAACCTCCGACTTGGGAGCCATTTGAAGAACCGAGCAACCCCATCGGACGTAGAAAACCTCCGTGTTGGGAACTCCTTTTGAGAAACTAACCATCCCATCGGACGTAGAAAACCTCCGTGTTGGGAACTCCTTTTGAGAAACTAACCATCCCATCGGACGTAGAAAACCTCCGTGTTGGGAACTCCTTTTGAGAAACAAACCATCCCAGCGGACGTGGAAAACCTCCGACTTGGGACCCCAAACCATCCCAGCGGACGTGGAGAAATCTCGTCATGGGACCCCTTTTCAAAAGAACAGGCAATCTCATCAGGCGTGGAGAAACCTCGTCATGGGACCCCTTTTCAAAATTTAGGTAATCTCATCAGGCGTGGAGAAACCTCGTCATGAGACACCTTCCCAGAAAAACAGGTAATCTCATCAGGCGTGGAGAAACCTCGTCATGAGACCCCTACCAGAAAAACAGGTAATCTCATCAGGCGTGGAGAAACCTCGTCATGAGACCCCTTCTCAGAAAAACAGGTAATCTCATCGGACGTGGAGAACCCTCGTCATGAGACTCCTTTCCAAAAATCAAAAAATCCCATTGGACTTGGAGAACCCCTGTCCTGGGAACCTTTTCAAAAGATCAAACTGTCTCGCCGGACGTAGCAAACCTCCGACTGAGAAATTCCCTCTGGCCCCGCTAGTCAGCGCCATGGGATCCCCTTTCAAGCCAAAAATATCCCCTCTGACACCGCTAGTCAGCGTCATGGGATCCCCAAAGCTCGGGGTGCTCGATAAATCTTTCTGTGAGTGTTTCCTGTCAGTAGCCGGGAAAGATTTTCGAGGAATAAAGCCTGGGATAGTGTGTCAGAAGCTACGAGGGCCTATAAAAAAAACAAAACAAAACAAAACAAAAAAACAAAAACAAAAACAAAAACAAACAAAAAAAAAGGAAGAAAACAAAAAAAAAGGAGAACAAGCCCCTCCTTTTTCCGGCATCCTGAGAGCGCAGTGATAAAACCTCAGACTCCGAATGCGCAGGACCCAATGGGCAGATTTCAGGTAACCCGCTCTCCCTCGGGCCCACGCTCGAATTGCAAGAGTAAACCAGTGATTAATTTAAGCATTCATCAAAAGACTTAAGGATCCGATGTCATAGCGTCTCTTTTCCCCAGTTGAGTCGGTTAATATTCAGGTGTCATTTTATCTTTGAAAGCAACCTCTGACGAGCTCACTCTCAAAGAGGGGCAGCTGTTGACACCTGATTTTTGACCACATTTTATTTTAGTTTTTACTTCTAAAATTAATTAAAAATAGCAAAAAAGGTCAAAAAATTGCAAAATCAACTTTGGAAGCCTTAGCCTAGCCTTAGGAACCAATTTTGAACAAAAAATATTTTTTGAATTTTTTAATATTTTTTGGAATTTATTTAATTATTAAAATAACCCAAAAATCAGGAAAAATACCATTCGTGGTCAGAAAATTACACAAAAATATTCAGAAATTTTATTTTAATTCTATCTTTAATATTTTCACTTTTTATTAAGGAAATTTGGCCTGGTTCATGGGGTTCCTTCACAAACCTAATCCCGAACCGGGCCTAAAAAATCCTTTTCGAGTCTTTTAATTCTCAATTCTCGGTTTTTATAAGCTATGACATTGTATTCTAGAGTATTGAAATGCAATTGGGTCAATTTGCCCTCCAATTTGATCAATTTTAACCAAAAGGGCTTAATTGCACAAATTTTATTCAATTTAGTCCCCGGTTTTACAATTTGTGAAATTAAATTTCACACGGGCACACCCATTAAAATTAAACACCACTACCCTATAGTTTTCATCATGCTGAATCCATTGGTGGGCTCAATTCTGAATAATTCGATCGTTTGGACCTTCGATTTGGGGAAATTCGTTTTCGGATCCTAGGGACAATTTGGGGTTTTCATAAAATTTCAATCAATTGATCCGCGAAAATACCCTTATTGAATACAAAATGTGCCAAGGAGTCCGATTATGCCATCAATTTCATGAAAATAGGTCGAATCGGGGCTCAATTTGAGCGAATTGGCCGAACCGGGCCGATCGGGTCAGACCCGACCCGACCCGGTCCGACCGGGTCTGCAACATTGTTGCAGACCGTGGCCGACAGTGAGGCAGGGGAGGACAGGGGCGAGATGGGGCGGCGATTTTTCAAAGAAAAAGCGGGCGGCCGAGCGTGGGAAGCAGGTTGCCAGACGAATATTCGTTGCTGCAAGCGCGAGGGCATCAGAAAAACGGGCCGGTCGGCCACGGCGGAGAGGGAGGCTCGGGTTTAAAGGGGAAACAGGGCCGAGAGTGCCGGGGGGATTTTTTGAGCGAAAGGCAGCGAGAGGAGAGTTCGGGGACCTTCATCATACCTCACTGATCACCGCCGAAGCATCCACCGTCGCCGACGATCCTCGGACAGGTCGGTACGCCGTCTTTACCCCTGTTTCCATAATGCATATCGGGTGCTCGACGAAATGTCTGCCTGCACGTTTTTCTTTTAATCCGCGGTCGGTGCATTCCCGAGCTCCATTTGTGCGTGTCTAGCCTCAAGCATACATTAAAACCGACTCTAAGCTCGCTGTGCCCTTTTGTTGCATCAAACCGTGTTCGCCGAGGAGGCCCGACCACCACCGGCCTTGGTCTCGGCCGTGAGCTCGTTCCGGCGCGAACCCGAGGATTTCCAGCTCTAAACGAGCTGAGGTAAGTCTCTAAACCTCTTTTAGACGTTTTTCTGAACGGTCGGGGTAGGCTTTGAACGTTGAAAATTTTTGGAAAATCCCTCGCCGGAGCCGAACCTGTGGGGGTTCCGTTTGCCGATTTCCGATGCGTCCCCGGCCGTTGAAATGCTTATATTTTGATGCTGAATGTTTGAGGATTCGAATGATGCAATTTGGGTAAAAAAATTCGAAGATCCGGAGCCGTTTTGCATTTTCCGGCGAGAATTCCGGCGAAGTCGCCGGAATTTTTACTGTTCATCGTCTTCTCCGGCGACTTCGCCGGCGGTCAGCGGTCAACGGCCGACGTGGCGTGCCACGTAGGCAGCCACGTCAGCCGGGTGGGTCCGGTCCGAGTATTTTCAAATAAAATAAAATCAACGGCCCCGATCGTGACACGTGTCGCGATCTCGTTTTTTTGGAAAATTAAATAAATGATTTTTGAATAATCTATCCGGTGGACAAGAACGTGCCAAGTGGCCTTCTGTGGATCGTCCGATCTCGTCCAAGATCGGACGCACCACGATTGGACACGTGGAATGGTTCTGATCGTCCGATTTGAGGTTTTTCTAAAAAAGGAAAATAAATTGATTTTTGATCCGACGGTTATAATCGAGCCACGTGTTTCTCTCTGGAACGTCCGATCTAGTGGAAGATCGGACGCACAGGAGGAGGCCACGTGGCGCATTGAGAGCCGCCGGATCCGGGGAATTTCGGATAATTAAATAAAATAGATAAAAAAATCAAAAAAATTGTTAAAAAATAAAAAAAATATTTAAAAATATAAAACGATGTCGTTTTAGGCCGGTGTCGACCCCTAGGGTCGGGCCGGGCGCCCGAGAGGCGCGGGCCGGGTTTGACCCGGCCCGGAAAATATTTTTAAATATTAAAAAATCCAAAAATAATCAAAAAAATAATCAAAAAAATCAATAAAAAATAGAAAATCATAATAAAAAAAAAATTCGGAAAATTCAGAAAAATTCTAAAAAATTCCAGAAAATAGGAAATGGTCACATTCAACTGGCCATGACCTGTTTCGGGTCTTTTGACCTCCGATCTTTCCAGAAATGACGGTTTTGCCCTTTCGGCAAATCGTCTTCCAAAAAAAAAAATTCTAAAAAATCCAGGAAAATCCCAAAAAATAGGAAATGGCCACAAACAACTGGCCAAGGCTCATCCCGGGTGTTTTGAACCCGGTCCTTCTTAAAAAATGACGATTTCGCCCTTCGGGCGAATCGTCTTCCAAAAATTGAAGAAAAAAAGTCAAGAAATTCCAAAAAAATTCTCAAAAATGGGAAATGGCCACAATCAACTGGCCATGGAATATTTTGGGTAATTCGGTATCCAAACCTTCCAAAAATGACAATTTTGCCCTTCGGGCCAATTGTCCCCGAATCTTTCCATTTTACCCCTAGCCCTAAATCACATCTTCCCTAAGCCTTTATGGCTATACTAGGAGGCCAATGATTGAAATTGGTGTGCATTGACATGATTTATTTATGCACTTGATTGCGCTTTCATTATATTGACTGTGGTTTGATAGGACCAGCCTTCCAACCTGCATGAAACCTTGACTCATATCACCCAAAAATGCGCCTGCATGAACTCTTAGTTAGGAAAATCACTCACGTTAGGTACCGAAAGGGCGTTGGTAATGACACCGACGTAACCAAGTCCCCGAACCCAAAATCTCTGGTTCCGTAGAACTGATCGATCTCTCCCAATCGGTCAGTAAGGTTTCCGGTCTACCCTCCAAGAAATACCGGTGGCGACTCCAAATGCATGAACAAGTTGCACATGCCACCACGACCACACTAAGGTCGAAAGCGATCGACTTTTATCGTCGAATCCCTCAAAAGACATACTCCCGCCGCGATTTGGTATGGGCCTGGGAGGGCCCGCGCCGATCCTAAGGCCCGCGATCCATATTTCAGAGTGGAGTCGCCAGCTGTCGCGACCCGTCCGAAAAAGCGGACGCGGCTAATGGATTACCGATCACGGGTCTTCCCCCGCACAAGGGTGCAGATCGCGGGCTTTGGATCGGCGCGGGCCCTCCCAGGCCCATACCAAATCGCGGCGGGAGTATTTTTCAAAGGGATTCGACGATAACAGTCGATCGCTTTCGACCTTAGTGTGGTCGTGGTGGCATGTGCAACTTGTGCATGCATTTGGAGTCGCCACCGGTCTTTCTTGGAGGGTAGACCGGAAACCTTATTGACCGATTGTGAGAGATCGATCAATTCTGCGGAACCAGAGATTTTGAGTTCGGGGACTTGGTTACGTTGATGTCATTACCAACGCCCTTTCGGTACCTAACGCGAGTGATTTTCCCTAACTAGGATTTCATGCAGGGGGTGAGGTAAGTCTGACTTTGCACATTAACCAGTTTAACATGCTCACGTAATCATAATAAATAAATAGATGCCAATCACATAAACATCTATCCTACGTGGTGATCATGGAATTATGATTTAATGGGTCTCGAGCCAATGAGACCATATTTAATCATTTTAATATTTTAATAACGGAGAGCCGCTCTTCGTTTCTTCTTGGTTTCTTGAACTCTTCAAGAATCGGGCCCCAAAGAGCTCGCCGACTTAAAAGGCTCCTCCACGTAATCCTCGTAGCATTTACATCAACAATTGACTATGCTAAAAATAAAGATTACATGAAAAATAAAAGGAGTACGCAGCCTCCATTTAATAATTACAACCCCAAATATATAAATAATCATCATACATTCATATATACATCAATCAAATTGATTAGGGATTTTTCCATGATCACCACCCTTCCACGTAAGTAATAAATTCACAATTTAAAACTTAGGAAGGCACAATAAAAATTCTACGTTGAATCATATTCAAAATTTTTACGTAAAATAAGATAGCCATAAATTTTCGATTCAAAATTGATTTAGTCTCAATTTTTGCTACGTTGATTAATTTATCATATAAAATAATCAACCTCCATTAGCCATGTAAGACGAACAATTCGTTAATACATATTGGCCATAGTATTGCAAAAATTGCAAAAAATCAATTAAATGCACGAAAACACCTAAGGATCGGCTCTGATACCACTGTTGGGATCCACGTAACACGTAGCGGAAATAAATAACAACCCATACATGTATCTCCAGAGGCGTACTTCGTGCATTTCAATCGAAAAAAAATCACAAAGCCTCAAAGGGAGTAAATAGATTACCTCTCGTAGCGTGCTTGAACGGAGGTGTCGGTTCGATGTTCTTCGATCTCAGCCTCCACAAGTGTTAGGCATCTAGTTCGGACGCACCACCAATTGACGAACGGGGAGACGACTAATAACTCCACAACAATTGTGCTAGCAATATGCGGAATCAATATTCCGAACTTAGTATATTTTGCTCACTCAAGATTATGAGAATATAGAGAGTGTTTGTGTTCTTCTCTCTAAGCTCTCAAAAATTTGCACACTCTACAAAATGTCTCTCTCTCTCCAACCTCAAAACTCTTGCCATCTTTTTATAGCCAAAAATACATTCCAATAAATTGTATTTAAAAATAGCACTAACAATTATAAATTCTATCTAAAAATAGCACTCACAAATAAATGACATTTAAAAATAGCACTAACAATAGCACTCATAATTTATAATACAAAAATGCTATTTAAAAATAGCACTAACAATTATAAATTCTATCTAATAATAGCACTCACAATTTATGATAAATAAATGTCATTTAAAAATAGCACTAACAATAGCACTCACAATTTATGATAAATAAATGTCATTTAAAAATAGCACTAACAATAGCACTCACAATTTATAATACAAAAATGCTATTTAAAAATAGCACTAACAATAGCACTCACAATACAAAAATGCTAAAAAAAAGGGCACTAACAAAGGTGTTAAATAATAACCATTATTATTATTACAAGAGTTAAAGAGGTTACCAAACAGTACAAATATGCATAACGTATAAATACGTATGACGTATAAATACGTAGAGCATACGTATACATCCGTGAAACCGGGGACTAATTGAAAGAAAAATGTGCAATTAAGCCCTTTTGGTAAAAATTGATTAAATTGGAGGGCAAATTGACCTAATTGCACTTTAAGACTTTAGAATCCAATGTCATAGCTTATAAAAAGTGAGAATTGAAAACTAAAAGACTCGAAAATGATTTTTTTTTTTTTTTTAGGCTCGGTTCGGGTTTATGTTTGTGAAGGAACATATTGACCCGAGCCGAATTTTTGAGATTTAAAGTGACACACTTGAAGAGGAAATTAAAACAAAATTATCGAATATTTTTGGGTATTTTTCTGACCACGAATGGTATTTTTCTGATTTTTGGGTATTTTTATAATTAAATAAACTCGAAAAATATTAAAAATACCGAAAAATATTTTTTGTTCAAAATTGGTTCCTAAGGTTAAACCAAGGCTTCCAAAGTTGATTTTGTGATTTTATGACCTTTTTTGATATTTTTAATTAATTTTAAAGAATAAAAATCACAATAATAAATGGTAAAAAAAATCAGGTGTCAACACCGGCATGTCCGCATATGACCAGGCGAAAATGTCCTGGTATTCTCTGAGGAGTTCAATTATCTTAAACGCCTCTGTCGATGATAGACTTTCACCTATCTTCACCTCCTTGACGTCCTCTGAGGTCCCTATGTTTACTGAAACGGTACCCTCTGCGACGGGTGGTTTGGACTCTTCATGGCGATCCCAGCTATACTTGACCTCTCCCAGATTTTGCTCTTCATCCTCTTCTTCGATCTGGAGGGTGGCTCCTTCTCGAGAACCCGAGTCACTTAATAACCTGCTATGCATGCTCGGAATGGTATGCCTAAAATGTCACAGAGATGGTTAGTTGTCATATAAGGAAAAGTTCATGTATGATAAGTTTCTTTGGGAGACGTCTTAGGAAAAATTAAAGCTAAAAACGTGAGATGAGAGCTAGTCCTCATATCATTGGACATCATCGCCTCCCAAAATTTTGAAAACTAGGAGACGTGTGGGAAATCGGGTCTCAGGGCTTTTCTTTTCTTTTCGTCTCCTTTTTTGCACATTTTCATTTCTCTCATTTGGATCGTTATCGACCGATTTGCGGCTCCCACACGTCCCCATTTTTTTATTTTTTTTATTGATTTTTTTTGTTTTGTTTTTTTTTTTTGTAATAATATTAAAACATAAGATATAGGTGAAAGCTCGAAGCATCTAATGTGGATTTAGATGCGTCGGAGAGAGACAGGAATCTCTTTACTCAAAGGTAGGAGTGTCGCCGTCGAACGATTCGATGATGACGTTGACGGAATCCTCCCAGAACAAACTGAACAAATCGGGCTCTTCCTCCGTGGTATCTATTTCCCCGTCCTCCAGCCACTTGGACGCTTCATCGAAGAATCGACTTAAGGGAGTTTCGAACATCTTTCCCTTGCCCTTCCAAGCGTTCGATCCCAAGAACCGTCCGCCACGACTCCGACCGTGCCTATAACTGTCAAGCTTGCCCCTTTGCTCCCCTTTAAAACCCAGTCCATTCCGACTCTGAACTGTGGCCACGGTGATCGGTTCACGGATCCCTTGATGCCGCTTGCCCAGCCCCAATCTAGGGATGAATCCATGTCGACTTAGTATCGTGCCCGCCATGATTGATGGTCTAGAGCAACTCGGTACCTTGGCGACTGTGCCTGTTGGCACGTGCATGATGTACATCCTTTCCAAGGCATGAAAGCCCGATTCCTTCTCAGTAGCCGGCTCTATTCTAGGAATGGTGTTTACCTGGCCTATCATATAATCAACCTCTGAGTGCACGGTGACTAGCTCGTCGTTAATCGCCATTCTAACCTTCTGATGTAAGCTGGACGGGACAGCTCCGGCTGTATGGATCCATGACCTCCCTAGTAACATTCCGAACGACGCCAGGATATCCATAACCTGGAAGTTGATTGAGAATTCGGTTGGGCCGACAATGACAGTTAGCTCGATCTCTCCGATTACTTCGCTTTTTGCTCCATCAAACGCTCGAATGGTGGACTTCAATGCCTTGATCGAATCTTCCTTTACTCCCAACCCTCTAAGCGTAGCCATATGGCATATGTTAAATGCCGACCCATTGTCCACTAACACGCGCGATACCCGCTTGCCATGACATGTTACTGATATGTATAGTGCTTTGTTATGGTTTCTGCCTTCCGTTGTGAAATCTTCGTCGGAGAAGGAGACTTGATCTTTCAGGAGGATAGCACCCACAAAATCTTTCAGTTGAGTCTCATTGATAGTCTCAGGTACATGTGCCTCATTAAGCTCATTTAGAAGAGCGTCTCGATGTTTTTCAGAGGTCTTAAAAAGGTCCAGGAGTGAAATTTGAGCGGGCATCTTTCTCAGCTGTTCGACCACTTCGAATTCGCTGGTTCGGACGAGGGACAAGACCTGTCTGGCGTCCTCCTCGATTACTCCTTTCTTCTCTGCGACATCATCTTTGTGAATAAAGCACCTTCTAGAGCGGGTGATAGCGTCCACATCGCCAGTGCCATAATTCCAATGAGCTGCCTTAGGGTTACAGGGTTCCATTGCAGGGAGAACGATTACCAAAGGATTGTCCTTGGTAATTCCGATGCTGGGGGATTTGTCGGTCTCCTCCGTCGTCTCACTATCGTCCTCAGGTACTGCGTCAAATTCAGCGAGATTAATCACGAGCGGGCCCGCCCTTTCCAATACAAAGATGGACCCGTCTAGGTAAAGTTCTTTTGAGTTGTACCCACCTCTTGGACTAGGGGGTACGCTTCAATTGATATGGGTTCAAATTTGGAGAGTTGAAATTCCTCATTCATCCTTTTCACGAATTGGATGACGCTTTCCATTCTAGCGACCTTTGATCCTCGGGCTTCATCTTGTTGCTGGGCCCATTCAACTTTTTCTAACTCGTCCACCAGATGGGCAAAAGAATGATACCGGTAGGATCCCAGGGATATCGCAGTTTCACGAGGCATGGTTTTCATGAAGAATTCAATCAACTCCTCCTCAGTTAAAGGAGGATATACCGTCGCTGCAACCTTTCTCCATCTAAATGCGTGTGATAAAAAATCCTCACCCTTTCCTTTCTCCATGAGGATTAGATCTTTGCGGCTGAAACAAAATGGTTGATTAACATCGAAGCGCTCAAGGAACTGGGTTATAAAGTCATTCCATGTGCTAAGACCACACCACTCCAACGTAAGGAACCAGGTAAGCGCTGGCCCTTCCAAGCTTAATTCAAAGTTTCGAATAAGCGTGTTCCCATCCTTGCCGAGCCCAGAAACCGCTTTCAGGTAGGACGAGACGTGCGCTCTCGGACATCCTTCCCCATTATAGGTCCGACGGAAGGCGAAATTGTCGACGGGCCTCGCTGAGGAGGCTTTGGCTCGGAGATATAGAGAGTTTGTCAGGGCTTTTAACTGGGCGAGACCATCAGCTAGCTCGTGGTGTCGTTCTTCTAAGTCGTTGAGCTTGCAACCCTGCCTGTCCATCTCTTTTCGGTGTTCCATTAGTGTAACGATACTCTCTTTAGATTCCTCAGCTGCTACTTGTTGAACCAAATGAGTCAGTATGTCTACCAGGTCAGACATTCGTGCTTCCATTTCAGCTAATCGTGCAGACATCCACTGGTCATTTTTCGCTCCCTGGGGCCATGTGAGGGTTGCTTCAGTGGCTGTACCGGCTGTTTTCGGTTCTTGGGGATCATCCATACCTCCTCAACCATCAGGAATCACTTCTTTTGGGCCGTTAAAGAAACCCGGAGGAATAGAATATGACATCTTGAAGTTATAGCCTCCGCTGTCTTGCCCCAAATTATCAATTATTTTCCCTCTCTGGAGAGCTTCCCGTACAAACCTCCTATCACCCTGGCGGGCTTTCTTTAAGTTTTGTTCATATTCATCCAGTTTCTCAGCTTCTTCAGCATCTTCGATGTTCAGCAAATACCCCGTGGAGACGTCCCAGATTTTCCCTCTTGTGGCTTTCAGCGAGAATTGGTTTGAATCCAAATTAATCATGGTGTAGTATCCTGAGGAGTTATGACTGCCGGTCTTGGCGATAATGCCCATGTCAGCCAGCTTAGTTAAACAAGCCATTTTTTGGTCCTTCGTGACTTCGTCCTGTCCAGGATATTGCGAAGCTATGGCTAGTACCGCCTCCTTCCTGGGCACATTAACCAGAAACTCTAAGTCACCTCCCAAGTCGACGTCAAATACGGCGTTGACGGTGTGTTCAGGTAGGGGATTCTGCTGAACATTGGGATTTGCTCCGTCAAACTCCAGCAGGTTATTGTCGATGAGAGCTTGTACGTCATACTGCAAGGCCCGACAATTATCTACGTTATGCCCCTTCTCACCCCTGTGGTATACACATGTTTGGTTTTCATCGAATCCAGGGAACCTGGGTGGCCTCGCCCTAGGTAGTTTCTTAGCCAGCAATCTCGCTTCTAGAAATTTGGGGAGTAATTTTCACATTAAAACGGGGAGTGGTGTAAATGAGGGAGGCTCCTTCTTCTTAGGCTCAGGATACCTTTGATTTGCCCAAGAAGTGTTTCCTCGGGTCGGGGTCGAGTCTTCGAACTTCCTTGGCTTCGGGGGTTGGAGACGAAGGCTACTTTAGAACTTGGCTCGCACTCTTTCTTTATCGAAAACTGTCGCTTAGGGGCTGCCTCTGGTACACGCCTTTCTCGTACTGCCCATTCGTGTCTCTCCGCTACTTTGATCAAGTTCGCGAAGGTCTGGCATCCAGAAGTGTTAAGCTTCTCGAAGTAATCATAAGGTAAGGCCTTCAGAAAAATATCCACAAACTCCTCCTCATGGATCGAGAGTTTGACTTGGGTGGCCAATGCTCTCCATCTTTGCGCATATAAGCGAACGCTTTCGCTTCTCCCCTTGGTGGTCCGAAGCAGATCCTCCCTCGTAGGGGCGGTCATCGTGTTAAACTTATACTGACGTAAGAATTCCCCTGCGAACTTATCCCAGTCGTCGTACTTCTGAACATCCAGCTCCACATACCAAGACAAAGCGGCTCCGGTCAGGCTCTCTTGGAAAGTGTTAATAAGAAGTGGTATGTGGTCTGAATACTTAGCCATCTTATACAGATAGTACTTCAGGTGAGTTTTGGGACAACCCGTCCCGTTATATTTTCTTGAGAAATCTGGTTCCTTATAGTCCGCCGGGACCTCAATCTTCGTAAACGGTGTGATCTTGTCATACTTGGACAATTCAAATCCCTGACTGGTTAAACATTCATCTATTTTAGCTATCCTTTTGACCCCCTCGTCGATCTTGGTGGGCCTCTCCCTTTGCCTCTCTCCCAGATCAATCACTATAGGCGATGCCTTCGGTGGAATTTCAACAGTCGGGACTTGATCGGGAGTAGCTGCAGGAGTTGTCCCAGCGGACCCACTCGCATCAGAAGCGGCGGGTATGTACGGATTTGTGGCTTGGTTAAGGTGAATCGGTGGAGCATGCCTAGTATTAGCTGCAGTGAACAGGGCCTTCATCTCAGCCATCATCTCAGCCATTTGGTCCAGTCGTGTTTCCAGAGTTCCAAAGCGAGCATCAACCTGCTCCGGCTCCATTTGGGCTTTCAAGCGATCTCGAGGTCGAGTCCTCGTGATCGAAAGTCACCTGTTTGAGAAGGCTAAAGTCAGGTTTCTCGAAATGAAAGATAGATCATATGGTATGCGACCCCCTTATCCACATGTCGAGGTGCGGACAATAGTCGGGCCGTGAGCACGTTCCCTTGCCCCAGGCTTTTTACATCGCCCGTACAGACAAGCTTGCTGTTAAGCAGGGAGTAATCCATGCTAATTACGATGGGGATTTTGAAAAGATATCTTGATAATGCATGAATTAAGATCGTTCATTACAACTAAAAAGGCTCTCGAAAGAGTTTGATTAAGATACGATATGAAAATGCCCTAATATTTCTAAACTCGATGGGAAGTCACGCTCTCCATGTCTGGCCGCCCATCCTCGATCATCTTTCGACATTGTCGAGAAGGCGCCGTCTTCACCCGCAAATCACTTCGTCTTCGGGATAGGTGGACGGTCCTACAGCCTCTGGTATGTACGGTTCCACTCATGGTACGTAAGGGAACACGTACTCTGGGACATACGGCTCCACAGGAGTCGGGCGGATCCTTTTGAAAGCTCGGATGTATTCCTCAGAAGCCCGATGGAGGTCCATCTTGGGGCTCATCTGATCTGGCCACTCCACGACCTGAGGGGGGAGTCCTTTAGTGCTTGCTCAATGTCATCAATCATAGCCTGGAGGCGCACCCTAGTCTTCTTGGTGATCGGCCCTTGGGGAACGTCAAATGCAAACTCATCAGGAGGGCTTTGAGGTGGGATTTCCTGCAGCATACCAAACTGTCTGACAACTCTGATCGAGTAGTATGACACAGCTCCGGTAAATCCCAACAGCGAAATCGGTCCTCCATCTTCAGTAGTAATGCGAGCCTTGGACATTTTCGGTCGCCTCAGCCGCCATCAGAGCTGTCCAGGTTCTAGTTTCTCTAGGATTTTGTACCAATCGTTGAAAGAACGATCGGTAATGAGTGATTGGCATTTGACAAAAGATTGGATGGGGTGGATATCCTCATCAATTTGGTTGCAACCCGCGCGAAGATTGAGGCTTTTGAAATGGGAGGTGAGCCACATGAAGAGAAGGCTGTTGGACGCTTGAAAAGTGATTTTTCGAGCGGACTTAGAGTGTTCAAGAGCGATTTTGTAGCGATTTAGGGAGAGGAAGGTCTCAGCGAGGATCATATAAGAGTAATCTAATTGGTCACATGCCTGCTGGACTATGTGAACGATGAGAGGGTTGAATGTGGTTTTAGACGTGGGAAATAGGACGAACCCAAAGAAGGCTAGGATGAAAACCTTTCCAGCTCTATGACCAGAATCGACAGGTAGATTGGAGTAATTGTCAAACAGGAATGAAAAGGGGAATCTGTTAGAGTAAGCCTTGAAGATTTCTTCGACCTTGGGAATCTTGAGGCGAAGAAATCTAGAGAGTAGCTTGGATGGATCGAGGCCCAAAGGAGGCTAGACTAGTTGGTCTCTGAACTTCACCCCGATGACGGTCGTGTACTTGTGGGCGTGATCTCCAGGCCCTCGAAATTGAAAGTCAGTGTGGTTGGGTCCCAGAATCGCGCCGCTGCCTGTATGAGTGCGGGTTGATATTTGACCTTGATGAGGTCGACAAGGTGCCCTAGCCTCTACTTGACGTAAGTCTGATTGGTCTCATTGAGGCGCCCCCCACCAAATCAGCAACTCTCTGCGCGGGACGGGCATGATCTGGATGTCGTCTCTTCCCATCGAGTCTAGAATATGAAAATGTCGTCCCCAAATTAATTACCATGGATTACTCGGTTATCAGATTCGTTCAACTCATTATTCTCTCTTGATGCGACGAGGGTTAGGATCCCTCATTTAATTAAAGGGAATATTGAATGAGGGTTCCAACCTAAGTCCCATTAAGGTGTATAATGAATTAGACGGAAATAATGATGCGATGCAGATGATATGCTTGTGCAAGATATGGGCCGGTTCAATTCCATGCCCCCGGCGCCATGAAACGAGGATTAGATTCTCGTACTTGCGTTTAAACATGTCAAGTGCGAGTTCTAATGCTAATTTCATTTGTATGAGACATGTAATTGAACCAGAAAATCCGAATGGTTGAAAGAAATTCCAGTGTCGCGTTCCAATGTCAGGACGCCTAGAGATGACTCAAAGACCGAAGTACCAAAGGTAGAAGGGAGTTCCACAGGCGGACGCTCCTTACAGACTCGGAGACTCGGATAGATAATAATAAAAAAAAGAGACAGTCAAAATGCAACCCTATAGAACCTAAGGAGATGCCCCAAGTCGTGTCTTCGGGGAATGTCGCCTGTCGTCCTTGCTCCAGCTAGCTCGGGTCACCGTCTTCATCAGATGAAATGTCTATAGGGGTGGAAGAGGATGGCTGGTTCTCGAGAAAATCCTCTTCGTCTGATGAAATCTTAGTGACCACTAAAGGGGGTCTTAGATCGGTTATGGTCCTCCGGAACGCCTTCTTCCGCTTTCGATAGAGGTTCATGATCCCTTCCATATTGTGCTCGTGTTTGTGCTTGCGCTTGAGTCGCTCGGCGGACTTGGTGTAGAAGCAATTCGTCCCTCGGATGAGGTTTCGCCCAATAAGTGCCCTCCCTTGGATAAATCGGAAGGAGTGGAATCCGTTGAATGTCTTGGTGTTGACACCTGATTTTTTACCATTTATTATTGTGATTTTTATTCTTTAAAATTAATTAAAAATATCAAAAAAGGTCATAAAATCACAAAATCAACTTTGGAAGCCTTGGTTTAGCCTTAGGAACCAATTTTGAACAAAAAATATTTTTCGGTATTTTTAATATTTTTCGAGTTTATTTAATTATAAAAATACCCAAAAAATCAGAAAAATACCATTCGTGGTCAGAAAAATACCCAAAAATATTCGATAATTTTGTTTTAATTTCCTCTTCAAGTGTGTCACTTTAAATCTCAAAAATTCGGCTCGGGTCACTATGTTCCTTCACAAACATAAACCCAAACCGAGCCTAAAAAAAAAACAAAAATCCTTTTCGAGTCTTTTAGTTTTCAATTCTCACTTTTTATAAGCTATGACATTGGATTCTAAAGTCTTAAAGTGCAATTAGGTCAATTTGCCCTCCAATTTAATCAATTTTTACCAAAAGGGCTTAATTGCACATTTTTCTTTCAATTAGTCCCCGGTTTCACGGATGTATACGTATGCTCTACATATTTATACGTCATACGTATTTATACGTTATGCATATTTATACTGTTTGGTAACCTCTTTAACTCTTGTAATAATAATAATGGTTATTATTTTTAACACCTTTGTTAGTGCCTTTTTTTTAGCATTTTTGTATTGTGAGTGCTATTGCTAGTGCTATTTTTAAATAGCATTTTTGTATTATAAATTGTGAGTGCTATTGTTAGTGCTAATTTTAAATGACATTTATTTATCATAAATTGTGAGTGCTATTGTTAGTGCTATTTTTAAATGGCATTTATTTATCATAAATTGTGAGTGCTATTATTAGATAGAATTTATAATTGTTAGTGCTATTTTTAAATAGCATTTTTGTATTATAAATTGTGAGTGCTATTGTTAGTGCTATTTTTAAATAGCATTTTTGTATTATAAATTGTGAGTGCTATTGTCAGTGCTAATTTTAAATGTCATTTATTTGTGAGTGCTATTTTTAGATAGAATTTATAATTGTTAGTGCTATTTTTAAATACAATTTATTGGAAGGTATTTTTGGCTATAAAAGGATGGCAAGAGTTTTGAGGTTGAGGGGGAGAGACATTTTGTAGAGTGTGCAAATTTTTGAGAGCTTAGAGAGAAGAACACAAACACTCTTTATATTCTCATAATCTTGAGTGAGCAAAATATACTAAGTTCGGAATATTGATTCCGCATATTGCTAGCACAATTGTTGTGGAGTTATTAGTCGTCTCCCCGTTCGTCAATTGGTGGTGCGTCCGAACTAGATGCCTAACACTTGTGGAGGCTGAGATCGAAGAACATCGAACCGACACCTCTGTTCAAGCACGTTACGAGAGGTAATCTATTTACTCCCTTTGAGGCTTTGTGATTTTTTTTCGATTGAAATGCACATGTATGGGTTGTTATTTATTTCCGCTACATGTTACGTGGATCCCAATAGTGGTATCAGAGCCAATCCTTAGGTGTTTTCGTGCATTTAATTGATTTTTGCAATTTTTGCAATACTATGGCCAATATGTATTAACGAATTGTTCGTCTTACATGGCTAGTGGAGGTTGATTATTTTATATGATAAATTAATCAACGTAGCAAAAAATTGAGACTAAATCAATTTTGAATCGAAAATTTATGGCTATCTTATTTTACGTAAAAATTCTGAATATGATTCAACGTAGAATTTTTATTGTGCCTTCCTAAGTTTTAAATTGTGAATTTATTACTTACGTGGAAGGGTGGTGATCATGGAAAAATCCCTAATCAATGTGATTGATGTATATATGAATGTATGATGATTATTTATATATTTGGGGTTGTAATTATTAAATGGAGGCTGCGTACTCCTTTTATTTTTCATGTAATCTTTATTTTTAGCATAGTCAATTGTTGATGTAAATGCTACGAGGATTACGTGGGGGAGCCTTTTAAGTCGGCGAGCTCTTTGGGGCCCAATTCTTGAAGAGTTCAAGAAACCAAGAAGAAGCGAAGAGCGACTCTCCGTTATTAAAATATTAAAATGATTAAATGTGGTCTCATTGGCTCGAGACCCATTAAATCATAATTCCATGATCACCACGTAGGATAGATGTTTATGTGATTGACATCTATTTATTTATTATGATTACGTGAGCATGTTAAACTGGTTAAAGTGCAAAGTCAGACTTACCTCACCCAAAATTGCGCCTGCATGAAATCCTAGTTAGGAAAATCACTCGCGTTAGGTACCGAAAGGGCGTTGGTAACGACACCAGCGTAACCAAGTCCCCGAACCCAAAAACATTGGTTCCGTAGAACTGATCGATCTCTCCCAATCGATCAGTAAGGTTTCCGGTCTACCCTCCAAGAAAGACCGGTGGCGACTCCAAATGCATGCACAAGTTGCACATGCCACCACGACCACACTAAGGTCGAAAGCGATCGACTCTTATCGTCGAATCCTCCTGAAAAATACTCCCGTCGCGATTTGGTAAGGGCCTGGGAGGGCTCGCGCCGATCCAAGACCCGTGATCGGTAATCCATTAGCCGCGTCCGCTTCCGGACCGGTCGCGACAGCTGGCGACTCCGCTGGGGACCTTTGTTCTAGAACCAATGGTTCTAGACCTCAAGTGGACTTAGGCCGTAATTAAAACGCTGAGTGATTTTTCTAACCATGTAGGCGCTCGTGAAGGTGAGGTAAGTCCGCTCATGATAGGTGTTATATGTTTTTGCAGATTGGAGTGATAAGGGGGGTAGTCTGTGATTAACATTGTCTTATGCAGGTTGGCGTAGGAATGAATGATTGTGTGTATGTTTTATATTGAAGCAGTGATTGTTAAATAAGATGCATGTTTATCGCTTTAGCACGACACCGAAAATACACACAACCGCGCCTAAAACCCCGGGCGCCGCCTATAGGAAAATAATAGAAGGGATTGAAAATGGAATCTCCGTGAGGAAAAACACGGGGTAATCCACTTTTCAATTCCGCTCATTTTGAACTATGGATCGAGCCCCAATGCAACGATAGTTGTGCAATGGAATCTGCTCTTTCTAGAACTCAAGATGGGAACCTCGGCCTTAGGTTCCAAACCCTTTTGGATTGTTAGAGTCAAGCCTCACTTGTCTCATGCGCATGTATATGGATGGTTGATATATCTAAAACCACCTAAAAAAAAATCGGTGATCCTGGAGTCACATCTCGAAGACTGGAACTGGGGCATCTCCAAGTGTCCGGACCACATTCATTTGATTGGTTTGGCATTTTTAATTCTCTTATATAAGACTAATTTTGCTGAGGTCTTCTCTATCTCGTCCCTTAGATTGATTGTATTAGGGATCTATTTGTATTGTATACATCTCGATAAGGCTCATTTCTATCGAAAATAGGGGCAAATTCCCCAAACCTGTGGAGCATAGTGGAATTCGTCCCATCAGTGCAAAATACGTTTGGCCGCAGAGCCACCCGTTTGGTGAAAGGACGTATCGTTCCTAATTGATTTTTAATCAGATATGAGGATAAGTTCTTCTCCATTTTTTTTATCTCAGGTGATAAAAGAGACAATGCACCCAAAAGCTCATACATTCAAATGACAAAACAGACGTCGCCCAGCTGGGGCAAATGAACCGTAGGCATTGCAAATACCTTCAAACACGGATGGAGGAATTCGATAGATGTTGTTCATATCAATATGCAACATCAAAACGGAATGCAAATCAAGTGTAAAAGGACGTATCGTTCCAAAACGATTATTTCCTTGATATGGGAATAATGCTTCCTTTCTTTTTCCTCTCAGATGATGATCAAGAGCAGAGGACGCAGGATGTAATGCTTTCAAATAACAAACAGGGAACATCAAATACCTCAAACAGCGACTGTGATCGAGAGAATCACCAAACCGCCACATGACGAACCCCAAGAATATCAGGCTATCTCGAGACAGATAAAATTGATCAAGGACTCTGACAATCGGGACGGATGATCAGAATCTGCCAAAAATCAATGGGAGCAGGGTCCCCCCCATTTACTTTGAGGAGCCAAACCGGGGGCAAACTCTCATGATCCCCCATGAAAGCGCATCAAACCAGGGTCATCGAATCCAGAGATGACAAACAGCAAAACCATGCCTAACGGGGGCAAGTGAATCATTTGTACGCCGGACGTTTCTCCTCTGGCAAAATCAATGGACACAATAACAGAGTCGTCCGCATCAGAATCAAACCCCAAGATACGAATTTGGGTGAACGGTACCCTTGTATCGTTCCAATTTGGTTTTCGAAGACCACATGCCTAACATGAGTTTTTACTCATTTTGCAGGAAGTCGTTGGCGCTGAAAGCCCCAAATGAAAAGAGCGCGCTAATAGGGAGGCGAATTGAATCAGTGGCCCTAGAAGTCAGAATTCCAGGAGATGGTCTTTGATCATAAGACCTAGTGGATGGTAAAAAGTATCGCTTCCACACTTCATGCTTTGACATACATTCTGATAAAAATTTCATTTTTCTTGAATAAAAGGAACTATGAAGAATGGCGCTGGAATGCACCCAAAAACACAAATGGATCTCCTTTGGGGCAAATCCTCGAGAATGATTCATCGCCAACCAAACGGAGGAATCATGGCTGCAATATAGATGGCCAATTTCTGCAAGCCGCGCGTTTGTGTTCAAATGAAAACACCAAGCAAGAACAAGGCGGTATCGTTCCAATTTGTCTTGAATTTTGGAACGCAAACTGACACTTATTGTTTGTTTTTGACAGGGGCTCACCATCAAGGCAAAGCGGGTTTTCACATCCCATGTATTACCCGTTGGAATACATGACCAAGGGTAAAATGTATCGTTCTAATTTTTTTGAAAAATTCATGAATGAACAATAACATGTTTCTTCTGCATTTTCAGGGATCTCCAGCCACGAGGAACAGGTAAGTATCCCTCTCCCAAAATCCCTTGAAGATGTTGAATAAAAAATAGACAAGAAAAGAAAAGCTTTCAGAATCTAATGTCTAGAAAAAGACATAGAATTTAAATTTCATTGGCATTCATGTTTTGAAACAGGAGGTTGTCCGAACATGAATACAAACATGCATGGGGCATCATAAAATCCCCTTTGACGGGTAAAATCTTTGGAGAAAATGAAAAAGATTTTTCCAATAAAAAATGTTCAAAACAATCAAAAGGGCACTTCCTCAAAAGACGAGAGGCAAAGCCTAAATCCAAACACGTCCTATACACACTTGAGAGAGGAGTGGAGCGGATCAGACAGCAAAATCTGGACCTACGGAAGTAGGGACCATTCGCAGCGATTACATGGATTGGGACGACGGAGGCATTCGTTTCATATCCCCAAACACTACAGGTGACCATTGACAACCCATTTGAACGGCGATTTTCATTCTTAACCCTGTCAAGAACCACCCCACATCGGGGTAGAATGGAGATGAGTCCAGCAGCATCAGGAGAAAATGGTTAGAAATTTTCTTGCTCGGACTAACATTAATCTTTGTGTATTGTTTATATGGTAATCCAAGTGCCATAGGATGACGAGAAGCATTTATTTCTCTATCCCACACACCAAATCCTTTGCACAGCCAACTTGAGCCTGCAAATTCATTTCATGAACCCATTGGTGATCATTCCAAGACGGATGCCACACCACTTCAAAAATGGAAGAGTTCAAGACTCAGGGATTACGAAGAGAATTCCCGGACTGATATTTAAAGCATGTTTAGACTATATGTCTAACATGATCCCATGAAGATGAGAAAAAAGCGGGATTCCAAAAATGAATGAGAAAAATTCACCGCATCAAGAAAAAGCAAAGTGCCTGGTAAAAGCGAAGCCGATGCTCGTGCAAGCTGTTTGCTTGATTCCCAGTGAAACTTGGATGGGAAAAGAGAAAATTCCTAAAGGAGTCAGATAAAAAGACTGCTCCCCAAATGATGTCAAGCGCGGAGGAAAGGCGCAGACAGAGTTGTCAACCTTCTTAATTCAACAAGAGACGCTCTCTAAAGGACTTGTGCACACCTCAAAAGCGGTTGCACACCTCAAAAAATGAAGATGCAGAATGGAAAAGACATGTGACAAATTTGCAATGGTCACCAATGTCAATCCCCTCATAAATTCTGGGCCAAAAACAAGCCTTTTTCGGTCCCCAATCTTACCAACATCATAACCCTGAAACAGTCTTCTCTGACTAAGACACTTGGGTTAACATATAGCTTAGCTCGAAGAGGTACGAGCAAGACTATTTCTTTCTCATTTTGCAGGGTTCTCGACTTGTAAACCCGGAGCAGATGTTGAAGACTTTCATACAATGGCCTCGACTCCAAAGCGGGTCCCCCTTGAAAACCAATATTCAAGCCCAACATTACGGTCCCGTGGAAGACCTCCCGACCGATCAAAATGTATGCGCTGCGAATGAACCTAAAACCTAGGCACAGGTTAGTAGGGAATTGAGGGCATCCCCTATAAAAAAACCACTATCGCAAAACAGGTGAGAAGACCTCCTTGTCGAGAAATATTCCAATTGATGTTTTGAACAAACTCTTTTTGGAATTTTCAAACTGTTGATCCAGATTTTCCGTGCAAGGGATTTGTGATCACATTTGCATGTTGCAAGAATGCTTTGGATAACCTCCAGCATCAAAATGCACATTTCATGATTAAAACTTAAATCATACGGTTTTGTCAAAATGGACAGCCGTAGTCTTCCCAAAGATTACTAACGTTTTCTTGGTGTAGAAAAATCTTTCAGGCTCAAATTTCTGCAGGATACCTGGAGAACCCAGCTCCTAGAATGTCGCTTCAACAGACTCAAGTGAAGTTTTGTCAAAATAAAATCTTTCACTGCTTCAAAAAAACTGAATTCCCGACAAACTTCGGGGTCTCCAAAAAAAAAGGGGAAGAAAAACCCTTTTAAAAGAAAAAGTCCTATCAGACGTGGAGAACCCTCGTCCCATGACCCATTTTCAAAATATCAAACAGTCTCATCGGACGTGGAGAACCCTCGTCATGAGACTCCTTTTTCAAAACTTAGGCAGTCTCATCGGACGTGGAGAACCCTCGTCATGAGACCCCTTTTCAAAATTTAGGCAGTCTCATCGGACGTGGAGAACCCTCGTCATGAGACCCCTTTTCAAAATTTAGGCAGTCTCATCGGGCGTGGAGAACCCTCGTCATGAGACCCCTTTTCAAAAATTTAGGCAGTCTCATCGGACGTGGAGAACCCTCGTCATGAGACCCCTTTTCAAAATTCAAACAGTCTCATCGGACGTGGAGAACCCTCGTCATGAGACCCCCTTTTCAAAATTCAGGAAATCTCATCGGACGTGGAGAACCCTCGTCATGAGACCCCTTTTCAAAGTCAATCAAAGGTAGATACCGCCTGAAGGGTCAATCAAAGGTAGATACCGCCTGAAGGGTCAAATCAAAGGTAGATACCGCCTGAAGGGTCAACACAAGGTAGATACCACCTGAAGGGTCAACACAAGGTAGAAACCGCCTGAAGGGTCAAATCAAAGGTAGAAACCGCCTGAAGGGTCAACTCATGGTAGAAACCGCCTGAAGGGTCAACTTAAGGTAGAAACCGCCTGAAGGGTCAAACCAAGGTAGATACCGCCTGAAGGGTCAACTCATGGTAGATACCGCCTGAAGGGTCAAATCAAAGGTAGAAACCGCCTGAAGGGTCAACTCATGGTAGAAACCGCCTGAAGGGTCAAACCAAGGTAGAAACCGCCTGAAGGGTCAAACCAAGGTAGAAACCGCCTCAAGGGTCAACTTATTGGTAGATACCGCCTTAAGGGTTAACACGAGGTAGATACCGCCTTAAGGATCAACACGAAGGTCTGATCCACCATACGGATTAAAATCTCTAGCAAATCCAAAAGCGTGGGGATGCGCCTTCCTTAGGTTCCTACCAATTAGGAATCCCATAATGGTATGACCTACCATACAGGTCAGAGCTTAATCTCCCTAGGATTTTCTGTGACGAGTCCTAGGCATCTTCTTGAAAGTTGTCGCAACCGGCATCATCCGACAGGTGAGCTTCAGGTAAGCCTCTCTCACTACGGCCCATGTTCAAATTGTTAGAGCAAACCGGGGATTGATTTGAGCTTTTATCAATAGGCTTAAGGATCCGATGTCATAACATTTCTTCTCTCATTTTCCCAGTTGAGTCGGTTAGGAATCAGGTGCCACCTTATCTTTGAGAGAAACCTCTAACGAGATTCCTCTCAAAGAGAGGCAGCTGTTGACACCTGATTTTTTACCATTTATTATTGTGATTTTTATTCTTTAAAATTAATTAAAAATATCAAAAAAGGTCATAAAATCACAAAATCAACTTTGGAAGCCTTGGTTTAGCCTTAGGAACCAATTTTGAACAAAAAATATTTTTCGGTATTTTTAATATTTTTCGAGTTTATTTAATTATAAAAATACCCAAAAAATCAGAAAAATACCATTCGTGGTCAGAAAAATACCCAAAAATATTCGATAATTTTGTTTTAATTTCCTCTTCAAGTGTGTCACTTTAAATCTCAAAAATTCGGCTCGGGTCACTATGTTCCTTCACAAACATAAACCCAAACCGAGCCTAAAAAAAAAACAAACATCCTTTTCGAGTCTTTTAGTTTTCAATTCTCACTTTTTATAAGCTATGACATTGGATTCTAAAGTCTTAAAGTGCAATTAGGTCAATTTGCCCTCCAATTTAATCAATTTTTACCAAAAGGGCTTAATTGCACATTTTTCTTTCAATTAGTCCCCGGTTTCACGGATGTATACGTATGCTCTATGTATTTATACATCATACGTATTTATACGTTATGCATATTTGTACTGTTTGGTAACTTCTTTAACTCTTGTAATAATAATAATGGTTATTATTTTTAACACCTTTGTTAGTGCCTTTTTTTTTAGCATTTTTGTATTGTGAGTGCTATTGCTAGTGCTATTTTTAAATAGCATTTTTGTATTATAAATTGTGAGTGCTATTGTTAGTGCTAATTTTAAATGACATTTATTTATCATAAATTGTGAGTGCTATTGTTAGTGCTATTTTTAAATGGCATTTATTTATCATAAATTGTGAGTGCTATTATTAGATAGAATTTATAATTGTTAGTGCTATTTTTAAATAGCATTTTTGTATTATAAATTGTGAGTGCTATTGTTAGTGCTATTTTTAAATGTCATTTATTTGTGAGTGCTATTTTTAGATAGAATTTATAATTGTTAGTGCTATTTTTAAATACAATTTATTGGAAGGTATTTTTGGCTATAAAAGGATGGCAAGAGTTTTGAGGTTGAGGGGGAGAGACATTTTGTAGAGTGTGCAAATTTTTGAGAGCTTAGAGAGAAGAACACAAACACTCTTTATATTCTCATAATCTTGAGTGAGCAAAATATACTAAGTTCGGAATATTGATTCCGCATATTGCTAGCACAATTGTTGTGGAGTTATTAGTCGTCTCCCCGTTCGTCAATTGGTGGTGCGTCCGAACTAGATGCCTAACACTTGTGGAGGCTGAGATCGAAGAACATCGAACCGACACCTCTGTTCAAGCACGTTACGAGAGGTAATCTATTTACTCCCTTTGAGGTTTTGTGATTTTTTTTCGATTGAAATGCACATGTATGGGTTGTTATTTATTTCCGCTACGTGTTACGTGGATCCCAATAGTGGTATCAGAGCCAATCCTTAGGTGTTTTCGTGCATTTAATTGATTTTTGCAATTTTTGCAATACTATGGCCAATATGCATTAACGAATTGTTCGTCTTACATGGCTAATGGAGGTTGATTATTTTATATGATAAATTAATCAACGTAGCAAAAAATTGAGACTAAATCAATTTTGAATCGAAAATTTATGGCTATCTTATTTTACGTAAAAATTCTGAATATGATTCAACGTAGAATTTTTATTGTGCCTTCCTAAGTTTTAAATTGTGAATTTATTACTTACGTGGAAGGGTGGTGATAATGGAAAAATCCCTAATCAATGTGATTGATGTATATATGAATGTATGATGATTATTTATATATTTGGGGTTGTAATTATTAAATGGAGGCTGCGTACTCCTTTTATTTTTCATGTAATCTTTATTTTTAGCATAGTCAATTGTTGATGTAAATGCTACGAGGATTACGTGGGGGAGCCTTTTAAGTCGGCGAGCTCTTTGGGGCCCAATTCTTGAAGAGTTCAAGAAACCAAGAAGAAGCGAAGAGCGACTCTCCGTTATTAAAATATTAAAATGATTAAATGTGGTCTCATTGGCTCGAGACCCATTAAATCATAATTCCATGATCACCACGTAGGATAGATGTTTATGTGATTGACATCTATTTATTTATTATGATTACGTGAGCATGTTAAACTGGTTAAAGTGCAAAGTCAGACTTACCTCACCCAAAATTGCGCCTGCATGAAATCCTAGTTAGGAAAATCACTCGCGTTAGGTACCGAAAGGGCGTTGGTAACGACACCAGCGTAACCAAGTCCCCGAACCCAAAAACACTGGTTCCGTAGAACTGATCGATCTCTCCCAATCGATCAGTAAGGTTTCCGGTTGTTGACACCTAAATTTTGATCATTTTTTTTCTTTTATTTATTTATTTATTTTTTTAAAAAAAAAATCATAGAAATTCTATAAAAAGTTGAAAAATTGAAAAATCAATTTTGGTGACCTTGGCCAAGCTAAATGAACCATTTTGACCAAAAAAATAATTTTCATAATTTTCATTTTTTTTTATTTTCGAAAAATACAAAAAAAAGAAAATCAAGAAAAATAATATTTGAGGCCACAAAAGTTATATAAAAATAGTCGGTATTTTTGTTTTTATTTTATCTATTTTCTAACCTCATAAAATAGTAAAATTCAGGTTCGAGTTTAGGTGTTCTCTGATCACCATAAAATTGAATTTGGCAAAAATATTAGTAATGATTAAAAGGAAAAGGATTAAAAACATCATCATTTAAAAGAAAAAGTTTTGTCTTCACTTTTGATTATTTTATTATTATTTTTATTTTCTAATATTTTATTTTATTAATATTTTATTATTAATATTTTTCTTTTTTCTTTTTTCTTTCTCTCTCCCCCACTCCCTCTTTTCTTTCCCTTTCTTTTTCTCTCTCTCTCGCCCGCTCCCTCTCTTTCTCACACGGTCTCCATCTCTCTCTTTTGATATTTCCTCTCTCTCTCTCTCTCTCTCTCTTTTGAATGCACTCAAGTGCACTTGAGTGCACTCAATTGAGAGAGAGGGAGGAGAGATCCCTCCTCCTTCATCCGCCTCCCCCCTTTTCTTCCTCTGCATCCGCGGCTCCCCCTCTTTCTTCGGCAACCTCCTTCTTCTTCTTCCCCCATCTCATCGTACATCACTACCCGCCACCACACGTCCGGCCGCCTTCGTCGAGCCAGCTACCACCGTGATCCTGGGCCATGGTCGAGCCCATAGCCAAGTCAGCGGGCCATGGCCTTGGGCCGGTGGCCGTGCGCATCGGCCAAGGCCGTGGGCCGTGAGACTCGGCCATGGCCGTGGGCCGGTGGCCGTGAGCCTCGGCCATGGCCGTGGGCCGGTGGCCGTGAGTATCGGCCATGGCCGTGGACCGAGTGGCCGTGCTCCTCGGCCATAGCCGAGGCCGTGGGCCGAATAGCCGAGGCCGTGGGCCGAATGGCCGAGGCCGTGCATCTGGGCCATGGCCGAGTCCCTGGGCCGAGTAACGTGGGCCGAATGGCCGTGAGCTTGGGCCATGGCCGAGCGAGTTGGCCCGTATCCGGGCCCGGATTGTTTTTTTTAAATTATTATTATTATTTATTGCCAATTTTAAAACTTATAAAATTGATTGTTGACATTCTGATGTGGTGATCGATAGGTGATGTGCATGGAGACAGTCGCACGTTGTGGCTGGGCGATTGAAGACCGGTGTCCAATCAAGTATATTTTACATACCCGATTAGTATATCAAAGTTAATTTTCTAGAATAATACCATTATTAGACTTGATTTGCACGTATTTATCTCAGTTCAGTGGTTAGCTTATTTATCTGGTTGAGTGTTATCTATTGCCAATGATATGTTTTTTTGTTAAAATATTTTCTGAAAATATAAAAAAATATTAATAAATCAAAAATGCCAAAAAAAATGGAAAAATTAAAGAAAAAAACAAAAAATTGAGAAAAATTGAAAAAAAAATCTAAAAATTTTCCAAGGCTGGAAATGACAAAAAATTGAGTTGTTTTCATTTTTTGGATTTTTCTCCCATTTAATCCAAAATGATTATTTTACCCCTCAAAGGGTAAATCGTCTTTGATATTTCGATGAATTGTGAAAATTGCTTAGAATTTGACGATGGGTCAAATGGGTGGCCAAACCTTATGTCTAAGATTTCCACATTTCATTTCCTTTTTAGAAAATGACGATTTTACCCTTCGAGAGGTAAATCGGTTTCTAAAATTTCAAAAAAAAATTCTGAAAATTGTCGAAAAATAGGAAACGGGTCAATTGAGTGACCAAACCTTTTTTCGATACGGTTTTACTCCAGATTCATTCTTGTCGCGACCCTCTTGAGGTTGTCGGGCTCTCGAGGGCTAATGGGCCGTCCTGTCTGGTCGGACGCGGGCCTCTCCCAAGGCCCATTACCCAAATCGCAATGGAGGTATGCGTGATCGACTTTCAGTGTGGTCTAGTGACATGTGCTAAGTGTGCATGCCATGGAGTCGCCACCAATCATTTTTTTAGGATATGATTGGACCACCCAATCGAATAGTTGGGAGTTTCTATTCAATTCTGCGAGAACCAGAGAAATGGTTTCGGGGACTTAGTTACACCAACTGTCAGAGTTGACGCCCTTTCGGTACCTAAGTTGACTGAATTTTCTAGCCTGAGATTCATGCGGATGAGTAAGGTATGAACCCTAAATCTAGAAATTCATGTAGATAAGAGTGATTATCCTAGCAATCACAATCAGTAATAAAATGCCCAACTCAAGGAATCTAGATATGCAAATAAATCACATGGCATTTCTAGTAAGGTCCTATTTATCAATCACAGCTCAAGAATGATTTAGCTGTCCTAGTCATTCTACACACGATCTAACCTAATAAAAGCATTAGAAAGCATCGAAGGAGTTCGAGAGTACTCACATGGGGTTCGCCGTGCCCTGGTTTGGTCTTGGACGAGCTATCGAGCTCATGCCGACCCGATTATATTTGGGGATCCACTTGGCGTTTTACACCATGAAATCATGTGAAATAAAAACGAAAATATTCAGCAAGGGGCATTTATTGTAGATGGTGGTCAATCTAATTGGACGTCAAGACTAAAAAAGATGTAGAAATTTACAAATTAAAATACTCGAATGACATTTTTTTGCCAAATTCAACTCTATGCGTCGTGAAGAAACACATGCAATTGAACTTGAATTTTGACTATTTATGAGTTCAAAATGTAAAAGAAATTAAAATAAAAATATTGACTATTTTTCTATATTTTTACGACATCGAACGCTATTTTTCTTCATTTTTCATGTATTTTTCTATTTTTGGAAAATATTAAAAAATATTTAAAAATATGAAAAATTATTTTTTTTTATCAAAAATGGTTCCTTTAGCTTGGTCAAGGCTACCAAAGATGATTTTTTTATTTTTTTAACTTTTTATAGATTTTTTATGAATTTTTTAAAAATAAACTATGAAAGACTGATAAAAAATCAGGTGTCAACAGCTGCCCCTCTTTGAGAGGAATTTCGTCAGAGATTTCTCTCAAAGACAAGGTGACACCTGTGTTCCGATCAACTCGACTAGGAAAAGAAAAGAAATCATGACATCCAATTTTCATGCCCATCAATGTGTGCTTTTCCTTAAAAAGAGATGTGCTCATTCAATTCCCTGATATGATGTAAGAAAGTTAAGGAGTAGATAGACTTCCCTGCCCCTTACCTGCCGAATGCTTGCGGCATTTGCTGTGTCGATGGGTTCAAGTAGATTCCTAAGGACTTGTCATCGGAGTGTCCTGGGGATGTTAAGCTCTGACCTGTATGGTAGGTCAAACCATAATGGGATTCCTAACTGATAGGAACCTAAGGAAGACGCATCCCACATTTGGGAATTTGCCAAGGGTTTTGATCCGTGTGGTGGACTAAACTAGAAATGGCTTGCCTAATGTAAGGCTTATTAGGGAAAACGACTCCTCCCGCGTTCGGGATTCATCAAGGTTTTGATCCGTATGGTGGATCGGACCATTGGGTTGATCCTTCAGGCGGTCTCTACCAGTCCTTTGACCCTTCAGGCGGTTTCTACCATTCATTGACCCTTCATGCGGTTTCTACCATTGAGTTGACCCTTCAGGCGGTTTCTACCATTGGTTGACCCTTCAGGCGGTTTCTACCATACATTGACCCTTCAGGCGGTTTCTACCATTGTTTTGACCCTTCAGGCGGTTTCTACCATACATTGACCCTTCAGGCAGTTTCTACCATTGATTGACCCTTCAGGCGGTTTCTACCATTGAGTTGACCCTTCAGGCGGTTTCTACCATTTATGAGATTCCAAATTGATATGAATCAAAGGATGACGTACCCGCTCTTCGGGGCTAGTCGGAGACTCGATCATTCTGTGGATCGGTCTTAGAAAAGATTTGCCTACTAAAAGGCTTCACCTAAGGATGACGCACCCAGTCTTTGGGGTGGCCAAAAGTCCTGTAGAAAGCTTAGACCTGAAAAAATTTTCCTCGCCAAGAAGATATTAGTAATCTTTGGGAAGACAATAATTGTCTAACTGACAAAATTCTACGACTTAAGTTTTAGTCATGAAATGTGCATTTTGATTGTTGGAGGTTATCCAAAACATTCCTGCCATATACAGATGTGATCATAAATTCCTTGCACGGAAACTCTAGATCAAACAATTTGAAAATTTCAAAAAGAGTTTGCTCAAAACATCCATTGGAGTATTTCTCACCCAAGAAGGCTCCTCACTGCTCTGTGATAATGATCTTTAATAGGGAAAGTGCTCAATTTCCTACCGACCTGTGCCTGGGTTTCAGGATCATTCGCAACGCATACATTTCGACCGATCAGGAGGTCTTTCACGGGACCGTAGTGTTAGGCTTGGATATCGGTTTCCAAGGGGGGCTCACTTTTGAGTCAAGGCCGTTGAACGAAATTTTTCACTATCTGCTCCGGGTTTACAAGTCAAGAACCCTGCAAAATGAGAAAGAAATAGTCTTGCTCGTACTTCTTTGAGCTAAGTTATACATTAACCCAAGTGTCTTAGTCAGATAAGACTACTTCAGGGTTGTAACATTGGAAGGATTGGGGACCGAAAAAGGCTTATTTTTTGCCCAGAAATTGTGAAGGGTTTGACATTGGTGATCATTGCAAATTTGCCACATGTCCTTCGAAGAACATCTCCATTTCTTGAAGTGTACACTCCTCTTTTAGAGCGCACAAGGATGTTTAAAAGCGTCTCTTGTTACATTAAGAGACCGTCTGTTTGTGTGTTTGCAATTTGAGCACGACAACATTTGGAGAGTAGTCATCTTGATCTAACTCCTTTGCAGGGTCTTTTCATCGTCTCTCTAGACTTTACTGGGGATATTTTGAATAGACATCAGCCTTGCTTTTTACCAGGCACTTTGCTTTTTCTTGATGTCTAGGGATTTTTCTTTTCCCCCTTTTTTTAATCCCGTGTTTTTCTTTTCTTTTGGAGCTAGGATTTTCGGCAATCATGCTAGATATGCAACTTAAACTTTGGCACGCTTCCATTCCTAGAGTGATGTTGCCTTTGCTTTGGAATATGCAATGATCACCAATAGGTTGATGAAATGAATTTGCTGGCTCAACTTGGTTGTGCAAAGGATAACAGTGTGTAGGATAGAGAAATGAATCATTCTCGTCATCCTATGACACTTGGATTATCATATAAACAACACACAAAGATTTATGTTAGTCCGAGCAAGAAAATTTCTAACCGTTTACTTTCTGATACTGTTGGACTAACCTTCATTTGCCCCAATGTGGGGTGGTTCTTGACAGGGTTGAGAATGAAAATCGCCGTTCAATGGGGTTCTCAATGGGCATCTGTAGTGTTTGGAATGAAGAAATAAATGCCTCTGTCATCTCGATCCATGTAATCGTTGCGAATGACCCTTATATCCATAGGTTAAGGTTTCGCTATCATTTCCAATCTCCTCATCTCTCAAGTGTGTATGGGACGTGTTTGGATTAGGCTCGCTTCTCTTATGAGAAAATACCCTTTTGAACAGTTCAAACGACTCTTATTGGAAAAATTCATTTCATTTCATCAAGATTTATCCTTCAAAGGGATTTTATGATGCACCATACATGTGTAATTCATGTTCAGACAATCTCATGTTTTAAAACATGAATGTCAATGAAGTAAGAATTCTATGTCTTTTTAGATGTGAGAATCAAATTAATTCTGAAAGTTTTTAATCTCCAATGAATTGGGAAAAGGGATACTTACCTGCCCATCGAGGCTGGAGATCCTGGAGATATAAAAGGGATATGTCATTGTATATTCTAAAACTTTACAAAAATTGGAACGATACATCTTACCCTTGGTCATATGCTCCAACGAGTGTACAAGGGTTGTGAAAATCTGCACTTCACATAGTAACACAAGATTGTTGGGTGTTCTAAAGTTCTTTCGACTTCTTGGTTTTTGGAGAAAAATGAAACTTACATGTCTGCCTTGATGGCGAGCTCCTGCCAAGGATAAATATTAAGCATTATTTTGGGTTTCCAAATTCAAAACAAATTGGGACGATACTACTTTACTCTTGATTTGAATTCCTTCTGCATGCCAATGTGCGGATTGTAGAAGCCGGCCCTCAAGCTTGTGGCCATGATTTCTTCGTCTTGTTGGGCAACGAATCCACCTCGAGGATTTACGTCGGAGGAGATTCATTCATCTTTTTGGGCGTGTTTCATGCACTGTTTTGTTATTTGAATGCATGGCTTCTTGGGTGCCTCATCTCTGTTCATCACCTGAGAGGAAAATGAGAGAACATTATCCCCGCATCTGATTGAAAATCATTTAGGAACGATACGTTCTTTTTACCAAATGGGTGGCTCCGCGGCCAAATGTGTTTTACATTGAAAGGATGGATTCCATTACGCTCTGCGGATGATAACTATCGCTTCGGGGACTTGCCCCACGGATCAAACGATGAATTTGATGTCTTCGGCTTCGACATGCTTTCCAGATGTAGGAATGGTTTGCCCCCATTTTCAGTGGAGATGGGTTTTGTCGAGTGGGCAAGATCAAAAACTCATCCTAGATTTGGCTTTAGTCGAAGGTTGAAATCCCGACCTTGGATAAGCGAATCATGATTCATCTCCTTCTGCTTCGGATTTGTCATTTGCGTGCTTCACATTTTACAATACCAACTTCGCCGCTTGATGAAAATGAATCGATGATTTTCGAATTGCCCCAAGTTCTATAGTCATCTGCGTCGAATCTCTTTGAACTTCATCGGGTGATAGACAAACTGATAAAATGATTTTTCAATCCTGAGATCGAACTCCTGACGTTTCGTACCACTTCCAGTTTACTGACTACCAGGACAAAGCACTATTGGCGTCCCTAACTGGTTCGTTTTTTGTTATAAAATTCTTGAAGCAGTTAGCGACCCCCATCGAGAATGAAACAAGCTCAATTTAGAGTTCATAACGACTAAAGGTCCCTTAGAACGATACAGAGCTAACCGTCTTTGAGCTCGCTCGGGCTTTTGCTCGCATTTTCCTATGTGAAGCCTTTAAATGTTTTTCTTCGTGGCGTTCAATTGATTCGCCTCGACTCTAATCTAACAAGGGATTGTCGTACTCAAGCATGATGATGCTCGCAGGTAGTACTGATCGCTGCCCCAGATTAACTCTAGGCATTAAGGAAGATTATCTTGCATGGAAGACTTTATGACAGAAAGATTAATGATACATCCATTCACATGTGCCTAGTTCCCTTGAGGATTCTTGGTGATCAGCCAGCTACACCATGAATCAGACATATAATCGTCATTTTGGATCATAACTTCATAAGTCCATCAGTTTTAAACTGATCGATCCAGATATGGAGCTCCTCATCAAGGAAATCTTTTGATTCTTCGAGCAACTGATATTCGGGTTGACCATCATCGCTTGGCGTTGAAGGATTCCTGTTTCTGTTGTGAGCGATCTGATTCTTCGAGCTAGAACCTTCGTCGTTGCTCGAGATTATAAGAGGATGATTGATCGGTTCACTATCAAAAGCACCTTCCATTTGGGAATGGGAGAAACAAAAATCCTCAAAGCATCCGCCCGCTTGATCTTCCGAAATCTTATGCCCAAGCCGGGCAGATCTTCGAACACTAGGCGCAATATGTTGATCGGGGATAGGAAGAGCACTAGCGAAAAGTTGCTGCTCAAACCAAGGAGTTCGTACCTGCTGCACTTGTGGCATATACTCTTGAGGGGTGCTGAGATGATTCGGGGGAATATTCTGATTAGCGCCCAAGTAGTCGATGGTGCTGCTACCAGCTTGGTCGGTGCCTAAATTCGGCAGGGTATTTCTTACTTCAGGGGCATTGTAGTTATAGCCATGCCTAGTGTTTAGGCACAAGTTGAGTTCTTTCAGGTTCAGTGCTGTGTGGCGCTGTCTTAGCGCCCTTCTGTAGCTCTTGAGGTGACTCGCGACTCCATCTTTAGTGAGTCCTGGTATGTTCATGATCTCAAGTATGCGCGTTGGATATGCTGAGTTGATCCCTAGTTGCTGAACCGCACTAAGGAACTTGAGATGAAGCTCGGGGGACCAATTGACCCTCGTCTTCTTGCGACCCGGAACAGTGTTGACAACTTGGCTATTGCTCTCTGGCCTATTTCCAGTAGAATTTGATCGAGCCAGAAATTGTTGTGGAGGGAATTCATCAGCTTTGGATTGGTCGGTCGTGATAGTAAGCTCATCGTTAAGGAAACTCCAATCATGGTGACGCATATCACATCCTTTAGAAGGCATCGATATTGACTTCGTAGAATTGATTTGTTCATGCATATCTCCAACAAAATCCGATTGTATCGAAGATGGTTCGAGGGAGTGGGGTGGTGAATGAGCATTTTCAATCCTCATATAAGGCTTATCAAGGAACATTTCGCCGAGAGTGATAGGGCCACCGCAATTAAGGCAAGCGATAGTGCTGGGAGCTTTCTTATACCTCATGTTCTCCGCTCGAAGCTTTTCGTTTTCCTCCTTTAGAATCGCAAGTTCTTGACGTCTGTGTTGAGCCCTCAATTTGGCTCGCTTATTTTGAAACCAAAACTTGACCCTCAAAGGTTTCATCCCTAGCTTCTGGCCCAATTCATTTCTTTGTTTCATGTTCGGGAGAGGGCATTCACTAAAGAAAGCTTCAAGCTCTTGGATTTCATTCTGAGTGTGGCACTGGCGACGTTTCCTTTTCCGAGATTGACCATCGCTGCTGCTGTTGTCGTCGCTGCTGAGCTCCTGAACTTCGTTGCCGAAAGGGTTGGGTTCTGTGGTTCTGGTACCAGACGCCATCCTGGAATCTTCGAGATCTCTCAGTAGTTCATTTTCTGAGATTTTTGGATCAGTCGCCTCTAGCAACTGATGGTAACCCTCAAACATGTTGGATCGAGAAATGTTCGATCAATTTTTGCTCACTCAGGGTTCTCTACTCTCTCATGTATGCTCAGTCTCTCTAAATTTTCTTTTGAGTGGTTCTGTATGCCCATGAAACGTTCTTTAAACATGGATGAAGATCATCAGGCAAGCGTTGCTCCCAAGATTTCGTATTTCCCGCTTTGTCGTCTTCTTTCTTCTTTTCAACGTGGAGGGACACCAAATCGATTTCCTTTTCTCGATATCCATGTCTGTCTCCCACTTATTTTCAAAAAGGTGGAACTACGCTCGCCTCCTGCTCAGTTTTTTAATATGATGGGACCGCCAAATCCTTTCGCAACTTTTTTCGATAGTTGCGCTTAACTCCCGCTCAATTTTAATATGGTGACACCGACATATCTTTTTACAACTTTTTTAGGTTTATCAAGCCTGAAATCGCGGACTGGGACAGATCTGATGGTTCACCGAAAGAGCCACCACTGCTTTACCCAATTAACTTGGCTCCACGAGCATTATTGCTATGCCTTTCTTCATTCTCGAGTTGCTATAAAAGGAGGAGTTAATGCAGAGAAGATTAACACTCTTACATAATTGCCTTTTCTTATTTTAATCACTCTACCACACTCATCTTCTTCTCCCTCACTCCAACGAAAATGACCTCATCTCCTATTCGCGCTTTCTCGGCCGAAAATTTGGCCCAGTGGGAAAAACTCTATAACCTCATCGGTCGAGGCTATGCTCATATAGCCGATCACCCAGAAACTGAAGATGAAATCTGCATTTTGCTCGTGGAAATAGACACCACCTCCATCGAGGGCACTAATTTAGAGAGGGAATATAGAATCTTCCCAACCCTCTTTATAAACTTTTTAGAGACTTACCGTGTCGCTCATCGAAAAGCTACCGTGGCTCACGTTTTGCGAGCTCGCTATGAGGATCGGTCCAACTGCTTGGTGTTGGCCAACATTGTGGCCGATAGTCACAGAAAGGCTGTTGAGTTCGCCAACAAGCGAGTCTCGATGTTGCTTCGCGAGAAGGGAAATTTGGTGGAGCGCTTGGCCTTATCCCTGACCACCTATGAGCACGACCGTCGTAATGTCGTGTTGAAGTTTCAATGTGAGTGGCAGGAAGAAAGGCTTGACAGCATTACCGCGGATATAGCCCATGGGAGAGGACTAGTTCGGGACCTGGAAATAGCCGCCAAAGATCACGGGACCAAGGTTGCCGAGCTTAAAGGGGAATGTAAACGCCTTCTTCTTAAGCTTGCAGATCTCGAGTCTCGAGGTGGTGAGTATAAGCAAAGCATCAATAATATGGAGGGCCAACTTGGTTCCTTTGTGATGCTAATTAGGGCTCATTGCGGTTTTATGTTTCCACCCCGATGATTTGTATGATCTGCTTTTAAGGTCCCTCGATTGAGCGAAATGAATGAAAGCTCTAATGTGTGTGTCTCAACTTCTGTATGGCTGACTTTCTCGAACACTTGACCACTCTCAACCTAGGCAAGCTGCGCTTTGACATTTATGATTCGAGCGTGTACATCTTGATTTTTTAATCTTGCTTATGATCGGATAAAGGAACCTCCCACCACGATTATCCACAAAAAGACTTCTCTTCTCTACTTGTTTTTAACCTGTTTCAAATGAAAAGGCAGAATCAGAAGAAAGAATTTGAAAAATAAAGCATAAATCCTTTCAATTTTATGCTTACTTGTGATTAATAGGGATAAGAGCTTTTACAAGGGTTTTGACCTTGTGCAAAAGCTTTTATCAATATTCCTCAAAGGAAAGCATATCATTGAAAGGAATGTAATTCACGATAATCGCCTTTGATCAATTCCAAGAAAATCAATGGAATGTTCAAAAGTATACAATTACGATGTGTTTTAAATTCAATTGAAGATACGGTATCCAAATTAAAGCCGTTTGCTAAGAACGAGAGTAATTTGGATATCTATCTTTTCATTAAATTTGAAAAACACGAATACTCTTGATCAATTATTGTGGATTACCAATGATGCAAAATATGCATGAACCAATTCAAGTTTATAGTTCCTTCTGGCGAAATTGGGATTGTATTGCCCTATACGGCCAAAAGGTTGTATAAGACTTCCAATTTCAATTTCATCCAAAGGAATTATAAAATTGATTTTGGAGTATTCGAGTGATTAGAAGAAATGCCACTATCACATTCCAATGACAAGTCAATAGAAATACAACAAATTTCAATCTGAATGTATATAAACACAAATAGATCCCTAATACAATCAATCTAAGGGATCAGATCGAGAGGATCTCAGCAAAATAAATCCTATACAAGAAGGCTAGAAATGAAAATTAAAACAAAGGAATGTGATCTTAATACTTAGAGATGCCCCAGTTTCGATCTTTGAGACGTGACTTCAGGATCACCTATTCCAAATCGTCATCTTCATTAGATGATACCTCAATGATGTCCATAGCAGGCTCTTCTTGTCCACTTGGCGCTCGTAATGGGATGACACCATCTTCATCTTCCATCAAGAACATTGGGAGGAAAACACACATATCTATCCTCAAAATGGCATTTAATCCAATCACCGGAATTATGCAATGAATATAATGATTAAGAGCTGTAACAAGTTCGAGGGATAGAAAAGTCTTACCAACCAAACTTAAGAGAAAATCAAGCTTCTCTGTATTTTTAGCAGTGTTAGGTATACTAACCTTCCATAGACAAACGCATGAGACAAGTGAGGGAAAACTCCTAAAAATCAAAAGATAGGGCTTGGTACCTAAAGCCAAGGTTCTCACCTCGAATTCTGGGAAGAGCCGATTCCATTGCACAACTATCGTTGCATTGGGACTCAATCCATAGTTCGAAGTGAGCGGAATTGAAAAGTGGATTACCCCATGTTTTTCCTCACGGAGATTCCATTTTCAATTCCTTCTATTGTGTTCCTAAAGAGGGCACCTGGGGTTTTAGGCGCAATTGTGTGTATTCATTGTGTCGTGCTAAAGTAAAAGACATGCATTTTATTTAACAATCACCGCTTCAATATAAACATCCACACAATCATACATCCAAAACTCCTGCCTGCATAAAACAAAGTTAACAAGCACTTCACCCCTTATTTCTCCCGTCTACAAAAACATCTAACACATTCGTTAGCATATACACCTCACTTTCGAGAGCATCTGCATAAAATTAGGTTAGAAGAATCAATCAACTTTTTAATCGGCTCAAGTCCACTAAATGGTTAAGAACCAGTCCCCAGCGGAGTCGCCAGTCTGTCGCGACCCTCTTGAGGTTGTCGGGCTCTCGAGGGCTAATGGGCCGTCCTGTCTGGTCGGACGCGGGCCTCTTCCAAGGCCCATTACCCAAATCGCAATGGAGGTATGCGTGATCGACTTTCAGTGTGGTCTAGTGACATGTGCTAAGTGTGCATGCCATGGAGTCGCCACCAATCATTTTTTTAGGGTATGATTGGACCACCCAATCGAATAGTTGGGAGTTTCTATTCAATTCTGCGAGAACCAGAGAAATGGTTTCGGGGACTTAGTTACACCAACTGTCAGAGTTAACGCCCTTTCGGTACCTAAGTTGACTGAATTTTCTAGCCTGAGATTCATGCGGATGAGTAAGGTATGAACCCTAAATCTAGAAATTCATGTAGATAAGAGTGATTATCCTAGCAATCACAATCAGTAATAAAATGCCCAACTCAAGGAATCTAGATATGCAAATAAATCACATGGCATTTCTAGTAAGGTCCTATTTATCAATCACAGCTCAAGAATGATTTAGCTGTCCTAGTCATTCTACACACGATCTAACCTAATAAAAGCATTAGAAAGCATCGAAGGAGTTCGAGAGTACTCACATGGGGTTCGCCGTGCCCTGGTTTGGTCTTGGACGAGCTATCGAGCTCATGCCGACCCGATTATATTTGGGGATCCACTTGGCGTTTTACACCATGAAATCATGTGAAATAAAAACGAAAATATTCAGCAAGGGGCATTTATTGTAGATGGTGGTCAATCTAATTGGACGTCAAGACTAAAAAAGATGTAGAAATTTACAAATTAAAATACTCGAATGACATTTTTTTGCCAAATTCAACTCTATGCGTCGTGAAGAAACACATGCAATTGAACTTGAATTTTGACTATTTATGAGTTCAAAATGTAAAAGAAATTAAAATAAAAATATTGACTATTTTTCTATATTTTTACGACATCGAACGCTATTTTTCTTCATTTTTCATGTATTTTTCTATTTTTGGAAAATATTAAAAAATATTTAAAAATATGAAAAATTATTTTTTTTATCAAAAATGGTTCCTTTAGCTTGGTCAAGGCTACCAAATATGATTTTTTTATTTTTTTAACTTTTTATAGATTTTTTATGAATTTTTTAAAAATAAACTATGAAAGACTGATCAAAAATCAGGTGTCAACAATTCTGAAATGACGACTTTTCCTTTTTGGGGAAAGTCGTCCCTTTTGATCCCAAAATTACGACTTTACCCCTTTGTTGACACTTGATTTTTGACCATATGTTATTGTGATTTTTATTTTTTAAAATTAATTAAAAATATCAAAAAAGGTCATAAAATCACAAAATCAGCTTTGGAAGCCTTGGCCTAGCCTCGGGGACCGATTTTGAACAAAAAATATTTTTTGGTATTTTATAATATTTTTCGAATTTATTTAATTATAAAAATACCCAAAAAACCAGAAAAATACCATTCGTGGTCAGAAAAATACTCAAAAATATTCAATAATTTTGTTTTAATTTCCTCTTCAAGTGTGTCACTTTAAATCTCAAAAATTCGACTCGGGTCACTATGTTCCTTAACAAACATAAACCCGAACCGAGCCCAAAAAATTCATTTGCGAGTCTTTTAATTTTCAATTCTCACTTTTTATAAGCCATGACATTGAATCCTAAAGGCTAGAAGTGCAATTGAGTCAATTTGCCCTCCAATTTGATCAATTTTAACCAAAAGGGCTTAATTGCATATTTTTCTTTCGATTAGTCCCCGGTTTCACGGATCTTGAATTTCACACGGGCATACCCATTAAAATTCAACACCTCTACCCATAATTTTCATCATGCCCAATCCATTGGCGGCCTCAATTCAGGCTAATTTGGTAGTTTGGATGTATACGTATGCTCTACGTATTTATACGTCATACATATTTATACGTTATGCGTATTTATACTGTTTGGTAACCTCTTTAACTCTTGTAATAATAATAATGGTTATTATTTTTAACACCTTTGTTAGTGCTTTTTTAAATAGCATTTTTGTATTGTGAGTGCTATTGTTAGTGCTATTTTTAAATAGCATTTTTGTATTATAAATTGTGAGTGCAATTGTTAGTGCTATTTTTAAATGACATTTATTTATCATAAATTGTGAGTGCTATTGTTAGTGCTATTTTTAAATGGCATTTATTTATCATAAATTGTGAGTGCTATTATTAGATAGAATTTATAATTGTTAGTGCTATTTTTAAATAGCATTTTTGTATTATAAATTGTGAGTGCTATTGTTAGTGCTATTTTTAAATAGCATTTTTGTATTATAAATTGTGAGTGCTATTGTTAGTGCTATTTTTAAATGTCATTTATTTGTGAGTGCTATTTTTAGAAAGTATTTATTATTTGTGAGTGCTATTTTATAATACAATTTATTGGAAGGAATTTTTGGCTATAAAAGGATGGCAAGAGTTTTGAGGTTGAGGGAGAGACATTTTGTAGAGTGTGCAAATTTTGGAGAGCTTAGAGAGAAGAACACAAACACTCTCTATATTCTCATAATCTTGAGTGAGCAAAATATACTAAGTTCGGAATATTGATTCCGCATATTGCTAGCACAATTGTTGTGGAGTTATTCGTCGTCTCCCCGTTCGTCAATTGGTGGTGCGTCCGAACTAGATGCCTAACACTTGTGGAGGCTGAGATCGAAGAACATCGAACCGACACCTCCGTTCAAGCACGCTACGAGAGGTAATCTATTTACTCCCTTTGAGGCTTTGTGATTTTTTTCGATTGAAATGCACGAAGTACGCCTCTGGAGATACATGTATGGGTTGTTATTTATTTCCGCTACGTGTTACGTGGATCCCAACAGTGGTATCAGAGCCGATCCTTAGGTGTTTTCGTGCATTTAATTGATTTTTTGCAATTTTTGCAATACTATGGCCAATATGTATTAACGAATTGTTCGTCTTACATGGCTAATGGAGGTTGATTATTTTATATGATAAATTAATCAACGTAGCAAAAATTGAGACTAAATCAATTTTGAATCGAAAATTTATGGCTATATTATTTTACGTAAAAATTATGAATATGATTCAACGTAGAATTTTTATTGTGCCTTCCTAAGTTTTAAATTGTGAATTTATTACTTACGTGGAAGGGTGGTGATCATGGAAAAATCCCTAATCAATGTGATTGATGTATGTATGAATGTATGGTGATTATTTATATATTTGGGGTTGTAATTATTAAATGGAGGCTGCGTACTCCTTTTATTTTTTCATGTAATCTTTTTTTTAGCATAGTCAATTGTTGATGTAAATGCTACGAGGATTACGTGGAGGAGCCTTTTAAGTCGGCGAGCTCTTTGGGGCCCGATTCTTGAAGAGTTCAAGAAACCAAGAAGAAGCGAAGAGCGGCTCTCCGTTATTAAAATATTAAAATGATTAAATGTGGTCTCATTGGCTCGAGACCCATTAAATCATAATTCCATGATCACCACGTAGGATAGATGTTTATGTGATTGACATCTATTTTTTTTTATGATTACGTGAGCATGTTAAACTGGTTAATGTGCAAAGTCAGACTTACCTCACCCAAAATTGCGCCTGCATGAAATCCTAGTTAGGGAAAATCACTCGCGTTAGGTACCGAAAGGGCGTTGGTAATGACATCAACGTAACCAAGTCCCCGAACTCAAAATCTCTGGTTCCGCAGAATTGATCGATCTCTCCCAATCGGTCAATAAGGTTTCCGGTCTACCCTCCAAGAAAGATCGGTGGCGACTCCAAAAGCATGCACACATTGCACATGCCACCACGACCACACTGAAGGTCGAAAGCGATCGACTCCTATTGTCGAGCCCATTAAAAGAAAACTCCCGCCGCGATTTGGTATGGGCCTAGGAGGGCCCGCGCCGATCTAAAGCCCACGAGGTCCGCGATTGGTAATCCATTAGCCGCGTCCGCTTTCGGACGGGTCGCGACACCCTTATGGGTAAAATCATGTCTAAATCATTCCTAAGCTTGATTGATACTTATTTAGGCTAATAGAGCCTTATTAGGAGTGTCATGTTGATTTGATGTGTCTATTTTGCATATTTGGATTCATTGATTTGCGCATTTTATTATTGATTGTGATTGCTAGGATAGTCATTCCTATTTGCATGAATTCCTAGATTTAGGATTCGTACTCCACTCATCTGCATGAACTCTTAGCTAGGAAAATCACTCGCGTTAGGTACCGAAAGGGCGTTGGTAATGACACCAGCGTAACCAAGTCCCCGAACCCAAAATCTCTGGTTCCGCAGAATTGATCGATCTCTCCCAATCGGTCAATAAGGTTTCCGGTCTACCCTCCAAGAAAGACCGGTGGCGACTCCAAATGCATGTACAAGTTGCACATGCCACCACGACCACACTAAGGTCGAAAGCGATCGGCTCTTATCGTTGAATCCTTTGAAAATTATTCCCGCCGCGATTTGGTATGGGCCTGGGAGGGCCCGCGCCGATCAAAGATCCGCGATCGGTAATCCATTAACCGCGTCCGCCTTTCGGACGGGTCGCGACAGCTGGCGACTCCACTGGGGAGTTTGTTCTAGAACCTATCGTTCTAGACCTCAAGTGGACTTAGGCCGTAATTAAAACGCTGAGTGATTTTTCTAACCATGCAGGCGCTCTTGAAGGTGAGGTAAGTCCGCTTACGATAGGTGTTATATGTTTTTGCAGATTGGAGAAACAAGGGGTGTAGTCCGTGATTAACATTGTCTTATGCAGGTTGGACGTAGGAATGTATGTTGTGTGGATGATTTGAAGTGCTGATTGATAAACTGTTGTGCGTGACTTGCATTGTGATGATCACGACACGTGGACACACACAACCGCGCCTAAAACCCCGGGCGCCGCCTTTAGGAACACAATAGAAGGAATTGAAAATGGAATCTCCGTGAGGAAAAACACGGGGTAATCCACTTTTCAATTCCGCTCACTTCGAACTATGGATCGAGTCCCAATGCAACGATAGCTGTGCAATGGAATCGGCTCTTTCTAGAACTCGAGGTGGGAACCTTAACCTTAGGTGCCAAACCCTCTGATTTTTAGAAGTTTACCATCACCTGTTTCATGCGCATGTCTCTGGGCGGTTGGTACACCTAAAACCGCACAATAAGTCGACGAGTTGGGTTGGTAAGACTCTCTATCCCCCCAAATCTATCACTGTTCATATAGATATAGGCATTTCATTTATTGCATTCTGGTGATTAGATTAAATGCCATTTCGAGGATAGATATGTGCGTTTGTCCTTAACGTCCTTGATAGAAGACGAGGAGGGTGATATCCCACGACGAACACCGAGTGTGCGATAAGGAGCATACTATGGACATTATTGAGGTATCATCCAATGAAGATGACGAGTTGGGGCAAGTGATCCTGAAGGCACAGATCAAAACTGGGGCATCCTTAAACGTTAGGACCGCATTCCTTTATTTCATTTTCCATTACTAGTCCTCTTGTATAGGGTTTATTTTTACTGAGGTTTTCTCTATCTCACCCCTTAGAGCGATTGTATTAGGGATCTATTGGTTGTATTTCTTTTAACGGGTCATTGGAATGTGATAGTGGCATTTTTTCTAATCATCCGAATACTCCCAAGTCAAGTTTATAATTCCTTTAGAGGAAATTAAAATTGGAAGTCTTGCACGACCTTTTGGTCATGTGAGGTAATCCAACCCCAATTTCGCTAGAAGGAACTACACACTTGAATTGGTTCATGCATGTTGTACACCACTGGTAATTCACGATAATTGATCAAGAATATCAGCGTAGTTTCAAATTTAATGACGAGATAGATGTCCAAACTACTTTCGTTCTTAGCGAACGACCTTAATTTGGATGCCATATCTTCAATTGAATTTAAAACGCGTTATTATGTCTTGCACTTTTGAGTAAGTCATTCCTCTCGAAATTAATCAAAAGCTATTATCGTGAATTACGTTCATTTCAATAGTATGCTTTCTTTCGAGGAATATTGATAAAAACTTTTCGCACAAGATTAAAACCCTTGTAAAAGTTCTTGTCCTTATTAATCACAAGCAAGCATAAGATTGAAAGGGGTCTATGCTTTCTTTTTCAAATTATTCCTTCTGATTCTGTCTTTTTATTTGCAGGTGAAAAACAAGTAGTATAGAGAAATCTTTTCTTGGACAAATCTGCAACTATTCTTCCATCTGATCATGAGCGAGTTATAAAATCAGGACGTATTTGCTCGGCTTATTGCTATTATGGTTCGGCTCACTCAAGTTGAGGATGTTTGGATGCTCGAAGAAATGAACCATACAGAAGTTAAAACACACACACGAGAACTTTCATTTATTTTGCTCAGCGGAGGGTTTTCAGAAGCAGGTCATACAAGTCGGGGTGGAAAAGTAAAGCCAAAGTGAGCCCTAATTAACGACACAAAGGATCCCAACTGACCCTCCATGTTATTAATGCTCTGCTTATACTCCCAACTCCGCATGTCATGGTCGGCAAGCCTCAGGAGAAGACTTCTGCATTCTCCCTTAACTTCGGCGACCTTGGCCTCGTGTTCTTCGGTGACTATTTCCAGGTCCCGAACCAGTCCATTCCCGCGAGCTATGTCCGCGGTTATCTTGTCGAGCCGTTCTTCCTGCCAGTCGCTCTGAAGCCTCAACAGGACATTGCGGCGGTCATGCTCGCCGGTGGTCAGGGATATGGCCAATTGATCCACCAGATTTCTCCTCTCGCGAATCAACGTCGCGACCCGCTCATTAGCAAACTCGACGGCCTTTTTGTAACTATCAACCAGATAGTTGGTCAGCACCAAATGATCAGATCGATCCTCGTAACGAGCCCGCAAGACGCGAGCCACGAGAACCTCCCGATTAGCAACACGATAAGCCTCTAGAAAGTTTGCAAAGAGGGCTGGGAATGTTTTATACTCCTTCTCCAACTCAGTACCCTCGATGGAAGTAGCGTCTGTGGCCTCGAATAGAACGCGGATTTCAGCCTCGATCTCCAGATGATCGGCTATATAAGCATAGCCCCGACCCAAGAGATTATAGAGTTTTTCCCATCGGGCCGGGACTGCGATTGAAAAGACGCAAGCATGGGAAGAGTCAGAGGAAGAAGTAGAAGATGAAGCCATTTCTCGTTGGAAGATGGAGGGGAAGACGAGTGCGGTGGAATGAATGAAAGTGAAAGCTGGGCAAAGGAGAGCACTAACCTTCTCCCCGTTTCATAGTAGCTCAAAGATGGAGAAAAGTTACAGCAATAATGCTTGTGGAGCCGGGGTAATCAAGTAAAGCAGAGGCCGCTCCTCCCGTGAATCACGACGCCCGCCTCGATCCGCGATTTCAGGCCTGTCGGACAAAAGTTGTAAATAAAAAAATCATCGGTTTCATCATATTAAGTCTGAGCGGGAGACGCGCGTAGTTACGCTTTCTTGAAAACGAAGTGGGAGACAGACATAGACGTTGAGAAATGAAATCGATTCGGCGCCCTTCCATGTTGAAAAGAAAAAAAGAGGACGACAAAGCAGGAAACACGGAATCTTGGGAGGGACACTTACTTGATGATCTTCGTCCATATTTAAAGAACGTTCCCTGGGCAGGTAGAATCACTCAAAAGAAAGTTTGGAGAGAGTAAGCATACCAGAGAAATTACAAAACCCAGAATAAGTAAAGAAAAAAGATATCGAGCGACCTCTCCCTGATCCGATATGTTTGGGAGCTACCGTCAGTTGTTAGAAGTGATAGGCCCAAACATCTTAGATACCCGTCCAATTCAAAGACCTCGAAGGTTATGGGATCCAACTCGATACCGAAGTCAGGGAATCCTACCCTTTCGGCAGCAAAGCGCAGGAACCCGATGGTGACGACAGTGGTAAGAGGTGTTTCTTACGTTACACCCCAGATCAAGTTCGAGAGCTTGAAGCGGCCTTCAGCGAGAACCCTCTCCCGAGCAGGGAACAGAGAGGGAAGCTAAGCCAGAAAGTGGGACTGAAACCCCAGAAGATTAAAGCTTGGTTTGAATATAGGCGAGTCAAATTGAGGGCCCGAAACAGACAACAAGAAATTGCCATTCTAAAGGAGGAAAACGAAAAGCTTCGAGTGGAGAACATAAGGTATAAAGAAGCTCTTGACACTATTCCTCGTCCTAACTGTGACGGTCCTATCGCCCTTGGTGAAATATCCCTAGACGAGTCATGTTCGGGGACCGATAACGCTCCTTCATCGTCTCGCCCCCCTGCACAACTTTCGAGACAATCTGATCTTGTTCCCGACCGTGAAAAGATAAGGCGGCGTTGGATGCCTGAAATTGAAGATAAATTTATTGACGCGGTTCGGCGGATAGGGATCGACGCGGCGCGTCCACGACAAATACTCAAGATCATGAATGTACCTGGGCTAGCTGATACAAGCGTTAGGAGCCGCCTTAAGTACCATAGGAAGTTGCTGAAAGAAGGCAAGGTAACACTAAAGCTGAAAAGGGCCGGTCTGAATGTAGACGACTGGTATGCCTACAACCGCGACACTTCTCCACTCGAACAGCCGCCGGTCACCAGTGTTCTTCCCATTAGCGATCAACCTATTGCGTCCAGTACTCAGATACCTGCCCAACTCAAAGAACCTGGCGACTTCCGTGATGAAGACCTTCATCCATGGGTCGATCAGCTGAATTCCCCTTTGAGTCGTCTCAGTACCCTACAAGATTATTTGCCACAATTCCCGCGAATAGGGACCCCACGATATGAACACCAGCCTGTCGTTAGTGCTCTTCCAGGGGCGAACCCAGTGTTAGCAAGAGATACACGTATAAATTTGCAGGGCAATGATGAAGGTTCCAGCTCAAAGACTCCAGTCCCTCACAATGAAGGCGATGAAGGAAATCTGCCCCCAACAATCGTTGATACCCAACTTGAACATCAATGGCTCGAAGACTCGAGCAATTTCCTTGGCGATGAGTTCAATCTTTGGCTCGATCAATTTGGAGCCGGAGGACCATCGCAGTGGTGACGCGAGGCCGGTGATCAAACGTCTGATGCAAGGCATGGCTACTCGATGAAAAATGCTTCGAGAAAAGGGGTTGAATACTCCTATTGCATATGTTGTTGATCGCACTGTAAGGTTCCCACGGGAACATCTTTCATTAATATCTAGAACTAATTGCGCGTGAGTGTCAACATCACCCTTTGAGCATCTTCAAGCCGAAGGCCGTGGATTAATCACTTAATCCGTGGAGCAAGTTCCGTGAACCATAATTATCACCCGCTGAGCATAATGGGATCTACCCCTTCAACACGAAATACGTTTGGCCGCGAAGCCACCTATTTGGTAAAACGATGTATCGTTCCTAAACGATCTTCAATCGAATACCGAAGTAATGTATTCTTTCTTTTCCTTCTCAGATGATAAACATGGATAAATCACTCAATGAGTCATGCGTTCAAATAGCAGAACAGACGCTGCCCAGCTGGGGGCAGATGAACCATTGATGTTACAAACACTCCAAGCATGGATAGGCAGATTTGATAGAGGTTGTTCATATCAATACGCAACATCAGAATGGGATGAAAATCAAGAGTAAAGTTGTATCGTCCCAATTTGTCTTGAATTTGGGAATATGAATTAACACTTATTTTTTATCCTTGACAGGGGAATCGCCTTGGAGACGAATGAGTTTTTACATCCCGCATACTACCTGTTAGGGTACATGAGGGTAGGATGTATCGTTTCAATTTTCAAAAAATTCGTGAACATACAATGATATGCTTCTTTTACATTTTCAGGGATCTCCAGCCACGGTGGACAGGTAGGTATCCCTTTCCCCCAATCCATTGAAGATGTTAAACCAAAAACACAGAGAGAAAAAGAAAAAAGCTTTCAAAATCTGATGTCTAGAAAAGACATGGAATTCTAACTTCATTGGCATTCATGTTTTGAAACATGAGGTTGTCTGAACATGCATTGTGCACCATAAAATCCCCTTGACGGGTAAAATTTTTGGGAAAACGAAAGAGATTTTTCCAATCAAAAGTTGTTCAAAACTCTCAAAAGGATGTTTCCTCAAAAGAGAGGCAAGCTCAAATCCAAACACATCCTACATACACTTGAGAGATGAGTGGAGCGAATCAAATAGTAAAATCTGGACCTACGGAGGTTGGGACCATTCGCAGCGATTACATGGATTGGGACGACGGAGGCGTTCGTTTCATATCATAAACACTACAGGTGACTGTTGACAACCCATTTGAACGGCGGTTTTCATTCTTAACCCTGTCAAGAACCACCCCACACCGGGGCAAAAAGGAAGTAAGTCCAGCAGCATCAGGAGAAAATGGTTAGAAATTTTCTTGCTCGGACTAACATTAATCTTTGTGTGTTGTTTATATGGTAATCCAAGTGCCATAGGATGACGAGAAGCATTCATTCTCTATCCCACGCACCATATCCTTTGCACAGCCAAGTTGAGCCTGCGAATTCATTTCATAAACCCCTGTTGGTGATCATGGGATGTTTCAAGATAGAAACTGCATCACTCCAAGAACCGAAGAAATCAAGAGATGGGATTTATAGAAAAACCTCATATCGGCGTTTAAATGTGCTATGATTCAAGTTGTATATCTAGCACAATTTTCTGAACATCGTAGTTCCAAAGGAAAAGAAAAGGCGGGATTTCAACAAAAAAATCCCTAGCATCAAGAAAAAGTAAAGTGCCTGGTAAAAGCAAGGCCGATGCTCGTGAAAACTGTTTGATTGATCCCCAATAAAGCCTAGTTGGGAAGAGAGAAAAACCCATAAAGGAGTCAGATCAAGAAGACTGCTCCCTAAACGATGTCAGCCGTGGTGCAAAAACACGGACAGAATTGTCAATCTCTTAATACCACAAGAGACGTTCTCTAAAGGACTTGTGCACACCTCAAAAGCGGTTGCACACCTCAAAAATGGAAGATGCAGAATGGAAAAGACATGTGACAAATTTGCAATGATCACCAATGTCAAATCCTTCGTGATTTCTGGGCCAAAAACAAGCCTTTTTCGGTCCCCAATCCTACCAATGTTACAACCCTGAAACCGTCTTCTCTGACTAAGACACTTGGGTTAACATATAGCTTAGCTCGAAGAAGTACGAGCAAGACTCTTTCTTTCTCATTTTGCAGGGTTCTTGACTTGTAAACCCGGAGCAGATGGTGAAGATTTTCATTCGATGGCCCCGACTCCAAAGCGGGTCCCCATTGAAAACCAATATCCAAGCCCAACATTACGGTCCCGTGGAAGACCTCTCGACCGATCAAAATGTATACGCTGCGAATGAGCCTAAAACCTAGGCACAGGTTAGTAGGGAATTGAGTGCATCCCCTATAAAAAAAAACCACTATATCAAAACAGGTGAGAAGACCTCATTGTCAAGAAATATTCCAATTGACTGTTTTGAACAAACTCTTTTTGGAACTTTCAAACTGTTGATCCAGATTTTCCATGCAAGGAATTTGTGATCACATTTGCATGTTGTAAGAATACTTTGGATAACCTCCAGCGTCAAAATGCACATTTCATGACTAAAACTTAAGTCATAAAATTTTGTCAATTGGACAATTATTGTCTTCCCAAAGATTATTAACATTTTCTTGGTGAAGAAAAACCTTTCAGGTTTGAACTTTCTGCATGATACCTGGAGAACCCAGCTCTCAGAATGTCGCCTCAACAGAATCAAATGAAGCTTTGTCAAAATAAAATCTCTCTCTGCTTCAAAACTGAATTCCCGACAAATTTCGGGATTTTTCAAAAGAAGGAGTGATGATAGAACCTTTTTCAAAAAATCAAGCAATCCCTATCAGACGTGGAGAACCCTCGTCTCGGGACCCTTTTCAAAATTCAAGCAGTCTCATCGGACGTGGAGAACCCTCGTCATGAGACCCCTTTTCCAAAGTCAACCGAAAGGTAGAAACCGCCTGAAGGGTCAACACATGGTAGAAGCCGCCTGAAGGGTCAACACAATGGTAGAAACCGCCTAAAGGGTCAAACAATGGTAGAAACCGCCTGAAGGGTCAACACAATGGTAGAAACCGCCTGAAGGGTCAAACAATGGTAGAAACCGCCTGAAGGGTCAACACAATGGTAGAAACCGCCTGAAGGGTCAACCCAATAGTAAAAATCACTTAAATTGTCAACTCAATGGTCCGATCCACCAGACGGATCAAAATCCTTGGCAAATCCCAAATGGGACGCGTCTTCCTTAGATTCCTATCAGTTAGGAATCCCATTATGGTTTAACCTACCATACGGGTCAGAGCTTAACCTCTCTAGGATACTCTAGTAACGAGTTCCTAGAAATTCTCTTGAATCCATCAAACCCCGCGAAAATCGCACAAACATCGAACAGGTAAGGGGCATGTATGTCTCTCTACTATCTCACTATCTCATGTCAAATGAACGTTTCCCCATTCAAGAAAGAGCATACATGGACAAGCAAGAAGATTGGATGTCATGACTCATTTTCCTTTAGTTTCCCAAGTCGAGTCGATCAGGACTCAGGTGTCACCTTATCTTTGAGAGAAACCTCTAACGAGATTCCTTTCAAAGAGGGGCAGCTGTTGACACCTAAATTTTGATCATTTTTTTTTCTTTTATTTATTTATTTATTTATTTAAAAAAAATTCATAGAAATTCTATAAAAAGTTGAAAAATTGAAAAATCAATTTTGGTGACCTTGGCCAAGCTAAATGAACCATTTTGACCAAAAAAATAATTTTCATAATTTTCATTTTTTTTTATTTTCGAAAAATACAAAAAAAAAAAGAAAATCAAGAAAAATAATATTTGAGGCCACAAAAGTTATATAAAAATAGTCGGTATTTTTGTTTTTATTTTATCTATTTTCTAACCTCATAAAACAGTAAAATTCAGGTTCGAGTTTAGGTGTTCTCTGATCACCATAAAATTGAATTTGGCAAAAATATTAGTAATGATTAAAAGGAAAAGGATTAAAAACATCATCATTTAAAAGAAAAAGTTTTGTCTTCACTTTTGATTATTTTATTATTATTATTATTTTCTAATATTTTATTATTAATATTTTTCTTTTTTCTTTTTTCTTTCTCTCTCCCCCACTCCCTCTTTTCTTTCCCTTTCTTTTTCTCTCTCTCTCGCCCGCTCCCTCTCTTTCTCACACGGTCTCCATCTCTCTCTTTTGATATTTCCTCTCTCTCTCTCTCTTTTTTTTGAATGCACTCAAGTGCACTTGAGTGCACTCAATTGAGAGAGAGGGAGGAGAGATCCCTCCTCCTTCATCCGCCTCCCCCATTTTCTTCCTCTGCATCCGCGGCTCACCCTCTTTCTTCGGCAACCTCCTTCTTCTTCTTCCCCCATCTCATCGTACATCACTACCCGCCACCACACGTCCGGCCGCCTTCGTCGAGCCAGCTACCACCGTGATCCTGGGCCATGGCCGAGCCCATAGCCAAGTCAGCGGGCCATGGCCGTGGGCCTGTGGCCGTGCGCCTCGGCCATGGCCGAGGCCGTGGGCCGAATAGCCGAGGCCGTGGGCCGAATGGCCGAGGCCGTGCATCTGGGCCATGGCCGAGTCCCTGGGCCGAGTAACGTGGGCCGAATGGCCGTGAGCTTGGGCCATGGCCGAGCGAGTTGGCCCGTATCCGGGCCCGTATTTTTTTTAAATTATTATTATTATTTATTGCCAATTTTAAAACTTATAAAATTGATTGTTGACATTCTGATGTGGTGATCGATAGGTGATGCGCATGGAGACAGTCGCACGCTGTGGCTGGGCGATTGAAGACCGGTGTCCAATCAAGTATATTTTACATACCCGATTCGTATATCAAAGTTAATTTTCTAGAATAATACCATTATTAGACTTGATTTGCACGTATTTATCTCAGTTCAGTGGTTAGCTTATTTATCTGGTTGAGTGTTATCTATTGCCAATGATTTGTTTTTTTGTTAAAATATTTTCTGAAAATATAAAAAAAATATTAATAAATCAAAAATGCCAAAAAAAATGGAAAAATTAAAGAAAAAAACAAAAAATTGAGAAAAATTGAAAAAAAAAATCTAAAAATTTTCCAAGGCTGGAAATGACAAAAAATTGAGTTGTTTTCATTTTTTGGATTTTTCTCCCATTTAATCCAAAATGATTATTTTACCCCTCAAAGGGTAAATCGTCTTTGATATTTCGATAAATTGTCAAAATTGCTTAGAATTTGGCGATGGGTCAAATGGGTGGCCAAACCTTATGTCTAAGATTTCCACATTTCATTTCCTTTTTAGAAAATGACGATTTTACCCTTCGAGAGGTAAATCGGTTTCTAAAATTTCAAAAAATAATTCTGAAAATTGTCGAAAAATAGGAAACGGGTCAATTGAGTGACCAAACCTTTTTTCGACACGGTTTTACTCCAGATTCATTCTGAAATGACGACTTTTCCTTTTTGGGGAAAGTCGTCCCTTTTGATCCCAAAATTACGACTTTACCCCTTATGGGTAAAATCATGTCTAAATCATTCCTAAGCTTGATTGATACTTATTTAGGCTAATAGAGCCTTATTAGGAGTGTCATGTTGATTTGATGTGTCTATTTTGCATATTTGGATTCATTGATTTGCGCATTTTATTATTGATTGTGATTGCTAGGATAGTCATTCCTATTTGCATGAATTCCTAGATTTAGGATTCGTACTCCACTCATCTGCATGAACTCTTAGCTAGGAAAATCACTCGCGTTAGGTGCCGAAAGGGCGTTGGTAATGACACCAGCGTAACCAAGTCCCCGAACCCAAAATCTCTGGTTCCGCAGAATTGATCGATCTCTCCCAATCGGTCAATAAGGTTTCCGGTCTACCCTCCAAGAAAGACCGGTGGCGACTCCAAATGCATGTACAAGTTGCACATGCCACCACGACCACACTAAGGTCGAAAGCGATCGGCTCTTATCGTTGAATCCTTTGAAAATTATTCCCGCCGCGATTTGGTATGGGCCTGGGAGGGCCCGCGCCGATCAAAGATCCGCGATCGGTAATCCATTAACCGCGTCCGCCTTTCGGACGGGTCGCGACACCGGTCTACCCTCCAAGAAAGACCGGTGGCAACTCCAAATGCATGCACAAGTTGCACATGCCACCACGACCACACTAAGGTCGAAAGCGATCGACTCTTATCGTCGAATCCTCCTGAAAAATACTCCCGTCGCGATTTGGTATGGGCCTGGGAGGGCTCGCGCCGATCCAAGACCCGTGATCGGTAATCCATTAGCCGCGTCCGCTTCCGGACGGGTCGCGACACTTGGTGGTTCGATGACGGATGACACGTCGCTCGCACTCGAATATCTCGAGAATCTTGGACCAACTTGGGAATACCACCTCTACTCTATCCATACTATAAAATGGAATTGGACTCAACCATCAGACTTGATGAATGCAGCATGTTGTGCAAAACTCAAAGATTGCAGACAAATTAAATAAAAGTGAAAGGACCTTACCACAAGCGGTACCTAATGAATGTTGGTTTTAGGTATACCAATCATCCACACACATACGCATGAGACAAGTGAAGCTTGACTCTAGAAATCAAAATGGCTCAGGTATGGGCCTAACGGCTTCCCACTATTCGAGTCGATAAATTCGTCCATAAGCGCAATCCACAACAAATGGATAAAAGAATCGACTTGAATAGTGAGCGGGATCAAATATGGTCAACTCAAGCGCAAATCCACGCTAAGGCCTCGCATATCTATTCCTATCTATGGCTACCTAAAAAGGTGATTTCGCGGCCTGGGTTTGGGCGCTTTGTGCAAAAGTGTCGTGATCCTCAAATATGCAGGTGAATCATGCATAGCAATTTATATCAGTCAGCGCTTCAAATCACCCACATAACATACATTCCTACACCCAACCTGCATAAGACAAAGTTAATCACAGACTACTCCCCTTATCACTCCAATCTACAAAAACATTTAACACCTATCATAAGCGGACTTCCCTCACCTTCAAGAGCGCCTACAGAAAACATGTCAGAAAATCACTCAACGTTTTAATCGCGGCCTAAGTCCACTTGAGGCCTAGAACCATAGGTTTTAGGATGACGTCCCCAGCGGAGTCGCCAGTCTGTCGCGACCCATTTTTTATTTTCACGGTAACGGGCTAATGGATTGTCAAATCGGACCCCCACTCTGCAATGTGGATCGCGAGCTTTCTCGACGCATGCCCTCCTAGGCCCATACCAAATCGCAACGGGAGTAAATTTACATTCGGGTTTTTCGACGATAAGAGTCGATCGCATTCGAACTTGGTGTGGTCGTGGTGGCATGCGCTATGTGTGCATGCATTTGGAGTCGCCACCCGGTCCTTCTTGGAAGGTGGACCGAAAACCTCACTAATCGATTGGGGGAGATCGATCAGTTCTGCGGAACCAGAGATTTTGGGTTCGGGGACTTGGTTACGTTGGTGTCATTACCAACGCCCTTTCGGTACCTAACGCGAGTGATTTTCCTCACTAAGAATTCATACAAGCGCAATTTTGGGTGAGGTAGGTCTGATTCAGGGGTTTCATGCAGATTGGAAGACTAGTCCTATCAAATCACAATTAATATAAGGAAAGCGCAATCAAGTGCATAAATGAACCACGTCAATGCACGTCAATTCAAATCAATGGCCTCCTAGTGTAGCCTTAAGGGCTTAGTGAATGTGTGATTCAGGACCAAGGGTAGACTGGGAAGATTTGGGGACAATTTGCTCGGAGGGCGAAATCGTCAATTTTTTGGGGGTTTGGGTGTTGAACTAAACAAAATAGGTCATGGCTAGTTGATCGTGGCCATTTCCTATTTTGGAGATTTTTCTTGAATTTTTCGAGATTTCTCGAGGAACGATTTGCTTAAAGGGCAAAATCGTCATTTCAGAAAAAAATCGGGATTCGAAAGACCAAAAATAGGTTTTGACCAGTTGGCTGTGGTCATTTCCTATTTTTTGGATTTTTTGGATTTCTTCAATTTTTTAGGAAGATGATTTGCCAAAAGGGCAAAATCGTCATTTTCGAAGGATTAGGGTTTGGAAGACCCAAAATAGGTCATGGCCAGCTGATTGTGGCCATTTCCTATTTTCTGGAATTTTTAGAATTTCTGCAATTTTTTGGAGACGATTTGCCTAAAGGGCAAAATTGTCATTTCTTGAAGGGATTCTGGTTTCAAAAGACCCAAAATAAGTCATGGCTAGTTGATTGTGGCCATTTCCTATTTTCTGAATTTTTTTGGAATTTTTCCAATTTTTTGAATTTTTTTCTTTTTAATTATTTTTTAATGAGTTTTCTATTTTTTAATGATTTTTTTGATTTTTTTATTATTTTTAAAACCATTTTTTAATTTATCCGAATTTCTGAAAATCAAAACCAATCGGGTGGTCCTCGCCTTGCCACATGGCACTACCATAGCCGCCGAATCGATTTAATTTTGAAAATGCCGGATTGCGACACGTGACGAAATCTCGTCCGTTCGATCTAATTTTTTTGAAAACACTGGATCGTGACACGTGGCACACCCGCGGCCGTCCGATCTAGGGTTTTTTTTATCATTTCCGAAAACACCATTTATTAATTAAAAATCATTTATTTAATTTTGAAAATTCCTAGATCGCGACACGTGACACCTCGCCCACCGTCCGATCTAGGTTTTTGTTGGACACCCCCCCCGCCAACGTCGGTCAAACATTGACCGGTCAGCCTCTGCCGCCGGAGAAGATGACCGGCGACTCGTCGGAATAGTGATTTTTCTGGCGAGTTCGCCGGAATCTTCGCCGGAAAATCGCGGCCGAGCCCAAATCTTCGTGGTTTTCGACGATTCTTGCGCCATTAGATCCCTTAAACACTGAGCATCAACATATATCAACATTTACAGCCACATACACGCCGGAAACCGGCAAACCGACCATCCACAGATTCGGTTCCAGCGATGAGATTTGCGAAAAAAATTTTGTCGTTCAAAGCTTGTTTCAACAATTTAGAGATCATCTAATAAAGGTTTAGAGACTTACCTAAGGTCGCTTGGACCTCGGTGACCACCGTTTTCGCCGGACCAAGCCCTCGGCTCAGGTGTGCCCCGAGGAGCTCCAGCCATGGTTTTCCGACAAGTTTCAATGCAAAATAAACATCACAGAGCACTTATAGTCGATTCTAGGACAAGCTTGAGACAATAAATGGGCATGAATCGCTCGTATAACACACGGCCGGTGACAAACTCGGGTCAAGCAATGGGCAGGCATTTCATCAAACATGTAACAGGCACGCGAAAACGAATGTTTATGCTAGATCCATGGACATTTCGCGCAAAACCGAAGCGAGAAAACGCTAATACATCAACAAAGAAGTCATAAGGGACACCAGAATGCATTTGGTTTGGAACGATTCGGTCGGAGATAGACTCGGGCCGAAACTCATAGTGAGCAAAAAAAAATGGGGGACGGAAACAGGGTGGTACCGACCTTTGGGTTGGCTCGCCGGCGGCTTGGGGCTTCGGCGGCGATGCTTCGGTTTCCTGAGGCTTAGAGAACCCTCGACGAACGCTCGATCGCTCTCTCTTCTTACCAGATCTCCCTCTCCCGTTTGGATCTCGCCCTCTCTCTCTATTTTTTCATAACCGTAAGCTCTCTCCCTTCTCTCTCGCTCTCCCCGACCCTTATAGTCGAGGGCCGTCCGGTACGCCGAGGACGATCACGCACCTCCTCACCTCTGCAAAAGTCGATCCGTTCTCTGATTTTTTGGTCGCGCAACGCTCCCCCCTCATGCCGATCTTGTCCCATGCCTCCCTCTATTTTTTGCCAGTTTCCCCTGCCTCACTGTACGTGAAAGCCAGGGAAGGTGCAGACCCGGTCGGGTTCGACCCGACCGGCCCGACCATCGATTTTCGCCTAATTTGACCTCTAATTGACCGTTTTTCATGAAATTGATCCCAAAATCGGACTCCTTGGCATGTTTTCCATCTAAAATGAGTGTTTCTCAAAATAATTGAATTGGAATTTGGCAAAAACCCCAAATTATGCCTAGGATCCAAAATTGATTTTTGCTTAATCGAGGGCTCAAACTACCAAATCAGTCCAAATTGAGGTCACCAATGGATTCGGCATGGAGAAAACTATAGGGTAGAGGTGTTTGATTTTCATGGGTGTCTCCGGAGAGAATTTAATTTTAAGATTTGTGAAATCGAGGACTAAATTGCAAAGACATTTGTGCAATTAGGTCCTTTTTGTCAAAATTGATCAAATTGAAGGCTTAATTGACCCAATAGCACTTCAAGGCTCTAGATTATAATGTCATGGCTCATGAAAGGTGGAAATTGAAAATTAGAGGACTCAAAAGGTAATTTTTAGGCTCGATTTGGGTTTATGTTTGTGAAGGAACATAGTTACCCAAGTCGAATTTTCGAGGTTTAATAAGACCAACTTGAAAAGGGAATTAAAATAAAACTATTGACTATTTTTTTGCATTTTTCTGACCACGAATGGTATTTTTCTGATTTTTTGGGTATTTTTATAATTAAATAAATTCGAAAAAAAATATTAAAAATTACGAAAAATATTTTTTTGTTCAAAATTGGTTCTTAAGGCTAGGCCAAGGCTTTCAAAGCTGATTTTGTAATTTTATGACTTTTTTTGCTATTTTTAATTAATTTTAAAAGTAAAATAAAAATAAATGATGATTAAAAATCAGGTGTCAACAATATGGAATGTAAGACCAGGCATACCTGGTTGTACTTAGAAATGGAACAGCTTCAACGGTGAAACGAAATAATTAAGGAAACAAAAGACCTGGTGGAGGAAACTCTATACAAACGTGTTTGTCCATGGATGAGCAATGAAAGCATGTGGTCGTTGCTCGTTAACAGGAAGGGGTGTGGTACAAAAGTCAGGAGCTAATTAATACAAGAGCCAATTAACAATGATAACAGGCCTCGGGATACTTGTCGCGACCCATCCGGAAGCGGACGCGGCTAATGGATTACCGATCGCGGGCCTTCCCCCGCACAAGGGTGCGGATCGCGGGCTTTGGATCGGCGCGGGCCCTCCCAGGCCCATACCAAATCGCGGCGGGAGTATTTTTCAAAGGGATTCGACGATAACAGTCGATCGCTTTCGACCTTAGTGTGGTCGTGGTGGCATGTGCAACTTGTGCATGCATTTGGAGTCGCCACCCGGTCTTTCTTGGAGGGTAGACCGGAAACCTTATTGACCGATTGGGAGAGATCGATCAATTCTGCGGAACCAGAGATTTTGGGTTCGGGGACTTGGTTACGTTGATGTCATTACCAACGCCCTTTCGGTACCTAACGCGAGTGATTTTCCCTAACTAGGATTTCATGCAGGCGCAATTTTGGGTGAGGTAAGTCTGACTTTGCACATTAACCAGTTTAACATGCTCACGTAATCATAATAAATAAATAGATGCCAATCACATAAACATCTATCCTACGTGGTGATCATGGAATTATGATTTAATGGGTCTCGAGCCAATGAGACCACATTTAATCATTTTAATATTTTAATAACGGAGAGCCGCTCTTCGCTTCTTCTTGGTTTCTTGAACTCTTCAAGAATTGGGCCCCAAAGAGCTCGCCGACTTAAAAGGCTCCTCCACGTAATCCTCGTAGCATTTACATCAACAATTGACTATGCTAAAAATAAAGATTACATGAAAAATAAAAGGAGTACGCAGTCTCCATTTAATAATTACAACCCCAAATATATAAATAATCATCATACATTCATATATACATCAATCACATTGATTAGGGATTTTTCCATGATCACCACCCTTTCACATAAGTAATAAATTCACAATTTAAAACTTAGGAAGGCACAATAAAAATTCTACGTTGAATCATATTCAGAATTTTTACGTAAAATAAGATAGCCATAAATTTTCGATTCAAAATTGATTTAGTCTCAATTTTTGCTACGTTGATTAATTTATCATATAAAATAATCAATCTCCATTAGCCATGTAAGACGAACAATTCGTTAATACATATTGGCCATAGTATTGCAAAAATTGCAAAAAATCAATTAAATGCACGAAAACACCTAAGGATTGGCTCTGATACCACTGTTGGGATCCACGTAACACGTAGCGGAAATAAATAACAACCCATACATGTATCTCCAGAGGCGTACTTCGTGCATTTCAATCGAAAAAAATCACAAAGTCTCAAAGGGAGTAAATAGATTACCTCTCGTAGCGTGCTTGAACGGAGGTGTCGGTTCGATGTTCTTCGATCTCAGCCTCCACAAGTGTTAGGCATCTAATTCGGACGCACCACCAATTGACGAACGGGGAGACGACTAATAACTCCACAACAATTGTGCTAGCAATATGCGGAATCAATATTCCGAACTTAGTATATTTTGCTCTCTCAAGATTATGAGAATATAGAGAGTGTTTGTGTTCTTCTCTCTAAGCTCTCAAAAATTTGCACACTCTACAAAATGTCTCTCCCCTTCCAACCTCAAAACTCTTGCCATCCTTTTATAGCCAAAAATACCTTCCAATAAATTGTATTTAAAAATAGCACTAACAATTATAAATTCTATCTAAAAATAGCACTCACAAATAAATGACATTTAAAAATAGCACTAACAATAGCACTCACAATTTATAATACAAAAATGCTATTTAAAAATAGCACTAACAATAGCACTCACAATTTATAATACAAAAATGCTATTTAAAAATAGCACTAACAATTATAAATTCTATCTAATAATAGCACTCACAAATAAATGACATTTAAAAATAGCACTAACAATAGCACTCACAATTTATAATACAAAAATGCTATTTAAAAATAGCACTAACAATAGCACTCACAATTTATAATACAAAAATACTATTTAAAAATAGCACTAACAATTATAAATTCTATCTAATAATAGCACTCACAATTTATGATAAATAAATGTCATTTAAAAATAGCACTAACAATAGCACTCACAATTTATGATAAATAAATGTCATTTAAAAATAGCACTAACAATAGCACTCACAATTTATAATACAAAAATGCTATTTAAAAATAACACTAACAATAGCACTCACAATACAAAAATGCTAAAAAAAGGGCACTAACAAAGGTGTTAAAAATAATAACCATTATTATTATTACAAGAGTTAAAGAGGTTACCAAACAGTACAAATATGCATAACGTATAAATATGTATGACGTATAAATACGTAGAGTATACGTATACATCCGTGAAACCGGGGACTAATTGAAAGAAAAATGTGCAATTAAGCCCTTTTGGTAAAAATTGATTAAATTGGAGGGCAAATTGACCTAATTGCACTTTAAGACTTTAGAATCCAATGTCATAGCTTATAAAAAGTGAGAATTGAAAACTAAAAGACTCGAAAATGATTTTTTATTTTTTTTTAGGCTCGGTTTGGGTTTATGTTTGTGAAGGAACATAGTGACCCGAGCCGAATTTTTGAGATTTAAAGTGACACACTTGAAGAGGAAATTAAAACAAAATTATCGAATATTTTTGGGTATTTTTCTGACCACGAATGGTATTTTTCTGATTTTTTGGGTATTTTTATAATTAAATAAACTCGAAAAATATTAAAAATACCGAAAAATATTTTTTGTTCAAAATTGGTTCCTAAGGCTAAACCAAGGCTTCCAAAGTTGATTTTGTGATTTTATGACCTTTTTTGATATTTTTAATTAATTTTAAAGAATAAAAATCACAATAATAAATGGTAAAAAATCAGGTGTCAACAGCTGCCCCTCTTTGAGAGGAATCTCGTTAGAGGTTTCTCTCAAAGATAAGGTGGCACCTGATTCCTAACCGACTCAACTGGGAAAATGAGAGAAGAAATGTTATGACATCGGATCCTTAAGCCTATTGATAAAAGCTCAAATCAATCCCCGGTTTGCTCTAACAATTTGAACATGGGCCGGAGTAAGAGAGGCTCACCTGAAGCTCACCTGTCGGATGCTGCCGGTTGCGACGACTTTCAAGAAGATGCCTAGGACTCGTCATTCAGAATATCCTAGGGAGATTAAGCTCTGACCTGTATGGTAGGTCATACCATGATGAGATTCCTAATTGATAGGAACCTAAGGAAGGCGCATCCCACGCTTTGGAATTTGCCCAGGATTTTGATCCGTATGGTGGATCAAACCTTTGTGTTGATCCTTACTACGATATTTATCAATGAGTTGACCCTTATGGCGGTTTCTACCAATGAATTGACCCTTATGGCGGTTTCTACCATATGTGACCCTTCAGGCGGTTTCTACCATTAATGTGATCCTTCAGGCGGTTTCTACCTTGGTTTGACCCTTCAGGCGGTTTCTACCTTGAGTTGACCCTTCAGGCGGTTTCTACCTTTGATTTGACCCTTCAGGCGGTTTCTACCTTGTGTTGACCCTTCAGGCGGTATCTACCATGTGTTGACCCTTCAGGCGGTATCTACCTTGTGTTGACCCTTCAGGCGGTATCTACCTTCAATTGACCCTTCAGGCGGTATCTACCTTCATTTGACCCTTCAGGCGGTATCTACCTTTGTTTGACCCTTCAGGCGGTGTCTACCATCAGTTTTGACTTTGAAAATGGGTCTCATGACGAGGGTTCTCCACGTCCGATGAGACTGCCTAAATGAAAAGGGGTCTCATGACGAGGGTTCTCCACGTCCGATGAGATTTCCTGAATTTTGAAAAGGGGGTCTCATGACGAGGGTTCTCCACGTCCGATGAGACTACCTGAATTTTGAAAAGGGGTCTCATGACGAGGGTTCTCCACGTCCGATGAGACTGCTTGATTTTTGAAAAGGGGTCTCATGACGAGGGTTCTCCACGTCCGATGAGACTGTTTGATATTTTTGAAAAGGGGGTCTCATGACGAGGGTTCTCCACGTCCGATGAGACTACCTGAATTTTGAAAAGGGGTCTCATGACGAGGGTTCTCCACGTCCGATGAGACTGCTTGATTTTTGAAAAGGGGTCTCATGACGTGGGTTCTCCACGTCCGATGAGACTACCTAAATTTTGAAAAGGGGTCTCATGACGAGGGTTCTCCACGTCCAATGAGACTGTCTAATTTTGAAAAGGATTTTTTTTAAGGGTTTCTCTTCCCCAAGAAAATATTGGTAATCTTTGAGAAGACAGCAATTGTCCAATTGACAAAATTTTATGACTTAAGCTTTAGTCATGAGATGTGCATTTTGATGCTGGAGGTTATCCAAAACATTCTTGCAACATGCAAATGTGATCACAAATCCCTTGCATGGAAAATCTGGATCAACAGTTTGAAAATTCCCAAAAAGAGTTTGCTCAAAACATCAATTGGAATATTTCTCGACAAGGAGGCCATCTCACCTGTTTTGAGGTGATGATTTTTAGGGGATGCACTCAATTCCCTACTGACATGTGCCTAGGTTTTAGGCTCATTCGCAGCGCATACATTTTGATCGGTCGGGAGGTCTTCCACGGGACCGTAATGTTGGGCTTGGATATTGGTTTTCAAGGGGGACCCGCTTTGGAGTCGGGGCCATCGAATGAAAATCTTCACCATCTGCTCCGGGTTTACAAGTCAAGAACCCTGCAAAATGAGAAAGAAAGAGTCTTGCTCGTACTTCTTCGAGCTAAGCTATATGTTAACCCAAGTGTCTTAGTCAGAGAAGACTGTTTCAGGGTTGTAACATTAGTAGGATTGGGGATCGAAAAAAGCTTGTTTTTGGCCCAGAATTCGTGACGGGTTTGACATTGGTGATCATTGCTGATTTGCCTCTTGTCATTTCCTTTATGCATCTTTAGTCTTTGAGGTGTGCAATCGATTTTGGGGTGTGCACCAATTCTTTAGAGAGCCTCTCTTGTTGCATTCAGAGAACGATAACTCTCTCTATGTCTTTGTTCTGCGCTCGGCACCATTTGGGGAGTAACCCTTTTGGATTTGGCTCCTTCAGGGATTTCTTCTTTTCCCATCCGGCTTCATTGCGGATCAATCAAACAACTTACACGAGCATCGGCCTTGCTTTTACCAGGCACTTTGCTTTTTTCTCGATGCCGTGGATTTTTCTCATTCACTTTTGAAATCCCAATTTTTTTCATCTTCATGGGATCGTGTTAGACCTACGATCAAAGGTCTAACAAGGTTAAGCATTAACTTAGGAATTTTTTTGCAAACCCTAAGTCTTGAACTCCTTTGTTTCTGAAGTGATGCTGCATCCGTCTTGGAATGTGCAATGATCACCAACGGGTTTATGAAATGATTTTGCAGGCTCAACTTGGCTGTGCAAAGGATATGGTGTGTGGGATAGAGAATGAATGCTTCTCGTCCTCCTATGGCACTTGGATTACCATATAAACAACACACAAAGATTAATGTTAGTCCGAGCAAGAAAACTTCTAACCATTTTCTCCTGATGCTGCTGGACTTACTTCCTTTTTGCCCCGGTGTGGGGTGGTTCTTGACAGGGTTAAGAATGAAAACCGCCGTTCAAATGGGTTGTCAACGGTCACCTGTAGTGTTTATGATATGAAACGAACGCCTCCGTCGTCCCAATCCATGTAATCGCTGCGAATGGTCCCTACTTCCGTAGGTCCAGATTTTGCTATCTGATCCGCTCCACTTCTCTCCAGTGTGTGTAGGACGTGTTTGGACTAGGCTTTGCCTCTTTTCTTTTGAGAAAACGTCCTTTTAAAAGTTTTGAACTTTTGATTGGAAAAAATCTCTTTCATTTTCTCCAAAAATTTTACCCGTCAAGGGGATTTTATGATGCACCATGCATGTTCTTATTCATGTTCAGATAACCTCCTGTTTTAAGACATGAATGCCAATGAAGTTTGAATTCTATGTCTTTTCTAGACATTAGATTCTGAAAGCTTTTCTTTTTCTCTCTGTTTTTTATTTAACATCTTCAATGGATTGGGGAAAGGGATACTTACCTGTCCCCCGCGGCTGGAGATCCTGAAAATGCGGAAGAAACATGTTATTGTACGTTCACGAATTTTTCAAAAAATTAGAACGATACAATTTACCCTTGGTCATGTATTCTAACGGGTAATACATGGGATGTGAAAACCTGTTCGTCTGTAAGGCGATTCCCCTGTCAAGGATAAATAACGAGTATCAATTCATATTCTCAAATTCAAGACAAATTGGAACGATACAACTTTACTCTTGGTTCTCATCCCGTTCTGATATTGCGTATTGATATGAACAACATCTATCAAATCCGCCTATCCATTCTTGGAGTGTTTGCAACATCAATGGTTCATCTGCCCCCAGTTAGGCAACGTCTGTTCTGTTACTCGAACAAATGGCTCCTTGAGTGATTTATCCACGTTTATCACCTGAGAAGGGAAAGAAAGGAGACATTACTTCGGTATTCGATTGAAGATCGTTTAGGAACGATACATCGTTTTACCAAATAGGTGGCTTCGCGGCCAAACGTATTTCGTATTGAAGGGGTAGATCCCATTATACTCCGCGGGTGATAGTCATTGTTCGGGGAACTTGCTCCACGGATTAAGCGATTAATCCACGGCCCTCGGCTTGAAGATGCTCAAAGGGTGATGTTGACACTCACGCGCAATTAGTTCTAGACATTAATGAAAGATGTTCCCGTGGGAACCTTACAGTGCGATCAACAACATATTCAATAGGAGTATTCAACCCATTTCCTCTAAGCATTTTTCATCGAGTAGCCATGCCTTGCATCTGACGTCTAATCACCGGCCTTGCGTCACCACTGCGATGGTCCTCCGGCTCCAAATTGATCGAGCCAAAGATTGAACTCATCGCCAAGGAAATTGCTCGGGTCTTCGAGCCATTGATGTTCAAGTTGGGTATCAACAATTGTCGGGGGCAGATTTCTTTCATTGCCTTCGTTATGAGGGATTGGAGTCTTTGAGCTGGAACCTTCATCATTGCCTTGTTGGGGTTGAGACATACATTCCTGAAGAGTATTGATCCAAGTGTCCAGCTCCTCATCAAGGAAATCACCTGTTCTTTCTAGCCCTTGGTGCCCAGATTGGGTGTCGTCGACTGCAGGCGAAGGATTCCTCTCTTTGCTCTTGCCGTGAGCAATTTGACCCCTCGAATTGGAACTTCCTCCAATGACCGGCAGGTTCATATGTGCACTCTCTACCAATGCCAGATCCGCTTCAGGGACAGCATTAATGACTGATTCGCGCTCAAACTGAGGAATCTCTATGTGCTGGAATTGTGGCATATACTCTTGAGGAGTATTGTGATAGCTCGGCGGAGCATTCTGATTTGGGTTAGAGGAGTCGCTGACACGACTGCTGGTCCCGTCATTGCTGAAACACGGTTGGGTGCTCTCGGCTCTCCAATCATCGTGGTTGTAACTCTGCCCGGCACTTGAGCTCCAACTGGCTTTATGATGGTTTAACGCTATCCTTCCATCCCTTAGCAATCTCCTATAGTACTTGAGGTGAGACTCGACGTTAATTCTAGAGAGCCCCGGCACATTCATAATCTCGAGTATGCGTAGTGGGCTAGCCGAATCAACTCCCAGCTCTCGAATTGCATCAACAAATTTGGTGTGAAGTTCATAGGTCCAGTAAAACCTTGTTCTCTTATCACCCAAAATATCGTCAATACTTCGGTAGCTATTCTCTACGGGATCTAGTCGTTTCAAAAGTTGTCCAGGGAGGGACTCACCGACTTTGGATTGGCTGGCTGCGACAGCGAGTTCGTCATTGAGAGAACTCCCCCTGTGATAATTCATATCCCATTTCTCAGAAGATGTTGGTGTTGATCCTATGGTGTTGACTTGCTCATGCAGATCTCCGGCGATATCTGGCTGTGTCGGAAAATGCTGTGGAGAATACGGTAACAGCTGAGCGTTATTCGTCAACAGGGACGGTTCATCGAGGAACACCTCGCCGAGGACAAGTGGATTACCACAATTAAAGCAGGTGGCCTTGGTCAGAGCTTCCTTATATCTCGCGCTTTCAGCTTGAAGCTTCTCATTCTCCTCCTTTAGGACCAGTAACTCATGGTCTGCGTATTGCTGTTTCACCCGGGTTCGTTTGTTGGCGAACCAAAACTTGACCTTCGAAAGCTCCAATCCTATTTTTCGGCTCAACTCCATTTTCTGTTGTCTGCTTGGAGTGGGGCATTCATTGAAGAAAGCTTCGAGCTCTCGGATTTGGCCTGGAGTGTGGCGTTGTAGTTGCTTCCTTTTCCGACTCCGGTCATCATTGTATACTCCTTCTTCGTAGCTGAAACCTAGAATTTCATCGCTGGAGGAGTCAGTCTCCACGGCCTTCGGGCAGGATTCAGCTCCAGGATCTTCAAAGTCTCCCAGCAGTTCGTGCTCAGAAATGTCCAGGTCGGGCGTTTCTAGCAGATGGGAATAGCTTTTAAACATGATGGATCGGAGTATCTCAGGCTGATCTAGTTCACTCAGCTTTCTCTATTCGCTCTTGCGTGTTTGCTCACTCTAGAAATTTTCTCAAGTGATTGTGCGTGTCCTAGAACCATCCTTCAGGATGCATATGAAGACCAGCAAGCAAGCGCTCCTCCCGAGACCCTGTAATTACTCATCGTCTGTATTCCCCTTTCTTTTTCCTCGTGATAGGATCACAAACTCTCTTGCATTGATTCGGTTTCATCGAGTATTGCGCTCGTCCCCTAGTTCAGTCTTCAAAGTGGTGGGTCTACAATCTTTCGGCGCCTTTTATGATTTGCTAGGCCCGAGAACGTGGGGAGCAGCGGTGGACCCGCAATTAATGACTCCGTTTAATTCATTTAGCTCCATGGGAATTAACGCTATGATCTTCTCTCAACCCCTTTTCATCGTTCAAACGAAAGTGGCATTTTCCCTGTGCATGCTGTTACTCTTCATTTCAGCATCCCGGGCGCTTGGTGAGTTCGTGGCCACTCAAAATTTTAAAGACCGTATCTGGTTTCAGACTTAATCTAACAAGGGATCATCACAACTGGGCATGACGATGTTCGTCGATAGCGTTGGTTTTAATATAGAATTAACTATAGCCATTAAAGAAAAATGTTCCCGTAGGAACTTTACAACGGATAAAATGAGTGATCTACTCGTGAACATGTTCTTCTTCCTATGGGTGTTCGTAGTGACCGACCCATCGTGCCCCGAGCCAGGTGCTAGATCATGGCTGTCCAAGCATGCCAGCTTCCCACTGATTGAACAAGGCATCGAGCCCCTCATCGAAGAAATCGTCTGTCGTGGGTTGACCAGCGGCAGGCAGAGCACCAGCCGACTGTTGCTCGAATGGAGGAGTGCGCACTCGCTGTACTTGTGACACGCGCTCTTGAGAAGTGTTGAAATGGCCTGGGAGGACATTCTGATCAGCTTTCAGTTTGCCGGTGGTCGGGTTGCTAGCTTGATCGATGCTTAGATTTGGCCGGGTATCTCTTGATGCCTGAGCATTACAATGGCGGTCGCCCCTAGCTTTTGAGCTCGAGACGGATTCCTCCCGGTTTAGCTCCGCTCGACGTTGTTTTAATAGCTTTCTGTAGGCAGCAAGGTGATTCCTGACCAGCTCCTTACTAAGCCCCGGTACATTCATGGCCTTAAATATGCGCGTCGGAGTTGCTGAGTCGATCCCCATTTGGTGAACCACGTCTAGGAATCTGGAATGCAGTTCAGGGGGCCAAGCGAACCTCCTCTTATCGTGGCCCAAAATTGCATCGATGGCTTGACGACTGATTAACTCATCTCCAGCAGGACCCGACCCTATCAAAAATTGTTGTGCATGAGGCTGATATGCTTTGAGCTGGTCGGCGGTAACATCCAGCTCCTTGAAACTATAACTCCAATCAAAGCGATGCAAATCCCATCCCCCAGGAGGCATTTGTATCATCTTCGTAGGATCATCCTGCTCATGCGTGACTCCGGCAAAATCTGGTTGAGCAGGAGATGCCCCGAGGGAGTAAGGTGGTAAATGAACGTCTTCAATCATCGCGTGAGGCTTATCGGGGGATATCTTACCGAGGGCGACGAGGTTATCGCAATGAGGGCAAACGGTAATATTGAGAGCTTTTTCATACCTCATGTTTTCTGTTCGCAGCTTTTGGTTTTCTTCCTTTAAAATCTCGACCACCTGACGTTTGCGTTGAGCCCTCGATTTGGATCTCCTATTTTGAAACCAAAACTGGATCCTCGACTGATTAATCCCCAACTCCCGGCTCAATTCAATTCTCCACTTCTTTTTCATGTAATGGCTTTTACTGAAAAGGGTTTCCAGCATTTGGGTTTCCTCCTGAGAGTATTGGTGAGGACGTCTTCTTTTCCCGAGTTGAGCATTGTGGATGTCGTTGTCGTCGTCGCCGTGATCTTGATTTCCGTTGCCAGAAGTGTTGGGCTCCATGGTTTTGGCGTTAGACTTGATCTTGGAATCTTCGAGATCCCTCTGTGGTTCAATTTCTGAGATTTTTGAGTCAGTCGCCTCTAGCAGCTGACAGTAACCTCTTAAATATGTTGGATTGAGAAATGTTTGATTGGTTCTTGCCCACTCAGAGTTCTCCACTCTTTCCTGTATGCTCACTCCCTATAAAGTTTTCTTCGAGTGACTTTGCATGTTCAGGAGACGCTCTTCAAGCATCATTAGGCAAACGTTCCCCCTCAAGACCTTGAATTTCTCGCTTAGCTTTTCAACTTGATGGGACTGCCAAACCCTGTTAGGGCTCTCTTCGACAGTTGCGCTTTCCTCCCACCTAACTCTAATAATGGTGATCCCGACAAATCTTTTACATCTTTTAATTGATGAGCCGGAAATCGCGGACCGAAACGAATCCAATGGTTCTCGTGAGGGGACCTCCTGCTTTACCCCCTAACTGGGCTCCACCAGCATTATTACTGAGACCCTTCATCATCCTCGAGTTGCTATAAAATGAGGAATTAATGTATGGAAGGTTAACGTTCTCGCATAATCAGCTTCTTCCTTCTAATCTCTCTGTTAAACTCGTCTTATTCTCAAGCCAACCCAACGCAAATGGCCTCCTCTCCCGTACGCACTTTTTCAACTGATGTCTTGGCCCAGTGGGAAAAGCTTTATAACCTACTGGGTCGCGGTTACGCGCACATAACCGATCATTCTGCAACCGAGGATGCAATCTGTGTCCTGCTCGAGGACCTTGATACCACTTCTCTCGAAGGTACTACACTGGGGAGGGAATATAGAACTTTCCCGACTCTCTTTGCACACTCCTTAGAGGCCTATCGTGTTGCTAATCGGGAGGTTCTGGTGGCTCGCGTCTTGCGGGCTCGTTATGAGGATCGATCTGATCATTTGGTGCTGACCAACTATCTGGTTGATAGTTACAAAAAGGCCGTCGAGTTTGCTAATGAGCGGGTCGCGACGTTGCTTCGCGAGAGGAGAAATCTGGTGGATCAATTGGCCATATCCCTGACCACCGGCGAGCATGACCGCCGCAACGTCCTGTTGAGGCTTCAGAGCGACTGGCAGGAAGAACGGCTCGACAAGATAACCGAGGACATAGCTCGCGGGAATGGACTGGTTCGGGACCTGGAAGTAGTCACCGAAGAAAACGAGGCCAAGGTCGCCGAAGTTAAGGGAGAATGCAGAAGTCTTCTCCTCAGGCTTGCCGACCACAACATGCGGAGCTGGGAGTATGAGCAGAGCATTAATAACATGGAGGGTCAGTTGGGATCCTTTGTGTCGTTAATTAGGGCTCACTTTGGCTTTACTTTTCCACCCCGACTTGTATGACCTGCTTCTGAAAACCCTCCGCTGAGCAAAATAAATGAAAGTTCTCGTGTGTGTGTTTTAACTTCTGTATGGTTCATTTCTTCGAGCATCCAAACATCTTCAACTTGAGTGAGCCGAACCATAATAGCAATAAGCCGAGCAAATACGTCCTGATTTTATAATTCGCTCATGATCAGATGGAAGAATAGTTGCAGATTTGTCCAAGAAAAGATTTCTCTATACTACTTGTTTTTCACCTGCAAATGAAAAGACCGAGTCAAAAGGAATAATCTGAAAAAGAAAGCATAGACCCCTTTCAATCTTATGCTTGCTCGTAATTAATAATGACAAGAACTTTTACAAGGGTTTTAATCTTGTGCGAAAAGTTTTTATCAATATTCCTCGAAAGAAAGCATACTATTGAAAGGAATGTAATTCACGATAATTGCTTTTGACCAATATTCAGAAGAGCGAATTAGTCAAAAATGCAAGGCATAACGACGTGTTTTTTAAATTTAATTGAAGATACGGCATCCAAATCAAGGCCGTTTTGTTAAGAACGAGAGCAATTTGGACATCTATCTCGTCATTAAATTCGAAATAACGTCAATACTCTTGATCAATTATCGTGGATTACTAGTGACGTATGACATGCATGGACCAATTCAAGTGTATAATTCCTTCTAGCGAAATTGGGGTTGGATTACCCTGTACGACCAAAAAGGTCGTGTAAGATTTTCAACTTTAGTTTCCTCTAAAGGAATTATAAACTTGACTTGGGAGTATTCGGATGATTAGAGAAAATGCCACTATCACATTCCCATGACCCGTCAAAAGAAATACAACCGAGTTCCATCTGAATGTATACACCAATAGATCCCTAATACAATCACTCTAAGGGGTGAGATAGAGAAAGCCTCGATAAAAATAAACCCTATACAAGAGGACTAGTAATGGAAAATGAAACCAATGAATGTGATCCTAACGTTTAAGGATGCCCCAAGTTCGATCTGTGACTTCCGGATCACTTGCCCCAACTCGTCATCTTCATTGGACGATATCTCAATAATGTCCATAGTAGGCTCCTTTGTTGCTCACTCGGTGTTCGCCATGGGATATCATCCTCCTCGTTTTCTATCAAGGACGTTTGGGAAAAACACATGCATCTATCCTTGAAATGGCATTTAATCTAATCACCAGAATGCAATGAATGAAATGCCTATATTTATATGAACTGTAATAGTTTTGAGGGATAGAGAGTCTTACCAACCCAACTCGTCGACTTATTGTGCGGTTTTAGGTGTACCAACCGCCCAAAGACATGCGCATGAGACAAGTGATGGTGAACTTCTAAAAATCAGAGGGTTTGGCACCTAAGGTTAAGGTTCCCACCTCGAGTTCTAGAAAGAGCCGATTCCATTGCACAATTATCGTTGCATTGGGACTCAATCCATAGTTCGAAGCGAGCGGAATTGAGAAGTGGATTACCCCGTGTTTTTCCTCACGGAGATTCCATTTTCAATTCCTTCTATTGTGTTCCTAAAGGCGGCGCCTGGGGTTTTAGGCGCGGTTGTGTGTGTCCATGTGTCGTGATCATCACAATGCAAGTCATGCACAACAATTTATCAATCAGCACTTCAAATCATCCACACAACATACATTCCTACGCCACACCTGCGTAAAATAAAGTTAATCACAGACTACACCCCTTATTACTCCAATCTGCAAAAACATATAACACCTATCGTGAGCGGACTTACCTCACCTTCAAGAGCGCCTGTAGGGTTAGAAAAATCACTCAATTTTTATTACGGCCTAAGTCCACTTGAGGTCTAGAACCATAGTTTCTAGAACAAGTCCCCAGCGGAGTCGCCAGCTGTCGCGACCCATCCGGAAGCGGACGCGGCTAATGGATTACCGATCGCGGGCTTTGGATCGGCGAGCTTTCTCGACGCGACCCATTTTTTATTTTCACGGTAACGGGCTAATGGATTGTCAAATCGGACCCCCACTCTGCAATGTGGATCGCGAGCTTTCTCGACGCATGCCCTCCTAGGCCCATACCAAATCGCAACGGGAGTAAATTTACATTCGGGTTTTTCGACGATAAGAGTCGATCGCATTCGAACTTGGTGTGGTCGTGGTGGCATGCGCTATGTGTGCATGCATTTGGAGTCGCCACCGGTCCTTCTTGGAAGGTGGACCGAAAACCTCACTAATCGATTGGGGGAGATCGATCAGTTCTGCGGAACCAGAGATTTTGGGTTCGGGGACTTGGTTACGTTGATGTCATTACCAACGCCCTTTCGGTACCTAACGCGAGTGATTTTCCTCACTAAGAATTCATACAAGCGCAATTTTGGGTGAGGTAGGTCTGATTCAGGGGTTTCATGCAGATTGGAAGACTAGTCCTATCAAATCACAATTAATATAAGGAAAGCGCAATCAAGTGCATAAATGAACCACGTCAATGCACGTCAATTCAAATCAATGGCCTCCTAGTGTAGCCTTAAGGGCTTAGTGAATGTGTGATTCAGGACCAAGGGTAGACTGGGAAGATTTGGGGACAATTTGCTCGGAGGGCGAAATCGTCAATTTTTTGGGGGTTTGGGTGTTGAACTAAACAAAATAGGTCATGGCTAGTTGATCGTGGCCATTTCCTATTTTGGAGATTTTTCTTGAATTTTTCGAGATTTCTCGAGGAACGATTTGCTTAAAGGGCAAAATCGTCATTTCAGAAAAAAAATCGGGATTCGAAAGACCAAAAATAGGTTTTGACCAGTTGGCTGTGGTCATTTCCTATTTTTTGGATTTTTTGGATTTCTTCAATTTTTAGGAAGATGATTTGCCAAAAGGGCAAAATCGTCATTTTCGAAGGATTAGGGTTTGGAAGACCCAAAATAGGTCATGGCCAGCTGATTGTGGCCATTTCCTATTTTCTGGAATTTTTAGAATTTCTGCAATTTTTTGGAGACGATTTGCCTAAAGGGCAAAATTGTCATTTCTTGAAGGGATTCTGGTTTCAAAAGACCCAAAATAAGTCATGGCTAGTTGATTGTGGCAATTTCCTATTTTCTGAATTTTTTTGGAATTTTTCCAATTTTTTGAATTTTTTTCTTTTTAATTATTTTTTAATGAGTTTTCTATTTTTTAATGATTTTTTTGATTTTTTTATTATTTTTAAAACCATTTTTTAATTTATCCGAATTTCTGAAAATCAAAACCAATCGGGTGGTCCTCGCCTTGCCACATGGCACTACCATAGCCGCCGAATCGATTTAATTTTGAAAATGCCGGATTGCGACACGTGACGAAATCTCGTCCGTTCGATCTAATTTTTTTGAAAACACTGGATCGTGACACGTGGCACACCCGCGGCCGTCCGATCTAGGGTTTTTTTTATCATTTCCGAAAACACCATTTATTAATTAAAAATCATTTATTTAATTTTGAAAATTCCTAGATCGCGACACGTGACACCTCGCCCACCGTCCGATCTAGGTTTTTGTTGGACACCCCCCCGCCAACGTCGGTCAAACATTGACCGGTCAGCCTCTGCCGCCGGAGAAGATGACCGGCAACTCGTCGGAATAGTGATTTTTCTGGCGAGTTCGCCGGAATCTTCGCCGGAAAATCGCGGCCGAGCCCAAATCTTCGTGGTTTTCGACGATTCTTGCGCCATTAGATCCCTTAAACACTGAGCATCAACATATATCAACATTTACAGCCACATACACGCCGGAAACCGGCAAACCGACCATCCACAGATTCGGTTCCAGCGATGAGATTTGCGAAAAAAATTTTGTCGTTCAAAGCTTGTTTCAACAATTTAGAGATCATCTAATAAAGGTTTAGAGACTTACCTAAGGTCGCTTGGACCTCGGTGACCACCGTTTTCGCCGGACCAAGCCCTCGGCTCAGGTGTGCCCCGAGGAGCTCCAGCCATGGTTTTCCGACAAGTTTCAATGCAAAATAAACATCACAGAGCACTTATAGTCGATTCTAGGACAAGCTTGAGACAATAAATGGGCATGAATCGCTCGTATAACACACGGCCGGTGACAAACTCGGGTCAAGCAATGGGCAGGCATTTCATCAAACATGTAACAGGCACGCGAAAACGAATGTTTATGCTAGATCCATGGACATTTCGCGCAAAACCGAAGCGAGAAAACGCTAATACATCAACAAAGAAGTCATAAGGGACACCAGAATGCATTTGGTTTGGAACGATTCGGTCGGAGATAGACTCGGGCCGAAACTCATAGTGAGCAAAAAAAAATGGGGGACGGAAACAGGGTGGTACCGACCTTTGGGTTGGCTCGCCGGCGGCTTGGGGCTTCGGCGGCGATGCTTCGGTTTCCTGAGGCTTAGAGAACCCTCGACGAACGCTCGATCGCTCTCTCTTCTTACCAGATCTCCCTCTCCCGTTTGGATCTCGCCCTCTCTCTCTATTTTTTCATAACCGTAAGCTCTCTCCCTTCTCTCTCGCTCTCCCCGACCCTTATAGTCGAGGGCCGTCCGGTACGCCGAGGACGATCACGCACCTCCTCACCTCTGCAAAAGTCGATCCGTTCTCTGATTTTTTGGTCGCGCAACGCTCCCCCCTCATGCCGATCTTGTCCCATGCCTCCCTCTATTTTTTGCCAGTTTCCCCTGCCTCACTGTACGTGAAAGCCAGGGAAGGTGCAGACCCGGTCGGGTTCGACCCGACCGGCCCGACCATCGATTTTCGCCTAATTTGACCTCTAATTGACCGTTTTTCATGAAATTGATCCCAAAATCGGACTCCTTGGCATGTTTTCCATCTAAAATGAGTGTTTCTCAAAATAATTGAATTGGAATTTGGCAAAAACCCCAAATTATGCCTAGGATCCAAAATTGATTTTTGCTTAATCGAGGGCTCAAACTACCAAATCAGTCCAAATTGAGGTCACCAATGGATTCGGCATGGAGAAAACTATAGGGTAGAGGTGTTTGATTTTCATGGGTGTCTCCGGAGAGAATTTAATTTTAAGATTTGTGAAATCGAGGACTAAATTGCAAAGACATTTGTGCAATTAGGTCCTTTTTGTCAAAATTGATCAAATTGAAGGCTTAATTGACCCAATAGCACTTCAAGGCTCTAGATTATAATGTCATGGCTCATGAAAGGTGGAAATTGAAAATTAGAGGACTCAAAAGGTAATTTTTAGGCTCGATTTGGGTTTATGTTTGTGAAGGAACATAGTTACCCAAGTCGAATTTTCGAGGTTTAATAAGACCAACTTGAAAAGGGAATTAAAATAAAACTATTGACTATTTTTTTGCATTTTTCTGACCACGAATGGTATTTTTCTGATTTTTTGGGTATTTTTATAATTAAATAAATTCGAAAAAAAATATTAAAAATTAAGAAAAATATTTTTTTGTTCAAAATTGGTTCTTAAGGCTAGGCCAAGGCTTTCAAAGCTGATTTTGTAATTTTATGACTTTTTTTGCTATTTTTAATTAATTTTAAAAGTAAAATCAAAATAAATGATGATTAAAAATCAGGTGTCAACAATATGGAATGTAAGACCAGGCATACCTGGTTGTACTTAGAAATGGAACAGCTTCAACGGTGAAACGAAATAATTAAGGAAACAAAAGACCTGGTGGAGGAAACTCTATACAAACGTGTTTGTCCATGGATGAGCAATGAAAGCATGTGGTCGTTGCTCGTTAACAGGAAGGGGTGTGGTACAAAAGTCAGGAGCTAATTAATACAAGAGCCAATTAACAATGATAACAGGCCTCGGGATACTTGTCGCGACCCATCCGGAAGCGGACGCGGCTAATGGATTACCGATCGCGGGCCTTCCCCCGCACAAGGGTGCGGATCGCGGGCTTTGGATCGGCGCGGGCCCTCCCAGGCCCATACCAAATCGCGGCGGGAGTATTTTTCAAAGGGATTCGACGATAACAGTCGATCGCTTTCGACCTTAGTGTGGTCGTGGTGGCATGTGCAACTTGTGCATGCATTTGGAGTCGCCACCGGTCTTTCTTGGAGGGTAGACCGGAAACCTTATTGACCGATTGGGAGAGATCGATCAATTCTGCGGAACCAGAGATTTTGGGTTCGGGGACTTGGTTACGTTGATGTCATTACCAACGCCCTTTCGGTACCTAACGCGAGTGATTTTCCCTAACTAGGATTTCATGCAGGCGCAATTTTGGGTGAGGTAAGTCTGACTTTGCACATTAACCAGTTTAACATGCTCACGTAATCATAATAAATAAATAGATGCCAATCACATAAACATCTATCCTACGTGGTGATCATGGAATTATGATTTAATGGGTCTCGAGCCAATGAGACCACATTTAATCATTTTAATATTTTAATAACGGAGAGCCGCTCTTCGCTTCTTCTTGGTTTCTTGAACTCTTCAAGAATTGGGCCCCAAAGAGCTCGCCGACTTAAAAGGCTCCTCCACGTAATCCTCGTAGCATTTACATCAACAATTGACTATGCTAAAAATAAAGATTACATGAAAAATAAAAGGAGTACGCAGTCTCCATTTAATAATTACAACCCCAAATATATAAATAATCATCATACATTCATATATACATCAATCACATTGATTAGGGATTTTTCCATGATCACCACCCTTTCACATAAGTAATAAATTCACAATTTAAAACTTAGGAAGGCACAATAAAAATTCTACGTTGAATCATATTCAGAATTTTTACGTAAAATAAGATAGCCATAAATTTTCGATTCAAAATTGATTTAGTCTCAATTTTTGCTACGTTGATTAATTTATCATATAAAATAATCAATCTCCATTAGCCATGTAAGACGAACAATTCGTTAATACATATTGGCCATAGTATTGCAAAAATTGCAAAAAATCAATTAAATGCACGAAAACACCTAAGGATTGGCTCTGATACCACTGTTGGGATCCACGTAACACGTAGCGGAAATAAATAACAACCCATACATGTATCTCCAGAGGCGTACTTCGTGCATTTCAATCGAAAAAAATCACAAAGTCTCAAAGGGAGTAAATAGATTACCTCTCGTAGCGTGCTTGAACGGAGGTGTCGGTTCGATGTTCTTCGATCTCAGCCTCCACAAGTGTTAGGCATCTAATTCGGACGCACCACCAATTGACGAACGGGGAGACGACTAATAACTCCACAACAATTGTGCTAGCAATATGCGGAATCAATATTCCGAACTTAGTATATTTTGCTCTCTCAAGATTATGAGAATATAGAGAGTGTTTGTGTTCTTCTCTCTAAGCTCTCAAAAATTTGCACACTCTACAAAATGTCTCTCCCCTTCCAACCTCAAAACTCTTGCCATCCTTTTATAGCCAAAAATACCTTCCAATAAATTGTATTTAAAAATAGCACTAACAATTATAAATTCTATCTAAAAATAGCACTCACAAATAAATGACATTTAAAAATAGCACTAACAATAGCACTCACAATTTATAATACAAAAATGCTATTTAAAAATAGCACTAACAATAGCACTCACAATTTATAATACAAAAATGCTATTTAAAAATAGCACTAACAATTATAAATTCTATCTAATAATAGCACTCACAAATAAATGACATTTAAAAATAGCACTAACAATAGCACTCACAATTTATAATACAAAAATGCTATTTAAAAATAGCACTAACAATAGCACTCACAATTTATAATACAAAAATACTATTTAAAAATAGCACTAACAATTATAAATTCTATCTAATAATAGCACTCACAATTTATGATAAATAAATGTCATTTAAAAATAGCACTAACAATAGCACTCACAATTTATGATAAATAAATGTCATTTAAAAATAGCACTAACAATAGCACTCACAATTTATAATACAAAAATGCTATTTAAAAATAACACTAACAATAGCACTCACAATACAAAAATGCTAAAAAAAGGGCACTAACAAAGGTGTTAAAAATAATAACCATTATTATTATTACAAGAGTTAAAGAGGTTACCAAACAGTACAAATATGCATAACGTATAAATACGTATGACGTATAAATACGTAGAGCATACGTATACATCCGTGAAACCGGGGACTAATTGAAAGAAAAATGTGCAATTAAGCCCTTTTGGTAAAAATTGATTAAATTGGAGGGCAAATTGACCTAATTGCACTTTAAGACTTTAGAATCCAATGTCATAGCTTATAAAAAGTGAGAATTGAAAACTAAAAGACTCGAAAATGATTTTTTTTTTTTTTTAGGCTCGGTTCGGGTTTATGTTTGTGAAGGAACATATTGACCCGAGCCGAATTTTTGAGATTTAAAGTGACACACTTGAAGAGGAAATTAAAACAAAATTATCGAATATTTTTGGGTATTTTTCTGACCACGAATGGTATTTTTCTGATTTTTTGGGTATTTTTATAATTAAATAAACTCGAAAAATATTAAAAATACCGAAAAATATTTTTTGTTCAAAATTGGTTCCTAAGGTTAAACCAAGGCTTCCAAAGTTGATTTTGTGATTTTATGACATTTTTTGATATTTTTAATTAATTTTAAAGAATAAAAATCACAATAATAAATGGTAAAAAATCAGGTGTCAACAATACTACATTTAGAAGCAATTTTATGGAGGATGAACCTAGATATAGTAAAAGACAGAGAACTTCTACGTTCGTTGGACCTGATTTTCTAAATATTTGTTAGAGAATGAGCCTTGGACCTTTAAAGAGGCTGTGACATCCCCAGAAGTCCAGTTTTGGAAAGAAGCTATCAATAGTGAAGTTGAATCAATCTTGTCAAACCATACTTGGGAATTGGTTGACCTTCCTCCCCGTAATAAACCACTACAAATAAGTGGATTTTCAAGAGGAAAATGAAAGCGGATGGTACTATTGATAAATATAAGGCTAGGCTTGTGGTAAAAGGTGTGACGCCCTAGAAATGTGACTATTGTAAAGTTCTCGAATTCAATAAAATGAATTTAATTGAATTTCAGTCCGTAAAATATATTGGATCGCAAGAACGTGGGTGACAATATTTGGACGATTTCCTGAGACGTCGGTCAATTTAGATTAGGGTTCAAAAATCTTAGTCGTCGCGATTTAGGATTCAAATCCTTGCGCCTGATCTTAATCCTGATCGAGCCTGGACTGTGAAAAGACCAAAATTACCCTCCGTCAGTCAAGCCAAAAACCAGTTCAGTCCTGAATTATTGAATTACATTCTTGCCCCTCAATTATTGACAAGAATCCAAAATATTAAAATTTGACTTGACATGTGGGCCCTGCCTTTGGTCAAATCCCCCACCAACCCATTAACTTCTCACCAACTCTCTCCATTCTCTCTACTTTCTCTTCCGTGAGTTCCCCTCAAGCCGAAGATCCTCCTTCCTCCTTCGTTTTATGTGCCATCGCCATCGGCCACCACCTTTGACCATCACACCACCTCGATGTCACCCCGTCGCCACCGTCCCGAATGTTGCATGCCATCACAAGGCCCAGTTCAGTTCGCCGTCAACCCTGCCCTGTTTCGGGATCGGTGGGCTGTTCACGCCACTCCGCCGCTCGCCGCCACTTCCGACCACCACCCATCGCCCCACAGACCTCCCTTGGACCCCCAGGCCACCGCACGACCGTTAACGACACCTGCTTAGCCCTCGAATAGCTGTGGAGCCGACTGCCCCTGTTCTGATTTGCGAGCCCTGTTCTGAAGACTCAAAGCCTTCCCCCCGCCTTCCACCGCTCTCAGGCCACCGTCGGTAACCACCCTCGACCTCTTGTCGTCCCTCGAAGCTGTCGAAACCCGATCTCCATCTATAGAGCCGCGAAACACTTCCAGCCAGCCTCCCATGTTCGAAACCGTGGCCCCGCTCTATTCGCACCCAGTTAGTCCAGCTCGACTCCGCCGCCTCGTGCCGTCATTGAGCCACCATCGTCACTCCCTCCGACCACCTTGTGAGTCCTCCAACCCTTCCCCGCCTCTTCTTACCCCATGAGACCAAGATCCTTCACAAAATAGCTACGTTTCCCCTGTTTTGTCTTTGATCGATTATGTTTCAGCCTCCGACCGCCATTCGCCAGAGCTCCAGTCGCCGGCCACCAGTTCTGACGACCTTTGTCGAACCTCCACGCCGTGATCCAGCTACTGTCAGGTTGTGTCGCCGCGCATAAAGCTGTAGAACCGGAGTTAACCGTGAGTTCGCCGAGAATTGCCGTTTGTCGTCGCCGTTGTTGCCGCCGCCCATGTCGAGACTGCCCGAGCTCGTTAGATAGTGAGTTAAGTCTAATTCTTGGTTAAGGTGCTAATTGTGCCTCGGATTAGTTGGTTAGTCGATAGGGTGGTTAGGTAGATTCGATTATGGTCGAATTAGTTATAAACCTAGTTTAGGCTAAATGGCCATAATCGATTGGTTGGTTGATAATTTGTTAATTGTGGTTTGATCGCAAGCGAGCGATGGGTTAGAGACGAGCGATCGATCGGCGATTTAAATCAAGTCGATTAATAAAGGACAATAGCACGAATTGAGCTTTATGTTGCCTAATTGGATTTGATTGCTCGTAATTATACTGATGGCCTTATTGGATTGATCGCCTCATTCATATGCTTAATTGGATGTCCTAATTGCTCGTTGAGTGACTGGATGTTCGTTGGGGGTTTCTCGCCCCGTCTGCGATTGTAGAGTCTAGTTGACAGTCCGCGTATGCATATGACCAAGTGAGAAATCAAAAGATATATTTTAGCATGAAAATGGCCTTAAGCCAAGTCTTTGAGCATGTCTGTATGAGCATTCGGTCATAATCGAAGATAATGAAAAGGATTGGCTGCCGGATGCGTACTGTATGATCATATGAGGGAACGAGGAGGAGTCTTTCCTGGAAAGTTCATACTGTACTAATCGTACCATCCGTACCCATCGTATGGAACCACACGATTTGCCAGAAGCGCGATAATTCATGCCCCGTGCTAGCTAGTACGGATTTTAAGGATTGTTGAATGCCGGTTGCAGCTTGTTGTTGACACCTGATTTTTGACCAAGTCTTTTTCAGTTTTATTTTTGAAAAATCACAAAAAATTCATAAAAAGTCAAAAAATTACAAAATCAACTTTGGTGGCCTTGGCCAAGCCCAATGAACCATTCTTGACCAAAAAATAATTTTTCATATTTTTCACATTTTTTAGCATTTTTAGAAAATAGAAAAATATTAGAAAAATCAACAAAAATAGAATTTGAGGTCACAAAAATATAGGAAAATAGTCAATATTTTTATTTTAAATCCCTTGTCATTTTGACCTCATCAAGAGTCGAAATTCAAGTTTAATTTTGTGTGTTTCTTTGTAACGCACATGGTTAAATTTGTCAAAAAATATGTTTTGAGTCTTTCTATTTGCGATCTTTTGCATTTTCCGAATATTGACATTCAATTTGATTGCCCTACATCTCAAATTGGTTCAATGGTGCGCTGATTTAATCAATTTTGGCTTTAGGGACCCAATCGCATAAAAATTATTTTCATTTTAGTCCCTAAAATGCCAATTCTGAAATTAAACTTTTCTGAGGGACACCCATAGAACCCCAAGACCCATACCTTATAGTATTTGACCCCCTAAGTCTAATGGGGGGCTCAATTTGAGCCAATTCCTCCATTAAGAACGTCAATTTGACAAAAGTCAATTTCGGATCTTGTCTTAGATTTGGGGCTTTTGTATAAATCAAAATCAATTCAGCCCAATTTTACCTTACTTAGGTAAATTCCATGCTATGAAATCCGATTATGGAGTCGATTTCATGATTTTGGGATATTTGGACGCCCGATTTGAAGGAAAATCCCAAAATCGGGTTGACTAGGTCGGGTTGACCCAACCCAGTCAACCCATTGACCGAAATGGGCAGAGCAAGGAGAAGGCTCGCTCCTTCCACTCTTGGCGCACGAACAGAGCGCTCAAAGGAAGAACAAAAAAAAAGAGAAAGGAAGTCAATTGAGTGGGGAGGGTCGGTTGAAGAAGCAGAAAACCGAACGTCCAACAAAAACAGAACTGAGCAGAAGAAAAAAAAAAGGAGATCAGTTGAGGGAGTCGGGGAACGGACGCAAGAACCGAACGTCCAGGGGGGAGGAGGACGAAGAAACAGAGAGCTAGAGAGAGAGGAATTGGCAGAGAGAGAGAGAGAACTCGCAAACAGAAGACGAGAGAACGATGAGAGAGAGAGAGAGAGAGAGAGAGAGAGAGAGAGAGAGAGAGAGAGAGAGAGAGAGAGAGGGGATCGTCCGCCATTGAAGAAGCTTGGTGGCCGAGAGCTTCAAAGGCTCGGCCAGTGCATCCCAGGCTTCGCCGAGCCATTCCGTCGCCGTCTGCGACTTCGTCTCGGTCCTGTGAACGCAACGAACTAGCTTGTTCGTCGGTTTATCGCAAAAAAGGGTAAGTCAAGTCACTAAGCTCAAGCTCGGTCTTTAATGGAAACTTAAGCTAGGGTCAGTCATTCGATGCCATTTTTGTTGCAATCTGTTCGTCTCGCTTCCCTGAGCATTTTTGCTTCTGCTCGCATGTTATTTCATCGTCGGAATCGCCGAGTCTGCCCCCTACCATGACCGATCGGTCACGAGCTCCACGGCTCGTTTTGGACCAAACCGAAGCTCACCGATGGCCAGGTAAGTCTTCTCAACCCTTTGTGATGCTTCGTGATCGGTTTGTTTAGCCAAACAACGTTAGAAACGGCTAGGACGAGTAGCCGCCGGAGCTTAGCTTCGGCCGGAGGTAGCACTTGGATGAGATGTTGATCTGCTGCGCCGAGGCTCCGATATGTTATAGAGGAAGTCACGGTGAGTTGAATGCCGTTGATTTCGCGTCGATCGGATATCGGAAGGCCGAGATATGGCCTTTCGACGAGGCGCCGGCAAGACAGTGCCGGCGCCGGTCATCTTCCCCGGTGAGTCACTGACCGGTCAACGGCGGTTGACCGAGTCAACGGCCACGTGGTGCTGACGTGGCGCCCACGTGGCAGCCACGTCAGCCGCTCGGTTACAACAAAAAAAGAATTGATCGGACGGTGGAGAGTTTGCCACGTGTCGCGATCCCGCTCTTTCGGAAAAAAAAAAATACTTTAGATCGGACGGTTAAGATTTAGTCAAGCCTTTCAATCTGGACCGTCGGTTGCTTCCCTTAGATCAATCCGTCCGTAGCGTGACACGTGGCGCAATCTAGGCCCTTGGTTTATATTAGGCGAGAAATTGAAATTCGAAGCAGGAAGGCCAAAATGACGTCGTTTTGGGCGCGGGTCGCGCGGGCCCTGATCCGGGCCGGGCCGGACGTCCGCGGGTCGTGGGCCGGGTCACCCGACCCGGCCCGAATAACATTTTTTTAAATAAAAATTCAGAAAATGATTTAAAAAAAAATCAGAAAAATCTTAGAAAATCCAAAAAATGCTAGAAAATTCCAGAAAATTCCAGAAAATGTGGAAAAATTGTGGGAAAATCCTAGACACTCCAGAAACCCCCAACAATCGAGGATTGACCACAGACAACTGGTCAACCCTATTTTTGGGGTTTCTTATCCCTTCTTCCGAGACTTGACGACATTACCCTTTAGGGGTAAGTCGCCTCTGCTGTGTATGTGAGATAAGGCCGATAATGCCAAGGCAAGAATTAGAGTCAGGTAGGCGATCAATTCTTAGGCTTGGGTTTTCGAGTCCTGTCCCTTTTATCAAAATGACAATTTTGCCCCTCAATGGGAAAATCGTCTTCCTTGTTCCAATCGAGTTCTGAAAATTGCTTAAAGTTAGGGTTTGGGTCAGGTGGACGACCAACCCTAATATTTGAGATTTTCAGTTCTCATCTTTGTCCAAAATGACGACTTTACCCCTCCAAGGGTAAAATCATTTTTAAATTCCAGAAAAATCTTGGAAATTCCCGAAAAATAGGAAATGGATTGGATTGATGGCCAATCCTATTTCCCATGTCTTTTGACTTCTGTTGACACCTAAATTTTGATCAAATTTATTATTATTATTATTTATTTTTATTTTTTATTTTTATTTTTATTTTGAAAATTCATAGAAAATCCATAAAAAATTTAAAAATTGAAAAATCAATTTTGGTGACCTTAGCCAAACTAAATGAACCATTTTGACCAAAAAAATTATTTTCATAATTTTCATTTTTTTAATATATTTTCGAAAAATACAAAAAAAAAGAGAAAAAAAGAAAAAGAAAATCAAGAAAAATAATATTTGAGGTCACAAAAATATATAAAAATAGTCATTATTTTTATTTTTATTTTATCCATTTTCTGACCTCATAAAATAGTAAAATTCAGGTTTGATTTTAGGTGTTCTTTGATCATCATAAAATTGAATTTGGCAAAAATATTAGTAATGATTAAAAGGAAAAGAAGTGAAAACATCATCATTTAAAAGGAAAAGGGGACTAATCATTTTGTCTTCGATTTTGATTATTTTATTATTATTTTTACTTTTTAATATTTTATTATATTATTATTATATTATTATATTATTATTATTATTTCATTATTTTATTTTATTTTCATTACTATTTATTCCCCTTCATCATCCGCACGTCTTCCCCCCTTCTCTCTTCCCCCTCCTCCTCTTCCTCTTCCTCTTCTTCTTCTTCTTCTTCTTCTTCTTCTTCTTCTTCTTCTTCCTCTCTCATCTCCCTTTCCCGAACCATCTCACTGTTCCGGTCATAACTCCGTCGTCCAATATCAGATCAAGGTGAAACCACCTCCAATAGAAAGCTTATCGTCTTATCTTTCCAGGGATATATTATAAGGCTCATTTGGCCCAGCCATTCGTCCGATGGAGCCGTTTGAATGAGCAAAGGTCGCTGCTGACCCTGTAACGACCAGTTTCTGCCGCCGCCGTCGTCCTCCACGATCAGCCCTTCCGGCGACCTTTGCGCCTCCCTCTGACCATCACAGGTTAAGTTAAGATGTCCTTAACAATTTCTCGTTGGTTTCGTGAATTTTCGAGGTCTGGTTAAATTATGGTGATTTTTTGAAAAACAGTCGACGAAAATCGAGCGAATTGAGGTATTGTGGTCATATCTCACTCATTTGGACTCCTTTTAAGGTGAAATTTTCGGTGATGGCTTCCTAAGATGATAGGCTATGTTCTGGAATTTTAAGGTTGCTGAATATTTGCTGTGTATTTACTTTATGTCATAGCATTTCTATATTTCGCATAAAAGACCCAGAATCGGAAGGCCGAGCCTCCTGTTGGTGTCTAAATATTTGCTGTGTATTTACTTTATGTCATAGCATTTCTATATTTCGCATAAAAGACCCAGAATCGGAAGGCCGAGCCTCCTGTTGGTGTCTAAATATTTGCTGCGTATTTACTTTATGTCATAGCATTTCTATATTTCGCATAAAAGACCCAGAATCGGAAGGCCGAGCCTCCTGTTGGTGTCTAAATATTTGCTGTGTATTTACTTTATGTCATAGCATTTCTATATTTCGCATAAAAGACCCAGAATCGGAAGGCTAAGCCTCCTATTGGTGTCCAAGGTGTTTTATTTATTTATTTTCTGTAAATTATATTGTGCTACCCCAGAATCGGAAGGCCGAGCCTCCTGCTGGTGGTTTATACCCCCCACACATTGTTGCACGAGCACCGACGGACTCCGACGTCGTAAAATTCACCGGATCCCATCTCCTTTGCTTATGTTTATGTTGTATAATGACTTAATATCTTCTTTATTATTATTATTTTTTTTTTGCATTGTGTTGCGTCCTATAAAAACAAAAACAAAAAAAAAATGCTAGATTGGATGGTTGCAGATGAGCCACGTGTCATGATCCGATGATTTTCAGAATAAAAAAAATATTTTTAACATTAAAAGAAATAAATTTCGAATTTTACAACAATTAAAATGATTCGATTGTCACCGAGACGCCACGTGGCGAGTTAGGGACCGTTCAGTTGGGACTTATTTTCAGGAAATTTATAATAAAAAAAAATCAAATAAAAAAATTCAAAAAAAGTGAATATTAAGGAAAAATTCAAAAAAAAAATTGAGAAAAATTGCAGAAAATTCAATCAACTTAGGTACCGAAAGGGCGTCAACTCTGACAGTTGACGTAACTAAGTCCCCGAACCCATTTCTCTGGTTATCGTAGAATTGAATAGAAACTCCCGACTATTCAATAGGGTGGTCCAATCATACCCTCCAAAAAATGATTGGTGGCGACTCCATGGCATGCACACTTAGCACATGTCACTAGACCACACTGAAGGTCGACTACGCATACCTCCATTGCGATTTGGGTAACGGGCCTTGGGAGAGGCCTGCGTCCGACCAGACTGGACGGCCCATTAGCCCTCGAGAGCCCACGGCGAACCTCGAGAGGGTCGCGACAGACTGGCGACTCCACTGGGGAGTGGTTCTTAACCATTTAGTGGACTTGAGCCGATTAAAAAGTTGATTGGTTTTTCTGACATGTTTTATGCAGACGCTCTTCAAATTGAAGTATGTACTTTAACCCTTGAGGTGTTAAACGTTTTTGCAGATTGGAGAAATAAGGGGTGTAGTCCGTGATTTACATTATTTTATGCAGGTTGGCGTAGGAATGTATGTTGTGTGGGTGATTTGAAGCGCTGATTGATAAACTGTTATGCATGACTTGCATTGTGATGATCACGACACCTGAACACACATAACCGCGCCTAAAACCCCGGGCGCCCCTATAAGCAAACAATAGAAGGAATTGAAAATGGAACCTCCGTGAGGAAAAACACGGGGTAATCCATTTTTAATTTCGCTCACTTCGAACTATGGATTGGGTCCCAATGCAACGATAGTTGTGCAATGGAACCTACCCTTTCTAGAACTCGAGGTGGGAGCCTTTAAGCCTCAGGAACCCCACCATTTAGGTGTCAAAACTTCACAAGTTTACATGCGCATGATCGATGTGTTTGACATGTCTTACCCCCTTCAAAAGGTTTGTAAGTATCATTCCTTTCACCCCTTGAACTCAGTATAACTTTTTTCCATATGCTAACACGTCTTTCTACCTACCACATGGCAGGTAGCTTTAATCACGGAACCAAGAATAACTCGTATTATAACTCGTCTCCGAGCCAGAATGGAGCAAGAGGAGTTGGGATCTTGCGTGAATAGTTTGGAAGGTCAGATGGCGTCAATGGCCACCATGCTAGCAGAAATGAAAGCCATGATGGTGGCTGCACAAGAAAGAAATCATGACCTCAGCCAGGATGCTCCGCCCGCACCCCCCAATGCTTCGAATGTGGCGCGAACTCGGGAAGAGAATGTGGCCGAGAATGTTAATCGAGTGTTAGCAGCTGATGCACTACCGAAGACCGGGTCTGCAGTCATCGACCTAGAAAAAGACAAAAAGGGGAAACCCCCGGGCAAAATCGAAGAAGGCGCAAAGAGGCTAGCGAAGATAGAGGAATGCCTAAGCAGCCAAGGGTATGAGCTGGCTCGATTTGACAAGATATCACCATTTGCAAAAATTGAAGCACCGTTAGACTATAAAGAACCCGATTTCGTCAGAAAATACAACGGGACGAGCTGCCCCCGAGCCCACTTAAAATATTACCTACGCAAAATGGCACTTTTTTCTGACTACGTTCCCTTGCTGATGAACACGTTTCAAGAGAGTCTGGCGAGTGCTGCTCTGGCTTGGTTCATCGAATTAGATTTGGAGGACTATGATGGATGGGAAGACCTGGCGGAGGACTTTTTACATCAATATAAGTTCAATACTGCTACAGCCCCTTCCAGAGAAGAATTGCTGAGGACCACTAAAGGGAAGAATGAGGCAATCCGTGCCTACGCTCAAAGATGGCGGGCCTTAGCAACACAAGTCAAACCGTCCATTCCAGAGGACGAGCTGGTCGACCTTTTCTTGAGAGCGTTGCCTTACGAGTATTTCGATAGGCTGAACACATCTGGTTGTCAAACATTTGTACACCTCATAAAAATCGCAGAAAGGCTGGAATGGGCGATGAGGGAAAGGAAAGCACCAGAAATCGCAACAAGACGCCAATATCCGGCCCGAAGGGAGAAGGAGGCTGAAGTTGATGTGGCCTTCGTACCAAACCCACCCAACCCTAAGCAGTTCTCCAATTCAAGTACGGTGCAAGGAAACTCGTCGATGTCGATACAGAAACCATATGAACTAAGGAGGAAGTTGCCTCCCAAGCAGTTCACCCCCCTCCCAAGACCGTTATCGAAATTACTTCATATGTTACTAGAGGAGCACTTAGTGGCTAAGGAGCCTCCAAGGCCGAATCCGGTGAAATTTAACGGGTACGATGAAAGCCAGTCATGTGTCTATCACATGGGAGAGAAGGGCCATAACGTAGACAATTGCATTGTTTTGAAACACAAGGTGCAAGCCCTTATCGATAATTGCATCCTTGAATTTGACAAAACAGAGCCGAACGTGCAAAATAATCCACTTCCTGATCACCAAACCGTGGGGGTGATCTTCGACAACAAGTTCGACCGGTTCTTCTCTGAGGATTCCAAATGGTCGAAGGACGAGGGGATAGAAACGACATCGGAGGAACTTGATTTGACCAGCTTGTCTTTGGGAGATTTTGTCAAATCACTCGACGGCGACGCTCCTACCATGGAGTAAAGAGATATCTGTCTCTCTTCGACGCATCTAAATCCACATTAGGTGCCTCGGGCTTTTTCTTACGTGTTGTATTGTAATATAAGTATACCAAAAAAAAAACATCAAAAATCAAAAATAAAAAAAAGGGACGTGTGGGAGCCACAAATCGGCCAATGACGAAAAAAAAAAACTGAGACCTGATTTCCCACATGTCTCCTGGTTTGCAAAGTTTTGGGATGCGAGGATGCCCAATGATATGAGGGCTAGCTCCCATCCTACCCTTTCAATTTTTCTTAAGACGTCTCCCAAAGAAGTTTATCATTACATGAACTTTCTCTATTTTATAACCGTCTTTGTGACACTTCAAGCATGCCATTCCAAGCATACATAGCAGTTGTTAAATAACTCAGGTTCCCGAGGTGGAGCTTCCCTCCTAAATGGGGAATAAAACGATGCGGAGCCATCCATTCCAGCGACGATCAAAAGCAGGGGAATCAGATGGCAGTGCTTCCAAATGACGAAACAAGGAGTACCCCTTTTCATAACATAAGTCTGACTCAATGTTTTCAAGAGCGTTCTAATGGCTCAATTTGTGAACAAAATCTTTGAGAAAACCTGAAAAAGTTTCTCATCACCTGAAAATCTCTGTGAAAAGAATGCTTGAAAAGAAAATCTTAAGTTTTATCAATACCTTCTTTGAATAGAATGAAAAGCACGAATTCATAGATAACCAGGATTGGCAAAACTCGTGGGAGCAAGTCTCTCCCTTTTCTCCAAGAAGTCCAGCCAGGGGCAAACTCTCATGATCCCCCCTAAAAGTGCAACAGACCAGGGTCATCAAATCCAGAGAGGACAAACAGCGAAACAGGCCTCACCGGGGCAAATTGCTCGAAAAGCACGAAAAGACGAAACTTCGGAGGGAGTACCTCTTTTCAGAAATTCCAAATGAAGTCAGATAAAAACCTACGTCTATTTCTTCACATGCAGGTGCGTGGACTCCTTCAGATGGGATTAGAAATCTCCAACAAAAGCGGAAAGCGTTAAGGCATGACTGGGGCATGCGAATCAATTTTGCCCTGGGCAAAGAAAGACGTTTCTTCTCTGGCAAAATCCGTAGGCGCAATGACAGAGTTATCTGCATCAGAAATAAACCTCAGGATACAAACCTAGAGGCGGTAACTTTGTATCGTTCCAATTTGATCTCCATAAATCCCATGCTTAACATGAGTTTTCCTCATTTAACAGAAAGTCGTTGGCGCCAAAAGCCACAAAAGAAAAGAACTCGCCAATGAGGAGGCGAATAAAATTATTAACCTTGGGAGTCAGCACTCCAAGGAAGGGTCTTTGATCAAGTGGAGGAACTATGAAGAGTGACGCTGGAATGCGCCCAAAAACACAAATGGATTTCCTCTGGGGCAAATCCTCGAGAATGATTCATCGCCAACCAAACGGAGGAATCGTGGCCACAATATAGATGGCCAATTTCTGGGAGTCGCCTTGGAGACGAACAAGTTTTTACATCCCACGTACTACTTGTTAGGGTACATGACCGAGGGTAGGATGTATCGTTTCGATTTTCAAAAAAATTCGTGAATATACAATGATATGCTTCTCTTACATTTTCAGGGGTCTGCAGCCGCGATAGGTAGGTAAGTATCCCTTTCCCAGTTAGCTGGAGATAAAGAATGTTAAAATCCTTTCAGTCGTCATAAAAATTATCCAATGCATCGATGTTCATGATTTAAATCGGGAGGTTGCCCAAAGCATGAATAAAACATGCACGATACATCACAAGATCCCCTCAATGGATAAATTTTGGGAAAGAATGGAGTGAATTTTTCCAAATATCATTATTTGTCAAATCATTCAAAAGGAAGTTTACTCAAAAGAGAGGCGAGCCTAATCTAAACATGTCCAACACACACTTGAGAGATGAGTGGAGTGGGCAGATAGCAAAATCTGGGTCTACGATGGTAGGGATCATTTGCAGCGATTACATGGGTTGGGACGACAGAGGCATTCGTTTCATATCCCTAAACACTACAGGTGACCATTGATAAACCCCTTTGAACGGCATTTTTCATTCTTAACCCTATCAAGAACCACCCCTCGGGGCAAAATGGAGGTGAGTCCAGTAGCATCAGGAGAAAATAGTTAGAAATTTTCTTGCTCGGACTAACATTAATCTTTGTGTGTTGTTTATATGGTAATCCAAGTGCCATAGGATGATGAGAAGCATTCATTTCTCTATCCCACACACCATATCCTTTGCATAGCCAAGTTGAGCCTGCGAATTCATTTCATAAACCCATCGGTGATCATTGCAAGTTCCAAAACAAAGGCAAATCACTTCAGGAACGGAGAAGTTCAAGACTTAGGGTTTACGAAGAAACTACTAAGTTGATACTCAAGCGTGCTAAGAGCCAAGTCATATATCTAGCACAATTGCCAAGCATCCCACTTGCGACAAGGGATTAAAGAAATCCCCAGCATCAAGAAAAAGCAAAGTGCCTGGTAAAAGCGAGGCCGATGCTCGGGTGAACAATTTGATCAATCCCTAAAGAAACCTGGTAAGGAAAAGAAGAGGGAAAAACCCCTAATGGAGTCAGATCAAGAAGACTGCTCCCCAAATGATGTCAGCCGTGGAGCAAAAACACAGAAAGAGTTGTCAACCTCTTAATACCACAAGAGACGCTCTCTAAAGAGTTTGTACACACCTCAAAAACGGTTGCACGTCTCAAAAATTGAAGATACAGAATGGAAAAGACAGGTGACAAGTTTGCAATGATCACCAAGGTCAATTCCCTCATAAATTCTGGGCCAAAAACAAGCTTTTGTTTCGGTCCCCAATCCTACCAACATCATAACCCTGAAACAGCCTTCTCTGACTAAGACACTTGGGTTAACATATAGCTTAGCTCGAAGAGGTACGAGCAAGATTATTTCTTTCTCATTTTGCAGGGTTCTTGACTTGTAAACCCGAAGCAGATGGTGAAAACTTTCGTTCAGTGGCTTTGACTCAAAAATGAGTCCCCCTTGAAAACCAATACAAAGCCCAACATTACGGTCCCGTGGAAGACCTCCCAACCGATCAAAATGTATGCGCTGCGAATGAGCCTAAAACCTAGGCACAGGTTAATAGGGAATTGAGTGCATCCCCTATAAAAATCATTACCTCAAAACAGGTGAGATAGCCTCCTTGTCGAGAAATATTCCAATTGATGTTTTGAACAATCTCTTTTTGGAATTTTTCAAACTGTTGATCCAGATTTTCCATGCAAGGAATTTGTGATCACATCTGCATGTTGCAAGAATGCTTTGGACAGCCTCCGGCATCAAAATGCACATTTCATGATTAAAACTTAAATCATACGGTTTTGTCAGATGGACAACCGTCGTCTTCCCAAAGATTGCTAACGTTTTCTTGGTGAAGAAAAATTTTTCAGGCTCGAACTTCTGCAGGATCCATTAGAGACGCCAATCTCCCAGAAGAAGGCCTCGCTCTAAAGAGAAGAACGTACAAATCTATTTTTCTGCAGGATACCTGGAGAACCCAGCTCCCAGAAAAGTCACTTCCCACATCATCAGCGTACCAGTGAAATTTTTGCCCAAATAAAATCTTTCACTGCTTCAAAACTGAATTCCCGACAAACTTCGGGATCTCTAAAAAAAAAGGGGGGGGGAAGAAAAAACCCTTTTAAAAGAAACAATCTCATCGGACGTGGAGAACCCTCGTCATGAGACCCCTTTTCAAAAATCAGGCAGTCTCATCGGACGTGGAGAACCCTCGTCATGAGACCCCTTCTCAACAAAAAAAAAAAAATCAAGCAGTCCCAGCAGACGTGGAGAACCCTCGTCCTAGGACCTCTTTTCAAAAATCAAGCAGTCCTAACTTGACGTGGAGAACCCTCGTCCTAGGACCCCTTTTCAAAAATATCAAACAGTCTCATCGGACGTGGAGAACCCTCGTCATGAGACCCCTTTTCAAAATTCAATCAGTCTCATCGGACGTGGAGAACCCTCGTCATGAGACCCCTTTTTCAAAATTCAATCAGTCTCATCGGACGTGGAGAACCCTCGTCATGAGACCCCTTTTCGAAAATCAGGCAGTCTCATCGGACGTGGATACCCCTCGTCATGAGACCTCTTTTCAAAAATCAGGCAGTCTCATCGGACGTGGCTCGTCATGAGACCCCTTTTCAAAGCAAAACTATGGTAGATACCGCCTGAAGGGTCAACTCATGGTAGATACCGCCTGAAGGGTCAACACATGGTAGATACCGCCTGAAGGGTCAACACAAGGTAGAAACCGCCTGAAGGGTCAAAATAATGGTAGAAACCGCCTGAAGGGTCAATCAAAGGTAGAAATCGCCTGAAGGGTCAATCCAATAGTGAAAATCACTTAAATGGTCAACTCAATGGTCCAATCCACCATACGGATCAAAATCATTGGAAAATCTCAAATGGGACGCGTCTTCCTTAGATTCCTATCAGTTAGGAATCCCATTATGGTTTGACCTACCATACGGGTCAGAGCTTAACCTCTCTAGGATACTCTAGTAACGAGTTCCTATAAATTCTCTTGAATCCATCAAACACCGCGAAAATCGTACAAACATCGAACAGGTAAGTGGCAGGTATGTCTCTCTATTATCTCACTCTCTCATGTCAAATGAATGTTTCCCCCTTCAAGAAAGAGCATACATGGACAAGCATGAAAATTGGATGTCATGACTCTTTTTCCTTTAGTTTCCTAAGTCGAGTCGATCAGGACTCAGGTGTCACCTTATCTTTGAGAGAAACCTCTAACGAGATTCCTCTCAAAGAGGGGCAGCTGTTGACACCTAAATTTTGATCAACTTTATTATTATTATTATTTATTTTTATTTTTATTTTGAAAATTCATAGAAAATCCATAAAAAGTTTAAAAATTGAAAAATCAATTTTGGTGACCTTAGCCAAACTAAATGAACCATTTTGACCAAAAAAATTATTTTCATAATTTTCATTTTTTTAATATATTTTCGAAAAATACAAAAAAAGAGAAAAAAAAAAGAAAATCAAGAAAAATAATATTTGAGGTCACAAAAATATATAAAAATAGTCAGTATTTTTATTTTTATTTTATCCATTTTCTGACCTCATAAAATAGTAAAATTCAGGTTTGATTTTAGGTGTTCTTTGATCATCATAAAATTGAATTTGGCAAAAATATTAGTAATGATTAAAAGAAAAATGAGTGAAAACATCATCATTTAAAAGGAAAAGGGGACTAATCATTTTGTCTTCGCTTTTGATTATTTTATTATTATTTTTACTTTTTAATATTTTATTATATTATTATTATATTATTATTTCATTATTTTATTTTATTTTCATTACTATTTATTCCCCTTCATCATCCGCACGTCTTCCCCCCTTCTCTCTTCCCCCTCCTCCTCTTCCTCTTCCTCTTCTTCTTCTTCTTCTTCTTCTTCTTCTTCCTCTCTCCTCTCCCTTTCCCGAACCATCTCACTGTTCCGGTCATAACTCCGTCGTCCAATATCAAATCGAGGTGAAACCACCTCCAATAGAAAGCTTATCGTCTTATCTTTCCAGGGATATATTATAAGGCTCATTTGGCCCAGCCATTCGTCCGATGGAGCCGTTTGAATGAGCAAAGGTCGCTGCTGACCCTGTAACGACCAGTTTCTGCCGCCGCCGTCGTCCTCCACGATCAGCCCTTCCGGCGACCTTTGCGCCTCCCTCTGACCATCACAGGTTAAGTTAAGATGTCCTTAACAATTTCTCGTTGGTTTCGTGAATTTTCGAGGTCTGGTTAAATTATGGTGATTTTTTGAAAAACAGTCGACGAAAATCGAGCGAATTGAGGTATTGTGGTCATATCTCACTCATTTGGACTCCTTTTAAGGTGAAATTTTCGGTGATGGCTTCCTAAGATGATAGGCTATGTTCTGGAATTTTAAGGTTGCTGAATATTTACTGTGTATTAACTTTATGTCATAGCATTTCTATATTTCGCATAAAAGACCCAGAATCGGAAGGCCGAGCCTCCTGTTGGTGTCTAAATATTTGCTGTGTATTTACTTTATGTCATAGCATTTCTATATTTCGCATAAAAGACCCAGAATCGGAAGGCCGAGCCTCCTGTTGGTGTCTAAATATTTGCTGCGTATTTACTTTATGTCATAGCATTTCTATATTTCGCATAAAAGACCCAGAATCGGAAGGCCGAGCCTCCTGTTGGTGTCTAAATATTTGCTGTGTATTTACTTTATGTCATAGCATTTCTATATTTCGCATAAAAGACCTAGAATCGGAAGGCTAAGCCTCCTATTGGTGTCCAAGGTGTTTTATTTATTTATTTTCTGTAAACTATATTGTGCTACCCCAGAATCGGAAGGCCGAGCCTCCTGCTGGTGGTTTATACCCCCCACACATTGTTGCACGAGTACCGACGGACTCCGACGTCGTAAAATTCACCGGATCCCATCTCCTTTGCTTATGTTTATGTTGTATAATGACTTAATATCTTCTTTATTATTATTATTTTTTTTTGCATTGTGTTGCGTCCTATAAAAACAAAAACAAAAAAAAATGCTAGATTGGATGGTTGCAGATGAGCCACGTGTCATGATCCGATGATTTTCAGAATAAAAAAAATATTTTTAACATTAAAAGAAATAAATTTCGAATTTTACAACAATTAAAATGATTCGATTGTCACCGAGACGCCACGTGGCGAGTTAGGGACCGTTCAGTTGGGACTTATTTTCAGGAAATTTATAATAAAAAAAATCAAATAAAAAAAATTCAAAAAAGTGAATATTAAGTAAAAATTCAAAAAAAAAATTGAGAAAAATTACAGAAAATTCAATCAACTTAGGTACCAAAAGGGCGTCAACTCTGACAGTTGACGTAACTAAGTCCCCGAACCCATTTCTCTGGTTATCGTAGAATTGAATAGAAACTCCCGACTATTCAATAGGGTGGTCCAATCATACCCTCCAAAAAATGATTGGTGGCGACTCCATGGCATGCACACTTAGCACATGTCACTAGACCACACTGAAGGTCGACTACGCATACCTCCGTTGCGATTTGGGTAACGGGCCTTGGGAGAGGCCTGCGTCCGACCAGACTGGACGGCACATTAGCCCTCGAGAGCCCACGGCGAACCTCGAGAGGGTCGCGACAACTTCCCAATTCATCTAAAATGACATATTTACCCTTTCAAGGTAAATTTTCCCCGAATTGTTCAAAATTACGATTTTGCCCCTCATGGGCAAATCATGCCAAAATCATTCCTAAGCCTTGATTGATATTTCTCTAGGCTAATAGGGCATCATTAGGGATGCCATGTTGCTTTCATGTGTTTTATCCGCATGTACTGGATCCTTGATTTGCGCATTTATTTCTATTGATTGTGATTGATAGGGTAGTAATTCCCATCTGCATGAACTCCTAGATTTAGGATCTGTACCCCACTCGTCTGTATGAAATCCTAGGATCAGATAAACCATTCAGCTTAGGTACCGAAAGGGCGTCAACTCTGACAGTTGGCATAACTAAGCCCCCGAACCCACTTATCTGGTTTCCGCAGAATCGAATAGACCACTCCCAACTATTCGATAGGGTTTCCGATCGTACCCTCCACGAAATGATTGGTGGCGACTCCTTGGCATGTACACTCATCACATGTCACTAGACCACACTGAAGGTCGACCACGTATATCCAGCAGCTGCGATTTGGGTAATGGACCTTGGGAGAGGCCCGCGTCCGATCAAGCCAGCGATCGGGCGGCCCATTAGCCCGTTCCCGCCTCGAGAGAGGGTCGCGACACTTGTGATAGACCAATGCTTCGTGAAGGAATGCCTACTCGCCGTGCCGTGCTGGGTGCACTGGATGCATCGCTTGTAGTAGCCGTCGCCGAGAGGGTAAAGGGATGTAGCCTGGTCCTGCCAGAAGAGTGTGGGATCGTTACAAATAGTTTGGGATCGTACTAATATGAATAGTGTAAGATCGCACTATTGTGAGAGTCGATCACACCAATTGCGTGGATCCTTGTTAATAAATGGAGTTGTGTGGTTTCCTGTGCATACCTGAGATAGTGATGCTTGATTGGTTGATTGTCTGATGTGACTATTGGGTCGAGTCATGCATTGCATTACGTGTGGCTGAAGAATGGTAAGTATGCATATAGGTGGATTATGTACTGAGACTCTATGTGATTGATACATGTCTATTTGGTGATTCTGTGATCCTTGTGCTTAGGATATTCTGGGCGAATCAATGTTCTAGCCGGACTTAGGTGTTGATTCATTGAGATTTATTTCTCACCTCATCATGGGCTAACATTTTTAGGTCATAAGTGATGGAGCCCCGTGGATGCCAAGAAATGGCTGTTGGAAGATATTGAAACCTTACAAATGGGTTTGGGCCCCAAGGGGCACCCTATTTTTGTGGAAGGGAGAGGACCTACATAAAGCTAGGTCGGCCTACACGCGTAGGCCGCTGCCCGCCCCTCGACTCGGTTCGACCCTGGGCTTGGCGTGTTCCAATTTTTTTTTTACCCATCAGTTTTATTTATTCTTTTCTTTTTTAAAACCGAACGGACATGTCTATAAATTTCTGGACACTCGTTCTTGTCCGATCAGATATGTTTGTTCGAAATTTCTTTGAACGAATATGTTTGTTCGAAAAAGAACTAACGAACATGATTGTTTGGAACTTACCCAAAAAAAAATGATTGTTCGAAAAGGAGCTGTTCGGTTTGTGTTCCTTCATCAAGGTTCGTGATCCTTCATCAAGGTTCGTAATCCTTCATCAACAAATCCGTACGGCTTCGGGCTTCGTGACTCTTCGACAACACTCATTTTTAAACCGACATAAATAGTCCTCGAAGGAGTTAGTTCGACATATATTTTTTGAAAATTCTCTCTCTCAGTTTCGAAGCTTGCATTCCCATTTTTTGCCCTCTTTCATCATTGTCATCATTGCAATTATTTCGCCAAGTTCCATTTGAAGGTTTCTCTAAAGAAGTACCACTTTAGAGGAAATGGCGATTCATTCTATCCTGGGAGGTAATTGTCCAAGAACATTGGGTACCGGTTAAGGGGACAAATATGTCTTAAGGACATAACATGAATTTGTTGGGCTCGGATTATTTGTCTACATTTGGATTACTTATTTGCGATTAGTTTTTCAGATTTGTCGATCAATTTTATTTTATGTATGAACGAACACTTAGGCGACAACACCGTCATCGTTTGTCGAGACCTAAAAAATAAATTTTCTAGGCTAATGGATTATCAGGTTAATTAACTTAACTAACCTAACTCGAACTCTCCCAAGTCCATACCAAATCGCAACTTAAGGTTCAATTGATTAACATGCAATGTATTTTGAATTTGGAGTCGCCACTAATCATTTATGGTAGGTCGATTAGAAACGTAAATAAAATAGCGGGAGAACTATTTTATTTCTACGAACCAGAGATTAAGAGTCCGGGGACTTGATTACGCTAAATTACTCTAACACCCTTTCGGCACCATTTTATTTCATGAAAAAATCATTTGAGAAGGCAACATTAATTGATTTTTAACCTAAGTCACTAACAAAGGTTGTCATGCGGGTGCACAATCAATTAATTGAACATCCAGAAATCAATATAATCAAGAGAGCATGCGCCACACAAAACATCGTTTTTTTTTAGTTTTCAATTTTTATATGAATGCATGAAAAACTATACTATATGTGATGCATGAAATTATTCTATGATGTAATGACATGAATTAAATGTAAGACTAAACTAGATGACATGCAAATTAAATGAATGCACAAATGAGACCATGATTTAATTAAATTAACTACGTGACATATAAATTAATTAAAATCAAGACATGCAATTCTAATATGCAATTTAAGCTAAAATGCAATCTAACATGACATGGCGAAGATGAATGACATGGCATAGATGACATGGCCAAGATGAATGACATGGCATGGATGACATGGCAAAGACGACGTGGCATGGATGACATGGCAAGGATGACATGACAAGGATGACGTGGCATAGATGACATGGCAAAGATGACATGGCAAGGATGACATGGAGAGGATGAATTATTATTATTATTTTCGGGTGAATTTATTTCCTAAAATAGAACTATGCCAAAACAATTCTTATCTTGCATATTTTAGAGTCTAAATTGACCTAAACCATAATATATTAAAGACGAATTATTTTAGACATGCAATTATATTTAAACATGCAATTTCTATCCTAAAATGCAATCTTATCTACGTGATGCTATTTTTAAAAGATATGCAATTTTCAAATACAGGATGTGAATGAATGCATTTTTTTTTAGAATTTTCGGGATTACATCATGCGACATATATATTCTAAAAAATACGTCCATCAAGCAAATCAAATCAAATGAGGAAAGTGAATATGTCAATCAATGCCAATCAAGAAAGTTGATATATCAATCAAGTTTTGAAATATTTCGCGAATATTTGAGTCAACTTTCTCGATCATGTGACAAGTTGCGGATTAGGAAAGAAAATTTTCCTAATCAACCTGTATTTTGAAAAAAAATATCCACTTGATGTCAATATCCAAGATATGCAATATATATGATATGATATGCAAATTTTTCGAATTAGGAATTCAAATATTCAATTTCAAGATAGGAAATATTTACCTTGTCTTGCAAAATTGCACTTGCCTTGTTCGAACTATTACCAAACTTGATCGGTTGGCTGGGAGAATTTGACCGATCGGTTTGTGAAGTTGACCCGATGGAGACGGAGATAGCCAAGTTGATCGGTAATGATTCGTCAAGATTGCAAGTGTCACCGAGCCACTGCAAATGATATTTCTTCACTAGAAATTGGCTCGTTGGACTTACTGGTCGACTAGATAGTAGCACCGTGGATTAGGAGTAACCTGCAAAAAAAGAAAACAAAGTTTTTGTCTTTTATTGCATTTGTAATCTTCTCCTTTTTGTATCTTTTGCAGTTGGGCTTCACGCCAAGGAGACTTCAACGCTACCGATCTTCAAGTAGGGACGGGATGCTTGCTGGATTGATCGAAGAAGCTATGCCACTGGGAAACCGTGAGATGCAATTATATGGATGGTCTGAGCAAAAGCTATTTTTTTTAACTTCTTTCCTTTCTGTCTATCCCCACTACAGCTCAGGCATATATTCTGTGAAAATCAATTTTCCTAAAAATCCGGTTTGCCAGCCTTGTGAGAATTCCTCCCCTAACTTCCGCTTGAAAGATGACCTCCTCCTCCACTACAAAATTGATTTTTTTCGTTAATACTCATATCCTTGCCACTTAATTGAATATTCTTCTTTATTAACCACACTTTGCCTATTATCAATTACGCCAACTTGCACTGACCTGTCAACTTCCCATGTGCCGCCCACCATTTTTCTATAATGGTCGAAACACACAAGTCAATTCTGATCACCGTGGACTTAATCGGATGATTTTATGCGAAGCTTTTCTCTAATTATAATTCTAATGGGCCTTATAAAAGCTTTCAATAAAATTTGGCACCCCCTCTTGCCACGCCTCAACCGAATTCCATCTTTCACTTATGGGCTCACTCCACATTTTATCGGGCATGAATTAGGCTTTATTAAAGCCTGAATTATTAGCTTCGAAATAGGTGCAATTTCCTGTAAATTTCAAGGACATAAGTCTATGAATTGCTCTCAAAAATTGTCCACCAATCTAGGTCTAGAGCACCTGACAAATTAAGCTCAATCTCGCATCGCCGATCAAGATAAATGTTAATGTAATGCATGAGTAAGAAAATTTAAATATGTCATGCAACGAAAATCATTTTTGGCGAGGACTAAATTTAATCCTCCTTTTATGAAATGTGGATGATTTAAGTAAAACCAAAATTTAGGTGTCAACATCGTTTCAACAATGGGAGAATTTTGAATGAAGAGTTGAATGTTTCACACAATCGCCGAGAGAACAAAACGGATAGACGGCTGACAGACAATTGTAATTTTCTACTACCACCATTACAATCCATAATATGAGGCAGGGACCTTATTGAAACTTCGAGGCGTGCGTACTTACTAATCCAATTCACCGTGCAAAACAACTAATTATGCCGACAGAGAAGCTTGTCGGCATACTCTCTTATCACTTGATCCGCGAGGATCTTATAGGTCTTCTCTGTTGGATGGTAACTGTCCCAGAAGACGTACTTCGTGTCATCTTGGCACGACTTTAAATCGTCCAAACGGTTACACAGTATGCTCACTTCGATGTTCCCCGTGCCGCAGCACCCTCTGTCCGCCACTTCAAATCCTGCACACACATCGACAAGACCAAGCACGAGGCTGACCAACGGCATGGCGATAGAGACTCGAATCCGAAACCTGAAACCTTGCAGAAAAAGGAGAGGGGGTATAATGATGCGGAGTACCATACCGTGTTGCGAAGGGTTTTGGATGATGGAGAGCAACGAAGAGTAGATGTCCATATAGACTAGATTGGAGCCGGGGAGCTTTCGGTTGAGGGAGTCTAGTTTTGAGGAGAGCTTGGAGTTGAAGAGGATCGCTGCTTGATTGGCAGGCTCTGAACAGGCTCTTTCCAATCCTCCCTGAAGCGTTCTCTGTGAGGGCACACATCCGATCGGTGGTAGACTCAGGACTCCAATCATTCTTGCTCCTAATCCATAGAGATCCTGCTAGATCATTCACTTGTGCTTCAGAATCAACTTTGTTTTGCAATTCAATCCTTATTTTATGTCTTTCGCTGTTTTCTTTATCGTTGTCGTCGTTGTTCGGATGAGAATGTTTCTCTTCCCGGGGACTTACCTGAAAGAAGCTTGAAGCCGAACTAACCATGAGATCGGTGTAGGCTGGTATGTCGTACTCCCCTTTCCTGAATGGAGTCGAATAGTATGTGTTGGCAATGTCGTCGCTTCCGCACACCACTATGTAGAGGCTGTTTGTGATGATGTTTGATGCCTTCTCTTCTCCGGCGCCTGATTTTATCTTGTTCACATACTCCTTGAACAGGTCTAGTTGATCCGATAGCGATAGGACTGACTGTCGGTATAACCATATTACAGAAGATTCAGGCGATTCCATTTGAATTCAAGAGATCAAGCTGGACTTAGCCAAGCTCGAGCGGCCCGTCAAGGGGCCGGTGTTTATACACACAGCACGCACGCGCGCGCCGACACTCCTTGGTGTCATAACAGCTATTCTTTCACGTGTTTAGACGCATACGCAAACGTACAAGCCCAATGTAAGAAGCGTCAGATGGAAGAGGAGAGAGAGAGAGAGAGAGAGAGAGAGAGAGAGAGAGAGAGGCGTGAGAGCTTACGGCGATTTTCGAGGTGAGAGGATCGAAACCGGCTGCGCCGGAAGCGAAGCTTACACCGGTGAGGAGGTCTTCTAATTTGAGGCTCGGGTCCAAATAAGCCGGCAAGTACTGCTTAGCTCCAAATGCTTCGACTGGGGAATTTCGTATCCAAGATTCATAAAAATTGGGTTAATAACGTTGTAGACCTAATCAGTATGATGGAAGGTTATGTCTTATTTTAGGACGCAGTTTCAGTTTTCTATGGCAAGCGTTATTAGCATTGTCTTGCATTTAATTACATGATGAAATGTCCTGAAGTCGCAATCCCCAAAGAGACCGGCGACAAATTCCACACGAACTTCAAGACCGATGTGATAGAATCTGCATGGGAATTAGAAACAAGTGATGTCTTGTAAACGCACCGACTCTCCACATTTAGAAAAGTCATAGAATTAAAAAAAAATTAATATTATGAAAAACTCCAAATTAATATGATAAATTTATCTCAAATTAATTTTTTGACCACAAAAAATCCCGAACTAGTATCCTGAGACAAATTTCACCCTCTCTTAAATTTCGTTAAATTTTGTCGTTAAATTGTCTAGTTGAATGACATCGTCATCAATGTGAGGTATACCTGTTGAATTTTCCATGCTATTAATCCAATTTAACGAAAATTAACGAAGGACAAAATTGTCACTAATATATCAATTTTGGGTTTTTTGTGGTAAAAAAATTTGTTTGTAGTAAATATTTTATAAGTGTACCAGTTTGAAATGTTTTGTGATATTAACTCAATGAAATGAAAAAAAGAAAGAAAGATAAACATAAAAGGGTTTAAAGGTGAGGGAGAAGGCACAAGTCATGGATCTATGACTACAGGTGAAAACATTCCTTATATCAATGATGAAACGAATTCAAGAAATCAATTTTCCGCGATTGACTAATGTCAATAAAACCAGTGCAAACGAACGGACTTAGAAATTTGCATGACGGCATTACCGATCATGTCCGAGGGGACTTTCCCGTTGCAAAACCTTCCAGTCGGCTTCCCTCCCATGAAATCCCTTCCGTACGGCGGGAAATTGCACTTGACTATTGTCTTTATCCCGTTGTTGTTCCCGGGATCGACAATCGAGTCGCCGAACACGATCACCGTTGGAACGGGCGGTGCGCCGCAGCTGGACGGCGCGGAGGCGGCGGCAAGCTTCCTGCCCACGACAAGGGCGAGGGAGACGAGTATAACCACATTTATAGTAGAGGGTAAGCAAAGAAACTTCCCAAAGGATAGCATCATCTTTGATGGGCGCAAAAAAAAAAGGGGCGGAGGAGAAGATAAAGAAGAAGAAGAAGGAAGAAGAAGAAGCACCAAGGCAACAATGAGGAGGAAGAGAGAGCACTCGTCACGTCTAGACTTCCGATTTTTTGTCATGTGAACATGGAAAAGGCAAAGCTATTTATTGGCTCTCCAAAGGCTTTGTAGTAGTTAAGGCATGAATTTTCCGGTCTAGCAATTGGCGTGGAAATTTTTAATTTGAGGAAGCAAATGAGAACATGAAAAGATTTGAATTTGGGGCCATGCGGGATTTTATGGGATCACTGTTAATTATTCTAAAAACTTAAACCGTTCGATGAATACGTATTTTAGTACTTAATTATCCTATCAGAAGAGAATCACTTCATGCATTTTTTTTTCCGGGGGTCTAAATTAGATGACGAGTCGAGGAAGGTTGTAGATTCTCCATCTATCTCCATCATTATCATCATTTATGAATTATTTGGGAAAAATTATCAAAAAAGTCCTAAACCTATTACAATTGTGCTGATTCAGTCCTAAACTTTTTTCTTTTGCCTATTCAGTCCTAAACCTTTTGTAATTGTGCCATTTTAATCCATCCGGCAAATTTTGGCTGGCCGGCGCCGATTGGACGCCGGCCGGCCGACGACCTAATATTTTAATATATATATTTTTTAATGTTTTAAAATTTTAATATATTTATTAAAAATTTATTTTTTCCTTTTCTTTTCCTTTATTTTTTTCCTCCTCCCATCTTCTTCCTCAGCTTCGGTCATCTTCTTCGTCAGCTCCGGCGATGGACCAGAGGACGGCCGGCAAGCCTCGCCAGCCTCGCCATGGCCCGGTGAGGCCCGAACTTGCCTTGGCCGAGCGAGGCTCGCCTCACCAGACCAGATCTAGGGGAGACCGAGTCTCGTCCGGCCATGGCGAGGCTCGGGATGGCCGGTGAGAGAATGATGTACAAATGGACTAGTTTAGCTCTGATTTGGGTCGAGCCGAGTGACAGATGCAGCGTGTATACTGTGCGGGGATTTCAGAAGCTGCAACAACGATGCGGATGTGGCGTGTAATGCTTACTGGTTTTCAATCCGAGCTTGCTGGAATCTTGGAATTCCGGGGACTTTTCCGATGGGTACATTAGGAAGTTGATAATGTGCAGGGAGAGTACTGTGAGCGAGACTTTCCTCAGCTTGATGGAAGAAGTTGACCGAAGCAGAAAGAAGATAGGAGGAGCAAAAAAAGAAAATATATTTTTTAAAAATATATATATTAAATTTTTAAAAAAATATTAAAATATTAGGTCGCCGGTCGACCTGCGTCCACGTCAATGCCGGCCGACCAAAATTCTCCAGATGGACTGAATTGACACAATTACAAAAGGTTTAGGACTGAATCGGCAAAAGAAAAAAGTTTAGGACTGAATCGGCACAATTATAATAAGCTTATGACTTTTTTTTGATAATTTTCCCGAATTATTTGCAACCCCTCCTTCCTCCCAATCCTACGTTGCATAATATATGGTATACAAGACAACCAAATTATGGAGGAAAAAAAGAAAGAAAAGAAAAGCGAAGGGACGGCCAATTTAATTCTACGTCCCAACTAAATTGACGAGAATGACTTGAGCCTTTCTAATTATTGTGGGATGAGTCATATCATATCCATCATGTGTCGCACTTCATCTCCAGTCCTTTGCCCAAGGACAGAACCGTACATCGTCGTTGATGGTAGCCAAAACCCGAGCGTTCAGGGCCGGATCGTGCAGAGCAAGAAGCCAACTTAGAGACACACGCACACACACAGTATTGTGTGACCTGTTCGGTCGCTGGTTTCATTACGTTCCTCGTCTCATGTTCTCGCGCGAGCGGTTCCACGACGTGGCGAGGACGGTCCCGATGCTTCTGTTGTTATATGCGACCTTACGCGTACGTGTCCCCAAGAGAAGCACCATCTGGATTAGGTAATAACATCTTTTTCACAAGAAGAAGAAGACAAGAAGAACGAGGAATTGATGCAACTGGTTTTTCCAGCTGCCATCTATCGCTCTTCACAATAATTGCCAATTTTCCAACTGCAAACCCTGATGCCTGCATGATTACTCTCTCAACTGTATCCTATTCTTGGATTTGTTTATGATTGAAAGCCTTTACTGAAGTACGTAGCAATCATCGCTGGTGTGGATTCCCCTGCTTGGAAAAACCAAGGCAGGGGATCCACACGCGTTCAACAAAGCCAACTCCCCCACTCCCCGGGCCCGGTTGAACCGTATCGATCCATGGCTGTTGAATATGGACTTATTGGTAATGTTAATATTGGGTAATCGGACCTCTTTCGCCCCAAAAGCTATCTTGAAAGGTGAGATTTTTCACTCACACTTATAAACCGACCAACCAGCCCATTTCATGAACGATGTGGGATAACCTCAATAGAGTGAAATGAATCTCGTCACATATGACAAATGGGTCACTATGATTTTATGTACTGTTGGGTATTATGTTTTTCAGAGTTAAAGGTTGCATGCAAGAACGACGTGGCGTTTCAAATGTTCACGGATTCAACTGAGAAAAGAAAGAAGTGATGGAGTGGGATTAAGTGTTATAATTGTAGCATGCTAGATTCTATACATTGATTAAATATTCTCAAGACTTAGGTCATTCTTGCTAAATATATCAAAGATCTACTCTTGTGATAATTGGACTGGGCAAACAGTTAATGCTCTAAAATAATAATAATAATGCAGTGTTAGTGAAACACCGAACAGTTAATTACCATTCCATGGCTTAGGATGGTTGCCCGCTAAATTGTTATTTTATGTGACATCTTTTTAATGGAGAAAAGGACAATGTATGTGTCATAATTTTTGCATGACGCTCATTTTAGTACAAAATGCCACTAAGATTGTGAGTGTTCACTGGATCTCACGTCGCTTATTTCGAACCTCGCACCGATGATACACGTGTAGTGAATGAAAGAGCTAGGTTTTGAGTTTTTCATTATCCAACTAACCGGGAAACAACGTCACAAATTCTTGCGACCCATTTAATCTCGACAAAAGACCCAATTCGTTATGTACAGATGGTCAGATTTCATTGATTTGAAAGTAATTTAACATTGCTTTTTTTTTGTGATGTTATTGAGATTTTTTTTTTCGGAGCGCGATTGTGGAAAATCGTTATCTGTGATATCTGCTGCTTTCCAAAACTCAGAATAAAAACAATCTAATCCATTTTCTCTCCCTTCAAATACCATCCCGCTACTAGCTTAGGAAAATACTCTCGACCATATACTCTCACAATTCAGTTCACTCTAAGACGCCGACTCTCTACCTAAAATTGCGATTCAAATCGACCATAGCGATGATGTCTCTCGAGTAATCCGAGTACATTAAAATTCGAAATTAACCCTCTATAGAACAGGAAACCAAAAAAAAGAGATCTAATCATATGGAATGTAGGACCAGGCATACCTGATCATACCTGATCATACTCGGAAATGGAATAGCTTCAGCGATGAAACGAAATAATTAAGGAAGCAGAAAAAAAAAACGAGGTGGAAGAGACTTTATACAAACATGTTTGTCCATGGATGAGCAATAAAAGCATGCGGTCGTTGGTCGTTAACAGGAGGGGGTGTAGCAAAAAGTCAGGAGCTAATTAATACACGAGCCACAACCCAAATAAGCCCACGTGGCGTCCAGTGATTGAATTGGACAAAGCCATTTGTCGGCCAACCATACCGACAAGCGACATGAACGGGTGAGCGGATCCCCTGTCAAGATTTATATCTTGACAGGGGTGCCCCTGTCAATCGGGGCCATCCATTCAATCATGGATGGTCCCGATTTGATGGGGGAAAAAAAAGCAAAAAAGAAAAAGAAAAATCCAGCCGCAATTTTGAAAGATTTGGGCCGTCCATTGTTGATCGGACGGCCCAGATTCACCTGGGTACACCCTGCCAAGATTGCGGCTTGGCAGGGGATCCGGATCCCATGAACGGATGGTTATCGTCTAGAAATGTCGGTCTAGAAATGTCGAGAACGGATAAAGCAAGCAAGCCAGCTTGCTTGATACACGTTAAAGTAATCGCCATAGCTTTTACGTGGGTTTACATGCTTTTTATATACGCGCGATCTTCTTTTAAATTTTCGATTTTAAGTTTTGAATCGAATATTCCCACAATGATCATCGAAAGTTCGTTATCGATCTGCTGTATTGCGTCATTGAATTGAATCACGATGATTTGAGCACGCCAAGATCAAACTGGTTCGATCTTGTTTGTGCGCGAGAAATAAAGAGATTGTTGATGTTTAGAGTAAGAGAAAAATAACAACATGCTATTTATGGTGGCTCAACCCAAACTAGGATTGTATAATATGTATTAATATGAGTGACTAATTACAATAAGGGTATAAATAAATACAATTACAGAAATACCTCGATATACATATAATTACACATTAATACTCCCCCTCAATCCGAAGTAGGTGTAACAACTGAGAGATTGGATCTCAATAGTGCATGACGCAAACTAGGTAACTCATTTGTTGCCACCTGATCCTCGGTAGGCACATAACGAACATGTAGATCACCGAAAGCAACTCGCTCTCGAACAAAGTGAAAGCATGAAATACGGGATTAAGAGCAAGATATATGGCAGAGATGTTGTCACAATAAACAGTGAGAGGAGTAGAGAGAGAGACTTCAAGTTCACGAAGTAAATGCCGAATCCAAATTGTCTCAGCAACACAATGAGCGATATCACGATATTCAGCTTCTGTACTAGAACGAGTCACAGTGGGTTGCTTCTTAGCACTCCAAGAAACAAGATTGGTGCCGAGAAATATACAAAAACCTGATGTTGAATGTCGAGTATCCGAGCAACCAGCCCAGTTTTCATCCGCATAAGCCGTCAATGAAGTCGGAGAACATCTCTCAATGAGTAATCCATGGGTAGATGTACCAGCAAAGTACCCATATATACGCTTGACAGCTTGTAAATGAGGTAATCTAGGTTGATGCATAAATTGGCTAACTAGGTTCACAGCAAAGCTAATATCAGGTCTAGTCATGGACACATATTGTAAAGCGCTAACCATCTGTCGATACAACGTTGGAGAAGCGAGGAGCTCACCACCATTGACAGACAATAGAGTCTTCGATGCCAAGGGAGTAAATACAGGCTTTACCTTGACAAGGTCAAACTTGCGCAAAAGGCTATCAATATAATTAGCTTGAGATAAAAGCGTACCGTTGGATCAATGATGAGCCTCAATGCCAAGAAAATAATGAAGTGGTCCAAGATCTTTCATAGCAAATTCTTGCTAGAGATCATATATTTAGCTTGAGATAAAAGCGTACCGTTGGATCGATGATGAGCCTCAATGCCAAGAAAATAATGAAGTGATCAAAGATCATAATACATACCCATCGGTCGGTGGCCGCGATGGTTTGAGTTTAGTTCCTTTCACGAAAAGTCCTGGGTTCAAAACTCGTAGGCGCCGGTGTCTTAAGTAGGGGGTTGTGGTGGTGGGATCCTGAGCTAGCCCCCCCCCCCCCCCCCCCCCGAGGACTAGTCGTGCTCCACCGTTGGTTGAGCAAAGCTCGCCGGCCCCGCGGAATCTCGGTTATAAAAAAAAAGATCGTAATACATTTACTTACCAAAAAAAAAGATAGTAATAAATGAGGAGTATCACCGGTGACAAGGATGTCATCAACATATAGTATAAGATATAGACAACCCCGAGAAGAAGAATAGACAAATAATGATGGATCAACCTTACTTGCCATAAAACTCAATGATAATAAAAAACTGCTGAAGCGAAGAAACCATGCATGTGGAGCTTGCTTTAAACCATAAATGGCTTTTCGAAAACGGCACACGTGATTCGGATATTCAGTATGAGAGAAACCGGGAGGTTGGCGCATGTAAACTTCCTTAGAAAGGATGCCGTGCAAGAAGGCATTCTTAACGTCAAGTTGATATACAACCCATCCTGATGAAATAGCAATAGAGAGAACAATTCGGATTGTAGCGGGTTCGATGACCGGGCTAAAAGTCTCGTCATAATCTAATCCTGCTTGTTGTTTAAATTCTTGTGCAACTAGACGAGCTTTGAAGCGTTCGATAGTTCCATCAGATTTTTCCTTAATATCAAAAACCCATTTACAACCGACTAAATTCTTAGAAGGGTCGGGTGGTACTAAATCCCACGTTTGATTAACGACCAATGCATTAAATTCATCTGCCATGGCCGCCTTCCAACGTGGGTCAAGAATAGCCTTAGAATAGCAAGTTGTTGTCTCTTCATGAAAGGAATTAAAGAGATTAAAAGTTTTCCTTGGTTTATAAATTTCAGATCTAGCACGAGTTTGCATAGGAAGAGTAGGAAGAAAGGATACATAAGTGGAGGAGCTAGGTCGAGATGTAGAGAGGAATTGGGAATCTGATGTAAGAGAAATTTGGTCAGAATTAGATGTAGGAGGAATTGTGTCAGAAGTAGAGTTAGGTTGGGACACAGTGAGTGAGTTCGAAAGGAAGGGTGGTGGAGTGAAAAGAAATTGGAACCAGATTGGGTAGGTTGAGAGGCAAGGGGAGGAGTATTAAGGGGTTGGGTTAGTGAAGTCGAGAGAGGCAGGGGAGGAGCTTGATGCTCAAGGGAGGTAGAAGGAAGAATAGGTTGATTGGAGGAAACAACAAGTGAATGAATTGAATTGAAAGAGTTATTTACTGAATTAAGAGAAGAATTACTTTGAGAAAAAGAGAAAATTATCCTCATTAAATCGAATATGACGATTGATAAAAACACGACCACTTAATCGATCAAGGCAACGATAGCCTTTGTGATTCGAAGCATAGGCAAGAAATACACGTGGCATAGAATGAGGTGCAAGTTTATGGGAGACACGAGATGGGAGAAAATGATAACAAGACAACCAAAAGTTCGAAAGAATGAATAATCGGACCGAAACCCAAAAAGACAATGAAAATGAGAAATATCATATAAGACAGGAGTAGGAAGCCGATTAATAGTGTAGACAACAGTGAGAAGAGCATCGACCCAATATGAAGGAGGCATATGAGCATGGATTAATAAGGTTCGAGACATATTGATTAAATGTATGATTTTGCGTTCTCACAAGCCATTTTGAGATGGGGTGTCTAGACAAGAAATGCGTGGAATGATGCCATTGTCATGTAAATATGATTAGAACGAATTACTGGTATATTCACCTCCCCCATCAGTTTGTAGGATTTTAATTTTGGCATCGCATAGATTTTCAATGAAACAACGGAAGCGATGAAAATGAGTACGCACTTTAGATTTATTTTTCATCGAAAAAATCCAAATGAACCGAGAGTAGTCATCAACGAATAACACAAAATACTTAAAACCAGAATTGGATAAAATGGGACTCGTCCATACATCAGAATTAATTACAACTAAAGGAAAAAAAGCACGATGATTAACAGACTCAAAAGGCAATCGATGAGATTTGCCCATAAGACAAGATTCACAAGTGACTGACCTAGAACTAGAATTGCAAACACGACTCAAAACTTGTTTATTTGGATGACCAAGACGAGCATGCCAACGAGTGAGTGAAGCAAAAGAAGCCACGATAAGATGCAAGTGAGACGACACCAAGGAATTGGAAATCGGATAAAGACCATGAGAAGAATTAGCTTGAAGGAGAACTTGCTCGGTTCGTTGGTCCTTTAAAGAAAAGGATGAACCATTAAAATTAATAGTGCAAGAATTTTTACGGCAAAGTTGAGTGACTGAGAGAAGATTACAAGCAAGATTAGGAACATGATAGACAGGTAATAACAATAAAGATCGAGAACCAGTATGTAAAAAAGATTTACCGACTTGCTTAATAGGCAATAAACGACCATCACTAACTGAAATTTTCGTCGAATCATAAAAAGGTCTGGGATTTAGGATTTTACCAATGTCACTAGTCATGTGTGCCGATGCTCCACTGTCAAGATACAACATCGGATCAGAGGTCTCACCAACCGAGAGAGCTGAGAAAGAGTCCGATAAATCATTTGTAGTGAAGGCATGATTAAACCTTTGTCGACATTGCAGCGCAGTATGCCCAACTCCATTACAGATCTCACAAGAAAGATGAGGCCTAGATCCAAGAATGCCTCCTTGGGTAAATGAAGGAACATAGGCCCTCGAATCACCGCGAGATCGACTAGAGGAAGGTGAGGATCGATCAGAGTAGGGGACAGAGAATGACTGTGAATTAAATTGATCAGTCGAGACTTTCCAAACTGGTTGATCACGCGAGAACCATCCACCTTGTTCTCGACCAGATCTTCGGCCCCTAAAATTACGGCCACCACGACTCCCTCGAAACGGTGGATTAGATGAAGTGGATTGTCCAATCAAAGCATGATGGATATCAGATGAAGATGAGGCATTCGATTTTCGGAGAAATCGTTCTTCTTGAATGAGGAGGCATGACCGCATATCATTGCAGGAAAGAATAGTAAGACCATTCGTGACCATGGTGACAAAAGGATCATACTCTAATGGGAGTCCATTGAGGGCTTGAATCACCAAATCCTTATCAGAGACAGAGCAACTGATTGCGGTGAGAGAATCTGCAATTGACTTCAAATGCTTAAGATAATCAAACATTGACTGATCAGGTTTCTTAACGATGTTCTAAAAATCAAGCTTCCATCCAATTTCCTTTGCCGCACATCGATCACTAAAGCGTCGCCCTAGATCAAGCTAAATCTCCCGAGATGTCCGAAGATCATGAACTTCACAGAAAATCTCAACTGTGAGAGTTGAGTTAATCAGACTGCGAACGCATTGATCCATCTTGACCCAAATTGAATAAGAAGGATTGGCCACCACAGTATCATTCTGATCATTGATAAGCCTCTGCGGACAAAGAAAAGATCCATCCACATATCCCAACAAATCGTTGCAGATTAAAATCGATTCAAACTGAGATCTCCACAAAAGATAATTATCCGCATCAAGTTTGATGGAAACGAGATTAGTGATATTGGGAAGAAGAAATGACGAGGCTGATTGCATGCCAGTAATTTGAGCCGCAGCAGAGATCGGAGCAGTAGGAAAAAGAGAAGAAGGCGAAGGCGGGCGGTATGTCATTGAGAGGTAATGGGAAATTGGGATTTGCAGAAAAAGAAGATGATGACCAAAGAGATGTATAGAAGAAGAAAAATTCATAGATGTGCCGAACATTATTGAGGCGGTAATCGAAGCAAAAGAAGTGTTGATTTGGGACAAAGTTGTTGAAGAACGTGATGCGTTTTTCTGCTCTGATACCATATTGATATTTAGAGTCAAAGAGAAATAACAACATGGTGTTTATGATGGCTGTCGCGACCTAAAATGCGGTTTGAATTTTAGGTTAATGGATTACCAGATTAATTAAGTGAATTAACTAACCTAGCGCGAGCTCTCCCAAACTCTACCAATTCGTGACTTAGGTCCACTTGATTTTAATCAAAGGATTTTTAATTTCAGAGTCGCCACTAATCTTTTTTGATAGGTAGATTAGACACCTAAATAAAGTACGGGAGAATACTTTATTTTCTGCTAACCAGAGGTTTAGGTTCGGGGACTTGATTATGTTAATTTTTCAATTAACACCCTTTCGGTACCATTCTTGTGAAGAATTTATTTAATTGGCAAATTCCATCGATCTCAATTAAAGATTAAGGTGCAATTTCCTTTTCTTTTTTTTTTTTGGATTTAATGAATACATGCAAATGCGACTAGATGACATGCAAAAATATGAAACTACATGACGTAAGAAAAGGTGACCATGCATGATGATTCTTGAAAAATTAAATTTTAATGCAATAAAGAATGTAAATTCTAATCTAAATGACATGCGATATGGTGATGCATGAGCTTAGATGACATGGCATGGTAATGCATGAATGACGGGCAATTATGCATGAAATACAAAAATTATGACTACCCTAAAGGACATGCGATGTGATTTTTATAAAAAGGTATGACTGATCTTAGCGGAAAAATTGAATAAAAAAATGATTTTCGAATTACACGCATGGACTATGAAAATGCATGACGAATTAGACGATATGAAATGCAAATGAGACATCATAACATTTAATGAATTTTCGGCTTTTCAATGAATTGGTTCGACAATTAACACAAATTGATTAATTAAAATCCAATTTATATTAAGAGTCTTTTAAGTGTGAATTCCGAAAAAAAAATCATTTAATGCCATAGCATGATGATTTTTATGTGTTTTCATGATTTTTTTTATTTTTTGTGTTTTTTATGAAAAATGAATCAAATAAAGATATAATAAACCTTGAGCATAATACAACTTAAATTCCGAATTTTTCGATGAATTCGCTTCGTACCCTGGGGAATGGGTCAGAAGGTAATTTTATTCACGTCGTGCCCTGGGGGTCGGGTCAGATAGTGAATTTAAAAATTTGTCAATTCGGTCCCAAAGTTATGAGATAGGTTAGACAAATTGGTGTGCGGATGACGTCGTACCCTGGGGGTCGGGTCAGATAGTCATCACAATGCGCATAATTTCGAGGGACAAGGCACAAGGGAGCATGTATTATACTCAAGGTAGATTATAAAATTATTTGATTTAAATTAAAAAAGATGATCTTCGGCCAACTAGGGATAGGTGCCGAAAATTTTAAAGGACATAAGGTCCTATCCACAAAGGATCTCATATCTTTTAAATTAAGAAAACTATCTCTCAAGATTTGAAACGAATTTTTAGATAATTATCCATTTAAAAGATATGGTCAATTGGAATGAAATTTTATCCGACTCTACTTGAGAAAATTATCTTTAAGGTTTGAAAAAATTAATTTTAGATAACTCTCGAAATTTCAGATGTAATCCGATGAAGCTCAACTTTATCTCTAATTAGATGATATTCAATGTAAATTTTTAGAGATATGATAAGATGACATTCGGATAAACATTTTGCCTAACTCATGCATTGGAGATAGTAATCAACATCAGGAATTGTCCATAACCAACCAGATATAATCCAACGTTAAAATATCCTTAAAGATAAAAAGATTAAAAAGAAAACAACTCCTCCGATCGGAAGCCATTATGACAGTCGTATGCTAAAATGAATCAACCAACCAACTTGGGAATTTGAAGCAAGAATCCATCTGTAATACATAGCTCTCAACCAGGATAAGGCCCATGCGATGAAGATCTCATTATCTCACAAAGAAACCAATCTCTTCAATGTGACTTAGATTGCAAAAAGTGATGAATACCCTCTAAAGAATTCCAACCAGATTCGTTCAATCATCAAAGCGTTTCGAAGTAATTCTATGACCAGATCGCGTATTATTTCCAGAGATCAGAATTTTTGTGTCCCAATTCTTAGTCCTCGCAAGAAGCAAAAAAAACTTAACTTTTTTTTTTAATTGTAAGCTTCGTAACGCAAGAACATGTGCATGCATGTTACTGAGTTAGCCAAGCGTAGGTTACAGTAAAAAGGCAAGAAATATGTACCTTTCTCGGATGTTATTCCACCACACGCACCAGCTACGGATTTCGCCAAAGGCAGCCCCACCTTTAGCGATCTTGAACTCCAAAACAAACAACAGAAACTCGAAAAGGGTGTTGGGACTGATCTGCGGGCACCAAAAGAGCTATTGGATGATGAATGGTGTGCGGAATCGAGGCACGGATCAAGTGCGGATGACAATGGATAGCGGTAGAGCGAAGCGACTGGATCTTGCGATCGCCCGAGGGAGTCACGGTCAAAAGCGTGGCTGGAGCAGATGTTGATGCGATGACGTCTCGCGGTCGTGGATAAAGACGAACACGGAGATTCACTCTCGAGATCAAAGAGGATTGTCTCGACCGGATGGGGAAACAATCGAACTCTTTAAAATTTCCTCTAGTGTGCTCTGAATTTTCAGCTTCAAAAATTTCAGTATGCCGCCGGCCCCTTCAACGTGAACAAAACCTGGCATATATAGAGCTTCACGCCCCTAGTCCTAGTAGAAGTAGGAGTTAATTTAGACCATCGGATTGTCAATCCTAGCTAGAGTAGGATCAATCTGCAGCCATACATCAGATTAAAAGAGTCCATATCTATCGAAACTCCCCTTTATCTACCACAGAATGGTAGAGTTTTGTTTTTTCAAAAAATTTATCAAGATAAGACCTCTAAAACTCTTTAATCAAATCCAAAAATTCAAGAGTCCCTATCTACCATCCAGTTTTCGGCTAAGAGGACGTTGAGGGGAAGATGGCCGAACATGGCCTTGCTTGTGGGTTTGAGACATAACCTTGGGCCAAGATTGCTTAATTGACGATTAACTGAAGTCCCCAAAAAATTTAAACAGAAAATGGGCTGATTTAAATATGACTTTAAGTCCAAAACCCATATAAAAGTCAGCGCTTTCTCTTGTAACAGTGGAAATTCTTAGACCAAATTTAGTCCAGTTGCCTGCCAAATTAAACGCAATTGACTCGACTCTAACCCTAAATGCAAACGGCACGACTGATAGAAAATACATATGCAATGCATGAAGAGTTTATTTTTGCGAGAATTATGATTAACTCTCATTTTATAGATGATTTCTAAGAAAAACAAAATTTAGGTGTCAACAATGGCTCAACCCAAACTAGGGTTGTATAACATGTATTTATATGAGTGATTAATTATAATAAGGGTATAAATAAATACAATTACAGAAATACCCCAATATACATATAATTACACATTAATATAGATGACTAATTTGCAAATTTAATCCATTAGGGGTCGAATTCGCCTCTCCTTTTTTTTTTTTGTTCGGGGCTGAGCTGCAAATGTGCTCATTGACTATTCTTTCTGTTTCATTCCAGTGGGTCCTTACCGATTTGATTTTGAACTTACTAACCCTTCCTATGTCCATGTAACCAAAATAGCCTTTGTAAATGGGTAGAGGGTACTCCATTGACTCCCAGCTCCACATAGAAAGAGGAGGAATCCAGACAACAATGGGAATAAACGATCGAAGGAGCAAGAAAGAACAGCAACAAGCACATTGAAATAGAGATTATTGCCAGAGAGAAGGGCCACGCAAGAAACAAGCAAAGGGCGATGTCATCGGAAGACGAAACCGGTGATCGACATTCTCACGAGTAAACCGACCAAAGATTAAGGCATCGATGGTTCGTCGTCGAAATTGAGTAGTACACACTTTGTATAGTTCCCGAGGGACCATAAAAATTCCCACTTGACACAGACAATCATATGTTCAGGAGATGATGGTGAACCTTTTATTTTTGTCGGGAAGTGCCCACATTTATTGTTAGATGCCAAGAGGTGTGACCCCATGGGATAAGATGAAGCTGGTCCCCTAACCTCTAATTAGCAATCAAAAATGGAATTTTGTTCTTATGACAATGATGCGTCAGCACTAAAGTTGTTCAGAGAAGGGAGAAGCGAGGAAGCCGATGCGAACCAGTCCACATCGTGCTCATATTGGCGCACATAAAAGGTTACGCTAAGCATGGGCAAAGTGCCGAGTAACGTTACAACACGCGTAGGTTAAGTGTCACTCCTCGCTTGAACTATAATAAATCTAGGAATAGAATGGTCATCCCGGAACCTTTTCATCTCGCAGCACGTTGACTGCGGTCTCTCTGTCTCTCTCTCACGGTTTTTTCTGTTTTGATTCACTGACCTCTGACTTTTATTCCTTAGTGGGCCGCCATTATGGGCGTGCGTGAGAGAGGGAGCGTGTCAGAAAAGCTCATCAAATTCCGCACGAGTGACCAACAAAAGACAAGAACATGAGAGGAGCATGGACATATGCAAGCCTTGCCAAGGAGTTACCAAGGGACATATATATCTGTTCTTTTTTTCGTTTCCTAAGTGGAGCCTCATAATAGATACTGAGCCTCGTAATAGATAAAGCAAAATCAGAACTGGCGTTAAGAAAAGAGTGGATAACACAATGATGATGATTGTAATTAGAGATCATGACACCAATAAAAGTGTACCCAATAGCACCAGATGCTCACTGAGGACTTGAGTTTTTTTTGTTAGTCGAGACGAGGAATGGCCCGCAACAAAAGCAGCTGCTTACCAGTAGAACGAACAAAGAACGAGAGGAGATACAGGCAGGTCGGAAAAGTTGTTACGTCTCTTTACACCTAGTCTCAATCACAATATTGAGCAGGCTTTTTGTGCTTTGCTCTTCTTTTTCTTCTGTTTTGGCGGTTGAAGCACAACCCTTATGGCTGCGTCAAAGACGCCCTTCACATTCTGCACTCAAGATATGACTTCATCCATTAAGAAGGCTGGCATCTTTAAAAGCACAAGCAGTCCCAATGAAATATCTCGTTTAAAAATATCATATACCTGTTGGGTTTTCGAACTGCATTCAAGGTATGCAGGAGCTCCAATCAGCTTCCTTAATTCCTCTCCCTAGAAGAAGTAATAATAAGATTCAGATGTGAAAAGAAGAATCATAGGAAACAACAGAACTCTTCATTTGGCTTAAAATGAATAATGAGCAACAATCAGTACCTGCTGGGCCGTAATAGGCACTGAACCAGGATGGTCTATAAAGAACTGCTTATCATCTCGCAAATCTGGATCAATTATCATTAGTAGTCAGCTCATTTAGATTGAGGAAGAAGATGTACGCATGTAGAAAGGGAACCAAAAGGGTAAATGTATTCGAGTCAAACCCATGTTAAGATCACTACAGTTGTAGAGATATCTACGAACAAATTAAAACTTGCAAATAATATTGGTAAAAGAGAAATCAATCATGGGGAAAATTTATTGATAATTCTGAACACTGCTTAAACTTGTTAACTGCAAACAGTGCTATGTAGTTCGACTATTAATAGTTGGCCATCACATCTTCTTCCAACTTGCAAATGGAGTACATATTGACAAACATGTATATGTTAACACAAAAAAGTCACAAAAAACGTTATTGAGAAAAAGAAGGAAAGAAGCTAAATGCCAATTGAATAGAGAAATTACCCAGCTTGGTTCCCACGAGAATTATTGGCACACCAGGTGCATAATGCTTTAATTCTGGAATCCACTGGAAAATAATAAGTGATAACAAAGATATCAGCATAAAATGGAGAAAAGAACAAAACAAAAAACAAAAGCTCCTTAAATACCACTAGGCTCTCTCACCTTCTTAGAAACATTTTCATAGCTTGCCTTGCTTATGAGAGAGAAAGCAAGTATGAAAACATCTGCTCCGCGGTAACTTAGAGGTCTTAATCTGTTATAATCCTCCTGTCCTGTTCAACAGAATAAAAAAACCAAAGTACATCAGAAAGCGAAATCAATTGGCAAAATCGTGAAAAAATAAAGAAGTAAAAATTACCAGCAGTATCCCACAATCCCAAATTGACAGTACTTCCATTAACCACCACATTTGCACTAAAATTGTCAAACACCGTTGGCACATAGTCCTGTTTCCATTGTTCGGCAGTAAAATCGTGAGAAAATGCCCAAATATTGAACAGAAAACCCCTTGACATCCAACCAATCAATCAAACACAAATTTCTAAAACAGACTTAACAGGAGAAACCAGACAATTTAATAAGATCATTTGCTGTATTAAACTCAGAAGAAATGTAAGAAAAATGCATAAACACATTTACCTGAAATCAACAACTGGAACCATATAACGATAGAATGAGAAAATGACAGCATAAATCCTGAGATCCGCTAACACACTTAAATAGTCGAGTCCCCAAAACTATCAGTTGTCATGCAAAGCATTATGGTTGTAGTCTAGTAGACAACAGAATGGCGGGCCAATAATAGAACCGGCAGGGGCATATTCTACAAACAGATAGCCAGCGGGGTATGATGTGCACAATTGGGACGATATCTTCAACCTTTCAGTAGAAATAGCAAAGAAAGAGCAATAATAACACATAATAGCATTTCCCCATAATTTAGCAAACCAGAGAACAGAATACATCAAATGTTATTTGCTGCATTTCCAAATTGAGCAGCACAAAGAAAATAAGAGCCATAGTATGTAACACCAGGACATTTACAACCCGTATCAGCATCCCAGGCAATGCTCTACAGATACAATGCTTAAGCCTCAAAGATCGGTTCTCAATTAGGTGAGGAAAGAGAGACAAACAAAAAAATATAGAAAAAGTAAGACTTTCCTTCACAAGTGTTTTGCTCCCTGAATGGTAAAAATCTAGCAAAAACCTCACAAGAATTCGCAACAAGTAAAAGCAGGTCATCGGGAAAATCCTACATAAATCCAATCATTTGCACGATCGAGAAGCAATTTGCAAGAACACGCAAGCGCCATAACCCACCGCAGACGCGGCCCGCAAAAGGCACACGGCAAAAGAAGGCTATCAAGCACTCACCGTGGGGAAAGTGTTGCTGGTATAAGAAATCAACAAGCAAGTTTTACCAACGGCACCGTCGCCGACGGTGACGCACTTGATGAACCTCGATGCGCTCATTTTCCCTCCTCCTCCACCAACACCTTCAGATCTTCCTCAAGCCGAAGACCTGATCACAATGCCGCCGCCCGCTGCCCCCAGCCGCCGCCTGCTAGCCCCGGCGATTCAACTGCGCATCTGGCACATCGCGAGCACAAGTCCGGAGAACGCAAAGGCACCAGATCTCAGAAGAAAGAAAAACGAAACCTAGAAAGACCGAAACTCAAACCCTAGAAAAAAAAAAAAAAAACCAGAAGCACAGTGGCGGAGCGATGCGGCGAGGGATCTGAGCAAGAAGCGATGGAAATGCGGATCGAGGCAGGGGATGCAGATCGGGCAAGAGAGAGAAAGAGGAGATAGAGAGAGGGAGGGAGGGAGAGTACCATTTCTGAAGCCGGAAATTACTGCCGTTGAAGCGTTCCTGGAGCGAACCGATCTTCGCCAACGAAACCAACCTGCACCTCTTTCAATGCCCCCCGATATCCAAATTTCGCTATTTATCTTCGCAATTTTCCCCCCCAATCTTTTTTGATTTATTCGATTTTTACCCTCGTTTTCTTAATTGGGTTCGATTTTTGAATTTGAGCTGTCCCTTTCCTTTATTTCGAGACTTCGGATTAAAAATGAATTTGAATCGAACGTTGAGCCCAGCGTCCAGCTCGGCTCCTGGCCGAGAATAGGCAGTCGCGCTTTTTTTTTTTTTTTTTTTGGGAGATTTCAAAATTAACCGCCAGAAGAATGTACAAGAAAATTCATTATATTTTCGCTTGTCGCGAGCAATTTTGCCGGAACACTCCGGCATGGTCGTAGAGAAATTGAACTTTTTGACTTGATGGTGGATTTAAATAGTAAATTTTTATGAATACACCCTCAGAGGCTCAGCCGTTAAGAGTAACTAGATCTCTTTCCCTATAATTTATGATGTAGAGGGCACGTCACTGTTAGACATGAAAAAACGACATAAACATAAATGACCCCTAAACTTTAGATTGTCCGCCTGAAATATTCACGAGCAACCTCCTTTTTGTTGTCCACCGCTCAAGCTTAAAAGGCTGAAAGTCATATTAGCAGATTAAGACAGATATAATTAGATCCGGATTTTGGCCTTGTGAAGGAAATTACTCCGTTAAGCGATCAATAAGTCATCTATGGATTCAATCAAGCAACAGGGACAGAGCTCGGCCATAGACCATCAATATCTTTATTTTGTTTCGTCTGTCTGAAGTAAAACCTTCACGATAAACAAGATATCACCAATTGGATCTAGGTTGACAGATTCAAGGCGTGAACAATTGCAACAGTGGTTTTACCACACCACGTAAGCTACAGCCTACACATACATCTGCTGACAAAAGAATTGCACTTCTCTGACCGAAAGCTCCCCTGCCTCAGTTTCTCAAGACTTGGCGAATGCACGGAGAGTCTCATCGAGGGCCTTCCTATCGTAATCACCCGTGAAGACGCAGTTACCAAGAGGCCCTTTTAGAAGGATGAGTCTTAGCAACCCGTCGGCTACCTTCTTGTCGACCTGCCCTTCCAAAACATATCAGCACCCATAAGACGAGATGAATTTTCAAAATCAAAGGATCGTATGGATGAAGCTCTCTTACCGCCATAACAGACTTAAACATCTCCACGGTCATGGTTTCAGGAGGGAGGGTTGGCAATTTAGCCTGCTTTAGAATCTTGTCAACTCGGGTCACAATCGATTCATCGATCCAACCGAGCCGGTAGGACATATCAACAGCCATAACCTGAAGTTCAGAGACTTCGTTTAGCATTATAGGGAACTTTCGTAAAAACAAGGAAAGGAAAAATATAGAGAACATACGATGCCTGCCGCAACTGCTTCTCCATGCAGCCATTGACCGTACCCGAAACCGGTCTCAATAGCCTGAAATAACAGAAGTACATATTACACTGTAAACCAGAAAGGATGGACATAAAAGAATAACACAGAACTGTTGCTAAATGAGAGAAACCATATGATACTATCGTCCTAAACAAGTCTTTTATTAGGTACATACGACTTTATGGAATCATTTAACTTCATTCTCCTTCGACCCAAAAAAAAAAAAAAAAACACTTCATTCTCCAGTATATCTTCGGTTAGGGTTAGCTACAGTTTTGAGCACAAGTCTTTGATCTGGTATAAAGATAAGACAGAAAATGTAGAGAGGCTTCTCGGAAAGTCGATATAGATGCTTTGCTAATTACAATTTGGATATACGAACCCAAATGAGAAGATGATTGAATATGCATTGTGCTGCAGATTGCATCAAGAAAATGCTGCAAGAAGAGCTCGTTATTTAAAATCACAAAGTTAATGTAATCTGGGCTAATTAACAGATGCAGCAGCACCACATTCCTTTTGTGAGGTTCCTTAGCACTAACTTATGTCATTCTATAACAGTCTTACATAATTATGCTTACCCCTCCACGTCTTTTTAGAGAAATGAGTTTACAATATGCCTTGGAGTTTGAAAAAATCCCAAATGGATATGCCAAGGTCAAGAAAATGTTTTGACAAGCTGTAAAACCAAACGCCAATTGCTTAGGTATGAAACTTACATGGCCAAACGTGTGTCCCAAGTTCAATGTTGCCCTCAATCCACTTTCTTTTTCATCTAAGGACACAACCTCAGCCTTATTTTCACAGGAACGCTTTATGGCATACGCTAGTGCTGATGGATCCCTGTGATGAACCAACTTATCAACTTTTTGCACAAGAACAGCAAAGGATCCCAGCAAATGAAAATATTACCTGGCCATTAAGGCATGCATATTCTTTTCCTGCCATTCGAAAAATTCAGCGTCCCTTATAAGCCCATACTTAATAACCTCAGCAAGGCCTGATGCTAATTCCCTATCTGGCAAGGTGTCCAGAGTGTCAGTGTCTATAAGCACACACTGTGGTTGGTAGAAGGCACCAATCAAATTTTTCCCAAGGCGGTGATTTATGCCAGTCTTCCCCCCAACAGAAGAATCCACCTGGGGCAGAAAAAAAAACAAGGACGATCCATCAGCGTGCAGCACAGGAGACGAGGAATAAAGAGCCAAGTTGATGATAAAGAATTCAGTAGTTCTCAGTGATGAGAGACCTGAGCCATAACCGTCGTGGGAATCTGAATGAAGTTAACACCACGGAGGAACGACGCAGCAGCATACCCACACATGTCACCGATCACACCACCGCCAAGGGCAACAAATGTGCATCGGCGGTCCAATCGCGACTCAATTGCTTTATCAAAGACTTTCATCAGCGTGTCCTGATCAAAACAACCTCTCACGTCACTCAGACGCCCGCTTCACCAGGCGATTAAGTGATTGAAACCCTGGATAGAAATCTCTAGAGACTTACCTTGTCCTTGTACTTCTCACCATCGGGTAAGATCACATGATCGACAGAAACATTCGGGTTTCCCTTGGTTAAAGCTTCGACAATTTTATCCAAGTAAATTGGCGCCACGGTGTCATTAGTCACCACAAGAACCCTCTTTCCATGAACATGCCTGGTACAAAGCAAGCACAAATACATTTTTACCAAAGGGATCTGAAAGCAACTCTAGAGCTAAGCAGCCATTTGAAGTTCAGGGACACTCTGTAAGTTCATTTCAATCCAATCCCGGACCATGTTATTCAATCAGATCAGGCTCCATTCGATAGAGTTCACAATTAAAAAAATCGTAATCAAACTCCCCTGAAGATTCTCCCTTCAATCGAACTCATATAACACGAGATTGAAAGCATGCATTCCAACAGGATAGAAGATGACCTCTGCAAGAGCTCGGGCTGGTCCAGGAGACCGGACCCGATGTAAATCGGGTAGCTCCGGTTGCCCAGGTCGACCTCGACGATGGTGGGAGCCTTGGAGCCGGCCTCGCTCGGGGACTTGTCCATGACCTGAGTCGCGCCCGCGCGGACTCTGAACCTCGCCGCGCCCGCGCTCGCGGAGCACGCGCCGCCGCTCCGCCTCAACCGAACGCCGCCCGCGGAAGAGCAGAACGAAAGCGTCTCCGGTCGGACGAACGCGTCGGCGGAGGCGTTGGCGGCGGGCTTCGGAGAGACGGAGAGCCTGAAGGCGTTCGCCGTGGAGGCCATGGGCTATGGATCAGGTCGGGCAGTGGAAGAGATAGAGAGAGAGAGAAAGAGAGAGATTGTGTGTGTCTGTGTGGGTGATGGTGTGTGGTTTGGTGAGAGGAATTGACATTGGTGGGCATGCTTGGTGTGTGGGAAAGAAGAAGAGGTGGTGGTGGATGTGGGGTTAGGTGAGGACTAGGAGGATTCTCAGTACTGGAAATTTTGTTGGGAACCATCATTTTTCTTTTATTTACCTGAGACTTTTACATTTCTTGGAAAAATACAAAAATCAGAAAGCTTTAAATAAAGGCCGGAAATTTTTTAAATAAATGCCTGAAGTTTCTTGTTTTCTTAAATAAAAGTTTAAAATGAATATTATTTTAAATAAAGATGTGAAGTAACTTCATTATTTTAAAGAAAGGTTTGAAATGACCATAAAGTCTAAAAAAAAAAGCCTAACTTAAAGGGCATTTTTGTTATTTTCTCTTTTTGATTTATTAAATTTTTCTTTGTTTTCTTTTCTTTTATATTTTTTTAAAATGAAAAAAAAATCATAATTGAAAAAAAAAAAGACACAGGGAGGGGTAGATTTGGCCATTGTCCCACCATCAATAGGGGGTCGAAGCAAGCCGATGCGATCATCGGTCACTCGGCAAGAAAAGTGATTGCATAACATTTCCTTAGAAGGTAAGGCACTACCATTGAAATCTGGGCCGTTCATGTTATGAATGGACGGCCCAGATCACATGTTTTTAGGAGGTAATTTTTTAAATTTTTTATATATATTTTTGTTATGGGGCAATTTTTTAAATTTTTTTATATATATTTTTGTTAGTAATAATCTGTGCCGTCCATTCATAACACGAACGGTCCGGATTTCAAGGTTAGGCGATCCGAATCCACTTGGCAAGGGCTGCAACCCCACTGACCAGAGGTGAGGGCCAAAGTTGCCATGGTCTAGAAGGGGGTCGCCGGCCCTTGCCCAGACCAAGGCAACGCTCTTGTCGAGGCGCCGACGACTCCATCAGCCTGTGCCAACTCCCACAAGAGGTGGGGTGGTAGGCCTAGCGACCACAGGCACGAGGGGTAGCCCTCCCACCCATGTCTTCTTTCTTTCATTTTTTTTTTAAATTTTAAGAAAACAAAGAAAAAAATAAATAAAGAGAAATAATGGAAATGTCCTTGAGACCAGTGCATTTTTTTAGACTCCCCACTTTAGGCATTTATGAAACAAAGTTCACTTCAGATCTTTATTTTTATTTTTTAAAAGACTACTTCATGCCCTTTGGTGAGTTATCCTTAGTTGGATTGTTTCCGTGATACCAAATCATCTCAGATAAAGAATTTTAATTGGCTGGCGAGCATGTGACTATTTCGGCCGCTAGAAAATGAGTATTTTAGTTAGAAAAAAAAATGCTACGTACAAATTTTTTTAGTTTTTTCCATTTTCCAATCGATGTTTTGTGGAGGTCTTTAGCCTTAGGCGAGGGCCGTCTATGTAGTGTTTGGGCGATGGGTAGGCGAGAGAGCGACTCTTGCCTAGGTCCGCCGACCATCAATGAGGCCCAACTTTGGGCGACGGAGGGAAAAGTGAGAAAGGAAAAAGAGAAAAAGAAATAAAAAGGAATAAAAAAGGAAAATTTTAAAAATATAAAGGATGAAAATTCCCTTCAATTTGGTTATAAACAATAATAATTCCCTTCAATCGACGATGTTAGACTCCTTTTTTAAGACAAATATGGCCCAATTAAGGCCCTTATTCGAAAGGATAAGGGTTTAAAAAAAAAATAAGGACATTTTAAACTCTTATTTAAATTTTTTCTATGAAAAGAAAATGTCAACGAAAGGTCACATTTTGATGGAGAATTTTTGTAAAAGATAATGAGGTTGAGACTTCAATATAAGAAGGTCATTACGATGTCCTAATTGAGAACTTTTGCCGGAATAATACACATAACAGAGCAGATGAATAAAAAAAATGAAACAGAAAAAAAAAAAAAAAACCAATTCCTAAGTCAACTTTTGAATCCCGAATGGGCCAGTTTCAAAAACTTAGAACCAAAACTTGTCTACTGTATACGTTATGTGCCGTGTGCAGGTTATGAAATCCTGCTCTTTCCTCAAGCGTCCCTACTCCACTCCTGCTTAAGATAGGGATTCGAACCCCTCACACCCCCTCTTCCTAGATAGAAATGGAAGGAGTGGCCACTAGAACAATCCCACGGTGATTAGAATCGAATTCGAGAGAGTAAGTTATAGGTTTGAAAATTGGAATGTACGATCTTTAGTGGCCACGTAGTTTGTCGGTCATATTTTAGTCCAAAATAAAGCTAATGCCAATTTGAGTAGCCATGTGAAGTGATTAGACAGTCATTGACACACGTTTGAAGGTTCGATGATAACCAGAAATCTTGAACCCCGATTGTCCGAGGAAGACTCGCTCACCATGAAGTCAACCCTTTTTGGGGTTGCAAATGCAACGCAGCCCATATGAGCGACCGACATCGATGCCTCGACCGTCGACTTTTATGGACCTCCTTTTCTGTTTTTTTTTTTTTAATAAGTAATCAGTAATCTATTGTTCAAATTGGTAGATTTAACTAGATTTAATATGAGGAGTGTTTGAGCTGACTCTTTATTTTTCGGTTAATTTGAATATTTCACCAATTCTTTTTTCCACATTTGATTTAATTTTGAATCGCCCGAGCTCATGGAGCTGCGGTGATCTCCACGGTGCTACATGACAACACTTCAGTTTCTGAATTTCTCTGTCATAAGTCAATCTGGCAGATAAATTCATTTGGTAAAATCACTTTCGAAGTAGAAAGACGTTTGATAAAAAAAAAGTGACTTTTGGCAAACTTTGAGAAGTAAAAAAAAAAGTTTACTTCTCGACTCCAGAATTACTTCTTCAACCACACGAGCCACGGCTGCCGCCTCCCACCGCCGTCACCAAAAATTTTGTTAATAATGTTTCAAAAATATAAATTTTCAACCATTACCAAACGAATTTCTCTGGTCAGAAGTAGAAAGAAAAACTTTCGCTTTTGAGTAGAGGTAGAGAAATCAACTTCTGATTAGAAGTTGATTTCTCTACGAGAAGTGTTGTCATGCAGCACACTGGTCCAGCATGAAAGGACCCTTGTCTCTCTCTGTCTCTGCCTCCACATCCTCCGGGATAGTTGGTGTGCAGTGCAATAGTAGCGGTCCAGCTTCTCTTCCTCTATCGATCCGTGTGCACTTTTCCGAACGATTTTTCCTTTCAGCAACACTTTCTCGATGAACCGATTAAGGTGTATCTCCAGACCGTGCGAAAGGGTTAAACGGTCGCCAAACTGCTAACTCCATTCGACTTGCATCATCGGATGATGCCGATCCAGTGACTAATCATCTGATCCGAGAGCTACAGAGGTGCTCACGACGTGTTTAGGTCCTTGTGTCATGAATGGTAAATATAAACTAGCCCTTGAACTGGCTCAAGCAGCTGTGGATCTGGATACAGCTCCATGTCTCTTAATTCGACAGATTTCAGCAGAAGTTGCCTCGACGGCTCGGGAAGCCATCGTCATCTGCGATTCCAACTTCCTCAACCTGCATTCCGGTTTTCTCGGTCCTCATGCAGTCAGCCATCTTCAGCTCCTAGCTTCCCCATGCTCCATTTTAAATGTCCCAGCATCCCAAGACATGAATTCCGTCGCCTGGATAGACCAGAGCAGGAAAAAGTATCCTTTGGTTGCTCAACATGCACAGAGTGTCATTTCTTGTCCAGAAAGATAGTTGCTACAAGAAGAGAAAAACATTCTAGGGAACCCACGTGCAGTCTCGCTTCTTCAAAACCAACGAATTTTTCGCCGGTCAAGCTGTTTCTCGGCAGCCACTCTTTAGCACATTGGAGATTCGTGCAAATTTCCTAGCTAAATCTCTTAAATCTTGCTGGGGACGAGTCATCCCTAGGTAAATATTCAAGAGCAAAAGGAAGACGAATAACAAGATAGATCGCCGAAATAGATAGCTACCTCGACTTCCTTGTTCAGCTTTCTTTCCCAAAGCCTACTCTCAGCAGGAGAACAGTGGCTGCCATTTTCCATTAGATTCGGAACTGGTCCATTCCCATGTCCACAGTGAGGGCCTAGATTGCAGATACATATGCAGTGGAAAGTGACAGAAACGAGAACTGCTCTCGCTAAGAAAAAGCAAAAAACTAGCAAAACATTGTCAGGCTTCATTTTACTTTCACCATCTCATCCCATGGTTTCTTGCACATAAAAGCGAAATATCATGCTAATCGGTATTTTTTACATTGCTGTAAAACAGAATTGACCCAAAAGGAAGAATGAAGAAAAAGAAAAGAAGGCTTAGTCGCTTATGTATTCTCTTTTGCTTTGGCAAGCAGGGCTAGATTTGCTACGAAGCATGTTTGAAATGATATTACTTCTTTGTTAAATTCAAGGACTTTTTCTTCCTTTTCACACAATAAGACCCGTTCTCTCTCTCTCTCTCTCTCTCTCTCTGAATTAGCAATCCAGGCAAATCTCAGGACTTTCTAATCAAAGATACCACAAGACTGAAATGCTCCAATTCCTTGGTATCCCTAGCCATGATGTCTATAAACCTCTCAAACAAGAAGTCCAAGATTTGACCCCCAAAGTGGCTTGTGATCATGGACTCATTCACTGCCCTCATGGCCTTTTCCATCATCTCAGCTGTTTTCCTCCTCTCATACTTGTGCCCTCCATTCACACCATCCGTTGGAGCTGCAACGATCTCTAGCCTGCCAAGTGTGAAGGACCCTTCTCTCTCCATCACTGCCCTCACATCCTCCACGTACGGCTTATAGTATGGCGTGTTGTAGCTGTCCAGCTTCTCTTCCTCTACCAATCCCTGAGTTTTTTTTGGAATGAATTTTCTCTCAGTAACATTTTCCAGGTAAATTGATTGAGGGGTATCATGAGAAGAACCAGCTTTTTCATGAAAGCAACACGTTCTCCATGCTAAAGGGTTAAACCTTTTCTAGCCTGCTAACTCCATTCTACTTGGATCATTAGACGACCAATCCGATCACTAATCATCTGATCAAAGAGTTACAATGTAGCCAAGCCCTAGAAGTAGAAGACTGTTTGCTTTCATGATTTCGAAGCATCCATTAGTCAAATGGTAACAAATAGCAAGTCCAGCAACTTAGAACTGACTAGAGAAAGCTAAGTTGCACTCTTCAAAGTTACTTTATTTAATTCAGGTAGCCAAGTGACAGGTCTTTCAAAATGTGCTAGGTTATACACCAAGACTGATGTGAGGACATGCCAAAACTGACCTTCTCCTCTAGTGATCCAGAAGCAACATCGGCTAAGCAAAATCGATTTAGTGACTTCAATTCCAAAAAGAATCCCTGAGACCGAGCCTTGCATATGCAATGACGAGAACACATGGGTGCGAAGAAATATTGTTGGAGCCACATTTACCTGTGAGACCAACTCCTGAAAGGCTAGTCCTAAGTAGTCCCAAAGCAGACAACTTTCATCCGGAGAGGGGTCTGGCATCCTCCGGCCCATGAAAGTCAGAACCATGCGTCCTCCGGGGGCTACTTCTTCCGATCTCGACTTGAGAAATGAAGAGAAGTCCCTCCTGAATTGGTTCAAATAAGCTTCTGCAACTTCCGGTGGACTTGTCCTAGAAATATAAATTTTCCCTTTATTTACCAGTGCTTTGTTAGATCGGTCGCTCAGCACAAGAGCTGCAGAAGGGAATTTGAGGTCAGAATTATCCTAATTGAAATGTCCATCCCTTTTCGCTTTATCGAGCTGCAAACCATTACAAGTTATTAAATTCTGATGAAATGCTCATACAAATATTCGAAAGCTCAAGACTTCGAATGTATATAAGTTGAAATTGCAATCATCTTATAGTAAGTGAAATTGAAATTTCTATTTTAAACAAGGGTGAGTGCTGACCTGGGAGAGCGAACGGAGGCTCGTGGAAGATTGCACGAAGTGCAGGCTCTTCACCGGGAAAAGCCTACCATAGAAGGAACCTGGAACTCCAGCGATGCAACACGGTCTGAACTCCTGGTCATTTTCTTCCCTCATCCTCTCTGAAGACCGTGTTGAAGTCCTTGAAAGGGAGGTCATTCAGGAACACGAGGAACTGTGGCGGTGAGCATCCGAGTTGGCGGCATCCGTCGTGGATGATGCCCATGCTTTCAGAGATCGCCAAGAGAGTATTTGGCCCGGAAGAGCAGCCTAGATCGGCGATCGTGACAGTAGCAAGAAGTTTCTTGGTACAGAAATCCAGTAAAGCTGTTTGCAACACCCGCATTGTCCTGGAAAGATATGCGGTCTAGCGGAGAAACAAAAACTTCAATTTACTTGGGCGAAACATAGTATTAAGGGAGACATAAAAACTCAATGTCAGTGCTTAATGAATTGGATGATGATGTACGCATGTAAGACAATAATTTTTTTTTTGGCCATTTAATAAAAGATTGACCTTGTGGAATTAAAACTTATTACTTTGCAGTAGAAGTTTGTTTATGGCCTCGGCTTGTTTATCAAACCAAATTCACCAGGATGCTGGAGAATCTCTGCTTCATATTATCCCATAACGAACTTTGCCTCGGCACCCTTCCCTATTTATTAGGAGACTTTTATGAGCTTCTACGAGCACTTTGCAAACTGCATTAAGGCCTCTTATGAGTTTGAGGTTTGATTCTCCTCGTCGGAGACTGATATTAACCCAAGAAACTACCAAGGGATTGACATAGAGGGGCTGCAGACATTGTGCAAGAAAACAATGGCTGTCATATTAGAGAGATTTTGCTGCTTGTCTTCAACTTCAATGACATTTGCTGGTATTGAAGAAGAGGAGACAATATGGAGATAAATCACTTCTGTAATCACATCTCTGTGAGCCGACTCATGGTTTTGACTTAGAAGAATATCTGTTAATAGCTACTTCAACCTTAAGTACTAAGCACCCTCCTACAGGAAACACTGTTCTAGACGAGCATTTAAGTGTAATCAGGAATGTGTACCTGTATTTTAGAGTTCTCGGCATAGCTCTCTTCTCCGCAGCCGCCATTCATACTCCGAATCTGCTCAGTTTCCATGCTCTGTCGCCCCATCGCTCTCTGCAGATCAAAACATGACTGTATTTTTTGTAGACAATCTGCGTTCGCACTCACCCATTAATATCTGCAAGTGTTCGTCACTGGCATGAACTTACCTCTACTGCCATTGACGAGAAACAAGATGAACAGCTTGACTTATCTGCTTGTCTTCCATGGAGAAGTAGCTGGATTCTTAGCTCTTGTTCGTGTGGGACACATCCCTTCGGGCAAAAATCAATCCTTCTGTGATGATCTCTGTTTCCCCAGTTTGACCGTTATTTTTGGTGCTTTTGAAGCAGTTCCTTGATAGCAAAACAAATTACTCGTGCCTAGTTGCCTACGGACAAATATTCCAGGCTGCAACCAGACAAAGATTCCCCTTGCTATGAATTGTCCTCTATGTGATACAAAGATTCCCCCAGTTCCTACCAAAGGTCTCTACTTAAAAATGTCATTTTTATCTTAACACACGTGAGTTTTTGATGCTGCCGTGTCTCACAACAAATCCTCGTTGGTTCGAACTTCAATGTTCCTAATTTTTTCCTTTTGATGATGAAGCAACTGTAATTCTAGGTTTTGTTGGCTAAATTACAATTACAAAGTAGGATGCAACTGCAGTTTACATTCACAGAAGCAAACCATTTCATGTGCAGGTGTCACAGAGTGGTCATTGCGGTTTGAATACTGAAAGGCGAAAGCATCCAAAATCATTCCTGTAACGGACAAACAACTCCCAATACCCAACTCCAGTTTCTCGACTCCTCTCATTCTAATCTAACTTCACCATACTGGGTTGTCTGCAAAAATAGTAATACGTAATAAGATCTTCTCCATGGACAACCAAGTTGACACAAAACGCTATCCTATATACATCGGTATGAACATTCTCTGCATCCAATCAATCTGCATGGCTACGCCGCAATCAAGGAAGAAGCCTCTTCAAATCATGCTCTGGTTCATTGTTCTTGGCTACATTGTGTAAGGACTCAAACGCCTGCATGAACACGCTAGAAAACCCCACGATTGCCTGGAACACATGCGGGAAACACATCTGCAGGTTATTCAGCGTCATTGCTCTGGTTATGCTCACCGATTTGTCATGTTTCGACTTCTCCTCCTCCGCTGTGGCTCTGAAAACTGCCACCTTGGCTCGCTTTTCCCCGACAGGGTCCTTGCTTCTTCCGGAACCATGAGTCTCGGTTGCACAAAATGGACCGTTCTTGCTCTCCAACGACCTGAGCTCAACCATCTTCTTCTCTAGCTCTTTGAATGCACATTCTGATCTTTTCTTCTGCTTCTGCTCCCCCTCTTGTTGAACCACAATAGAATGGATTGCGGTCAATAGGCTGTTGATTCCTTCTGATGCTACTTTGTCAGGGATCCGGTCGAGGGCTTGTTGCCACTCCTCACAGAGTGAATAAATCCTCAACTCTTCTGAGGTTCGAGATAGTGTGTTCTTGTTGAACTGGAAGAGGCTGAGGCGGAGCCATCCTGTAAGTGACTGAATGTAATCTCGTTGAGCCTTGACAAGACTGCAGAAGGAGAGCTGCCACTGCTGGACCTCGAGCTCGAGCTGCAGAGTTGACTGTCGGTGAATCTCGGATGTAGGTTCAGCAGATGGAATGATGTTAAGGTATCTAAGCTGCTGGACTATGTGGGTCTGGACCTGGTGGCACTCATACATGCTTCTCCACATGCACATCAATCTGCATTAGCAAACAGAGGGAGGTAAAATGCAATCGCGCAATTCTTTAAGACATAACGGAGAGTGGATGGATTATGGAAAGAGGGAAAAGTATATGAGTACATTTCTCAAACAGAACCCAGATCGCGTCATTTTATGCATCGTAGTATGTGACAAGCCATATGTTGAAAAACACGTCAAATTCGTAATTAGTTGCAACTTTCGATTTTGAGCTATACAAAAGGGATCGTGACATGTTTAAATTTCTACAGGAAATAGCCAGCACACTAACTCTACTGAACAAGTACAACAAGAGCAGTATGATATGGTTGTGATTATTGAACCTTTATTAAATGTTTTTCCAAGCCCCATTTTCAACAACGATATATTTGATACATTACATGCAATAGTTCTTTACTCTCCTCGACAACGGGATAAATGCACGGGAAGTCCTAAAACTTGTCATGGAAGTGCAAATGAGTTCTAAAACTTTCAAAAAGTTCAATCAAGTCTTAAAACTTGTCACGAAAGTGCAATCAAATCCTAGAACTTGCAAAAAACGCAACCAATGGATCGACTCGAATAACTCCATGATGTAAGGTTCAAAACATTGTACTAACCCTCACAGGAATGAGGAGAATGTGGGACTAAAAGTGAAAAGAAGGGACAAGAGGGATAAAGAAGCATAAGAAAAGCATTCAAAAGCAATTGCTTGTACAGTACTAGGATGATTTTCTCTTCTGGCTTAGAATCTGCCTTTCACTATAGTAACCCGATGCATTTTACTTCATTTTGTGCTAGATATGACTTTTCTTTAGTGGTTAGATGCAGGCATCCTAGTAACCACGGCCATTTTCGTAAGAATTCTCATACAGACATTTCTAAAGTATTGAACCATCTTAATAGGTAATACTTGTAAAAGTGACACGTTCCACATGATCTAGCATGCGTCCAACTAAGAAAGACCATGCAAAATCCAAACTTTTCCGCATCGCGGAGCCAGTTTATTAAACATTCATTTGGTACTATATAGATTAGGAAACAGAGAAACATAATGAGAGAATGTTTAGGTCTTTGTGTCATGCATGGCAACATAAAACGAACCCTTTAACTAGCTCAAGCAGCTGCGGATACAGCTCCGTGTCTCTTAATTTGATGATTTCAGCAGAAGTTGACTCGATGGCTCGGGAAGCAACCATCATCTGCGATTCCAACTTCTCAACCTCCTTTTTGGTTTTCTCAGTCCTCAAATAGTCAGCCTGCTTCAACTCTAGCTTCCTCAATTGCTCCACCCTCTTGTCATGCTCCACCTTAAAGGTCTCAGCATCCTAAGTCCAATATAAATAAAATCACATAAACTTGGTCGTATGGATAGACCGGAACAGGAAAAATATCCATTAATTGCCCATTATGCACAGATAGAAGAACAGAAGCATTGTAGGAAGTCCATAAACAGTTACACATCTTTAAAATCATCAAACTTTTCGAAGGAGAAAACTGTTTCCTAGTCGCCACTTGCTAGCACATTGGAGAATCGTGTCAATTTCCTAACGTGCTAAATAGTCTTATATCTTGTTGAGGATGACAAGAGCACAAGAAACAACAACATAAATAAATAATCGAAAATGACAGCTACCTTGACCTCCTTGTACAGCTTCTTCTCCCATGCGTATAACCTCTCAGCAGTAGAACAGTGGCTACCATACACAGATCTTACTTTGCCAAAATTCTGGGCACTTATCCTGCCAAAGCCATTTGATTTGGGACTGGTGCATCCCCTCGTCCACAAGGAGGGACTCAGATTCCAAATATAATTATGAACTTTACCTGCCAACACCAAAGGATTAAACTTCAAACATATATATGCAGTTCAAAGTGACAAAAGAGAACTTCTCTCGCTCAGAAAAACCAAATTAGAAAAACATTGTTTTACTTCGTTTTACACTCGCTATCTCATCTGATGGTTTCTTGCCCATAAAAGCGTAATATAATCAAATGGGCAAATTTCTTTTTTTTTCCGACAGATCTGTCAAACAGAATTGACACATAAGGGAAAACGAAGAAACAAAAAAGAAAGCTTAGTGGTTTCCGTACCCTCTTTGCTTTGGCAAGCAAAGGCAGGGCTTGAAACTTCCAACGCCAATGACACATCAGCACCAGCATCAGCAGCATTCAGAAAATACTCATCAAGCTCCTTGATTATCCCCATCAGATCTTTCCCACTATTCCTCGACACCACCATTGCAAGCTCACTATTGCTGTCCTTTGAATACTCACTGACCACCGTCATGGAGGCGGCTGGCGGTGCCGCCAACTCAGAAGCCGTCGTGGTTGCCTCCCATTCCTCCTCCGTGGCTGACCTCGAGGACGACGGCACGAAAGGGTCCCAGAAATCCCATCCCGAAGCGGCGGGCGGCGGCGGTGGAGGGGGTGGGGGCGGCAGGGGCGAGGAGGCGGTGACGGAGGTGGAGGTCCAGGTGTCGGAGCTGGGGCTGAGAGGGGGCGGGGGAGGCGGCGGCTGCGGCTGCGGCTGCGGCGGCGGAGAGGGCAGCAGGGGCGACGAGTGGAGGCGCCGGTGGTGGAGGTGGAGGGTGGTCTCGCCGTTGGCAAACTGGACGAGGGCGGATCCGGTACTGCGCAGCGCGCGCAGGTACATGGCGTGCGAGACCGAGAACCCCTGTCTCGCCTTCACGAACTGCTTCATGTACCTCTTCCTCGCTCTGCAACGAGACACCATTTCTTCTCTCTCTACTCTCGAGTAACAACACCCCATGTCTCTCCCTCTCTCCAAAATGGGATAAAGGAAAGATCTTTCTCTCTCTTGTCCCTCCTCTCTTCCTGGGCTCTGCTTGTTTTCCTTAAGCTGCTTCAAGCTTCATCAATGGCGGGCACTTCACGGCGTTCAGCTCGGCACTCGTATTTTTCAGCGACGGCTCAACTTTCGCAGCAGCACAAGTGACAATAGACTGCAAAGTTAAGGCCCCCCTTTCCTTTTTCCCCCCTTCTGGCTCACAGACGCAGCTTTCTTGATCACAAACTTTGCTTCATTTCATCTGGAACAACTTCGAAACCAAAAAAGAAAAAAAAGAACCTATTTCCAAACAAAAAGAAAAATGGATGTGGAGTCCCAGCCCAGGTGTGTGGTTTCGGAATGCGGGTGTATTTTCTTTAGGAGGAGAAGAACAGAGATGGATGCAGAACACGAGCAGGAGTGTTGAGATGCAACAGGGACAATGTGCCTTGGGCAGAGAGCCCAGCAATTTTATATTCGATCTCGAATGACTATAATACCCTCGCTGAGTGCATTTAATTACTCCAACTTTGCCTTTGAACATGCATACACTCAACGGTCCCTTTTTTTATTCTCCTCATCTTTCTCCAAAACGGATGATTTTTGTTTTGGTCAATTTTTTTTGGCCAATCAGAAAATGAATTATTAATTGATCATTAATTATCCTTCTTAATTAGTGATTAGTACCTTACCAGTGCTTCTCCGGGGTATAAATTTTTTACATGAAAATCGCGTTATTATTCTATCTAGTTTGGCAAAAAAAAAATTGCTAAATAGCGAGACCGTTATTTTATTTATCAATTAAAACGCAGCCTAACTACATTGGAAAAATTTCACCTGAAATTTAGATGAGCTCATTGAGCAAAATAAGTAGAAATGGACCAAGTGTTCGTCTTTTAGGTTGTGATTTTATAAATAACAATGGAATGGTATTGTCTCCTCGTAATTTGAAAAGTTTTTGGGGCTTTTAATTGTCTAAATAGTAAATATACCTTTATGAAATTTAAGTATGCATTTTAATGATTTTATAGGAAACTAAGACTTAAATATTAGCAAATGATTGGAGAATGAAATATATATACAACTTCCATAGGTGATGAAAAATAAAGAAAAAAATTGAGATTATCCATTAATCATTCAACTAGAAATCAATTTTTTTCCAAGGTAAACTTTAGTCGTAATTATCTTGAAGTTTAGGGGAAAAAAAGACATAAAGTGTATTGATATATCAAATAAAAGGGCCTAATACCTAAAAAAAAACCTCAAATTTTACCATTTGTGACAATTATACCCAATTTTTTTGTCTTATAAAAAACTTCAAACTTTAACATTTGTCCCAATTATATCCATTTTTTCTTATAAAAAACCCTCAACTTTTATTTTTATCTCAATTTTATCGGTTTAATACAAAAAAAAATCTCAACTGTTACTTTTGTCCCAATTCTACCACCGTCAGCCTTCCGTTTATACTCATCATTAGTTAATCCTACGTGACTCGAGTTTTCTCGTCGAACTTACCAGTGAATCTTTGAAATTTAGAAACATAAGGTTTTAAAGACGACGAGATTTTAGATCGTTAGTCCAAATATCTTCATGTCTAGATATTTTTTGGGGCTGTTGAGGACCTAAAAGAATATGAAATGTGTCATTTTAAATGATTTTGTATCTCCTAGTAATAATATGTAAAGGAAGCAAACAACAGAAGAGAAGTTCAGAGATTTTTTTGTGTCAGCTTTGTTGAGGTATAATTCATTAATAACGTGAAAATACTACATAGGATAAACTAATGATGATAGAATTGGGGTAAAAGTAACAGTTTGAGATCTTTTATGAGAAAAAAAGAGAGAGTTTTGGACATAATTAGGACATATACTAAAATTGAGGATTTTTTTTTTGTACTGGGTTGGTAAAATTGAGACAAAAGTAAAAGTTTGAGGTAAAATTGGGACAAATGTAAAAGTTAGAGATTTTTTATGAGACAATAAAAAGTTTTTGATATAATTGTCACAAATGGTAAAGTTGAAGGTTTTTTTGGGTATTAGGCCCAAATAAAAGTAGGCTAGCGCTATGTTTGTTCCGCAGAGCATGATAGATTTGAAAAATAATTTTCTAAAAATGATCGTTTCTATCTCTTGAAACAATCAAAATATTTTCATTATCGACAAAGATCAATTTTTTTTTCGTGTTCATTCATTTTTGTAGGTGACATAAACGATGATTTGTAGAAAGATATTTTTAAAATCATTCATTTTTTGAGAAATACGCACATGATAACCTTTTCAAGAAAAAATTAGAAAATAATAAAATCTAGGGTTAATACCATGAAAAACCCCAAACTGGTACACTTGTGACAAATTTATCCCAAATTATTTTTTTGACCACGAAAATCCCAAACTGGTACAGTTGTGATAAATTTACCCTAAACTATTTTTTGACCATCAAAAATCCTAAACCGGTACACCTGTGACAGATTTACCCTAAATTAATTTTTTTGACCACGAAAAACCCCAAACTAATATCCCTATGACAAATTTACCCTCCGCTAAATTGTGTTAATACCACAAAAAATTTCAAATTGATACGCATATGACAAACAGAGGGTAAAACTCCCAAGCTGGTACACCCGTCTATTGCCACGTGTCATAAACTTGGTACTTTAACGGGTAGAGTTAACAAAAAATAACGGAGCGTAAATTTATCATAAGTGTACCGGTTTGTGGGTTTTTTATGGTTTAAAAAAAATATTTTAGAGTGAAATTGTCACAGATGTACTAGTTTGGGGTTTTCTGTGGTATTAACCCTAAAATCTATGGTATAATAGAAAACAGCTGTTGACACCTAAATTTTGATCAACTTTTTTTATTTATTTATTTTTATTTTTATTTTTATTTTTTTTGAAAATTCATAGAAAATCCATAAAAAGTTGAAAAATTGAAAAATCAATTTTGGTGACCTTAGCCAAGCTAAATGAACCATTTTGACCAAAAAAAATAATTTTCATAATTTTCATTTTTTTAATATATTTTCGAAAAATACAAAAAAAAAAGAAAAAAAGAAAAAGAAAATCAAGAAAAATAATATTTGAGGTCACAAATAGTCGGTATTTTTTATTTTTTATTTTCTTTACTTTAGGACCTCATAAAACAGTAAAATTCAAGTTCGATTTCGGGTGTTCTCTGATCACCATAAAATTGAATTTGACAAAAATATTAGTAATGATTAAAAGGAAAAGGAGTGAAAACATCATCATTTAAAAGGAAAAGGGGACTAATCATTTTGTCTTCACTTTTGATTATTTGATTATTTATTTTTACTTTTTAATATTTTATTATATTATTATTATATTACTATTTTATTATTTTATTTTATTTTTATTACTATTTATACTCCCCCTCATCATCCGTAGGTTCCTCTCCTCCTCCTCCTCCTTCTTCTTCTTCTTCTTCTTCTTCTTCTTCTTCTTCCTCTCTCACGCTCATTTTTTTCCCCATATTCTCTCTTCCATTTTTTTTTGTCATCACACTACCACCCTCCACATTTCTTGCGTTTCCGGCCGATTGGACCGTTGGATCGAGCTGATTTTTTGTGTACAAGGTCTTCTTGATCCCTTCTTCATATCCACCGTTCGGATCTTTAAACCAATCTCTCAAAGTGGTCGTACAGCAATCAAATCAGAAGCTGTTCCAAGCGTGGGAACTGTATATCCGCCGACATTTCTTGAGTTTCCGGCCGATTGAACCGTTGGATTGAGCTGATTTTTTGTGTACAGGGTCTTCTTAACCCCTTCTTCATATCCACCGTTCGGATCTTTAAAAAGATCTCTCCAAGTGGTCGTACAGCAGCCAAATCAGAAGTTGTTCCTGCCGCAGGAACTGTTCATCCGCCGGTATTTCTTCAGTTTTCGATCAATTCGACCATCGGATCGAGGTAAAATTTTGTGTATAATCTCATCTCAATTCTTTCTTCATCTTCACCGTTCGGATTTATGAAAATAGTTCAACGTCCTCCTCATCCGAGTTCGGATTATTGTTTATTTTGTATTTTTTCGTGTTTACTATGTATTTATCTTATATCATAGCATTTCATGCATCATATAATTAATTTTCATTGTATTGCATCTAATAAAAGTGTGCATTTTCTACATTTTACTTATTAGACCCAGAATCGGAAGGCCGAGCCTCCTGTTGGTGTCTAAATATTTGCTGTATATTTACTTTATGTTATTTCGCCTATCAGACCCAGAATCGGAAGGCCAAGCCTCCTATTGGTGTCCAAGGCATTTTATTCATTTATTTTCTGCAAATTATATTGTGCTACCCCAGAATCGGAAGGCCGAGCCTCCTGCTGGTGGTTTATACCCCCACACATTGTTGCACGAGCATCGATGGACTCCGACGTCGTAAAATTCACCGGATCCCATCTCCTTTGCTTATGTTTATGTTGTATAATGACTTAATATCTTCTTTATTTTTTTACATTGTGTTGCGTCCTATAAAAACAAAAACAAAAAAAAAATGCTAGATTGGATGGCTGCAGATGAGCCACGTGTCGTGATTCGGTGATTTTCAGAATAAAAAATATTTTTAACATTAAAAGAAATGAATTTCGAATTTTACAAAAAATTAAAAATGATTCGATTGTCACCGAGACGCCACGTGGCGAGTTAGGGACCGTCAGTTGGGATTTATTTTCAGAAAATTTAAAAAAAATCAAATAAAAAAATTTAAAAAAATGAATTATTAAGGAAAAATTCAAAAAAAAAATTGAGAAAAATTGCAGAAAATTCAATCAACTTAGGTACCGAAAGGGCGTCAATTCTGACAGTTGACGTAACTAAGTCCCGGAACCCATTTCTCTGGTTATCGTAGAATTGAATAGAAACTCCCGACTATTCAATAGGGTGGTCCAATCATACCCTCCAAAAAATGATTGGTGGCGACTCCATGACATGCACACTTAACACATGTCACTAGACCACACTGAAGGTCGACTACGTATACCTCCGTTGCGATTTGGGTAACGGGCCTTGGGAGAGGCCCGCGTCCGACCAGACAGGACGGCCCATTAGCCCTTGAGAGCCCACGGCGAACCTCGAGAGGGTCGCGACAGCAGCAAAAGAGGGAGGGAGTGATATGAAATGGCAGGATTTTCTTTAGTCTAAAACGGGGAAAGAAAAGAAAGAGGAAAGGAGGGAGGGGTTGCGGATCTCGATTTTAAGAGGGGCACTAAAATAGTGTCTCATGCCATACACGGGAATGCAAAAAATCATTAAGGTTAGTGAACAATTTGTTGTGTTAGAATTAAAGTCATAGATTATTTTCAGTTTGCCAGTGTTACTAACTTCAGAATTTGGAAATCATGAAGATAATTCCCCCCGTTAAAATATAGGGAAAAAGCCATAAAATTCTAAACTATGCCTGTTGTGACATATTTATCTCAATCTTTTTTTGTGAAAGAAAAAAATCATAAAATTGTACTCACGTGACACATTTATCCTAAACTTTTTCTTGTTACACAAAAATTCAAAACTTATATCCGTGTGGCACATTTACGTCAAAATATGAGGTAAATGTGTCACATGTCTATAAATTTGGGTAAATTGTCACACGAGTTTTCATTTAGGATTTTTTTTATGTCACAAGAAAAAGTTTGGGGTAAATGTGTCACACGGGTACAAGTTTGAGATTTTTGGTGTCACAAAAAAAAATTAGGGTGAATGTGTCACAGTGGGTATGGTTCGGGGTTTTTGGTAGTTTCTTCCCTAAAATATAAGCATGGGAATGCGTAGTAGAGTAGCCACTAAATGGTTCAACGACAAAACTTATTGAAAGGGGAAAAAATTGCAGAGAGGAAATAAAGTCTTTCAAATAATGCGGTCATGTTGGTAGGGATTAGGGGGTGGAAATGGGTGCGAGGTTCAATTCCTGCGCTCTGCAAAGAAGCTGAGAAAAAATCAGAAAGAGAAGAGCTAGAGATAGAAACAGAGAAAAAAAAATACTCGGAAACTTTGTGTCGCAATGACTTTAATTTTTGTAATTTTACGCTACTTGTTAAAGCACAATATTGATTTAGACTTCTGGCTTTTATAAGGGAAGGAGCATATCCTTATTCCTCCCTAGACAATCTAGAATAAGGGGCCATCTCTATTCGAATTGAGGAGGAGGAAACTTGATAAGGTTCTCGTAGGTTGGCCAAGATTCAGCAACAATCACGACATAAGGAGGAAAAAAGAAAAGAAAAGAAAAGAAAATACGCCAAGAGCTTTTTTCATGCTGGCTTTTGAGGAGTGCCATGCGAATTTGACGCCAAGATACAAAAAATGTTTTCGCGGATCATAGAAAATTATGGAGAGATATTGACATCAATCTAAATGATTCAAAAATACCCATATACTTATGAAGATGAGATTTGTTAAAATTGAATTCAAATGAGTCAAATAGTAGGGGGAATGTGCAAATTCAAAGGTCAAAAGCACGTACGAGGGAGGAAATGGGACAAGTACTTGTAAGGTCGTGTGGGTATGCCTCAATCCCCATTGAATATGGTCAATCAATGCGTCGTTGGCTTTGCCAAGAAACCAAGGTACGATGATTGGTCAAACTCGTCGTGGCCTTTGACTCGCCCTCTGATGGGTCCGACCAGCCCATGCTCATCACCAATTTCAACCCCCCAAGCCTTTCGACATTTATGGTTATGGATTCTCTTTTCATTTACTGCAGGTAAAAATCCTAATCAAGACTTGCGAAGGATAAAGATTCTAGTTTTTTTTTTTTTTTTTTTTGTCATCTAGTAAAATTTATGCCCGATGTATTTCCCTTTTCGAATCTTTGAACCGTGGGAGTAAACTTCGACTCATCAGACGAGCGCAGCGTGATGTTTTTATGGTGGTTTGCAAATCGTTGTTATGCATCGTGCTATTTGGTGATGTGACATGCAAAATGTGAATGAGATTCCGCCAGAGAAGTTTCATGACCTTGATCATGACTCTGGTAGTGGATATTCTATTTATTCCTAAACGAAGGAGTAGGCAATGGCAATGGTATCAGTCATTTCCTGGAGCTTCCATTCTCTCTTCCATCCTGCAAAGTATAAGTACCTTTCTTCTCTACCCTCTCTTCCTTACTTTCCACTTATACCTCTCCTTCTCTATAATAGCATCATGCGAAAATTGAGCAAAACTAGCTTTGTTGCGTTTGCTTTCGCCATTGCCGTCTTAGTTCTTCCATCGGCATCGACTGTCCCTTCTCCTTGTTCCTCAGTGAGCTTTGCTTGAATGGCGCCGGTCGTGGACGCGGAGTACTTGAAGCAAATCGAGAAGGCTCGCAGACTCCTCCGTGCTCTCATTTCGAGCAGACAGTGCGCTCCTATCATGCTTCGCTTAGCGTAATGATCCTCGCATCCTTTCTCTTCTGTACGCCTTTCTTTTCGGCAAAAGTAGAGTTTGTGTGGAGGTTGGTGAGTTTACGAAACTTGTTATATCGCAAGCGACCCGGCGCTTTGTAGCGTTTCGCGTGGACTGCCCGTCTAGGACTTCTCAACTTGTGTTGGTGCGTGATGGTTATGAAATCTGCAGGTGGCACGACGCGGGAACTTATGACGCCATAACAAAAACGGGAGGGCCTAACGGCTCGATACGGAATGAATCCGAACTGAAACATGGCTCGAACAATGGATTAAAGATTGCTGTTGATCTATGTGGTGGGCTTCCCCCGCGGCACATTCATATTAAGTTCATTCTACTTTTTTATAGGAACATCTTTCTTCAAGTCTTTCTACTTCTATTTTGTTTCAGAAGAAGTCAAGGCTAGGTGTCCGACAATTTCCTACGCAGATCTTTACCAGGTAACCCTCTTTTTCATGGATTTTTGCCTTCTTGGTTAATAGCTTTGTATGGATTTGCTATTTATGTAACTGATGAGCAGATAGGACAGTCAATGTGAATTCAAGTTCGAGACGAAACCTTTCAGACGTCGCGAACTCACAAGTTCAGCCATAATTTGCTTTTCAGCTTGCTGGGGTTGTTGCAGTTGAGGTCACAGGCGGCCCCTCCATCGCCTTCGTCCCTGGAAGAAAGGTAAATCGGCGGAAATAATTCTTGAGGGCTGATGATTTATGCATCGCTTATATCAACCGATTCGATTCTACATTAGGATTCTATGGTGTCTCCAGAGGAAGGCCGTCTTCCAGATGCTGCTAAAGGTGCGTTATAATCAGCAATTCTTAAGATCGTTCACTAAAACCTTAGGTCGAACAATTGTATGCATCAGTTGGCAGAGATCCTAAGATTTTCCGCAATGCTCTTGAGTTATTCCTTGGTTATCTTGATACAGGCGCATCGCATTTAAGGGAAGTGTTTTATCGGATGGGCCTGTCTGACAAGGATATTGTAGCGTTATCAGGAGGCCATACCTTGGTAGATATCTCGGAAGCCCTAAATCGCCTCATCCAGAGTTCTTCACTGTGGTCCTAACAGTTTGTACATGATCGAATTTCCTGTTTTTTCTTCTTCTCTGAACTTGTAGGGAAGGGCACATAAGGATAGATCAGGCTTTGATGGACCCTGGACCAAGGAACCCCTTAAGTTCGATAATTCTTATTTTGTGTAAGAGACGATCATGCTTCGATTGCGCAATCCTCTATTCATTCACCCTCCACTTCTGCGAGATGAACTTTCTGGCCAATCTTACCTGGCATTGTGATCGAAATATGCAGGGAACTTCTGAAAGGAGACTCAACAGGACTTTTGAAACTTCCAACAGATAGGGTTCTAGTGGAGGATCCAGATTTTCGTCGCTATGTAGAGCTCTATGCCAAGGTACTATTGATTAACTGGGGGCCTTTGGAACATCGATTTTGCATGTGTTATAAGTTGTGCTGGAAAAGGCCAATGGAAGTTCATTCTTTGTGAGAGTTTCCTTGTGTTCTCTTTTTCGTTTTTCTGCACGGCACGCAGGATGAAGAAGCCTTCTTTAAAGACTATGCAGTGTCGCACAAGAAGCTGTCCGAGCTAGGCTTCTTCGCTCCGGCTTCCTTGGTCTTAATGCTACTGGTGAAGCTGAAATCAGGATTTGCTGCAGCCTGTTCTCGGAAAAGTGAAGTGGAAAAGAAACGGCGAAATGAATCGCGCGTGGTTTCATGATATGGTGGGAATTTAGCTTTCTAGTACAAAATCACCGACTCTGTAAAATCATTCGTAAATGCCACATGAGTTACAAAATGCCGTCCAGTTGTTGGATGTCGATTTCTCACACAATTCAGGAAATGCATCTGTTATTATTCAGAAAAATATGTGCCTCTTATTTGATAGGCTTACATAAAAATTAACAGGGAGAAGTACTAGGACTCTGCCCTACTTCTTCTGCATTGCTACAACTACAAGACAGTACTAGGACTCCCCTTCTCAACCAGAAGGAATGAAATTTAATAGGAGAACAAGTTTATCTCCAACCTAAAATTATATAAAGATACTAGATTGATAAACTATAACTGAAGCTAGTTAAAAGAATGACCCCCAAGCCCTCTCTTTGTTCAGGCTCTTGGACTCAGTGAGAGTGTAATGTCCTGGAAAACCTTGAGCCTCTTGTCTATCTTCTTGGGGATATTCCAAGCGCTGCTGCTGCTGCTGTTGGTTTCTACCTTCTTTCCGGTTTCCTTACCCTGACCTAGAACTGCAGCAAGAATAGCCTCTTCAAAGTCATCATTGTCAGGCAACAACTCCATCAGATTCTCCGACTTCTCCTCAGGCGAGGCGGACAGCCTTCTAGTTCTTGACTCGTTCTCTGTTTTCTCCGGCCGCTCCACGAACGGCCTCGCTGCTTCGCCAAATCTCGTGCCGTTCGACGCATTCCCGGACCTCGTCCTCTTGAGGGTCTCATTGTTGTTGAACTGAACCCCAAAGGGCTCCTTTTCCTTCACTAGTTTCGTGGAATAAAACGGCGGGGCATCTTTATTGAGGGAGTTCAAATTCCCATTAAATGTCAGAGATTTCATGAATCTCTGCTGCCCCAGCCCTGTCGTCTGGTTCGTAATAAAATTAGTGTCGATATTCTCATCCCCAAAATCGTCTTGTGATTTACTTGGATTGGCATGATGATGATGATCCTTGCAAGGCTGAGGCTGCCAAATCGACGATGAACCAAGGAACGCATCGAATAACTTGCTCTGCTCCACCCGGTCTCCTCCTCCCTGGTTCATCAGATCGGACTCGAGGTCTTTGAGCATCTGCTGTGCCCTTTCATAGGCTTTCAGGTGCGAATCAACACCTCGAGGCCCATCGGCCACGGCCGGTTTCACCCGCCGCAGATTCTCTTTAGCTTCGGTAATCCTGCCTTGTTTCATCAAGCAGATGCCCAAATTGCACATTTTGTTGTTGTCTGGTGCGATTATGAGTGCTCTCCTGTATGCATCTTCTGCTTCAATGTAATTGCTCTGCTGCATCAGTGCCCAACCTAAGTTCCCCTAAAGCAAAAAAGACAACATGTTTGACCTTGCAAATGTCGCGAATTGACAGTACCCTAGACGCGGGATCTGGCATAAAAGTAGAATTTGATACGCTAGTGGACTCTTACCAGCAACCGAGTCGCTTCCTGCTCCACGGAGACTTGAAACTTTTTTCCTTGAGAACGAGCAGTTTTGGTCCGCTTCCCATTGAAGGCAAGCCCTTGCTGAATCAAGTATAATTTATGCTTCAGAAGTGCAATTTGATCATCCAATCTCCCACATCTCTGTCAACATTGAACACAATTGAAGGACGCAAGATATTAGGTTGCTAGCTATTAATATCCACTGTCAAGAGCTTAGGAACTATGTGGAATTGTGCGGTTTTTGCTAAAAATGAAGTGATTATAGACCTTGTAAAGATCCAGTAAGATGTTATCGAGAGACTCCTGAGCCTGATCCGAACATCGACACCGCAGTGATTTGATAGCCTCAATTGCTTCTTCAGCCCTGTTCTGCTGCTTCATCACAATGGCCATGTCCTTCAGAGCACTGTCCACTCTATCTCCGGCGTTAATCGCCGCCCAAAACAGAGGTATCGCCTTCTCTGGATCCTTATCCACCAACTGACCAATAAAAAAACCACAGACAAGAAAACCCATCAAAACAAAACATCCATAAAAGATGAAAACTTCGACGAATTTCTGAGGTGAGCCAGATGCGTGCCTGGACGTTTTTGGCTCTAACATAAGGCGTGTCGCCCACCGGGACTTTGTGGGTGATGTGGAAGGACTCGGACCGGGTTCGCGAGACCCCAAGCGGCTTTGCGGGCGATGAAGGAGCAGATTTGGTGGGTCTAAATCCAGGAGGAGCATTCCGCATATCTTGCAACATCTTTTTTATCAGAAAAGGCTCTTTCGTTTTGTTTTCACTTTTTCGCAGTTGCGGCAAAGTGAAGATTCAAAAGACGAAGCAGATAGTGGAATGCCTGTGAGATGAGAGAGAGAGAGAGAGAGAGAGAGAGAGAGAGAGAGAGAGAGAACTTCTGAAGGAGATCAGAAGTGCAGGAGGGAGGGAGAGGATGGAGAGAGAGTATGGAGGAGGGATGTCCCATATAGAGGAGAGAGTTCCCTATTTTGAAAGAATTGTGACCGTTGGAGTGATGACCGTTCGCGGAACTAGCCGTTGCGTTTTGGGGGGCTCTTTAGTCTTTTGATATCATTCTTTTGTTCATTATTTTATGACGCCAAGGAAGATTAATTATTTGCGTTGACCGCCTTGATTTTCGTAGAGATGTGAAATTTACCCCCATATTCTTATGTTACTTCCAAACATGTCCTTGGACTCTCTGCCTTTTCTTTCTGCTAGCAGCCTGGGATTGTTTGTCTGAAAGCCTTTATTTAGGTTTTCCTATTTTCCCTTCTTGAGAAAAAAACAGAATTTATATGGTGATTTTTTAGCAATGATTGAATTAGGTATTTCTTTTCATTTTTTTTTTGGAAAATTAGGTATTTCATTTTACCAAAAAAGAATTAGGTATTTCTTTTCTGAAAAAAAGCTACGAAAAACGTGGTTGCCTCTTCTTCTTTTTCAATAGAAATAATAAGAAACCGTAATTTCGAAAGAATTTATAATACCGCAACTGTTTTGAATCATAACAAGAATGAGAAATTAGCGTCATGCAAAATATGTAATTTGGAATTGATGCGTAAGCAGTGAGCACGCTCTTAATATAAATATGACAGTCGAAAAAGAATAGTTTACTCCATACATTTTGTCTTTCCCTATTTAAGAGGGAAAATTATCAAAAAGTTCTAAATCTTTTGCAATTTTGCCAATTCAGTCTAAACCTTTTGTATTCATTCCAATATAGTCCTTTCAACCAATTTTGGCCTGAAATTACTAATGTGGCGTGACAGGCGCTGACGTGGCCAAATTTTAATAATATTTTGATAATTTTTTTTTATCTTTTTATATTTTGTTTTATTGTTCTTTTTTTCTCATCTTCTTCTTCCAAAAAGAGGAAAAAAAGAAATACATAATTAAAATAAAAAATGGAAATAATAAAAATATTATTAAAATTGGCTATCAGCGCAGCGCGGGGTTGCGCCAGGTCGGCAATTTCTGGCCAAAATTGGTCGGAAGAATTGAATTGGCACAAATACAAAATTTTAGGATTGAATTACAAAAAAAAAAAATCTTAAGACTAAATTGACATAATTATAATATATTTAGGACTTTTTCGGTAATCTTTCCCTATTTAAGATATTCCCCTTTCTTACCAAATAGGAGATTATTACTATTTTTTGGTCAGATGTGGATTAACTAATTTTACTAGAAGCCCACAATTACTTCTGATTTTATGTTCACCTATTCCGATTTCGTGCAGACCTGAGGCTTCTAATACTCCACCACACTCGACGTTGACTCTCAGATCGGGATCGACCCATAACTTTTTCAAAATTTTCAAAAAAACTTGAATAGTATTTTAAATTTTGATGGATTTTTTTTCTTTTGCTCAATTGTAAAAAAATATGTCCTTAAAATGCTTTAGGTACTCCTAGACAAATGATAATTGCTAACTCATCAATTGGGAAAATTACTAAAAAAAAAAACTCATAAACCTATTGCAATTGTTCCAATTCAGTCCTAAACTTTTTTTTTTTTACCGATTTAGCCTTAAACCTTTTGTAGTGGTGCTATTTTAGTCCATCCGGCGAATTTTGGCTGCTCGGCGCTGACGTGGAATGCCGACCGACAATCAAATATTTAATTTTTTTTATAATTTCTTTTTTTCTTTCTTTTTCCTCTTCCCTCTCCCCTCCCTACCTCCAGACGATTGCCAAGATCCGATGATTGGCCAGAGAGGCCAAGCCTCGACCTCGCAAGCTCATATCTAGGCTGACGAGGTCGAGCCCCACCATGGTTGGGCGAGGCTCGACCTCACCGTGGCTGCCTCGCCAGGTAATGGCGAGGTCGACCCCTGTCATGGTCGGGCGAGGCTCGGCCTCTCCGGTCGCATCGATCGTCGGACCTCGGCGATCGGCTGGAGGTAGGAAAGGCAGGGAGAAGAGAAGAAAAAAGAAAAGAAAAATTATAATTTTTTTTAAAATAGTAAAATATTCGATTGCCGGCTGGCTGGCAAAATTCGCAGGATAGACTGAAATAGTATAATTGCAAAAAGTTTAGGAATGAATCGGCAATAAAAAAAAATCTGAATTGATACAATTACAATAGGTTAAGAACTTTTTTGATAATTTTTCCCTCATCAATTAAAAATTTCAAATAAGCGCTTAAAGTATGACCATTTTCTCAAAAAAGGGCCACAAGTAAACATCATTTCCTGAAGTAATTAACAGTCTTAAAGAAGGGCTTTGTTCTGCATATCCACTTTTCATTTATGGTTGGGGGCATTTTCGTCGCTTATCTTCCACATTTATGTTCATAATTTGCTATCTTTGTTCATAACAAATGCTTGTGGAATATCAATAACAAATTAACTTAGGCAATCGAATTCAATCTCTTCCAACGAATTCTATTCAATAAATAATCCAACTCCCTTGTTTAGATTTATTTCAAAACTAAAAGAATCAAGGAATTGGAATCCTACTCATCGTGGAATCCAACTCCAGAGTGAACCAAACATGGCCTGAAAGTGTCAAGATAACCTCTGACGTCCAGTGAAAAGGTCCACTTGAGGGTTTTCGTGCAGCTCCCATTCAAGTCATCCTGTATAAAAAGTAACACAAGATAGGAAAAGCACGTGCAAGCTCTTTCGCGCTATACTCGACAAGGGATTTCCACACATCACCCGACTTTCCATCGTTCCGGTAAGTTAAAAATCCCCCCGAAGGATGGTAAATCCGGCTTCATCTTTGTTATCAACCCTTCGATAGCCAGACACTCATCAAAAAGCACTATTTGTGATCAAAGGCACGCAGGCGAGAAACCCGATCGATTCATCTAAGAGTCCAAGCCGGAATTAGCGTCTCAGAAAACTTCATGGACGCAGCTAACGGCAACTTGCAGAGACTAACACCAGCAAAGAAAACAGTGAAACCCAGCTGCTATGCTTTTGAATCAGGCCCCAACAATTTCTCCAAGTAAGCAATATTTGTGATCAATAATTCGAGATTAATTACGTTAAGAGAAAAACATCAAGGAATTTTCTCTCGACAGAAAACAGAAGTGAGTATCAAATGAACCTCTACTCTTACTTGTCGCCCGTACCGTAAGACGTATGAGAAAACCATCGAGACCTATTGTAGGACTATCCACAACAAATTAATCATTTGGTGAATTAAATTAAGACAATCAGCCCAAGAAGTGCTGCGAAGAGGAATGACCACGCTGCTAGAGTAATTTCAACTAGCTCCATATGCAAACTACAGGCTGCAATCCTAGAGTGCTATATATCCCACAGATAGCAGCAAGATTTCCGCTTCTTATAAAACCGATTTAGTGCTAAATAAGAAATTAACAAAGCAGGTGCATAGATTTATATCAACAGAGATCACAGTACATGAAATTCCAGCAGCCATAAACATCTCAGTCCAGAGAAATATAATACCTACAACTTACTGCATGAGGTAAAAAGAATCCAAGACTTGTGATAGTTCAACCTGCATCTATAGAGCTCGAAAACTGTCCTGCTTATCGAGTCTAGCTGTCCCGGAGCTCGACGATTCACCCATGGCATCGGAGTTTGCTGGAGATTGGAAGGGCTCCCTCTTTAGAGATGTAGGCAGTCCAGAAATCTCCTGAACAATTCCACCAAACAGAAACAAAAGAATGAGACAGAAATTCGCCATTGGGGATCCTAGACGGAGCAAATCTACCGTGTCCTTCCACCACGACCCTGTTCTGGTCCAGACACCAATCGTATCTGTGGAAAACACGGTCAACCTTACCACACTCTAGAATCTACGGAAGTTGGTACCTTCATCAGATGCAGCCTCAAATCACAAGGTCGAACTTGGTTTCCTATGCATGCCAGGACAAACTTGGAGTACTGATCGAGCACATCTGCAGCGGCCTGCTTCTTCTCTTCGACCTGAAATCATTCCCGGGTTTCTCGTGAGCTAGAACTTCAGGAGAACAAGACGAGACCTTTTGATCGCGCAAAAACCACTGCTTTGTGATCTTAAAAGTTCAATTTCTCAATCGAGGACATACTTGCACCGATTCCAGTTTTTTTTTTTTTGGCTCCCTCAGTTACAAATTGCCAGACCCAAATAGACGGGTGATCATCGTCAACGACAGAAACACTTTCTCACTCCCCAATCCCTCAAGACCAGTAGAACCGTAAAATCCAGGAAAATTCCCTTACCAAATCAATAATCGGGGTGATTTCTCAGCTAAAACTTTGTGGTAATTGGTCGAACGACTTGCAGACAACATCAAAAGGGCAAACAAAAGGAGCTGAATACCAATTACACACTCGATTTGGGGCATGAAACGAAGCGATAATTCAAAGAAGGAAGAGGGAAAGAATCGAATGACCAATAGAACGACCGACCTCGTAATCTTCTTTCATGGCAGGAACTGCGACAGGTCGTCCTCACTTCGTCTTCCTCAGAGGCCAAAGCGACGGATCCTCAGCACCATTGCTCTGCGTGTAACGAGGCAATCTAAATAAATTCATGACTCGACCAAAATTATTTTAAAAAAAATGAATTTTTATAAAAATATATTAATAAAAATATGTGACGAAGACAGTTCATAGAGGCCTATTAGCTCAGTTGGTTAGAGCGTCGTGCTAATAACGCGAAGGTCGCAGGTTCGAGACCTGCATGGGCCAAATATATAATGATCAACCCTTTTTTTTTTTTTTTTTATGTTCCTTATAGATTATTTTTTAATATTATTTTTTGTTATGCAAACATGTGGAGTTTCTATTGCCCCCCTACCTATTGTTGAAAGTTTTTTTTTTTTTTTTACAACACTCCCTGTCAAACAAGAGCTACTGCTCCTAGAGTTCCAGAGTCGTGCGCTATGTTCATCTTCTGATCTCAGGAAAGCAATTAAAATAAGCAACCGCGCACGCGGGCTTTAAAGACAGATTTCGAGGAAATGATTAGTGGCGGGTGATCATTAGTTCGATGCGTTCCTGACTATCCTTTTTAGTCATTTCTATATATATATAATTATTTATTTTTACATACTTATATATTTTTCTTCGATCAGTTTTGATTTTATTTTATGAATTTTTAGGGTTCATCGACCGCCGATCCCAACTAGTTTGGGATAAATGTATTGTTGATGTATGGCTTTCCTAACAAGTTTCATGAAAAAAAAAAAAACTGCACTTGATGTTTCATCTTGAGTTAAATGGGCACTGGTCGACATCTTTATGGAAAAAAGTAAGGGGATGTTGGATGTAGACATTATGTACGATGCCTAGAATTTCAGCGAGAAAGTGCGAATTTCCATGGGACCGAGCCCGACAACGAGAGCCGAGACGTCGACAGGGCCGCCTCTTAAGGGCATCGTTTCTTCTGCGACTTCCCCTTCGACTTTCCATGTCATCCGCTTCATTTCAGACTTCTCTTGATTCGCAGACAGGCTCATTTCTTTCACTTCATTTATCTGAAGTCACGACCATGTATACCGATTACCAAATCATGTCCCTCAGTATGATAAAACTACTTTGTGTGGTTGGCACATACTAAAGAAGAGCAATGACATTAGTACAGTAAAAGCTTTTCATACCATCCTTCCGGCGAACATCTTCTTCAGCTCGACTTTAGCCAAGGTCGAATACCCCGCATCTTCACCGGGCTAGACATATTCACAAGAACAAAGATGGAAATGAATACTATGTTGCAGATATCAATCACCTCTCTTTGATTGAAGTTGGACTATTGTCTCTTGTGGGTTTGCAAATATCCACAGTTCTGTTGATTCTAGATCTCACACGGAGTTTTATACGATAGCGCCAATGACATCGCAGTCAAATGAATTAGATTGATGCAGCTCTTTCTTTTTGAGCTAAAAGGGCAAACAAAGTTCTTTTCTCACCTCATAAAGATGTGCAAGGCGTAGAAGTGCACTTCCATCATCCAATTCCTGCAAAACAGAAAGCTCAGTTAATCCCAAAGAGAGGGAGAGTATTTGAGATAATACTCATTTACCTGCAGAGTGATCAAAGCCACATTCTGAGGTAAAATGTAACTCGAATCCATAGTAGTCGCCCTGGTAACGTGAGAAGCTGTCCAGTCCTCCATCTTCTGCAGGGTTATTATCTTTTGCTCAGGTAAAGGCTTAAGCTAGGACCCAAAAAACCAAAAAAAAAAAAAAAAAAAGCTAATGCATTCAATCCCTACCTCATGTGCAAAAGCCAAAACTAAAGGCGAGTACACTTCTTGGCCAGTAGTCCGACGCCAGCGAGCTCCGGTCCCGGGTTTGTTGATGCCTATATAGTAGTGTCCTCGTACCTGAAAATACAACATAAGTAGGGAAAAACGAACGAGGAAAAGCAATTCTTCGTCCACAGATAAATGTAACGTACCGTTAGTCCTTTGCACGTGCTATTTGCGATGCACACCTTCTCGTCGAGGGGTCCGACCACACCTGTGTTATCGAAGGGTATTCGCCTGGTGCACGAAGCAAGAGAAGGTAAAAGATTTCTAACGTGAAGAAAAGAAAAAAATCATAACAAGTGGAGCATGAAAATGAGGTGCCGAACCTGTGAAGCATCAACTCTATTTGCCCGTCGTTGATACTGGCTCCTCCTACGGCACGATCCACTAAGACCGAGAATTCGGTTTTGTTGTCCGTGGTGAAAATTCCGAGATTAATCTTAAGGGATAGCGTTGGAGGAGAGGGCCGTTTTTATGGGAAGAACATATTCATGAGTCTATGCTATAGGTTGATGAAGTTTCATCTATTCAAGGACAACATTAGCACTTGCAATCATTTGCTAAATCGTTAAATTAAGGAACTCACAGGATAGTAATTTCCAGCAACAGGTTGAGTAACAGTGAGGGACCAATCTGGTCTATAATCTCGCACCTGCACAAATGATTGTAAGCTTTTTGCATCAGCCTAGGACCATTGATGAACTAGCAAGATGGCTGTTGTATGAATTAGCACTATTGTACATCATTTCAGTTAAGATGTAGTTTAGCGGATAATGAGAACGTAAATTCCTGATGCTGTATTTCCATGATAAGTGAAACAACTTTAAACGGCATTTGAAATTGGAAAAACTCGAAGAACATCATCTATTTATAAGTTAAGACAAGGATAGATGTTTCTTAGTGAAGTGAGTTCGAAAACAATATGAGTCTAGCAAACATTGCACTCCATCTGCTAGTACCAATATTCAGATTTTCTTCCATGAATGTTGATAATTTCAAGTGATAAGGAAAGGCGGCATCTAAAGATAATGTAGGGCTTCAGAATTTACCCGTTTTATGAAATCCCTTCCATTAGAATCGGTGTAGAAGTTCCTCTCGGTGGCCATGTTTGTCGTCATTTGTGTTATCACCTCCTTCCCAACTCCATTATCTGTTGGAATCGGTCCAATCTTCAAAGTTCAAAGCAAGAAGTCTCAGTTAGGATTTTCTTGGAGAACTGAAGAGTCTAAATCTTTACTACCGAGACATTGTGAAAATAAATCCATTGACTTTGCATGCTAAGCATGGAAAACTCAATCAACTGTTTTGTTGGGTTACTCTGTCGTATGTAGAAAGTCAGTCTACAAAGCAAGGAAAAGAGGGAACAGCAACTCACCGTGAATTCGACATCAGCATGCTCTTTGTCCTTGTGTAATCTTGTGACCTAATTAAAAGAAAAAAAAAATCAGATGTCGGAAAATCAAGCCATTTGACTCAATGCTGGTCCAAAACTTCATGAGATAGAGCACTTCATTAGCCGCGACTCATACCCAATGGGGAGCAAAAGGGTTTTTTCAAGAATGTCATGATTTCGTGCACCAATAGTTCTGGAATGAAATTAGTTATTTGACATACAGGATCCAGATATGCAATAGAAATGGGGCATAATAGAAGCAAATTAATTTCCAGTTCTCTGACATCAAATGAAAATCCTTACAATTGTTTGTTAGCTAAGGGAGCAAAAAAAAAACATTGTCCGAGTACAAAACCAAACTGAATGCCTGTACATGTTCACTTGGATCGAACTTGAAAACTTAAGCTATTAATGGGAATCTCCAGCAGGCAATGAACAAGTTCCACTTTTTACTGGGTCAAGGATTCTGGTTAAATGAATGACGTTTCTGATTAGTAGCTTAGCTATTCGAGCTAAATCTCAACTACTGTGCTTCTGTCTAATCTTTACTTTGGTTCTTTTGGTCGAAATTGTAACTCTTTGTTGAAGTATCTACATTCTGGACATTTTGGGTCTTTCAAGTACTTGAGTTCTGTAAGCCCATGGGAACTAAGGCTGCGTATGGATGGTGGCTGGGGAAACTGTTTCTGTTCTAAAAGTGTTCCGGGAACACTTTTGGAGCAGAAACGCGTATGGTTCAAAAATATTCCGAAAGTGTTCCGCGGAAGACTTTTGTGCCAGGGAACACTTTTGAAGGAACAAAAAAAACTTGTTTCTAGGATTTTGGAACACTTTTTGGAACACTTTTGAAACCACCATCCATCGTCGCCGACGCGATTACCACTCGCCGCCTCGCTAAAAGCAGGCCGTCGACGGTCGCCGGCTGCCGGTCGCCGGCCGCCACCGCCCATCGCCCGCAGCCAGCGGTTGCCCACCTCCGGTCGCCGGCCGCCGCCGGTCGCCGGTCGGCGACTAAAAAAAGTGTTTTTTTTTTTAAATTACCAAACGCGTTTTTTTCCTAAAAATCGTAATTTTGAACATAAACACAAAAAAATGTTTCTGTTCAAAAAATGCTCCCTGGAACAGAAACGCTACCATACGCAGCCTAAAAACCCACAGGTTTTAAAAGAGAAAGTTAGAGAAACAGTTAAACAAATCCCAACATTAGAAAGAAAATGTGCTTGGACTTAATTTGTCAAACAGATAACCTGATAGATCCATGAACTGAACTGCTGATGCACTTCATCGACTAGTGGTCCCCGAACAACCTTCAGGGGGACCTGTGAGAGTTGAAATAGGGGATGAACTCTCATGTGTCCAATCTTGTTGTTGAAAAAGATTGAACGTACGATATTACTGAATGCATGGCATTAGTTAATGTATAAGAGTGAGTGAGAGCATATACAGCTGAGTAATGAGAGGATGCTTACTTTCCTTGAAACAATAGTTGGATGAGCTCCATTTGGTCGGAAGACGTACAGATTAGAAGCCTGCAACAAAAGAACTCTGCTGAGCACTTGCAGGGTTATCTGTCTACCATTCCTTGGTTTGTGCTGTGAATAGGTCCACATACCGGTCTGCATCGTGTCACAAATCAAGCACAGAAAGATTTACTGGATAATCATCTGTATCGCCGATACTTGACTCATAGTAGAGATAGCTTTGCTGTACTGGTACATCAACCTGGTAAATTTGAGTCGGTCAACTACAGATTCTACGCAGTGAATTTGGCAGTCTTAAAGGGGCATATAAGAGACACTTGTAAATGCACTGCAAGGTAATCTGATAAGTAAAAGTGACGGAAGGAGACGGAGTTTTATAATGTAGGACATTGAACCCTTGTCAAACCCTGAAGAAAAGCAAATGTCGTACATCAAAAATTTAGGAGATGTTCTCATCATTTTTTTGCTTTTGCCACCATAAATAGACGCTTTCTATTTGCCGATAAATTGTTACATGACCCTTCAAACTAAAATTACCCTGTTGTTTAAGTCCACAGACGACGAAGAAGTGCTGCAAACATTGTAATAGGACAGAGACTAATGAAGTAGGTTAAGTTGCCAACCAAATGAGACCCAATCCTGGAAGCAAAAGGAAAGGCAGCATATGGAGATGGAACTAAGCGTCCAAAATTATTATTTGGAAGATGTGATTGAACCTAGAAAGCTGAAGCAGCCAAGTGGTGTACGTATAGTTTTTAGATTCAGAGAAACAGGTGAGTGAGGTGTTCATAAACATACTTTTGGCAGTACACAAAATAGCCCTTTTCTTAGAGCCAGTTATTTCGGCCTGTATAAAATCTTTATAAGGAGCAAGTTTTTCTACAAAAAAGTTGCAAGTTTGATTCTGGTCCAAAGAACTTTGAAGAAGTGAATGTGATTGATAACTCAATGCATTGGTACATGCATAGTGAAATGGTAACAGAACAGTGAGCAAAGCTTGTCGCTAAATAAAATTCTATAACTTTCTCTAGACTCACCCCTGTCTTAGAGTTGAATATCCGGACAAGTTGCCCGGAGGTTGATGAAAATAGCATCTTCAGATTTCCCGGTCCAACTTCTATGGTATCATTCTGTGGATTGCCCAGTGTTGAAAGGAAACTAGTTTTACTTTCCCCTGCATCATTTTGAAGCCAGGATTTGGAAAATAGGTTTAAACGAGTCAACATCGCTCACTAACAACCATGGAGCTGTGTCGAATTGATTGTGCTGATCGGTTTTACTGCCTCAGACCCATGCGCTCCGAATGGATTCCTAATAGTTTTGGAGAATGTCTAGGCTCATCTCCATTCCTCCATGATGCATAGTTTACCTCTTGCTGATTAAAGGGTTTGAATTTTGACTCATTATTCATTCTGCCTCCTGTAATCTACTCTAGCAAGCCTGGCAGATTATATAATACCAATCGTGGAGGCTTGGACAATTGTTGTCGAGAATCAAGTACATAAATACCAACCTTTTGTAGCTGCCTTAGAAATGAAGTATGTGTTCCAACCCAATGGCGGTAATGAAACTTGAAATAGAAGCCAGTACTTTGGGACCTGCTTTGGTGACAATCCCAAGTACGCTTTCACATAGAACTTCCTCAAGTTGATCGTAACATTATCCAAATCGACAAGTTGCGCTTCAACGGTATTTCCAGAAGAGTCACGAACGACAAAATTTGAATCGGCAACCTGGTAGACATTGTCATTGCCACATTATATCGAGGAACTATTGTCAACCTCTTGATGCATAAACTGTTGGCACAACACAAAAGAGGTATATACTTACAGGGATCCTTATAATATCAATTCGATTCCATCCGAGCGAATTATATGCTACCACAACCTGATGAAGAAAATTTCTATAAAATGTACAAATTTCTTTGAGGAGTCTATAGCATAATGCCCGAAAAGTTACCAGACTCTTTCCATCTGGAATGTCTTCCTCTGTTGGTGGACAGAAACTAATATTAATTAGTTGGCACTGTAAATAAAGGGGCATAAACAATAGATGAGTACAGCACATCTTGAGATAGTGAAATATTTAGTCTTCAGACCAAATTTAAGCCCCGAATGAACTGATTTGCTTATATGGCAGTTTGAAGAAAATTTACACATCCGTTTTGTTGGAAGCTGAAGGGATTGAATGAAAACTCACTTGGCTAAAGTTTAAAGCAGTTGATGAGCATTGACCACCTGGTTTCTTACTAACTAGGCACGAGAGAGCATTACCAATGACAGCTTCTGCCTAATCGATTTTAAAAGGCATTAGAGATTAATTTGAGATTTGAGAAAAAATACCCGAAAGGACAGATTCAACGACACTTCAGTTTGCAACCTCAGAAGCTCCAATAGCTAGGCGCTTCTCATAGTCATTGGTTGTGTGCTGTTCAGCAGTGCCAGTGACAGCATCGTGATGTTGTGCTATTCCTAATGCATCTCCAAGCCCGTAAGTGGTAGGACCACTGAGCCTTCGCCCCACAAGGAATTCAAGCTGGCGCGCTGCCTATATAGAGAAAAGAGAACGCTGTCATGGCAATGTTTAATGGTGCTATACTTATGTGGGACAGATGATACTAATCATAGAAGGCAAAACTCAATATCTTCTCAGATACTTGTTTGAAGAGGTAACTCTGCCCATCGAACATAAACAATTTGAACATATCACAACTCGTCCCTCCAGAAACTTAAGTCAGATGGAAGTAAGCACACACTGAAGATAAAATCATTTAAGTCGTGTGCGTTCCACTCGGCTTCAAATAGAGCAACAACAGAAAGAGATATACTGTCATCAGATATTGTATGAGCTCCAATAAAGAGAAACAATACCAAATAGTATCCACTTAGCATCCTAACAAATCTTTTCAGGGCTGGCCGGCTAATAAAGTAACCAGTCCAGTAGGCATCTTTTCTATCTGCATACCTGTACACAGAAGCAAGTGTCCGTGATATGTCTAGTCGATGGTGATTAAGATAGATATAGCACATAGAGTCAACTGAGATGGGTAAAAAAGAGATACTTACGGGAAGTAATCGTCGGTTTTCAAAGGCCATGATATGTTTTCTGCATTTTTGGCGTCGACATAAATAGATGGTGTAGAGTATAATGCATTCACCCGACCATCCTGAGACAGAAGAAATTTCAGGAACAGAAAAAGAAAATTATGGCAGATGCATTGGAAGAAAAGGAAAGGGCAAAAGCATATCTCCTCTCCTGAGTAAGCTGAGAAAGTCTTGCTCTAAACTAATTATAGATCCTTCTGGGTTACATCCCAATGAAAAAGTTACAATGGAAAGTACCATGTCCTTGGTGCCTAGGGAAGTCTTCAAATTATCTGGGACTGGCAATGAGTTTTTTCAAAACTACGAGTGTTTTGAAGCATAACCACTTGCATATTACAGTCTGTTGGATTTATTACTTTAGAGTATTAGCAAGTTGGGGGTATATGTGTAATTATCTAGGCTTAACTCTAAGCCTATAAGTACGCTCTCTTACTTCAGAAATAATAGATTGCTCTTTTATCGTCAACATGGTATCAGAGCCAACACTAGCCGCCCCAACCTAAACCCTATCCAACACCCACCATCAAGCTCAAATCTGCTCTCTCAGCCAGCTTTGTTGGCCACGTCCCAGGCTCTCGGCTAGGGATCATGGCCAACTTGGCCGGCCACGTCCCAGGGATCTCGGCCAGATTGGCCGGCCACGTCCCAGGTCTCTCGGCCAGATTGACCGGCCACGTCCCAGGTCTCTCGGCCATCTTGGTCGGCCACGTCCCAAGGCTCTCGGCCAACTTGGCCGGCCACGGCCTAGGTTCTCGGCCAGCTTCAGTTGACGTCCCAGCGACTCTTCCCAGCATCGCCCAGGTCAGGAAATCTTGATTTGGGTCGCACCCTTTCAGGTGGTGTTGCTGGAAGTGACCTAGATCTCTCGATGTGTTGATTCCTTAGGAATGGTAATCAATTTTATCAGGAGATTTCCTGAGGCGGGAGTTGTGTGGAAGTGATTTTTTGGCTGCTGGAATGATATTTTGGGTATTTTCGTGAGTTTGTGGTGTTTTACTGATTTATTGTTGATGTGACTGAATTTGGAAGACTGAATTAGTGTGGTTATGGGGTCGGTGATGTTGAATTGAATTGGTTGAATTAGTGTGGAGTGATTTGTGTGATTATTGGAAGTTCTGAAGTGATTTGAGGAGTTGAATTTGTCGGGAATTTGAGCTTTCCTTTGGAGGAGTTTATATAACTGTAGCTGTTGGGGAGACTGAATAGTGTTCTGAATGGTTTCTGAATTTGAAGGGATGCTTGAGTCTTCGCATTGGTGTTCTGAATGGTTGCTGAGTGAAGTTGTTGGTGTTGTTTGATTGTGATGTTAGAAGTGCAAGTTTTCAGTCAATTTGGAGTGAGGTGTCAATTTTCTGAATTTGGTGTTTTAAATTTGGAGTGACATTTGTAGAGTTTGAGGTTGGTGGATATTCGAAGAAGTCATATAGTAAGTGGTATGTGTTATTTTATTACATACGAGTCAAGTTCCCATTGAAGAGGATTATTCTCAAGTTGCTTGTTACACCTCCAGTCCCAAGACTTCAATAATGTCAGACAGTAGTGCCATGGTAGCTCGTGAAGGTCAAAGGACTCGTGGTGGATATTGGAGTTCTGACAGCTCTTATCGTGGTAGTTGTCGTGGTCGTGGTTTTCAGGGTAGAGGTGTCATTCGTGGTGGTGGTCGAGCGAACCGCTTTTGTACTCATTGCCAACTTTCTGGACATACTATTCGTTATTGTTATGATCTTCATCCCGAGCTGCGGAGTCTACATGCCTCTATTAATACTGAGCCTTGGACTTCTTCCCCTGGATCATCTTCTGAACAGAGTATGGTACACTTGACTCGTGCAGAATATGATGAGTTGGTCAGACCACGACAAAGTGAGAGTGATGTTTTCTCAAGTTCTACTATTACTTTACCACAGCATGATGATCCTACCTGTTTATTGTCCAGTACAGTTGCTCCTCGTCCTTGGATTATTGATTCAGGAGCCACTCATCATATGACTGGTGATCCGCGTCTTCTCACGTCCACCTCATCTGTCCCTTCTATGTCGGTCACCTTAGCAGATGGTTCTCAGTCCAAAGTAACTAGTACTGGTTATGTATCACTGAGTTCCTCTGTCTCCTTACCTTCTGTTTATCATATTCCATGCTTCCCTTACAACTTATTATCCGTTAGTTCTATTACTCGCGATCTTGATTGCGATGTTATCTTTTCTTCGTCATCGTGTGTTCTTCAGGATCGGAAGACTGGACGCCGAATAGGTGGTGGGCGTGAGGCTGGTGGGTTGTACATCCTGGATCCTGAGATTATTGCTGCTGCTGCAACAGTTCAGAATAACGGCGTAAATGATCCGTATCGATTACATTGCCGCCTTGGCCATCCATCAGCAGATGTATTCCGACATTTTCCTTTTGTGTCTAGTTCCAATCTTCAGTTTAATTGTGAAACGTGTCAATTCGGTAAACACCATCGTGTGTCTTTTCCTCCTCGTGTTTCAAGTCGTGCATCACATCCATTCGAATTAATTCACTTTGATGTGTGGGGTCCTAGTCGAGAGTCTTCATTTGGTCTTCGATATTTTGTCACCTTTATTGATGATTATACTCGTACGACTTGGTTATATTTAATAAAAGATCGTACGGAAGTTTTTGATTCTTTCCGCCAATTTTATAGCGAGGTCTGTACTCAGTATGATTGTTCTGTTAAGTGTTTGCATACTGACAATGCCCGTGAATACTTTTCTTCTTCTACATTCATTCCATTTCTCAAATCTCATGGTATTTTACATCAAAGTTCTTGTGCTCACACTCCGCAGCAAAATGGAGTTGCTGAACGTAAAAATCGTCATTTGTTGGATGTTGCCCGTTGTCTACTACTTCACACTCATATGCCTAAGTCATTTTGGAGTTATGCTCTTCTTACAGCATGTCATCTTATTAATCGTCTTCCATCCTCTGTATTGAAAGGAGCTATTCCTTATGCTCTTCTTCATCCTAATCGACCTTTGTGGTCTGTCCGCCCTCGTATTTTTGGATGTGTCTGTTTTGTTCATTCTTTGTCTCCTGGATTGGACAAGTTATCACCTCGTGCTGAAAAGTGCATATTCGTGGGTTACTCCCGTACCCAAAAAGGGTATGTCTGTTATAATCCTACTCGACGTCGGGAGTATGTCTCTGCTGATGTGACTTTCTTTGAAGATCAAGCATATTTTGGCGATGTTCGTCCTCAGGCACCATTAACCATGGATTCTCTGCCACCCTCAGCACCTATGTCTCAGCCAGAGAGATCGCCTGTTACATCTAATGATGCTCCACCAGATCCAAGATCACTAGCATCGACTCATCTTCAAGTCTATACACGGGGTCCTCGCCCTATTTGGGGCCATACATCTCCACCAGCCAGCGTTCCACCACCACCACCTCCAGTCCAGGCTTGTGATCCTCCTCCACCATCTCCTGACAGCTCTCCTATTGCTCATCGTACTAGGTCTCGGTATCCTCTTTCTCATTTCGTGTCTTATCATAACTTAAGTCCTTAGATGTCTGTCTTTGTGGTAAGCCTTGCATTTGTGTTTATACCGAGTAGTGTGCAGGAGGCTTTGACCCACCCAGGCTGGGCTCGTGCTATGGAGGAGGAGATGGCTGCATTGCATCATAATAAGACTTGGGAGCTAGTTCCATTGCCAGCTAATAAACAATTGGTAGGTTGTCGATGGGTCTTTGTTGTCAAACACAATCCAGATGGTTCAGTTGAGCGCTTAAAAGCGCGACTTGTGGCAAAGGGTTATACTCAAACTTATGGTATTGACTATGATGAAACTTTTTCTCCGGTTGCGAAAATTCCTTCTGTTCGTGTTGTTATTTCCTTGGCTGCTCGGTCTCAGTGGCCTCTTTATCAGCTTGATGTGAAAAATGCTTTCCTTCATGGTGATCTTCACGAGAAGGTGTATATGGAGCAACCACCCGGGTTTGTTGCTCAGGGGGAGAAGGTGTGCCGGTTGCGAAAAGCCCTTTATGGCCTCAAGCAATCTCCTCGTGCTTGGTTTGGCCGCTTCAGTGATGCGATTATCACTTTTGGAATGCATCGGTGCAGTGTGGATCACTCAGTATTTAGTATGTCATCTTCAAAAGGGTGTGTTATTCTTGTTGTCTATGTTGATGATATCATTGTCATAGGAAGTGATGTTGAAGGTATAAAACGACTCAAGCAGTTTCTACAAAAGGAGTTTAATACTAAAGACTTAGGTCGTCTTCGATATTTTCTTGGCATCGAAGTTGCCTATGCTAATGGCAGTATTGCTCTCTCCCAGCGGAAGTATACTCTTGACATTCTTAAGGAAGTTGGCTTACATGATGCTAAACCTGGTGACACACCTATGGAACCTGGAGTAAAGCTTGATAATGAGCACGGAGAACTTCTTCATGATCCAGAGAAGTATCGTCGGTTAGTAGGCAGGCTAAATTATCTTACCATTACTCGTCCGGATATTTCATTTGCTGTTAGTGTGGTGAGTCAATTTATGAGCTCTCCTCGTACTACTCATTGGCAAGCCGCTCTACAAATTGTTCGGTATTTGAAGGGGGCTCCGGGCCAAGGGCTTGTGTTCCGTAATCAGGGTCATCTTCGTATAGCCGGTTATTCTACTCCCGAGTCTTTGGAGGTGATAGGATATTCTGATGCAGATTGGGCTGGTTGCCCTATGGATCGTCGATCTACTTCGGGATACTGTGTCTTCCTTGGTGGTAATCTTGTGTCATGGAAAAGTAAGAAGCAGTCTGTGATTTCTCGATCTAGTGCAGAGGCTGAGTATCGTGCTATGGCTAATGTTACAGGTGAACTTCAATGGGTTCGTATGTTATTAGCCGAGATTGGACTACCTATGACTGGATCATCTACTCTCTGTTGTGATAATCAGTCTGCTATTCATATTGCTAGCAATCCAGTGTTTCACGAGCGAACAAAGCATATAGAGGTGGATTGTCATTTTATTCGGGAAAAGGTGAATTGTGGAGACATACAGCTGGTGCACACGCGTTCTGAAGAACAACTAGCAGACATTTTCACAAAGCCTCTTCGACGTGGACGGGTTTCATATATTTGTAATAAGTTAGGACTTTTTGATATGTACGCTCCAACTTGAGGGGGAGTGTTGGATTTATTACTTTAGAGTATTAGCAAGTTGGGGGTATATGTGTAATTATCTAGGCTTAACTCTAAGCCTATAAGTACGCTCTCTTACTTCAGAAATAATAGATTGCTCTTTTATCGTCAACACAGTCATAGAAGCAAATAGTAGAGCTGGTAGTTTTACCTTGTTAACGTAATGAATGAACTTGTCCATCTGCTTGAACCAAGACTCGGCGTATTGGTACTGAAAATCATCACCCATGGTCCACATAATGTGATTTGTTCTTGTAACATTTGCCTGTTCATTGGGAAAAATGAGTTCCTGAATGTGTACCTCTATAATGTTTACTCATATAATTACTTAACAATAGTCAGTCTCAGTCGTAGACAAACCAAGATACAACAAAGCTGTTCCCTGCAAAAAGCTAAGAGTATACCTGTGTCATTGCAGCACTAATAAAATCATTCAGTCTTTTTTCGACATTGTAGTCGTATAGGAGAGTATTGTCCTGCAGTTTGAATATCTCAGTTGTGAATCTGTCTGCCAGAAAAAGAAAAAAAGCTTGAAAGTGATTAATTTGGTTGAATAACAGCATGCACCTGAACAGGCTCAAAATCATTAGACACTTCAAAATCGAAACCATCTGGTGGACTATAGTGGATGGGAAATGTATTTGCGAAAATCTGCAAGGGCACAGACAAGTGCATGATATTTATTTGGAGGCGAAGTAACCAAGAAAAATGAAGGTAACGAGGTTGCTTCTCTTTCAAACCTGAGATGAGGAGCCAAATGTTTTAGACCCACGCCATATAACCTCAAGAGATTTATCATTCTTGCGTTTCGCTCTGTCTTGGTAATCGATCCTCGCAAAGTGCACGGAATCAAATCCAACCTGCAAATATGGTGATGGTCCTTTCATGGGTATTGCAACACTTACATTGGAAAATTCATTGGGAAAAACAACCATCCAGGCAACTCTTTTTCCACTCAGGGACATAGAATGTTAAAGACAACATTATACTTTTCAAAGTCCGATGGTTGCATCTTAGTGTGCAGACATCAAACCGAAAAATAACTCGTAGCTACACTTAAAGACTGATTGGAAGGTGGAACAGAAAAGGTTGACATTGAGAAAACCTTAGATAGAATCTTCTACCTCAGCTCCGAGTAGGTAAGCTTGCACGGCAGAATGTCCAAACGGATCAATTTGCCATCCAACTCGAGGAACTTTGTGAAATTGTGACTTTATCAGGCCATGACCTAGAGTTGTTTGGTCAATCATGTCGATGTAATGAGTTGTTGCCTCGTCGTGCATACACCATCCGCCATTTCTGCAAATTGCAAACAGTACCGTCTGGACAGTAATATTGCAGAAATTGCCGTAACACATTTAAATGCTTACTGACTGCATACATGAATTCCAATTGGCCAGCATTCACAAGTTTCCTCACTTGTTCTTGTGTTTCTGGATGTTGCTCAAACCACCATCTTTGGAAGAAAGCCTATGATTTTCATGAAATTCGTTAGTGACTGGATCAAGCTAAGCTCGTTTGTAAGTGGACAGTGGACGGAATGAGCTAGGGTCTGAAACCACGATTATTCACCGTTTGTCATCTCTCTCTCTCTCTCTTTGATGAATTGAGGGTACTAGAGGGCTCTGAGAATAAGCAATTAAGGGGAATAAACCGACACTGATAAGATTTAGAGAACCAGTATGCAAGTCCGTGAGAATATAAATGCTAAAGGTGAGTGCAGTTCCAAAGGTCGCATCAAATCATTCTTCTGTGTTTAGATTATTGAATGCGAGATGCCTTTACTGCAGAATAACAACCGATATTCACGGGAAAGAAATAGAGACGGGTACTATCAAACGTAGTGTTCCTGAAGCATAAAAGACAGAAAGCATGTGGCGGCGCAATCCCAAAGGTTCACCTTGCCAAATTATGTCCTTGTTATCAACATGAGGATCATGTAATGGCCATTTTCATGTTAAGTGGGACTGTAATGCTGAACTTTCAATATCTTCTGTCTAGTGTGTCTTCTTAGCGGCATGCCTGAAAGTTCAGTTGCTCTTCCGATGCTATTGGATTGCACCATTGCACAAAGATTTTAACCTCTTTAAAGGCCAAAACCATCGGTATCTTCATGTCAACCATAGTGGATTTGCAGATTTGTTGGTTACGAATATGAATAGGATTAACATCACGATGGCCAATTGGATTGATGTTCTACCACAATGCTTTAGACCAGAGGAGTCAAGCTGATCAACTAGATCCAAGCCTGATTGCAGAGAACTCAAAAACATGGTTTGAAGATGCTCAAAACAAAAATGAGCCTTCACAGATATGCATCAGAAAGAGTCTAAAATTAACAGAATTTTACCATCTCAGCGTACACAAACTTCCTATTGGAATCTCGCGCCAATGCTTTGACGACGGAGTCAAGCACATTCTCGACGCAAGCGCCCTGCACAATCAGTAACGCAAAAAACCATTTTCTCCTTCGCATAGACTCTTAAGTATCCATCAACCAAACAATATAGCCAAACTTCAATATGCTCTTCAATCAGGAATACATAAGGACCTGGATGGAGTTATTCGAGCCGACATAGTACTGATCGACGGTCTTCAACCATCCGACGTCGTCGTGCGAATGCGGAACCAAATGCACGTTCAACTTCCCTGCCACAACCTCAGCACCAGTGTTGTATTTCATGTAAGCTCCATCCACTCCTCCAGAAAAGCATACAATCTCCAGAGCCACAATCAAAAAACAAGAAGCCCCAAGAGTACCCATTCAGCAACAACAACCACACACACACACTCTCTCTCTCTCTCTCTCTCTCTCTCTCCAGTTTTACTGTTGACTCTAGACGATCGATAAATGGTGATCACCAGAGAGTTGGACCAATGATGGAGTGACGCGTGGGATCTCCGCCGGTTATGCTAGACTTTAGCGGACGGCCTGTGATTCGTCGGTCTGTCTGTGTATGATATGATATCGACTCTTGACTGTGACTTGGCACAGATTATGCAATGGAACTCCATTAAAGACCAGTTCTTTTTGCTTCATTCTCTCTTTAAATAATAGGAAGTGTTAAAAGTTACTTTCTTTGTGTTGGCGTAGTCATTCAATGATTGAGCAAATTGACTAATTAAAACCCAGTGGGGCCAAAGTAAGATTGCCTACTGCTGGCGGATACGCCAGGTTACTGCAAACCGGAAAAAAAAAAAAAAAAACGATCTTCATCGATAAAATGATTCTGTATGGTTGTGATGGTCAGACTTCCTCCTTATAAACCTCGGCAAAAATTGAACACGTGCCCATCGAACTTCATCTCTATCTACATGTAACTGGGACCGTACTTTTCAGTTTTTAGAAGCAAATCGTGCCGAGTTGACTTTGCGCTACGTCAGATGGGGGTTATTGTCCAAAAAAAAAAAAGTCTTAAACCTTACATTTGTTTGCTAATTCAATCATAAACCTTTTAAATTTATCGATTTAGTTCTATTGATCGGAAGTCGCTGACCTATACACTAACCGTTCTATGTGGCATTGCCAGAGCTGACCTGCATAATATTTGCGATATTTTTATTAATATTTCTATTTATTTATTCCTTTTTTCCCATTTATTTTTTTCTCCGCTAGGCCTCAGGCGAGGGACGCCCTTGCCAGATCTAGATCTCGATCCGGCGAGGGCAGCCCTCGGCTGAGGCCGGGTGGAGGGAAAAAAGAAAAAAAAAGGAAAAATAGAAAAAAAAAATAGAATATTATAAAAAATTATCCATGTCAGCGCCGGAGGTACCACGTAGGATGACTGGCGTCCACGACAGCTCTTTCCGGTCAGTATGACTAAATTGGAAAAATATTAAAATGTTTAGGACCGAATCGAAAAATTTAAAAGGTTTCGAACTGAATAGGCAAAAGTACAAAATGTTTAAAATTTTTTGGATAATTTTTTTTTTCGTTGTGAATGGATGGGAAGGGTTGTGGCACTGGCATTTGACGTGTGATCCTAAAGGGCAATCTTCTATAATTTCGCATGGAGAGGTATTGAGACATGCAAAGGGTGAAAAATAGAACAGACAAGAATCGTTGAGATTCTTGTCTGTTTCCTTTCGGAGCAGGACGATGATATCGATCGGTTCATTGATAAAATGGGAAAAAGCCAAAAACCAATAAGATGTTGCCACGTGTAAATGTTGCGCATTGATCTTAATGTTGTTTTCCACTGACAATCAGTGGTATCTTATATTTAATTTCCTTCACTGGTTTTGGCCCCAAAAAAAAAATGATATTCATTAAACTGTTGGAAAAGTAAAAATGTCTCTTCATTATTTTCGGTATTATCTCGGGTAACTCCATACAAATTTAACCCCCTCTTTTTTTGTGTGTCTTAATAAGGCCTCTGAAGTATGTGAAATCACATGAGCAAATTCCAAGTTAAAAATGTAATTACTTGCGCACTAAACTTGGGCAAAAATCCCTTAAAAAAGCACTAATTTCAGGTCGGATTCAAACTCCAGCCCAAACCCCCCCTTTTTTTTGGGTCTCATAAAAAAAAATTAGCAACTTCAGTCCACAAAACGGCCCCGTCAAGTTTATGTCCGATGATGCCGTGTAAAAAATCCCAAGTATTATTTTTGAAAGTTATGATACTTAAGTGAGCGAAAAAAAAAATTATAACACTCAATTGATTGCCGTACAAAATTAAGGCACTTGTACTGTTCTTATCCCCCTTATTTCACTCCATCTTCTCAACGCAACAACCATGGCCGCTAACACTCATGGTGAGAGAGAGAGAGAGAGAGAGAGAGAGATACGTGGAATGACACGTCGATTAAACAACATCATCGGACGGAAATTAGACGGTGGCCGGATTTTGGAACCAAATAAAGGTCAATGTCTTTCCGACCTATACGTGGAATAACATGTCGATTAAACAGCATCATCGGACGGTGGCCGGATTTCGGAACCAAATAAAGGTCAATGTCTTTCCGACCTAAAATTGACGCCTTTTTAAGGAATTGCGCTGTTACACTTGACAATGGACTTCCACACGTCCCCCAACTTCAACTCTGTCGGCAATCCTTCAAGAGACGAAACACTTTTACCAAAAAGCGCTCGGATCAAACTCAAAAGACACTTAAGCAAGAAACCTGATCGATTCATCACTAAGAATCCCAGCCGGAATTTGACTATCTAGACAAAACAGGAAGAAAAAAAATTGTCCAAAACACCCCAGTCTGTTATATTTTTATCAATTGAGTCATAAACTTTTTAATTATGTCAATTGAGTCATAAATCTTTTCACGTTTGCTAATTACTTCCATCTGGCCAATTTGGCAGGAGATCGCTGACATGTAAGCTGACCGTCTTACGTTGCACAGCTAATCTTAAAGTGGAAATTTTAATATTAATTTTTAATTTTCCTTCTTTTCTTTAATTTTCTTCTCTTTTCCTTTTCCCCTCCGCCGACCATCGACGGAATTTCTGCTCGAAACAAGAGATTAGGGAACCAGGCAGAGAGCACGTTGCATGAGATTTCGGCAGCCATATACATCTCAATCCGGAGAAATTTAACGCCTTACAACTTACTGTATGAGCAACTCAGAAAGGAAAAAAAGGAAAAAAAAAAAATGGCAGAACCATGAAGATGCAGCCTGTTCTTACATGGTAAAATATAGAGAAACTCTGCTTCGGATGACCATTGACTACAGAGCTCGAAAACCGTCTTGCTTATCGTGTCTAGCTGTTCCGGAGCTCTTAGAGATGTGGGCAGTCCAGAAATCTCCTGAACAGTTCCATCAGACAGAAAGAGAAAAGGAGATGGAAGTTCGACGTTCCAGAAGCGAATCTACCATGTCCCTGTTCCAGGTCCAGGCACAAATGTTATGGTGGAGAAGATAGTCAACCCCACTAAACTCTAGAATCTATGGAACTTGGTACCTTCATAAGATGCATCCTCAAATTACAAGGTCGCACTCGGTTTCCGATGCAGGCCATGACAGACTTGGAGTACTGATCGAGCACATCCGCAGCCGCCTGCTTCTTCTCTGCGACTTGAAATCATTTCTGGGTTTTTTCGTGAGCTAAGAATGTCAGGAGAACACGACAAGACCTTCTGATCGCACACATACAGGAGAACAAGACGAGGCCTTCTAATCTCTCACGAGTGATGCAGCCTGGAGATGGGCACTCTTTGCGTAGCCTAAAGCAGAGAAGAAAACTGCCACTGAAGGACACAGTTCTGTACGTTTGAACCGGCGATCATCCGAGCGAGTACTCATTGAAGAATATCTTTGACGAATACTCGCTGATAAACTTGCGAAGGCCATTGTCCGGTGGCTTTAATAAACTAAGCAAGTAATCAAACTACCATTCTTCTTCATTGATACTGTAAGGGCACTTGTTAGGGAAGCCCAAAAAAACAAACAGCGCTTATTCGTTTCATCTTGAGCTAAATAGCACCCTTTTGGGGCACAGGTTAACATCTTTATCAAAAAAATGTATGAACGGCACTTTGGAAGTTAATCGATTACATTAGACGAGACAAATGCTTAGAATTGGAGCAAGAAAGTACGAATTTCCATGGGACCGAGCTTGACAATGAGATCCGAGACATCAATGGCGCCCCCTCTTAAAGGTGCTGGTTCCGCCACGACTTCCCCTTCGACTTTCCATGTCATCCGCTTCATTTCAGACTTCTCTTGGTTCGCAGACAGGCTCATTTCTCTCACTTCCTTTATCTGTAGTCATGACCATATATATCAATAACAAATCAGGTCCACCATTATGAGAAAGTACTTCGTGTGGTTGGCAGACACTAAGAAGTGGCTCGGCGTTAGTGCAGTAAAAGCTTTACATACCGTCCTTCCCGCGAACATCTTCTTCAGTTCGACTTCAGCCAAGGTCGAATATTCGGCATCTTCACCGGGCTAGAGATATTCATAACAAGAAAGATGGAATGAATACTATCAATGACCTTTCTTTGATTCAAGTTGGAAAAACTGACTTATGAGGGTGTTGAATTGATGGAAATTGTGGTAGTGAGTGAATAGCCTCATAGAGTTAGTTTAGTCAATCCAAGAGGCCATGCCTCCAGGCTCCATAGTTGCATTACTGTCTATTGTCAGTTTGCGGAAGATTCATAGTTCCGTTGACTCTAGATCTCACATGGAGTTTTTATCACAGCCCCAACGACATCGCATTCGAATTAAATGGATTGACAAAGCTCTTTCTTTTTGGGCTAAAAGGGCAAATGAAGTTCTTTTCTCACCTCATAAAGATGTGCAAGACGTAGAAGTGCACTTCCATCATCCAACTCCTGCGAAACAGAAATGTCAATAAATCTCAGAGAGAGAGAGGGAGAGAGAGGGGAGGGAGGGAGTATTTGAGACAAATCTGAATAACCTGCAGCGTGATCAGAGCAACATTAGGAGGTAAACTGTAACTCGAATCCATAGTAGTCCCGATGGTAACATGAGATGCTGTCCAGTTCTCCATCTTCTGCAGGTCATTATCTTTTGCTCAGGTAAAGGCTTAAGCATAGACCAAAAAAGCTAATGCAATCAATCCCAACCTCATGGGCAAAAGCCAGAACTAAAGGCGAGTACACTTCTTGGCCAGTAGTCCGTCGCCAGCGAGCTCCCATCCCTGGTTTGTTGATGCCTATATAGTAGTGTCCTCGTACCTGGAAATACAACATCACTTGGAAAAACGAACGAGGAGAAACAATTGGTCGTCGATAAATAACTTCTGGCAACGTGACGCACCGTTAGTCCTTCGCACGTGCTATTTGCAATGCATACCACCTCGTCAAGAGGTTCCCCCACTCCTCTGCTGTCATCTTTAAGTATTCGCCTGGTGCATGAAGCAAGAGAAGGCAAAAGATTCTAACGCGAAGAAAGGAAGGAATCATATGGGGCAGAGCACAGAACGGACATGCCGAACCTGTGAAGCATCAGCTCTATTTGCCCGTCTTTTATACTGGCTCCCCCAGTGGCACGATCCACTAAGACAGAGAATTCGGTTTTGTTGTCCGTGGTGAAAATTCCGAGATTAATCTGACAGCATAGCATAGGAGGAGAGGATCATTTTTAGGGGAATAACATATTCACGAGTCTGTGCTACAGGTGGACAGATTTCATATGTTCAAGCACCATATTATTACTCATAATCATTTGGTAAGTGGTTAAATTTAAAGAACTTACTGGGTAGTAATTTCCTGCAACAGGTTGAGTAACAGTAAGGGACCAATCCGGTCTAAAATCTCGCACCTGCATGAACCATAGTAAGCTTTATTGTGTCAGCCTAGGGCAAACGATGAACAAGCAAGAAGGCTGTTGTATGAATTAACGCCATGACTGGAAGAGTATGTTGCACATCATTCTGCTGAAGAAGTAATTCAGCTGATAATGAAAATGCAAACTCCAGAAAATGTTTTTTGATGTTAACTGAATCCACTTTTCTTGTAAATGACCTTTGAAATGTGAAATATTCGAAGAACATCATAAGCTATAACTATAGCACTATGATAGATGTTGCAGAGTGGCGTGAGTACACTCACAAACAATAAGTCTATCAAACCTTGCACTCCATCTGCTAGTACTAATATTGAGATTATCTGTTGAGAACGTCAATTACTTCAAGAGATAAAGGCGGCATCTAAAGGGAATGTAGGTTTTGGAGTTTACCCGTTTTATGAAATCCCTTCCATTAGAATCGGTATAGAAGGTCTTCTCCGTGGCCATATTCGCCGTCATTTGTGTTATGACCTCCTTTCCAACTCCATCATCTGTTGGAATTGGCCCTATCTTCAAAGTTCAAAGCAAGAAGTTTTTAGGAAGATTTTCCTGGAGACTGGAGGTTATATCTTTACTATGTAGACATTAGTGACAAAACAAAGATCAACTTTGCATGCAAAGCATTGAAAATTCAATAAACTGTTTTGTTGCTAAATTTACTAATTCTGTCACATGTTGAAAATCATAGTCTACAAAGCAACAAATATGGAGAAGGGTAACTCACTGTGAATTCAACATCAGCCTGCTCTTTGTCCTTGTATAATCTCGTGACCTGATTAAGTAAAAAAGCAAAATGAGATGTCTGATAATCAAGCCATTTGTCTCTGTTTCCTTTGTGCCGGTCCAAACATCATAAGATATAGCACTTCATTAGCAGCAATTCATTCCCCAAGGTTTTCAAGAATGTCATGATTTCTTGCTCTAGTATTCTGGAATGAAGTTTGTTAATTGACATACTTGATCTAAATTAGCAACATATAGGGGGCATATAAAAGTAAATTACCCTTCTGTTCTACCATCAAATCGAAATCCTCCTTGTTTACTGAGGTAGCAACGTTGCTCAGATTACAAAAGCAAACTTAAAACTTTGATCGAACTTGAAAACTTAAGCTATTAATGTGAATGTGCAACATACAATGAACAAGTATCACCTTTTTGTGGGTCAAGGATTATGGTTAAACAAATGACACTTCTGATTAGTAGCTTAGCTATCATGTCAAATGTTGACTACACTGCTTCAGCCTATGTTGAGATATCTGCAGTCAGGACATCTTTGGGTCCTTCAAGTATGTCGAGTTCCTTAAGCCCACAGGAACTAAAACCCGTAGGTTCTTGAATAGAAGGAGAAATAGCCAAGCAAATCATCGGGATGAGGAAGAACAGTGTGTGCTTGAACTTAATTTAGCAAACAAATGACCTGGTAAATCCACGAACTGAACTGTTGATGCACTTCATCAACTAGTGGTCCCCGAACAACCTTCAGGGGTACCTGTAAGAGGTGGAAATAGGTCATGAACTCTCATCTGTCCAATCTTGTTGTTAGGAAAGATTTGATATGCGACAGCACCAAATGCTGAATGAATAGTATCAATTAATGTTCCAAGATTTACTTGGGGCATGCACAGCTGAGTAATATAGGCTGCTTACTTCTCTTGAAACAATAGTTGGACGAGTCCCATCTGGGCGGAAGATGTACGCACCAGAAGCCTGCAATAAAAGAACTCTGCTGAGCACTTGCAGTTATCTATCTACCTTTCCTGGGTTTCTGCTTTGAATAGGTCTGGATACCGGTCCACAGCGTGTCACAAGCCAAGCACAGAAAGAGTTACCTGAGAATCAACTGCATCGCCAACACTTGAGGCATAGTAGAGATAGCTTTGCTGTACTGGTACATCAACCTGGTAAATTTGAGCCAGTCAACTAAAGATGCTGAAAGTGAATTTGGCATAGCTTCACAGTAGCATATAAGAAACCCTTGTGAATGCACTGTAAGGTAATACAATAAGTAGCAGCGGAAGGACGAAGTGTTATAAATTAGAACATGAATTCTTGTCAAAAACTGAAGAAAAACTAATGTTATTGTGTCAATCGAAATGTCTAAATTTAGCAGAAGAATTCTCATCAAACTAGAATTACACATTCAGCTCAAGTTCTATGAGGACAAAGAGCCGTAAACACTGGAGCACGAGAAACAATAATAAGAAGGTTAATGTTGGAAAGTCCAACCCATCCCCTCTCATGTGGAAGCCCGATGAAATTTTGACCGTGCACATTCACGTGGAATTTTGACCACGGTCATTTAAGATTGATTCAGCTGATCCTTAGTTGACAGTGAAGATATAACAGATACATCAATCAATTAAGTGTCTGAGATTATTATTAGGACGATGTGATCGAAGGTAGATAGCTGAAGCACCCAAGTTGCATTCCAGAACCCATTTTCATGCTTGTAACTTGTTTGGATACCCAATATGCTTGTCAAGGAGCAACACATTTCAAGAGATACTGGTGAGTGAAACTGGAAATACTTGAACATAGAAGTTCATAGAAGTTTAAGAGCTCAGCACTTTAAGTTATCTATTTGTAGTTACAATCAATTCTATCTTTCTAGCATTCTCGCTGAGCACATTATCTATTTTGGCAGTACAAAAATAGCCCTTTTCTTGGAGAAAGTTCTATCGGGTTGTACAAAATCTTTGGAAGAACAACTTTTTTCTACAAAAATTTTGCAAGTACGATTTTGGTCCAAAGAATTTATGGAAGTGACGGAGATAAGATTGATAATGTCAATTGATTTATCCATGTATAGTGAATTGGTACCAGAACAGGTGAACACACCTGGAAAGAAAATCTCATTGCTAAACCAAAAAACAATGACAATCACTAGACTCACCCCGGTTTTAGAGTTAAATATCCGGACAAGTTGCCCCGAGGTTGACGAAAATAGCATCTTCAGATCCCCTGGTCCAACTTCTATGGTATCATTCTGTTGATTGCTCAGTGTAGAAAGGACACTAGTTTTACTTTCTCCTGCATCATTTTGAAGCCCAGATAAGGAAAATAGATTAAAACGACATGGCCAACAAACAACTATGAATCTGTGTCGAATAACTGTGCTGATCAGTTTTACGGCCTCAGCCACATGCACTTCGAATGAACTCTGAATAGTTTTGGAGCATGTCTAGGCTCATCTCCACTTCAACATGTGCAGTTTACTCATGCTGACTTTGGTTTTGAGTTTTGACTGATTATTCATTCTACTTCCTGTTCATGTAATCTACTCTAGGAAGCCTTCGCAGATGACATAAATATCAATCCGAGAGGCTTGAACGATTGCCGTCGAGAATCAAGTACGTAAATACCAACCTTCTGTAGTGGCTTTAGAAACGAAGTACGTGTTCCAACCCAATGGCGGTAATGAAACTTGAAATAGAAGCCAGTACTTTGGGACCTGCTGTGGCGACAATCCCAAGTAGGCTTTCACATAGAAGTTCCTCAAGTTGATTGTAACATTATCCAAATCGATAAATTGCGCTTCAATGGTATTTCCAGAAGAGTCATGGACGACAAAATTTGAATCAGTAACCTGGTAGACATTTTCATTGCCAAATTATATCTAGGAGCAATTATCGATCTCTCGAAGCATAAACTATTGACTCAAAGAAGTATATACTCACCGGGATCCTTATAATATCAGTTCGATTCCATCCAAGTGAATTATATGCTACCACAACCTGATAAAGAAAATTTCAATGGGAATATTCACATTTCTTTAAAGAACTTATAGGATAAAAACCAAAAAGTTACCAGACTCTTTCCATCCGGAATATCTTCCTCCGTTGCTGGGCAGAAACTTATATTGAGTAATTGGCACTGTAAAAAAAGTAAGACAAACAAGAGATGAATACAGGTCATCCTTTCCTTACCCAAAAAAAAAAAAATACAGGTCATCTTAAGTAAGGGAAACACTTGGTCTTTAGACAAAATTTAAGTCCCAATGAACAGATTTGCTTATATGATAATTTGAAGAACGTTCACAAATCCTTTTGGCTGGAACTGCAGGGATCAGATTAAAACTTACCTGGCTAAAGTTCAAAGCAAGTGATGAGCACTGACCTCCGGATTTCTCACTAACTAAGCATGAAAGAGCATTATTGATGACAGCTTCTGCCTAGTCGATTTCAAAACACAGAGAATTTAGATATTAAGTTGAGATTTGAGATAAAAAAACCCTGAAAAGGAGAATTCAACGAGATTTCAGTTTCCAACCTCAGAAGCTCCAACAGCTAGGCGCTTCTCATAATCATTTGTGGTGTGCTGTTTAGCTGTACCGCTGACAGCATCATGATGTTGCGCTATTCCTAAGGCATCTCCGAGCCCGTAAGTGCTAGGACCACTGGATCTTCGCCCCACAACAAATTCAAGTTGGCGTGCTGCCTAAATAGACAAAAGAAGCAGAGTCATGGCAATGTCCAATGGAGCTATACTTTGTCTATATGTGGAATAGATGGTGTTGATCATCAAAGGAAGGGGGGAAAAACAATATCTCCTCAGATGCTCATTTGAAGATTTAACCCTTCCTGTGGCACCTAGACAATTAAAAAATATCGCAACTCATCCCTCCAGAAACTTAAGTCACAAAGATGTAAACACATAGTGAAGGAAAAATCATTTAAGTCATCGTCGTTCTACTCGGATTGAAATAGGGCGACAACAGGAAGAGATATCTTGTGTTCTGATATGAACTCCAATGAAGGGAAACAATACCAAATAATATCCACTAAGCATCCTAACATATCGTTTCAGGGCTGGCCTGCTGGTAAAGTAACCAGTCCAATAGGCATCTTTACTATCTGCATACCTGTACGCAGAAGCAAGTGCTGGTCATATATGTAGCTGCTGGTGATTAAAATACAAAGAGGCAACTGAGATGGGCGAAAAAGCAGTACTCACGGGAAGTAATCATCTGTTTTCAAAGGCCATGATACATTTTCTGCATTTTTGGCATCGACGTAAACAGATGGTGTAGAGTACAATGTATTCACCCGACCATCCTGAGAGAGAAGAAATACCGGGAATGGGCCAAAAAGATAATCACGGAAAATGCATTGAAAGAAAAGGTAAGGGAAAAGGCATATCTCTCCTCTCCAGAGTAAGATTAAATGATTTTTTTTTCCAAAACATCGAGTGTTTTGCAGCATAACCACTTGCCTACTACAATCATAGAAGCAAATAGTAGAGTAGGTAGTTTTACCTTATTAACGTAATTAATGAACTTGTCCATCTGCTTGAACCAAGACTCGGCGTATTGGTACTGAAAATCATCACCCATGGTCCACATAATGTGATTTGTTCTTGTAACATTTGCCTGTTCAATGGGAAAAGTGAGTTCCTGAATGTGTACCTCTATAATGTTTACTCATATAGTTACTTAACAATAGTCAGTCTCGGTCATAGACAAACCAAGATACAACGAAGCTGTTCCCTGCAAAAAGCTAAGAGCATACCTGTGTCATTGCAGCACTAATAAAATCATTCACTCTTTTTTCAACATTGTAGTCATATAGGAGAGTATTATCCTGCAGTTTGGATATCTCAATTGTGAATCTGTCTGCCCGTGTAAAGAAAGGGAAAAAAAAGAAGCTTGAAAGGGAAAAATATGGTTGACTAACAGCACGGACCTGAACAGGCTCAAAATCATTAGACATCTCAAAATCAAAACCGTCCGGTGGACTATAGTGAATGGGAAATGCATTTGCGAAAATCTGCAAGGGCACAGACAAGTGCATTATATTAATTTTTTAGGCAAAGTAACCAAGAAAAATGAAGGTAATGAGGTTGCTTGTATTCAAACCTGAGATGAGGAACCAAATGTTTTAGACCCACGCCATATGACTTCAAGAGATTTATCACTCTTGCGATTTGCTCTGTCTTGATAATCGATCCTCGCAAAATGCAGGGAATCAAATCCAACCTGCAAATATGTTGATGATCCTCTTATAGGAAATACAACACGAATCATGGAAGTTTATTGAGAAGAACAACCATGCTGGGCAACTCCTTTTTCATTGAAGGACAGAGAAAGACAAAATGATAATTTTTAAAGTCTAGTGGTTGCATCATGGTGTGCAGAGATCAAACCCAAAAAAACATCTCAGAGCTACACTTAAGACTGATTGGAAGATGAAAACAGAAAATGTTGACATTGCGAATTCCTTAAATAGAATCATCTACCTCAGCTCCGAGTAGGTATGCTTGCACGGCAGAATGTCCAAATGGATCAATTTGCCATCCAACTCGGGGAACTTTGTTGAATTGTGACTTTATCAGGCCATGACCAAGAGTTGTTTGGTCAATCATGTCGATGTAATGAGTTGTCGCCTCATCGTGCATACACCATCCTCCATTTCTGCAAATTTTCAACATTGCTGTCAGGACAGTAATAGTGCAGAAATTGCTATTGGCACATTTAGATGATTATTGATTCATACATGAATTCCAATTGGCCAGCATTCACAAGGTTCCTCACTTGTTCTTGCGTTTCTGGACTTTGCTCTAACCACCATCTTTGGAAGAAAGCCTATCATTTTCATGAAATTCGTTAGTGAATGTATCAAGCTAAGCTCGTTTGTAAGTGGACAGTGGAGGGAATGCGCAAAGGCCTGACGGGAAGAAGCTATAGCATAAGAACAACTGTTTGTTCACAAAAACCACGATTATGTAACAACCGTGAGCAAACAATTAATGAGGAACACTTCAAAAGAAGCAGAAGTTAGCTATGATCCACATCAGATAAACAAATATCACAATTGCAATGTCTTACAAGAATAACAAAGTACACAATTTCCAACATAAATATTTGATAACTTAAATTTATTTGGTTAAATCACATTCTCTCTCTCTCTCTCTCTCTCTCTCTCTCTCTCTCTCTCTCTCTCTCTCTCTCTCTCTCTCTCGTGGGTCTTGGTGGGATGCCTGCAAGTTCAGTTACCCTTCTGATGCAATTGGATTGCACAATTGCACAAAGATTTCAACTTCTTTAAAGGCCAAAACCCACCGATATCTTCATGTCAACCATAATGGAATAGCAGATTTGTCCAGTACAAATATGAAAAGGATTAATATCACGGCGGTCAATTGGATTGAAGTTTTACCACAATGCTTCAGACCAAAAGAGTCAAGCTGATCACCTACTCGCAGAAAACTAAAAAAGACGGTTTCGAAGATGATCAAAACAAACACGAGCCTTCAGAGATATGCATCAGATAGAGTCTAAAATGAACGGAATTTACCATCTCGGCGTACACAAACTTCCTATTGGGATCTTGCGCCAACGCTTTGACGACGGAATCAAGCACATTCTCGACGCAAGCGCCCTGCACTACCAATGACACACATAAGACCAATTCCCCATTCACCTAACCGCATAGCTATACATCAAAGAAGACATAGCCAAACTTCACCATGCTCTGCGACCCCGAAAAAAATACAAGGACCGGACCTGGATGGAGTTATTCGAGCCGACATAGTACTGATCGACGGTTTTCAACCATCCGACGTCGTCGTGGGAATGAGGAACCAAATGCACGTTCAGCTTCCCTTCCACGACCCCAGCACTAGTGTTATACTTCATGTAAGCTCCATCCACTGCTCCATACAAGCATACAATCTCCAGAATCACAATCACAAAACAAGAAGCCACGAGAGTACCCATTTCAGCAACAACAATAAGAAGAAGAAAAGAAAGCGCTCCTAGTTCATTTCGGTAGACCCACTCTCTCTCTCTCTCTCTCTCTCTCTCTCACGCTCTCTCTCTCTCACGGCGGCCGTTGACTTTATAGGATTTGTAATTGGTGTGTGGATCTCCGCCCGTTATATTGAGCTTTAGCGGACGGCCTGTAATTCCTAGGGGGCGTGCAGGATAACGAAACTTTGGAACAGATTCTGCAATGGAACTCCATTAAAGACCGAGTCCTCTTGCTTCATTCTCTCTCTCTTTAAACAGTCGGTAGAGCAAAGACGCCTTCTTTTTAGTTGGCGCGGTCATTCAACGCTTGAGCATCCAGCGAGGCCAAAGTTCAATTATGTGGCGGACACGCTTGTTTTGGGAAACTAAAAAGGAAAAAAAAAATCCATCTTTTTCATTGAAATGATCGTGTCCGATGGTTAGATTTTCTTTTTATGAACCGCCGCCAAAAATTGAACACGAACTCATCCGACTTCATCTCCAACTACAAGCAAGTCGGACCGTACTTGGAGTACGTACTTATCGGTTCCTTAGTGTTACACGAGAGGAGCAATGCCGGGGCCTCGAGGATAGAACGATTGATTCTCGAGACGGGTTATCTTTCAGGAGCTTCGGTAACTTTCACTTGGAAGTTTCATCGTCATTGTCATTCGTACTGAGGGATGTCCATGGAACGTCAAACTAAAGTTGGATGACTACGAAGGTGACATGCAAACCGTGATCGGACAAAAACCAGAACAACGGTGATCAAAACGAGCATTTTACTTCATCCAAAGCCAAGAGAGGCCGGCCGAGGCCGGGCCAAGAAAGAGACAAGAAGAAAGACAAATCACGAGGGAGATTTTTGTCTGTTTTTTTCTTGTTCTCTTTTTTTTTTGGGGGGGGACCGGACGAGAATAACGACTGATTCATTGATGGCGTGGCTAAGCAAAAGTAAAACAAGACGACTATCAAGAACACGGTATTCCTTAAACTATTGGGAAAATTAAATGTTTCTTCATTGGTTTTGGTATATTGTCTCGGATGACTACCTACAATGAGCCCTAAATACCAGGGGTGAGCACCCGGAACCATGGAATCGGGTCGATGGGGAACCTATTCCAATTCTAGATTCCAAGGTATGAAGGGCAAGTTATAGGTTTCAAAAATTGAGAAACATGTTTCGACCGGTAAGTTTCAGGTTGTAACGAGTTCTTCGTGTTTTTCTTGGTATATCTCTTCGTGCGATCATGCGTTACTCCATGGCATTCGATGCAATCTGAAATCACTAGTCCGAGTTTCGATTTTCGACGATACTTATGATTGAGACTTTTATTTCGTTGATATTTCATATTTATTCATGTATCTAACTATGAGTTGTGGTCAGTGGATTGTAGCAGTAAATGATAGTTATTAAAAGTGATGTTCACTGAAATCGTTCAATTAAGAATATTGGTGGAACCTCTATAAACCCTAAAACCGACCATGTCGTTCCACGGTATGCAGGGTAGGTTTCAAGTTCCAAAAAAATAAAGCTTCGGATTTCAGGTAGAGCCTATGCAGTACATGAAACCGCTTAACCCTACTAAATACATATTTTGATGTTTGGCACCACAAAATTCGAAGCATCTGAAATTACATGAGCAAATTCAAGTTAAAAATGCAAGTTCTTTCGCAATGTACTTGGATGCAAATACCTTAAACGGGTCCAACTTTTGGCCTGAATTTTTTTTTTTTTTTGGGGTCTCATAAAGAGATATGCACTTCAGTAGGTAGCCTCGTCAAGTTTCGTCCAATGGTGCTGTTAAAAGTTTCGACATGTCATTCCACGTACACATCACTCTCTCCCTCCACGAGCTTAGGTAGCCACGGTCAGCGTATTCTGGATAGAAACATGCTCGTACCGGAGCCCGCGGCACTTGTGCCCGGGTTCATCGAGGTAGGATCCAAGTCCATTGGAGGTCAGGCCGAGGCTCGAATCCAACTAGGCCGGGCCCAGGACCTCGGTGCCCGTGCCGCGATTACCAAAGCTCTTCGAATCCCGAAAGTCTAAGGACCTGGATGATGCTACCCGAGCCGACACAGTGCTGATCAATGGCCTTCAACCATCCGATTTTGTCGTCGTGGGAGTGCGGGACCAAATGCACGTTCGGCTACCCTTCCACAACCCCAGCACTAGTGCTGTACTTCACGTGAGCTCCATCCACTGCTCCACACAAAGCCAAAGTCTGACATAATCACAACCACAAAACAAGAAGCCACAAGAAGTGACCGTTGAATTTTATAAGACTGACGAATGGGCGGATCACTAAAGAACTGGAGTGATGACAGGTGGAGTGCGTCTGGTTGTATTTGGATCTTAGTGGCCATGCTGTAATTGGTACGGTTCTGGGTAAGAATTGGGGGCGGGGATGATCTAATGGCCAACGTTGTGGGGCATCCCTGCCGGTGGATCCGAATTCCCTACCAGCATGGTAGGGTGGGGAAATGGAGGAAATCCCCAACCTCAGGGGATCCGAATCCGGATATTTGACTCTTGAAAGTGATTTTGGCACGAATCTTGCACCGGAACTCCATTAAAAAGAAGACCTACACTTTCTGACACCGTGTTCGACATCGACACCCATCCGACACCTCCCGACACTCGTGTCGGTCGCGTTGATCGCGTGTCGGCATTTCGATATTTGGTCAACGCGGCCGACACCGTGTCCGGCACGTGGTTAACGCATGTCGATTTCGGCACATGGTTAACGCATGTCGATTTCCGACACCTGGTCAACACGTCGGACACTGGCGCGACACGCGTGTCGAGCATTTAAAAAAAATCGCTAAAAAAATTATATATTTTCACTTCATCATTAGCCAAATAGACATTAGAAGTAATTCTTCATATCTCATTCTTAACAATTTAAAGAGTCAATGTACTCGTTATTCTCACTAGACATCCAATGTGGGACTATTTTCTTCGCATTGTAAGTCTCTGGGTCTCATTCATGACTTTTTTAAGTGACTTCATATTTGTCTCTCTCACTCACCACCAAATTTCAATGTGGGATTCTCGAATCTTCTTAAGTTATTTTGTTCTTGTCTCTCTCAATCATCACCAAGGCTTTTTTTTTTTTACTTTCTATTTATTTATGAATTTGAATCAAATTAATTTGAATGAAATAATCCTAAAAATAATAATTTATTATGCGTATATATGATATTATATATTTAATATATAACATGTCCCCGACGTGTCGAATTTTTCTATTTTTGAGAAATGATGTGTCGACATATCGGGTCGTGTTCCCGCATCGATGTCGGTGCTAGTTAGCTTTCTGCGCATTATCCTCACTTACTATTCCTACGGTCAAAAGTGCAAATCCACTGATGACGCTGGTGCGGCCAAGGTGAGCACGCCATTCCGGGCGACCACTTATTGTAGTCGCTAGTCAGTCCTCCAGTTTGACTCCGCGCTGTGCTCAACAACAAACGAGAATGGATGAAGGACGTCCCCTTGATTAAGTCGCCTCACCGATTTTTGTCCTTTGGTGCACACGTGGACACGTTCCCGAGAAATCGCCCATCCTGGGAGTGCTCTCGCTTGAGTGTCGGTTGCCAAAGCTAAGAGCCGCTTGTTACGTCGCAAGGCCTTGATTTCAATTTACACACACATACATATATATATCTCTCATGTTTGTTTTCCCATGTCCGATGCCCAGTTCGGTTTATTGCTGCCCTTTCACTATCCTAAAAGCCTGTCAAGAGCCGTTCCTTGTCCAAGCCCTCCTACCGGATCGCCACACGCATAGCCATTGGTTATTACCTCATGATTTGTTATATCCACATCGCATCAAAAGAGATCCTAGTGTTTTTCTCATTTGACCGGTCCCTTCGTGCTGGAGGGTCTCTAGTACAGGAGGAATAACATTGGGTCCTCGATAGGGGTGTGCAAACTGGACCGGATCGGCCCGGACCGGGCGGGTTAGTCCGGTCCTTGAGGTGGATGGGTTGGTCCCCGGTCCCAATAAATGGGACCGGTCACTGGGCAATCCGATCCTCGGGTTCTTGTGTTGGGACCGGACCGGCCAGGCTCGGACCGGCCAGGCTCGGACCGGACAGCCAATAATATATAATTATTTATATATAAATATATATAATTACAAAAAAAATTGAAAACAAAATGGAATCCCCTTCGCTCTCAAGAGTAAGAAGAATCCCGGACCGACCCATCAATTTATATGTATAACTCTCGGACCGGCCCAGCATTCATATGGCATTCAGTATGCTATCCTGGTGGTGCTTTGGCATTCGGTGACTCAAGTTGTCGAGCCCCAATATGAAATAAAATAGTCGTTTAATATATTTTGGGATTTGTTTTTCCTTTTTTTTTTCTCTCTTTGTTCTTTTATTTTCATCTTCTTCCAGCCAAGATGAGGGCCAACGAAGCTCGCCCCCACCTCTGGTTGGTCGCTGGGCTTGGCGGTCAGCTGGAGGAAGAACAAAAATGTAGTAGTAGGCTTTGTAATGGTTGGGCCGAGACCGGGACCGAACCGGACCGACGGTCCTGGTCCTGTTCGGTCCCAGTCCGGTCCATGGTCCCGAAAATATGGGGACCGGACTATTGGTCCGGTCCTCGGGTTCATGCCGGGATCGGACCGGCCCGGACCATGCACACTCCTAATCCTCGAGGAAAAAAAAATCCATTCGGAGTAATCTGCGAGACGAGGTCGATATCTTAATTTCACTATACGTCCCTAGGCTTTAGTCTAATATTTGTGAGGTCATTTTTCCTTTCAAGATCACATCTACGCATGAATGCGGCGCGAAGTCAAAATTACTTGCGACCTCCGCGGAAAGTCGAAACAGAGTTTGATGACCACGGACGAGATGTGCCTAATCTGATCTTGTCTGTTTCCTTTTTGGAGGGGAATAACGATTGTTTGGTTGTTCGTAACAGATGGGCCAATAAGCCCAAGCCCATGTCTCCAAAAAGCCCAAGCCCAACCCATATCTCCAAAAAGCCCAAGCCCAACCATTTTACTTCCTCTTCAACCGATGAACCGGGAAGGGAAGTGCTCGCCCGTGAATAGGTAAAAGAGGAAAGAGACGAGAGAGAGAAAAATCTTCGCGCGTAATCGGTCCGGATAAACTCCGAATTCCAATGCCCAGTAAGTATTCAAGCACATTATTCGTGTAATCAGGGTAATTTCCAGTGAGGTTGTGAATCCGAAATCATGTCAATTTTGAATTGAGGTTCAATTGAAGAGTTCTCGAGCCGTGGATATATATATAGTTTAGGGGTTGTAGAGCTATGGGGTTCGATGAAAAATTGATTCCAAAATATGGATTGTTCAGAACAAAATTCTAAAGTTTCGCGTGCGAGTTGTGCGCAATGGAGAAAGATGATCATTCGTCATAAATGAGTTTTTGCGTTAACACGTAGGAGTCGTTCTATCGATGATCAAGTATAGTTAGTGGACTTGTTCCAGTATTATAGTGTATTATTTGAACTTTGATATCATTTCCGGACTAATTGATGGGAATACGAGTTCATCGATTCAACTAACCTTTGTAGGTTGGTTTTCAGGCTTCCCACATGAGTGGTACTATCTTTTCTATAAATTTAGAAACTCAAATCTTGAAAGCGGTAGAGATAGGAGTTATGAAAGAGCATGATTCTCGCATAAACGGGATCGATCTTTTATTACCTTTTTAGTTGGTTGACAAGACATTATTTGAAATAGTTTGAAATGATCATTTGTGAACGTCTTGATTTAATGCTTTATGAAAGGAATTGCCAAAAGATGCATGTATTGATTTCTGAAATGAAACGTATTCAAATTTATACGATTTGATATGTGAAACCGGAATGAGAGGATTTTTGATTTTGGTTGTGAGTTATAGCCGATTGAGGTTGAGCGATTATTCTCAAGTCGATGTGATTACAACTCATTGAGGATGTAAATATGCATACTAGTATCAGGACGTCCTTAGATGATATCAGTGGAGATCTAGCCAAGGGCGTAAACTCGATCACCTTTGTCACGGCCGTTAAGCGCGACCGTAGTTGGATGTTGAGCATTAGATCAGTCGATGGAATGTACTATTAACGCTCGACTTGATTGAGATTGATCAATAGAATATACCGCTGATGGTTGATTGTGGGTTGGCCTTATGCATAAAGAGTTCATTGGAAAATACCTCTTTTGATATTTTACATAAATCAATGAGTTATTAGATCGATTTATAAAGATGCATATAGAATGTTTGATCCCCTTAGAAAAAAAAATGTTATTCACTGAGTTATGGTTGCTTATTCCATTCATCTTACTTGCTTTTCAGGTTCTTCAGCGAGCCGCAAGTAGGACGAGAGCGTTATTTTTATCAGGGTGACATTTTGATAGCAGGGATTTTTGGGTTTAAGTTGCATATGGCAATTATGAGCTTATAAGTTGTTTGTTGGATTGGCGCTTATATCCTTTTGTATGGATAACATATATTCTGATATTGCAACGAGATGACTCTTTATGAAATACATATGGATGTATATATTTCAATATCAGGTTAATTTATAAATACGTTTTTTTTTTTGGTCGGAGGAAGTTCAGGGAAATTGTCCAAGAAGAAGATGGCGACAAAGATTGCGAAGAAAATGAATGCTATGCATAAGTAAAAGCAGAAGCATTTCCAACGATGGCAACACATCTAGAGCTCTAGGGCGCGCATGACAACACTCCATTTATAAATACAGGTTAATTTATAAATACGTTTTAGGCTGTGGCTTTTGGGTGAAATGATGGTATTGCCCCTGTTCTTCCAGAGTAGGGGGAGTGAGACTGTTGACGTGACGAAGCAAAAGTCAACAAGAAATGATCACGTGTATTGGAAAGAACGAAAGAACGAGATTCCTCAAACTATTGGAAAAATTATATGTTTCTTCGATGTTTTTCGTATAAAATAAAGCAACTCCCTAAGAATTCCAATTTTTGTCTCAATGAGGCCTAAATATATATTTCATTGTTTGGCACTGCGAAATTTGAAGCATATGAAATTACATGAAGTTAAAAAAAAATTATGTTCTTTCATGGTATACTTGGGACCCAATTTCTTGAAAAGCACTAACTTTAAGTCGAATCCAAATTCTGGCCCGACCAGAACTCCGTGCCCATGCCCGAGTACCCCATGCCCAGGTTCAAGTCCACCAAGGTAGGGTCCAGGTCCATGGAGGCTAGGCTTGGGTCCCTAGTGCCTGTGCTTTAGTCCTCGGCGTCCAGGCCTGGCCTGATCACCATGTCCGTGCCTGAATTTTCCATGATTGAGTCGGGGTCCGTCGAAGTAGGGTCCAAGTCCATGGAGGTAAGGCCTAGAACTAGCGATGTGCAACATGACCGGTTTTATCTGCAAATTGGACTAGACCACCCAAAAAATAGATCCGAAAATCAATTTCTATTCAACCGATCTGGAAACAGGTTCTAATTTTTGGGAACGGTTGAAACCGATCCAGTTCTAGGTTCCAAGTGAAGAACTACCATGATTGATTTTGGAACCGGTTTTTAGCTAGTGTTTAAAAAAAAAATCCTAGTCTTGTTTAACTCAATGTAATTTCTATTGCTCATATTGGGGATTGTTGCTTTTAGCGGATATTGATTTTTACTTTTCATCTTTCACTTTGAATCATTTCATTGCTACTCCTACTATTTTGTTGGAAAAAATGAAATTAGAAAAAGTAGCTTCTAAAACAGGTTTCAGGACAAAAAAGGTAGGTTTTAGATTTCAAAAACTAGAATTGATTATAACAGGACAGGTTTTAGATTTTAGGACTGGAATCTACCCATCCAAACCATGCTCACCCCTACCTAAATTTTAGGTGCCCATGCTCAAGTCCCCAGCACCTCCACTCAATCCGCCTAGGCTAGGTCCGAGACCTTAGTGCTTGTGCTCAGATCATTGACATTGGACCTGGGATTACAGAGGCCAGTCCCTGGTCCATTGAGCCCGAGCATGGAACACTCTCGTGGACCCGGGGTCGGCCTTGATGGACTCGAGCTCAATCTTAATTGACCAAGCCTGGTCTCCATGACAAGGGCAATTGGGTTCCTAAGCCTAGCCTTCATGGACTCGAGTCCTACCTCAATGACATAAGCCAAGGCGTGAAGGACCCGTGCATAGGCACCAAAGTTCCGTGAAGGCGTTCCCGACCTCCATCAATAGGGAATCGAGAGCTAGGAAACAGGCATGAGGGTCAGGGTTGTAGGCTCAGCCTCAAGACCTCAATGCCCGTTCTCGATTACCTGACTGTCGTACCTCGGTCACTGGCTCCCAAATAATGCATGTCTATTTACGAAAATAAAATTTGGTTTTCCTTTTCAAATATAAAAAAAATGTTGTCATTTTCCCGAAAAATTACCTCTTTGAATTTTCCAAAAATACCAAATTATGCGTGAAACAAAGCCTCAACTGCTGCTTTTGTTCACTCGAAACTGTAAGTGTACTTAAGCTAAAAATCTTACCCTTTTGCGCACAGGTTGATATCTTCACTATAAAATGCACGAAAGAGACATTAAAAGTTAATTGATTACATGAAAAGATACATTATGTACGATGCTTAGAATTTGAGCAAGAAAGTGCGAATTTCCATGGGACCGAGCTCCACAACGAGATCCGACACGTCGACAGGGCCGCCTCGTAAGGGCATTGGTTCTGCCGCGACTTCCCCTTCGACGTTCCATGTCATTCGCTTCATTTGAGACTTCTCTTGGTTCGCAGACAGGCTCATTTCTTTCACTTCCTTTATCTGAACTCACGGTCAGTGATCAAATATCATGTCAAACCAGTATGAGAAACTACTTCATGGCAGGCAGATACTAAGAACTGTTAAAAGCTTCACGTACCATCCTTCCGGCAAGCATCTTCTTCAGCTCGACTTTAGCCAAGGTCGAATATTCGGCATCTTCACCAGGCTAGATATGTTCACAACAAGAAAGATATGAAATGAATGCTATGTGGTATCTATCAATCACCTCTCTTTGATTGAAATTGAACCAAATGGTTAATGAGTGCGTCGAATCCATGTAAAGCGTTTGGTAGTGAGTGAACAGCCTAAAAGAGTCGGTTTAGTCGATCCACGAGGCGATGCCTCCATAGTTGGACTACAGAACCTTGCGGGTTTGCCGGAGCTTCACAGTTCTTGTTGATTCTAGATCACACATTATATCATAGGCCGAAACATCGCACTCGAATGAAACAGGTTGATGAAGCTCTTTCTTTTTGGGCTAAAAGGGTAAATGATGTTCTTTTCTCACCTCATAAAGATGAGCAAGACGTAGTAGTGCACTTCCATCATCCAACTCCTGCAAACAGAACGGTCAATAAATCTCAGAGAGAGAGAGGGGGAGGGGAGTATTTGAGACAAATCTGAATTACCTGCAGAGTGATCAATGCAACATTTTGAGGTAAACTGTAGCTCGAATCCATAGTAGTTGCAGTGGTAACGTGAGAAGCTGGCCAGTCCTCCATCTTCTGCAGGGTCATTATCTTTTGCTCAGGTAGAGGCTTAAGCATAGACAACAAAAAGCTAATGCATTCAATCCCTACCTCATGTGCAAAAGCCAGAACTAAAGGCGAGTACACCTCTTGGCCGGTAGTCCGACGCCAGCGAGCTCCCATCCCTGGTTTGTTGATGCCTATGTAGTAGTGCCCTCGTACCTGGAAATACAACATCACTTGGAAAAACGAATGAGGAGAAACAATTGGTCGTCCACAGATGACTTCTGGCGATGTGACGCACCGTTAGTCCTTTGCACGTACTATTTGCAATGCACACCGTCTCGTTGAGAGCTTCCCCCACTCCTCTGCTGTCATCTTTAAGTGTTCGCCTGGTGCATGAAGCAAGAGAAGGTAAAAGATTCCTAACGCGAAGAAAGGAAGGAATCATACGGGGCTGAGCACGGAAAGGATGTGTTGGACCTGTGAAACATCAACTCTATTTGCCCGTCTTTGATACTGGCTCCCCCGACGGAACGATCCACTAAGACCGAGAATTCAGTTTTGTCGTCCATGGTGAAAATCCCAAGATTAATCTGAGGGCATAGCGAAGGAGGAGAGGATCATTTTTTAGGGGAATAACATATTCACGAGTCTATGCTACAGGTGGACAGAATTTCATACGTTCAAGCACCATATTATTACTCATAATCATTTGGTAAGTCGTTGAATTTAAAGAACTTACTGGGTAGTAATTTCCTGCGACAGGTTGAGTAACAGTAAGGGACCAATCCGGTCTATAATCTCGCACCTGCACAAACCATAGAAACCTTTTCCGCATCAGCCTAGGACAATCGAGCAAAATTGCTGTCGTATGAATTAACACGGTGACTTAACAAACAATGGAAATGCTAATTCCAGCTAATGTATTTCAATGATAAGTTAACCAACTTTGCTTTTCAAACAACATTTGAAATTTGAAATACTCAAAGAACAGCACAAGTTATGACAATAACACTAGTATAGATGCTTAGTGGAGTGAGTTCGAATACAATAATATGTCTAGCAAACTATGCACTCCATCTGCTAGTACCAATATCCAATTTGTCTGCTGAGATGTTGAAAATTTCAAGAGATAAGCAAAGGCGGCATCAGAAGAAAATGTAGGTTTTAGTGTTTACCCGTTTTATGAAATCCCTTCCATTAGAATCGGTGTAGAAGGTCTTCTTCGTGTCCATATTCGTCGTCATTTGTGTTATCACCTCCTTCCCAACTCCATCATCTATTGGAATTGGTCCAATCTTCAAAGTTCAAAGCAAGAAGCCTTAGGAGGATTTTCTTGGAGACTTAAGAGGCTATATCTTTACTCAAATACATTTGTTACAATAAATTGATTGACTTTGCATGCAAGCCAATGTTTTGTTGCTAGATTTACTAATTCTGTCATATGTTTTGTTGCTAGATTTACTAACTCTTTCATATGTTTTGTTGCTAGATTTACTAATGTTTTGTTGTAGATTATAGTTTAAAAAGCAACAAAAGTAGGGAAGGCAACTTACTGTGAATTCAACATCAGCGTGCTCTTTGTCCTTGTATAATCTCGTGACCTGATGAAGTAAAAACTTAAAATTAGATCTCCGAGAATGCGACGTCAGCGTGCTAAGCACGATGCTTCAGTCAAACTCTTCGTGGAAATATCTACATTCTGGACATTGTGGGGTCCTTCAAGTGTATCGAGTTCTGTAACCCATGAAAAACTGAAACTCATACAAACAGCTATGTAAATCATTGGGAAAAGCAGGAATAATCTTTGTCTGGACTTAATTTATCATACAAAAAAGACCTGGTAGATCCATGAACTGAACTGTTGATGCACTTCATCGACTAGTGGTCCCCGGACAACCTTCAGGGGCACCTGTGAGAGTTGAAATAGTTCATGAACTTTTTTTGTGTCACAATCTTCTTGTTACAAAATATTTTTTATATGACGTCACCAAATCGATATTTCTTTTCTCAATATTCGATGAGCTAGTTAGAGCATGCAGAGCTGAGTAACGACAGGCTGCTTACTTTTCTTGAAACAATAGTTGGACGAGCCCCATCTGGACGGAAGATGTACGCACCAGAAGCCTGCAATAAAAGCACTCTGCTGAGCACTTGCCGTTACTGTCTTCCATTCCTTGGTTTGTGCTGTGAGTATGTCAAGAAATCAATCTTCATCGTGTCACCAATCAAGCACCGAAATAGTTACCTGAGGTGCCTCTTTATTGCCGATACTCGAGGCATAGTAGAGATAGCTTTGCTGTACTGGTACATCAACCTGGTAAATTTGTTTCAGTCAACTAAAGATGCTACGCAGTGAATTTGGCATGGCCTCACAGTAGCATATTAGAAACCCTTGTGAATGATCTGGAAGGTAATCCAATGAGTAAAGTAATGGAAGGACAAGTAAGTGTTATAATGTAGGAATATTGAATACTCGTGAGATCCTGACGAATAGCAAATGTCGTTGTACTAATCGAAACATCTAAAATTTAGGAGTTCTCATCGTTGTTTCGTTTTATGCTACTGTAAATGTAAGCTTCCTATTTACTGACAAGTTCTTACATGACCCTTCAAACTAGAATTACACATCCGTCTTAATCCTAAAAGGACAAATAGGTGCTGCAAACTTTGAAATACGAGACATATTAGTAAAGTAGGTTAAGATGACAAAACAGGAGACCCAATCCAAGAAGCAAACAAAGAGGCAGAACATGGAGATGAAATAGTACTCTAAACAGAAAAGATTGATTCATCTGAGCCTCAGTGACAAATGACATAGCAGGTACATCAATCAATTAAGCATGCAAAATTATTATTTGGAAGCTAGAAAGCTGAAGCTTCGAAATTGCATTCCAGAGCACATTTCATCGTATTAACTTGTTTGGATACCGTGTGTTTGTCAATGAGCAACGCAGGCAGTGTACATATAGTTATTGGAGTCCAAGAGAAACTGGTGAACGAGATGTTCATAATCGTACTTTTCGCGGTACACAAAATAGGCCTTTCCTTAGAGCCTACACAATCTTCGTAAAGATCAAGGTTTTTTCTACAAAAAAGTTGCAAGTAGATTCTGGTCCAAAGAACTATGAAGAAGCGAAAGAGACTGATAACTTGAGTGGATTCATCCATGCGTAGTGAAATGGTAACAGAACAGTGAACAAGCTTTTGGAAGAAAATCTCATTGATAAACAACAATCAATAACTTTCACTAGGCTCACCCCCGTTTTAGAGTTGAACATCCGGACAAGTTGCCCGGAGGTTGACGAAAATACCATCTTCATATCACCTGGTCCAACTTCTATGGTATCATTATATGGATTGCGGAGTGTAGAAAGGACAGTAGTTTTTCTTTCCCCTGCATCATTTTGAAGCCCAGATCAGGAAAATAGATTTAAACGAGTCAGCATGGCTTTCTAATACTAATGAAGCTGTCCCGACTTAATTGTGCTGATCGGTTTTAAAGCCCCAGACACATGCACTTCGAATGGATTCTAAAATAATTCCGGAGCATGTATAGGCTCATCCCCACTCCTACAAGATGCATTTACCCTCATAATGACTAATATGAGCTTGCAATTTGCTTGGTCGTATGTTCTACTTCTCGTTCTTGAAATCTACCCTAGCAAGCCATGGCAGATGATATAAATATAAATCTCAGAGGCTTTAACAATTGTTGTCGAGAATCAAGTATGTAAGTACCAACCTTCTGTAGCTGCTTTAGAAATGAAGTATGTGTTCCAACCCAATGGCAGTATTGAAACTTGAAATAGAAGCCAATACTTTGGGACCTGCTGTGGCGATAATCCCAAGTCGGCTTTCACATAGAAGTTCCTCAAATTGATTGTAACATTGTCCATATCGACAAATTGGGCTTCGATGGTATTTCCAGAAGAGTCGCGGACGACTAAATTTGAATCAGTAACCTGGTAGACATTATCATTGCCAAATTATATCGAAATGTATCAATCTCTTGATGCATAAACAATTGGCACCACAGGAAAGAAGTATATACTCACAGGAATCCTTATAATATCAGTTCGATACCATCCGAGCGGATTATATGCTACCACAACCTGGTAAATTAAGAAAATTTCTATTAGACCATACAAATTACTATAAGGAATTTATAGCTTAAAACCCGAAAGTTACCAGACTCTTTCCGTGCCAAATATCTTCCTCTGTTGCTGGGCAGAAACTTATATTGAGTAATTGGCACTGTCAAAAAGTGACGTAAACAAGAGATGAATATAGGTCATCTTGAGTAAGTGAAATATTTAGTCTTCCGACAAAATTTAAGTCCAAACGAACCGACTTGCTTATACTACAGTTTGAAGAACGTTTACAAAGCCTTTTGGTTGGAAACTAAGGGGATTAAATTAAGACTTACCTGGCTAAAGTTTAAAGCAGTTGAAGAGCATTGACCTCCTTCTTTCTTACTAACTAGGCAAGAGATAGCATTATCAATGACAGCTTCTGCCTGAACAATTTTAGAACAAAGAGCATTTTGAAATAAATTGAGAGTTGAGAACAGAAAAGCACAAAGGGAAAACACAACGGGACTCGAGTATCAGACCTGAGAAGCTCCGATAGATAGGCGTTTCTCGTAATCATTAGTCGTGTGCTGTTTAGCAGTACCGGTGAGAGCATCATGATGTTGTGCTATTCCTAAGGCATCTCCGAGCCCGTAAGTGTTAGGACCACTGGACCTTCGCCCCACAAGAAATTCAAGTTGGCGCGCTGCCTATATAGACAAAAGAGAGCCCAACCATGGCAACGTTCAATGTAAGCACAAACTGAAGTCAAAATCATCAAGTCGTGGCCCTTCTACTCGGAAATAACAGGAGGAGATGTACAGTGTTGTGGTATAGTATGAGCTCCAAGAAAGAGAAACACTACCAAATAATATCCACTTAGCATCCTAACATATCGTTTCAAGGCTGGCCGGCTAGTAAAGAAACCAGTCCAATAGGCATCTTTCCTATCTGCATACCTGTGCAAAGAATCAAGTGCTCATTACATATCTAGTCGATGGTGATTAAAATAGAAATATCACATAGAGGCAACTGAGATGGGTAAAAAAGTGATACTTACGGAAGGTAATCATCGGTTTTCAAAGGCCATGATACATTTTCTGCATTTTTTGCATCGACGTAAATAGATGGTGTAGAATATAGTGCATTCACCCGACCATCCTGAGAGAAGAAATACCAGGAAAAGGAAAAGAAGATTAGGGGGGTAATGCATTGAAAGGAAAGGAAAGGGAAAAAGCATATCTCTCCTCTCCACAGTAGGTTTAGAAAGTCTCCTTCTGAACTAATTATAGATCCTATTGGGACACATCTCCAATTATTTGAGACTGGAAACGAATTTTTTCCAAAATTTTCGAGTTTTTCGAAGCATAACCACTTGAATATTAAGATAATAAAAGCAAATAATTGAGCAGGTAGTTCTACCTTGTTAACATAATGAATGAATTTGCCTATCTGCTTGAACCAAGACTCAGCATATTGATAGGTAAAATCTTCGCCCATGGTCCACATAATGTGATTTGTTCTTGTAACATTTGCCTGTTCACTGGGAAGAATGAGTTCCTAAATGTGGACCTCAACGATGTTTGTTCACAACTAATTACTCGATAATGGTCCGTCTCAGTCGGAGACAAACCAAGATACAATAAAGCTACTGTCTGCAAAAAGCTAAGAGTATACCTGTGTCATTGCAGCACTGATGAAATCATTCACTCTTTTTTCGACATTGTAGTCATATAGGAGAGTATTATCCTGCAGTTTAAAGAAACTCAATTGTGAATCTGTCTGCCAGGAAAAAAACAAAACAAAACAAAACAAAACAAAACAAAAAACTTGAAGATAATTTATTTGGTGAAATATCAGCACCTGAACAGGCTCAAAATCATCATCTACTTCAAATCTGAAACCGTCCGGTGGACTATAGTGAACGGGAAATACATTTGTGAAAATCTGCAAGGGCACGGACGAGTGCATGATATTAATCTTTGAGGCGAAGTAACCAAGATAAATGAAGGTAATGATGCTGCTTCCATTTCAAACCTGAGATGAGGAACCAAAGGTTTTAGACCCACGCCATATGACCTCAAGAGATTTATCATTCTTGCGTTTCTCTCTGTCTTGATAATCGATTCTTGCAAAATGCAGGGAATCAAATCCCACCTGCAAAAATCGTGATGGTTATTTTATAGGGAATACAACACAAAGCATGAACTATTTATGAGGAAAAACAACCATGCTAAGAAACTCTCACTTTATTTAAGGACATAGAAAGTTAGACAACATGATATTCTCAAATGTGTAACGGTTACCTCAGAGTGTGCAGACATCAAACCACAAAATAACTCAGAACTACACTTAAGACTGATTGGAAAGTGAAGAGGCAAAAAAAAAGTGCGACGTTGAGGAAACTGTAGGAATCTTCAACCTCAGCTGTGAGTAAGTAAGCTTGCACAGCAGAATGTCCAAACGGATCAATCTGCCATCCAACTCGAGGAACTTTGTTGAATTCTGACTTTATCAGGCTATGGCCCAGAGTTGTTTGGTCAATCATGTCGATGTAATGCGATGTTGCCTCATCGTGCATACACCATCCGCCATTTCTGCAGATTGCCAACACAACCGTGAGGACAGTAATAGTGCAGAAATTGCCAGAGACACATTTAAATGCATACTAACTGCATACATGAATTCCAATTGGCCTGCATCAACAAGTTTCCTCACTTGTTCTTGCTTTTCTGGAGTTTGCTCTAACCACCATCTATGGAAGAAAGCCTATCATTTTCAATGGAACTTGTTAGTGACTGTATCAAGCTAAGCTCATTTGAAAGTTGACAGTGGTAGGAACGAGGGAAGGCCTGGAGTCAGGAAACTATAGCATAAAACGACTATTTGTTCACAGAAACTGCGATTCGTGAGCAAACAATTAGTGAGGAACACTTCACATGAAGCAAAAGTTGGCTATGATCCGCATCTATCATGATAAACAAATATTTCGTTATGATTGTCCTACAATCATAATAAACTCTACACTTTGCAATGTAGTCATAATTAAAAACTATTTTGGTTAGATCACACTTTGTCTGCTCGCTGGTTTTCTAACCTCAGATCGAGGGTAATACAAGAGGGCTCTGACAATAAGCAATTAAGGGGAATAAACCGAGGGTGATAAGATTAATGGAACCAGAATGCAAGAAGATTTGTACTTCTTTAAGGCCAAATCCATCGGTATCTTCTTGGCAGCCATAATGGATTTGCACATGTATTAGATTAATGTCACTACGATCAATCGGCTTGAAGTTTTACCGCAATGCTTTTAACCAAAGGAGTCGAGCTGATCAACTAGATTCAAGCCTGAGATAGCAAAATTTACTGATTGCAGAGAACGCAAAAACATGGTTTGAAGATAATCAAAACAAAAATGAGCCTTCAGAGATATGCATTCTCTCCAGTTGAGGCAATTATACACACACAAACACAGTTTAAAATTAACAGAGTACCATCTCCGCGAACACAAACTTCCTGTTAGGATCTCGTGCCAATGCTACGACGACGGAATCAAGCACATTCTCAACGCAAGCGCCCTGCAAAACCAATAACACTTAAAAACAACTTCTTATTCACGTATCCACCACGTAATTATTCATCAACCCCAACGATATGGCCAAACTACAATATGCTCTTTGATCCGAAAAATATGAGGACCTGGAGGGAGTTATTTGAGCCGACGTAGTACTGATCGATGGTCTTCAACCATCCAACATCGTCGTGCGAATGCGGGACCAAGTGCACGTTCAACTTCCCTTCCACAACCCCAGCACCAGTGTTGTACTTCACGTAAGCACCGTCCACTCCTCCACACAAACCCGCAATCTGCACAATCGCAACTACAAAGCAAGATGCCACAAGAATACCCATTTCAGCAACAGCTGTGACACTCACTCACTCGCAATCTCTCTCTCTCTCGCTCTCTCTCTCTCTCTCTCTGTTCACTCTACTCAGTGACCGTCGAATTTATAAGAATGGTGAATGGTGGAATCACAAAAGAATTGAACCAGTGGCGGAGTGACGACAGGTGTAGCTCGTCTGGTTCTATTGGATTTCACTGACCGGCGGCCCGTAGTTGGTTGGGTACTGGGTACGATGTTGACCCTTGACAGTGAGCTGGGCACAGATTGTGGAATGGTACTCCATTTAAGGCCAACCCTTTTTGCTTCACTCTCTCTTTCTATAGTTAATAGTGCAAAGTTACTTTCTTTGTTTGGGCGTTGTCATTCAATCATTGGGCACGTTGGGTAATTGGATGAAATGATCGCAACTTCCTCTTTATAAACCTGGGCAATCTCTGCCTACGTTGTCAGTGCGAACAGTCTAATCGGGTATATATTAATGTTTGCATAAGTTATTGTCAAGTAGAATTGAATACGTACTCATGCAAGTCCGTCTGTAGGCTCTTTTATGTCAAAAGACATCATATTTTCTTTACTCGTTTCCTGCGTCCCTTTCAAGAGAGAACCGACGCAGATCCTCGAGGTAAATGATCGATCCGGAGCAATCTACGCGATAGGTTGTCCCTTCGCACCTCAGTAACTTCCACTGGGAGTCCCATCGACTCCGGTTCAACAGTCATCGGAAGTTCATCTTGTCTTGGGCCACATCATCCGACCGCCTAGGTGTCATTCGGCCAAACTTGGTGACGAACTCCATGACGAGAGATGCAATGTGCCAAACTGAATCTTGTCAAAAAGAGACCAGAGTAACGAGTACTTCCATAGGAAAGAAGATGTGGGACTTATTATCCAGAGCAAAGACACCGGACGAAACTGGACCAGAAAGAGATAAGACGGGGAGACGTAATTCGTACCGGGACGAGGATAACGATGGATTCGCTGCGTTGCGACAAGGCGGCCGAGGGGAAAAAACAAAAAGGACAAGAAGAAATCAGACACGTGGGGAAGAATTGGTAGAAAATGCCGAGGCTGGAACAGTCAAACCAATAATGAAGATTTGATTTATGAAAGGGACATGGCAATAATGTAATCCTATGCATGATTCGGTTCGTATGTCGAATATTGCTTACTTGTTAGAATGCTACCTTTAGCCAACAATCATCCGTCTTATCTTTTTAAGTAATCCCTAGATTTCAGCACGAAATATAATATGATCTCTGAACTTTTAATTTATGCAATGTCATTCCTGAATTTTTAACGTATTCAATATGATCTCGGAATTCTTTATAAATCCTCAGTCTAGTCTCTATATCATACGAATGTGTCTAATATTATCATTCCATTAATTCAAGCTCAAAGGCAATTTGAATATTTTTATATAATCCAGAGATAAAAATTAAATATATACCAAAAGTTTAATAATCTCATTAAACAAATTAAAATTTCAGGAACGTCAATGCATATTGGGCTAAAATTTAGGGACCGCATTAAACAAATTAAAATTTTAAAGATCGCAGCACACATTTGGTCAAAAGTAAAGGAGCTATTTGTGTCATTTTTCCTTTCAAATATTTATCAATAGGAAAGAAAATAAAAAGCTAATGCTTATACTTAGTGGTGTGATCAAGTCGGGTTTTCCATAGATAGAGCCCATTGTCCAATCTCGTCCATACGCCGATTCGATCTCCTGGGGCCTGGGTGAGATTGGGCAAAGCTCATGTCCACCCAGCCAATGGTCCCCTCTGCTCCCGAGATAATACCATAGTTAATACCATGGATCAAAGCTATTTTATCCCCGCTATGGCAACTGACCTAGCACCAAGGTCTCAAGCCCGGTCTCAATGAACTAGGGCTCGAGAAATGAGAACCCGGGCACTAACATTAGGGTCCCAGACTCTAGGAATAAGCATGGTCCGGATGGATGGTTCTCACCTCAGAACCAGGAACCTCCCGTTGGTTCCATAGATCCACCTGGGAATCGGACCGTGCGGTCTGATTCCCGAGTGGATCCATGGAATCGATCTCACCAAGCAAATGGAGGCAACTGAAAGATGGAAAAGGAGGCGATGAACAGGCGGATGCGCGGTCATGATTCAATGGGAGTTGAAAGTTCAAGTTGTGAGTCGATTATTTTCGAGGCCGTGAGTCGATGGGGTTTGTGGTCGTGAGTCGAGAGTCGAGAAACGGAGACAGAAAGACCTGGGTAAGAGTGAGAATTTGAGCCGAGATGAGCGAGCTTTAGATAAGGAATTTAAGATTTCTCATTTTTAAAATTTTATTAATTAAATAATATGAATTGTGTATTACCGATCCGGTCCAAGTGGGCGGGTGGGCGATTCCACACTTCGAACCGAGAACCGGGCCGATGCCCTTAGGAGCCATCGATTTCGAATGGTCCGAGTGGTTCCCAGTTCCTTTGAACACCCCTACCGGACCCTGAATTTTGATGCCCATGCCCGATTTTTCGGCTGCTCATGTCCAAGTTACTAGCGCTAAAAAAATGCATCTATAGTCACGAAGATAAAACTAGATTTTCTTTTCTAAACTACGGAAACTAAATTTACCAGTCGCTTTGAGATTTCAATCGAATACGGAAAAATATTGTCATTTTCTTCCAAAATTACTTAGAAAATATTTTTTGGAACTATCAAATTTTCCAGGACACAGATGAGCCTAAATTTCCGTTCTTCATTTATACTGTAAGCGCACTTGAGCTAAATCTGACCCTTTTGGGCACTGGTTGATGTCTTTATTATGAATGAAAGAGACATCAAAAGTTAACAAATCCCATGAGAAGAGACAACATGTGCAATGCCTAGAATTTCAGCAAGAAAGTGCGAATTTCCATGGGACCGAGCTCGACAACAAGATCCGACGCGGCGACAGGGCCGCCTCTTAAGGGCGTCGATGTCGATTTCGTCGCGACTTCCCCTTCGACTTTCCATGTCATCCGCTTCATTTCAGACTTCTCTTGGTTCGCAGATAGGCTCATTTCTTTTACTTCCTTTATCTGGACTCGCGGTCACATATATCAATGACCAAATCATGTCCATCAGTATGAGAAACTACTGTGTGTGTGTGTAGGCAGATACTAAGAGGAATAATGGGATGAGAGCTGTGAAGGCTTTACGTACCGTCCTTCCGGCGAACATCTTCTTCAGCTCAACTTTAGCCAAGTTCGAATATTGGGCATCTTCACCGGTCTAGTTTTATTCACAACAAGAAAGATGGAAATGAATACTATGTGGCATCTATCAGTCACCTCTCTTTGATTGAATTTGGACCAAATTACTAATGAGTGTGTCGAACTCAGGGAAAATGTGGTAGCGAGTTGAATAGCCTAAAGGAGTCGGTTTAGTCGATCCAAGAGGCGATGCCTCCGTAGTCGGACTACAGTCCCTTGCGGGTTTGCGAAGATTAACAGTTCTGTGGGGTCTAGATCTCACATGGAGTTTTTGAAAGTTGCATTCCTATGAAATAGGTTGACGAAGCTCTTTCTTTTTGGGCTAAAAGGGTCAAATGAAGAACTTTTCTCACCTCATATAGATGGGCAAGACGTAGAAGTGCACTCCCATCATCCAACTCCTGCCAAACAGAAAGTTCAATCAATCTCAGAGAGAGAGAGGAGAGAGTATTTGAGTTCAAACTCATTTACCTGCAGAGTGATTAAAGCCACATTTTGAGGTAAACTGTAACTCGAATCCATAGTAGTCGCGTCGGTAACATGAGATGCTGTCCAGTCCTCCATCCTCTGCACGGTCATCGTCTTTTGCTATGGTAAAGTCTTAAGCATAGACAACAAAAAGCCAATGCATTCAATCCCTACCTCATGTGCAAAAGCCAGAACTAAAGGCGAGTACACTTCTTGGCCAGTAGTCCGACGCCAGCGAGCTCCGGTCCCGGGTTTGTTGATGCCTATGTAGTAGTATCCTCGTACCTGGAGGTACAACTTCACTTAGGAAAGACGAACGAGGAGAAACAATTGTTCGTCCACAGATAACTTCCGGCGACAAAACGTACCGTTAGTCCTTCGCACGTACTATTTGCAATGCACACCATCTCGTCGAGAGGTTCCTCCACTCCCCTGTTGTCATCAACGAGTGTTTGCCTGGTGCACGAAGCAACAGAAGGTAACATATTTTTATTTTGAAGAAAGGAAGCAATCATATGGGGCAGAGCACGGAAATGATGAGTCGAACCTGTGAAGCATCAACTCTATTTGCCCATCCTTGATACTGGCTCCCCCAGCAGCACGATCCACTAAGACCGAGAATTCGGTTTTGTTGTCCGTGGTGAAAATTCCGAGATTAATCTGAGGGCATAGTGTAGGAGGAGAGGATCATTTTTAGGGCAAAAAAACAATTTTATGAGTCTATGATGAAGGTTGATGAAATTACATCTATTCAAGGACCACATTGTCACCCAATCATTTGCAAAATCAAAGAACTTACTGGATAGTAATTTCCTGCAACAGGTTCAGTAACAGTGAGGGACCAATCTGGTCTATTATCTCGCACCTGCACGAACCATTGTAAGCTTTTTCGCATCGGCCTAGGACAATCGAGCAAGATGGCTGTTGTATGAATTAACGATATGACTGGAAGAGAATAATATGTTGCATGCCATTTCGCTTTGTCAGCCAAATGATGAAGATACAGATTCCAGCTAATGTCTTCCAATGATAAATGAACCAAACTTTTCTTTTAAACAGCATTTGGAATTTGAAATACTAAAAGAACATTGTTATCAAAAAGAACTATAACGCTAGGATAGATGCTTAGCGGAGTGAGTTGGAATACAATGAGAATTCTAGCAAACAGGAAATGTAGGTTTCACAGTATACCCGTTTTATGAAATCCCTTCCATTAGAATCGGTGAAGAAGGTCTTGTCCGTTGCCATATTCGTCGTCATTTGTGTTATCACCTCCTTCCCGACTTCGTCGTCTGTTGGAATTGGTCCAATCTTCATAGTTCAAAGCAAAAGTCTTAGGAGGATTTCTTGGAGACTGAAGAGGCTGAATCTTTAGTGCGTAGACATCAGTGACAATAAATCCATTGACTTTGCATGCAAAGCATTGAAAATTCAATCAACTTTTTTGTTGCATGACTCTGTCATATGTAGAAAATCATAGTTTATAAAGCAACAAAACAGGGAAGGGCAACTCACCGTAAATTCAACATCTGCGTGCTCTCTGTCCTTGTATAATCTCGTGACCTAATTAAGTGAAAAAAAGTAAAATCAGATATCTGAGAATCAAGCCATTTAACTCAGGTGATGACGTTATGCCGGTTCAAAACTTCATAAGAAGCACTTCATAGCAAAAATTCATAACCAGTGGGGCAAAAAGGTTTTTCAAAAATGTGATGATCTCTCGCTTCTAGTGTTCTGGAATGAATATGGTAACTTGCATACTTGATCTGCATAAGCTATGACAAATGTGGCATAATAGAAGTAAATTAACCTGCAGTTCTATTTGTTTGTTTGCTGAGGTAGCAAGGTTGTCGAACAAACTTAATTACTTTGTTCACTTGGATCGAACTTGAAAACTTATGGTATTGATGGGTATGTCCAACATGCAATGAACAAGTCCAATTCTTTTCTGGGTCAAGGATTCTGGTTAAATATTGGACTTGTATTTGGTTCGAATAGCTTCTGATCAGTAGCTATTCGAGCCAAATACTACTATGCTTCAGTTCAACTCTTTTTTGAAATATCTACATTCTGGATATTTTTGGGTCCTTCAAGTATCTGGAGTTTTGTAAGCCCATGAAAACTAAAACGCATAGGTTCTTGAAAAGAAATTGAGAGAGACAGCGAAGAAAACTATTGGTATAACCAAGAGCAATCTGTGCTTGGACATAATTTATCAAACAAATGACCTGGTAGATCCATGAACTGAACTGTTGATGCACTTCATCGACTAGTGGTCCCCGAACAACCCTCAGGGGCACCTGTGAGAGTAGAAATAGATCATGCACTTTTATGTGTCCAATGTTATTGTTAGATAAGATTTAATAGAGAACATCGCTGAATGCGTAGTGTGTCAATGTTCCAAGTTAGTAGAGCATGCACAGCTGAGTAATGGCAAGCTGCTTACTTTTGTTGAAACAATAGTTGGACGAGCCCCATCTGGACGGAAGATATAAGCACCAGAAGTCTGCAATAAAAGAACTCTGCTGAACACTCGCAGTTATCTGTCTACTACTCCTTGATTTGTGTTGTGAACAAGTCTAAATACCAGTCTGCATCGTGTCACAAACCAAGCATAGAAAGAGTTACCTGAGGATCATCTGTGTCTCCCATACTTGAGTTATAGTAGAGATAGCTTTGCTGTACTGGTACATCAACCTGGTAAATTTGAGTCAGCCAACTAAAGATTTTTTCTGATAAAGATACTATGCAGTGAATTTGGCATAGTCTCACAGTTGCATTGAAGGTAATCCAATAAGTAAAGGAGGGACAGAAGTGTTATATTGTGGAACATCGGATTCTTGTCAAACCCTGAAGAAAATCTGTCATTATCTGAACCGGAACGTCTAATTTTAGGAGTTCTCATCATTGTTTCACTTTGGCTAGTACGAATGGATGCTTCCTCAATAGATTGTTCCATGACCCTTCAAATTAAAATTACAGTCTTCTCAAGTCCTAAGAGAACAAAGAGGTGCAATCAACGTTGAAATCTAAGACATATTAATAAAGTAGGTTAAGATGCCAACAATGTGAGACCTAATCCAAGAAGCAAAAGAAAAGGCAGAATACGGAGATGAGATAGTGCGCTATAACAGACAATATTGATTCAACTGATCCTCAGCGGAAAATGAAGAGAGAACGTATATCAATCAATAACCATCCAAAATTATTATTTGGAACACATGATCTAAGCTAGAAAGCTGAAGCAGCCAGTTGCATTCCAGAACCCATTTTCATCATAGAAACATGTTTGGATACCTGAAGTGTCTGTCAATGAGCAACATGACAAGTGTGCATATATTTTTTAGATTTCAAGAGAAACTGGTGACTGAGATGCTCATAAACAAACTTTCGGCAGTACACAAAATAGCCCTTTCCTTAGAGCCAGGTATTTCGGCTTGTAAACTATCTTTGTGAAAGAGCAAGGTTTTTTCTACAAAAAAGTTGCTATGAGTCTGGTCCAAAGGACTTTAAAGAAGTGAATGAGATTGATAACGTCAATGGAATTATCCATGTATAGAGAAAATGGTGACAGAACAGTGAACACATTATGGAAGAAAATCTCGCTGCTATACAAAAATTAGTTGTGTTCACTACTCACCCCTGTTTTAGAGTTGAATATCTGGAGTAGTTGCCCTGAGGTTGGGGAAAATATCATCTTCAGATCCCCTGGTCCAACTTCTATGGTACCATTATGTGGATTGCCCAGTGCAGAAACGAAACTAGTTTTAGTTTTCTCTGCATCATTTTGAAGCACAGACAAGGGAAAATAGATTAAACGAATCAAATGGATCACTAACAAATATGAAGCTGTGTCGAATTAATTATGCTGATCGGTTTTATCGCCACATGCGCCACAATTGGATTTTGAATAGTTTTGGAGCATGTCTAGGCTCATCTCCCCTTCTACATGATGAATTTTACCTCATGCAGATTATTATGGGTTTGAATTTTGACTCATTCTTTGTTCTACTTCCTGGTCTTGAGATCTACTCTAGCTAGCCATGGCAGATGATATGAATATCAATCTCAGAGGCTTGAACATGAGAATCAAGTATCTAAATACCAACCTTTTGTAGCTGCTTTAGAGATGAAGTATGTGTTCCAGCCCAATGGTGGTAATGAAACTTGAAATAGAAGCCAGTACTTTGGGACCTGCTTTGGCGACGATCCCAAGTAGGCTTTCACGTAGAAGTTCCTCAAGTTGATTGTAACATTATCCAACTCAACAAATTGTGCTTCAATGGTACATCCAGAAGAGTCACGGACGACTAAATTTGAATCAGTAACCTGGTAGACATTGTCATTGCCTAATTATATCGACGGGCAATTATCAATCTCCTGATGCATAAACTATTGGCACAACAGGAAAGAAGTAAATACTCACAGGGATCCTTATAATATCAGTTCGATTCCATCCAAGTGCATTATATGCTAGCACAACCTGATAAAGAAAATTTCTATTATAACATACACAATCCTTAAAGTTCTTATGGCATAAAACCGAAAAAGTTACCAGACTCTTTCTGTCTGGAATATCTTCTGCTGTTGCTGGGCAGAAACTTATATTGACTAACTGGCACTGTACGGAAGTGACGCAAACAAGAGATGAATACAATCATATTGGGTAAGTGAAACATTTAGTATTCAGACAAAATATAAGTCCCAATGAACCGACTTGCTTATGTTATAGTATGAGGAACGTTTACAAATCCTTTTGGTTGGAAACTGAAGGGATTAAATTGAGACTTACCTGGCTAAAGTTTAAAGCAGGTGATGAGCATTGACCTCCTGGTTTCTTACTGACTAGGCACGAGAAAGCATTATTAACGACAGCTTCCGCCTAATCGATTTAGTACAAACAGCATTTTTAGGAAATAAAGTGAGAGCGTACAAAAATGCCCAAAGGGAAAATTCAAGGGGACTTTAGTATCCGACCTCAGAAGCTCCAATAGCTAGGCGCTTCACATAATCATTGGTCGTGTGCTGTTTAGCAGTACCAGTGAGTGCATCATGATGTTGCGCTATTCCTAAGGCATCTCCAAGCCCGTAGGTGCTAGGACCACTGGACATTCGCCCCACAAGAAATTCAAGTTGGCGTGCTGCCTACATAGACAAAAGAGAGCCCAACCATGGCGATGTTTAATGTAAGCACACACTGAAGTCAAAATCATTTAAGTCGCGGGCGTTCCACTCGGCAACAACAGGAGGGGATATATGTTGTTCTGATATAGTATGAGCTCCAAGAAAAAGAAACAATACCAAATAATATCCACTTAGCATTCTGACATATCGTTTCAGGGCTGGCCGGCTGGTGAAGTAACCAGTCCAATAGGCATCTTTCCTATCTGCATACCTGTACACAGAAGAAAGTGCTGGTCATATATGTAGTTGATGGTGATTAACATAGATATATCACGTAAGAGCAACTGAGTTGGGTGAAAAACGGTACTCACGGTAAGTAATCATTGGTTTTTAGAGGCCATGATACATTCTCTGCATTTTTGGCATCGATGTAAATAGATGGTGTAGAGTATAATGCATTCACCCAACCATCCTGAGAGAGAAGAAATACCAGGAATCGGAAAAAAAATAATAATGGCAAATGCATTGAAAGAAAACATAAGGGCAAAAGCATATCTCTCCTCTCCAGAAGAATCTTAGAAAGTCTTATTCCAAAGTAATTTTAGATTCTTTTTGGTTACATCTCAAAGAAAAAGATACAAGGTAAAGTAGCATGACCTTGATGCCTAGGGGAAGTCTACAAATTATCTGGGACTGGATATGAGTTTTTGCAAAACTTTTAGTTTTTTGGAGCATAACCACTTTCATTTTAACATAACAAAAGCAAATAATAGAGCAGGTAGTTTGACCTTGTTAACATAGTGAATGAATTTGTCCATCTGCTTGAACCATGACTCAGCGTATTGGTAGGTAAAATCTTCACCCATGGTCCACATAATGTGATTTGTTCTTGTAACATTTGCCTGTTTATGGGAAAAATGAGTTCCTAAAAGTGTACCTCAATGATGTTTATTCACAACTAATTACTCGTTAATAGCTTGTCTCAGTCAGAGACAAACCAAGATACAGCAAAGTTATCATCTGCAAAAAGCCAAGAGGATACCTGTGTCGCTGCAGCACTGCTAAAATCATTCACTCTTTTTTCAACATTGTAGTCATATAGGAGAGCATTATCCTGCAGTTAAAAAAAAAACTCAATTGTGAATCTGTCTACCAGGAAAAAAAAATGAAAAACTTGAAGTTGACTGTTTTGGTTGAATATCAGCACCTGAACAGGCTCAAAATCACCAAACACTTCAAAATTAAAACCTTCCTGCGGATTATAGTGATCAGGAAATACGTTTGTGAAAATCTGCAGGGCACAGAAAAGTGCGGGATATTAATTGTCGAGGCGAAGCAACCGAGAAAAATGAAGTTAATGAAGCTGCTTTCAACTCAAACCTGAGATGAAGAACCAAAAGTTTTAGACCCACGCCATATAACCTCAAGAGATTTATCATTCTTGCGTTTCGCTCTGTCTTGATAATCGATTCTTGCAAAATGCAGGGAATCAAATCCAATCTGCAAAAATTGTGATGGTCCTTTTATAGGGAATACAACACAAAGCATGGAGAATCTATGAGGAAAAACAACCATGTTAAGCAACTCTCATTCCGATTGAGGACATAGAAAGTTAGACAACATGATACTTGTAAATGTGTAGCGGTTGCATCATAGCGTGCAAATGTCAAACCACAAAATAACTCATAGTTACACTTAAAGACTGATTGGAAAGTGAAAAAAAGGAAAGGACGACGTTCATGAAACCTTAGATAGAATCGCTTACCTCAGCTCCGAGTAGGTAAGCTTGCGCAGCAGAATGTCCAAACGTATCAATTTGCCATCCAACTCGAGGAACCTTGTTGAATTCTGACTTTATCAGGCCATGACCCAGAGTTGTTTGGTCGATCATGTCGATGTAATGAGTTGTTGCCTCGTCGTGCATACACCATCCGCCATTTCTGCAAAGTTGCCAACATTACTGTCAGGACAGTAATAGTGCAGAAATTGCCATAGAACACCCTACATGCTTCCCGACAGCATACATGAATTCCAATTGGCCAGCATTCACAAATTTCCTCACTAGTTCTTGCGTTTCCGGACTTTGCTCTAGCCACCATCTTTGGAAGAACGCCTGTCATTTCCATGAAATTCGTTACTAGTTGTATCGAGCTAAGCTTGTTTGAGAGTGGACAGGGGAGTAAAAACAGCTGTTTGTTCGCAGAACCACGATTGTTTATCAATTTGCGAGAAAACAATTTGTGAGGTGGCTACAATCTGTTTCTACGTCGAAGTGTATCATCTTACAAAAATAAAAAGAATACTGTGCAACTGCCCCTTTCGTGTTAAGTGGGACTGTTACGCTGAACTTCAATATCTTCTGTCTAGTGTGTCCTGGTGGCATGCTTGGAAGTTCAGTTACTCTTCTGATGCAGCTGGATTGCAAAAATTGCATAAAGATTTTGACTTTACCATCGGTATCTTCGTGTCAACCATAAATGGATTTGCAGAATTGTTAGATTCACATCGCCACGGTCAGTTGGATTGAAGTTTTACGACGATACTTTAGATCAGTGGAGTCAAACTGATCAACTAGATTCAAGCTTGAGATAGAAAAATTGAATAACTGCAGAGAACTCAAAAACAGGTTTCAAAGTTCATCAAAACAAAAAAAAAGGAGCCTTCAGAGATATGCATTCTAATCTTGATGACGCTATCACAAGCACACACTGAGAGAGTCCTAAAATTGGCAGAATTTACCATCTCGGCAAACACAAATTTCCTATTGGGATCTCGCGCCAGTGCTTGGATGACGGAATCAAGCACGTTCTCGACGCAACCGCCCTGCAAAACCAGTAACACACATAAAAAAACATTTTCCCATTTCGCCCAAACCCCCGTAATTAATTCATCAACCGACAGATATAGCCAAACTAGGTTTCGCTCTTTGATCCCGAAAATATAAGGGACCTGGATGGAGTTATTGGAGCCGACGAAGTACTGATCGACGGTCTTCAACCATCCGACGTCGTCGTGCGAATGCGGGACCAAATGCACGTTCAACTTCCCTTCCACAACCCCAGCACCAGTGTTGTACTTCACGTAAGCACCACCCACTCCTCCATACAAACCCGCAATCTCCAGAATCACAGCAACAAGACAACAACCCACTAGAGTACCCATTCCATGAACAACAATGACACACCGACAATGTTCATCGTACTCGGTGACTGTTCAAATTTATAGGAACGATGAAAGGTGAAATCACCAAAGAGTTGAACCAGTGATGGAGTGACGACAAGCGGAGCTCGTCTGGTTATATCGGACTTTACTGCCCGGCCTCTGGTGATTGGTCGGGTACTGGGTACGATGTTGACTCTTGACTGTGATTCTGGCACAGATTCTGGAGCGGTACCCCATTAAAGGCCTACCCATTTTTTCTATAGTTGAAACTGCAAAAGTTGCCCTCTTGTTTGGGCGGTTATCACTCAATGGTTCGTCTTTTTTCGAGAAAATGAGCGTGCCGGGCAAAATTGAATGCATACTCAGCCAACTTCATCTCTATTTTCATGCAAATCGGTCTGTTGGTTCCTTCATGTCAGAACAGACCCTGGCGACCTCAGAGCCTCGAGGAAAGTGATTGTTCCGAAGCAATTTACGCGACGAATCATCCTTCACGCAATGGCGATTTTCGCTGGAAGTCCCTCGGCTTCGGTTCGAACTAAAGAAACGAGTATTTCCGTAGAGTAGAAGCTATGGGACAGTTGGCAGTTGGGACTTTGTCCAGAGCACAGAGACCGGACGAAGCTGCTGGTACTGGCAGCGATTGATTCGTATCGTAGTGACGCGACAAAACGAAAAACAACACGAGATCAGCACGTGCGGCAGACTTGGCAGAAAATTGCCGAACACGAATGTTTTTCAGCAGTATTTTATTTAGAAATATTCGATTATATATCCGTTGAGATAATTAATTGAATAAAAATATTCTTATATTATCGATGGTAATTTATGTTTTAAAGACTAAACGTATGCGCAAAAACCCTAAACCCTCGAAGCAGAGGGAGACAGAGACAGGGAGCGGAGACAACTTCCGAAGGCTTCTGGATTCTGGGATAAACCGCTTCGAGCGACCGATCAGGTGAGGCGTTCGCCGGGAAACGCAGCATACCCCTCAAATTAATTGTCAATTTTTGCGATAGATTATTTTGTTTTTTTTGTGTTGTCAGTGTATACCTTGTTGATATGCAGTGGTAGAGCTGAGATGGCTCTAGACGGGAGTTTCAGCCTCGAATCTGCGCTCGGAAGGTTTCTGGCGCGCTGCCCTGAGCTCTTAAGCAGGCCGCGGTTCGCCATGCTAGCGAGGGAGGGAAGTGTGTTACCTGAGGATGAAGTGATTGTTCTGGTGGCTGATATGTTCTTGCACGATACCTACACAATCCCATTGATGGGGTGTTTCCGGCCCATAGCACGGAAAATTGTGGAAAAGGTGGTGTCTTCCCTTCGACTTGTGACCAACTTAAGGTCCAATTCAAGTTCCATACGAAGAGAAGTCCACGAAGATAATGAAATTTTAAAAGGAGCAGGAGATTGTGATGATAACCTTATTGATTTTTACGTGCGAAAGGGAGAGGGTTTGAATCTTCACGAGCTTGCTTGCCTGGCCTTCTGTCGCGCGCTTGATTTGGCTCCTTTTTTGTTGGGGTCCCTATTGGAGTATTTTAAATTGGGATAATTACATAAATGGTCCCTGAACTATCACAGAATGTGCAATCTGGTCCCTGAACTTTTAATTTGTTCAATTTAGTCCCTGAACTTTGGCAGAATGTGCAATTTGGTCCTTAAACTTTTGACTTGTTCAATTCAGTCCCTAAACTTTTAGTAAATGTTCAATTTAGTCCCTGGACTATATGAAAATGTTCAATATAGTCCTTTTGTTAATTTAAGATTAGAGACGACTTTGAACATTTTCATATAGTTTAGGGATTAAATTGAACATTTACTAAAAGTTCAGGGACTGAATTGAACAAGTCAAAAGTTTAAGGACCAAATTGCACATTCTGCCAAAGTTCAGGGACTAAATTGAACAAATTAAAAGTTCAGGGACCAGATTGCACATTCTGTGATAGTTCAGGGACTATTTGTGTCATTTTCCCTTTTAAATTTGCTCCACCACCTTTCCAGCGTATTTTGGAAGGAGGGAGAACTTTGGATTATCCTCGTGAGGCTGAAGGTTGTCTGTTACATCTCGTGCGGATATCTTACCGGCTATTGCTGACATCACCTGAGTTGTTCTCTAAGCTTTGGGATTGGTCTTGTTTCATGGATCTTGCACGGCAGTCGTTAAGCCTATTGGGAAGCAGTAAATCGGAGAAGGAGAAGGAGGATATTTTAGATTTAAGATGGTGTATATCACGAATACTATCGGTTATTCTTAAATGGGGGGATGCAGGAACCTTGGGTTTTGATATTGGACCTAAAGAAGGATTTGAGTGCCTGCTACGCTGGGAAGAATTTTGTCGGGATGTTTCGTTGGAGAAAGCAGGCGCTTATATTGAGCCATCTGGGAAAATAGAATCAGATGAGATGGTTGATGTCCATCAAGAGTGTTGTCTAGAATCCCGTGGTTTAATTTCCCTGGGCTTGTCACCATTCAGCTATAGTGAGGCACGGCCTCGTCAGCAAAGGCTCGCAACAGGGGATGATGAAGCAGTTAATGCACCATTTGTGTTGACGTCGGCAACAAAGAGAAGTTTTCAGATGGTCCTATTAGCAGTCTCCCAGAGATGGCCTGTTCTTCTGTATGGTCCCACTGGTGTTGGCAAATCTGCACTTGTTGGCAAGTTGGCTCGTAACAGTGGAAACCACGTTTTATACATTCAAATGGATGATCAGATTGACAGCAAAACGTTGATTGGAAGTTATGTATGTACAGAGAAGCCGGGTGAATTTAGATGGCAACCTGGATCACTTACTCAGGCCATTCAAAATGGACTTTGGGTTGTCTTTGAGGACATTGACAAAGCAACATCTGATGTGCACTCCATCTTGTTACCTTTGCTGGAAGGTGCAAGATCTTTTGTAACCGGTCACAGTGAGGAAATAACCGTTGCGGAAAATTTTCGACTTTTCTCCACTATTTCGACATCCAGGTTTCATACATCTTCTAGTACAGGAGGCTTTAATTTCCCTGGGACTTTGTGGAGGAGGGTTGTAGTCAAGCAACCAACTCATGAAGACTTACAGTGTATAGTGAAGGCATGGTACCCAAGATTGGATCCTCTTGCGGAAAGACTGGTTGAAACGTTTGAAAATATAAACGCTGCGATCATGTGCAATATTGGGGACTCAGTTTCCGTTGGCAGGTTTTCAACAAGGGATCTCCTTAAATGGTGCAAGCGAATAGAAGGATTAGGTTTTAGCTTAATGGAGAACCGGTTATCATCTTACCAGTGTCATTGTATTTATCAAGAGGCTATAGATGTTTTTTCAGCGTTTTCAACATCAGCTGAAAACAGGGTGAGAATAAAGAAAGACATTGCACGACTGTGGGGAGTTGCAGTTTCGGAAGCAGAGAGATTGTACCCTGATATGAAACCTGTAATTCAGGATATGCTCTCTGAGCTAAGAATTGGACGCGTCACTCTCCCACAAGCTCAAAAAGCTCTACACTATGGGAGAAAACCATTCGTTGAAATTCGTAGATCTCTGCACGCGATTGAGAGAATAGCATGCTCTGTTAAGTACAATGAGCCTGTGCTCTTGGTTGGTGAAACTGGTACAGGGAAAACCACACTTGTACAGAATCTTGCGTCACGATTGGGCCAGAAACTCACTGTTTTGAATTTGAGTCAGCAAAGTGATATTGCTGATTTGTTGGGGGGATTTAAGCCTTTGAGTGCACACTATGTATGCATCCCTGTATACAAGGAGTTTGAGGAGCTGTTCTCAAAGACTTTTTCGGCAAAGGTTAATCTGACTTTTCTGGATAGCTTGCGAAAACATCTGATTGATAAAAACTGGAGAGTTTTGTTGAATGGTATGCACAAGGGCGTAGATGCTTTCAAGCAGTCAAAAGTGGAAGATTCTAGACATGGGAAAAAGCGGAAGAAACCATTGAATGAGGAAGTGGTCAATGCATGGAATAATTTTTCCATGAAACTTGAAGCTGCCCGTGCGCAAATTGATGCATCATCTGCAATGATCTTCTCATTTGTTGAAGGAGCTTTTGTACATGCTCTTAGGAATGGTCAGTGGATATTGCTTGATGAGGTCAACCTGGCTCCTACAGAGATTTTGCAGAGAATTACTGGAGTACTTGAAGGAGAGAGTGGGTCTCTCTGTTTAGCTGAGAGAGGTGATATTAGCTACATAAAGAGGCATCCCAACTTTCGCATATTTGCATGTATGAATCCAGCAACTGATGCTGGGAAACGGGAATTACCATATTCTCTGCGCACTAGATTTACCGAATACTTCATTGATGACGACTTGGATGAGAAGGATCTGACTCTATTTGTAAATCAATTTTTGGAAGGTGGACCTTCGAAGAGAGAACTGGTAGATAAAATCGTGCGTTTTTACAAAGATGCTAAAAAAGAGTCGGAGGAGAGGCTTCAGGATGGAGCTAATCAGAAGCCACAATTTAGTTTAAGGTCCCTCTTCCGTGCTCTAGAATACACAAGGAAGGCAGAAAAGAAGTTTACCTTTGAAAAGGCCTTGTATGATGGATTCTGTATGTTTTTCCTCACTTTGTTGGACAGGCCTGGTGGCAAGATAATGAACCAAATGATCTTGTCATACTTATTGGGAGGGAAAATGCCCGGACAAAAACCATTTGACTGCTATGTGACAACCAAGGAAAACTCTGATCCCAACGATTATGTCTTGACAAAGAGTGTCAGAGAACAACTTGGAAACTTGGCACGTGCTGTTTTCATCAAAAGATATCCTGTCCTTTTACAGGGTCCCACTTCCAGTGGGAAGACTAGTCTTGTACGATATCTTGCTGCGGTGACTGGTAATGAATTTGTGCGCATCAATAATCATGAACACACAGATCTGCAGGAGTATTTAGGTTCTTATGTCACTGACACTAGTGGGAAGCTTGTTTTTCATGAAGGTGTTTTAGTTAGGGCTGTCCGCAATGGTTATTGGATTGTTCTGGATGAACTTAACCTAGCCCCATCCGATGTGCTGGAAGCATTGAACCGATTGCTGGATGACAACAGAGAGCTTTTTGTGCCTGAATTGCAAGAGACAATCAAAGCACATCCAAATTTTATGATGTTTGCGACTCAAAATCCCCCAACAGTATATGGGGGACGTAAAATGCTTTCTCGTGCATTTCGCAACCGTTTTGTGGAGATTCACGTTGAGGAAATTCCTGAAGAAGAGATAAGCATAATCTTGGAGAATAGGTGCAAGATTAGCAGAAACTATGCTAAGAAGATGGTTGATGTCATGAAAGATTTGCAGCTGCACCGGCAGGGTAGCAATGTATTCGCTGGAAAACATGGATTTATAACTCCTCGTGACTTGTTTCGTTGGGCTAATCGGGTAGCAAACACTTCTGGAGATCGCTTGTCTTCAAAACATCGCTACGAGGATCTAGCTAGAGAAGGTTATTATCTTTTGGCTGAAAGATTGCGGGATGATGATGAGAAATCTGTTGTTAAGGATGTGCTCAAGAAGCATTTTCACGTTGCACTTGATGATCATAACTTGTACAAGCAGGAGTCGTCTGAAGGACATGCTGTCAACTTGGACAGTATTTCCAACATTTCAGAGAACTTTGGAAATGTCACCTGGACGAGGAGCATGTGGAGGTTGTATTTTCTTATTAGACGTTGCTATGAGTTGCGCGAGCCCATTCTTCTTGTAGGAGAAACAGGTGGTGGGAAAACTACTGTCTGCCAGTTGCTAAGCACTGTTTTGAAGTCAAAACTGCATATTCTGAACTGTCACCAGTACACCGAAACTTCTGATTTTGTGGGGGGTTTCTATCCTGTTCGAGAGAGGTCGAGGTTGATTTCCGAGTGAAGGAAAAATCTGTATTTCCTTACATTTTCTTGAGTAATTACAAGGTCAATATATATACAAGAGAAAGGAGACCCTAGTTAGGCAAGAAACCTAATTTAGGTATTGACTCACCTAAGTTAGGTATAGACTTACCTAAGTTAGGTATTGACTCACCTAAGTTAGGTATAGACTTACCTAAGTTAGGTATAGACTCACAAAGTTTCAAACAACTTTACAACTTTTCAACACCCCCCCTCAAGTTGGTGCGTAAATATCTATCATGCCCAACTTGCCGATGAGATGCTCGAAGTTAGGTCTGAACAGTCCCTTTGTAAGAATGTCAGCTGTTTGTTGCGTTGTTGGCACAAATGGCATACAAATAGCTCCTGCATCAATCTTCTCTTTGATAAAGTGTCTATCGATCTCAACATGCTTAGTTCTGTCATGTTGTACTGGATTATGTGCAATATTGATTGCAGCCTTGTTGTCACAGTACAGCTTCATAGGCAGTTTCACTGGTACTCGAAGTTCTTCTAGCACTCGTGTTAGCCACAACATCTCACAAACTCCATGGGCCATTGCTCGATACTCAGCTTCTGCACTACTTCGGGCTACCACATTCTGCTTTTTACTTCGCCAAGTAACTAAGTTCCCCCAGACATAAGTACAATATCCTGAAGTCGACCTTCTGTCAGTAATTGACCCTGCCCAGTCTGCATCTGTGTATGCTTCAATTTCTTCTTGAGTAGACTTTTTGAATAGCAGGCCTTTTCCAGGTGTGCTCTTTAAGTATCTCAAGATCCTATACACAGCCTCAAGATGTCTTTCATAGGGAGAATGCATAAATTGGCTTACCATACTCACAGCAAAGGCAATATCTGGCCGAGTATGCGACAAATAGATTAGTTTTCCTACAAGTTTCTGGTATCTCAATGTATCAACAGGAACCTCATCTTTGTCGTCTCCAAATTTCTGATTTGGATCTATTGGAGTATCTGCTGGTCTACAACCACTCATTCCAGTCTCCTGTAGAAGATCCAGGACATATTTCCTTTGTGAAACTACAATTCCCTTCTTTGATCGAGCCACCTCCATTCCAAGGAAATACCTTAGAGTTCCCAGGTCCTTGATCTCAAATTCAGAAGCAAGACATTTTTTCAACCTGTTCATCTCGGCAATATCATTCCCAGTGAGAATAATGTCATCAACATATACTATCAGAATTGCAACCTTCCCATCACGAGAATGCTTCACAAACATGGTATGATCAGCATGTCCTTGATCATACCCTTGTTTCTTTACAGACTGAGTGAACTTCTCAAACCAGGCCCTTGGTGACTGTTTCAGTCCATATAGTGACTTCTTCAATTTACAAACCTTTGACCCAAACTTTTTGTCAAAGCCTGGGGGGAAGTCCATGTATACTTCTTCCTCCAAATCTCCGTTCAAAAATGCATTCTTCACATCTAGTTGTTGCAGAGGCCAATCAAGATTGGCTGCAAGTGATAGGAGCACTCTGATAGTGTTTAGCTTAGCAACTGGAGCGAAAGTCTCAAAGTAATCGATGCCATAAGTCTGCGTGAATCCTTTGGCAACCAGACGAGCTTTATACCTTTCAAGAGACCCATCAGCCCTATGCTTGGTTGTGAATACCCATTTGCATCTAACCGTGGACTTTCCTTTGGGTAGATCCACCATATCCCATGTTCCATTTTTTTCAAGAGCTTTCATCTCTTCAAGAATTGCTTCCTTCCACTCAGAAACTTGTAAAGCATCCTGCACAGTTTTGGGAATCTCCACACAAGACAAGGTTGAGGTAAAAGCACGAAAATTGGGTGAGAGATTTTCGTAAGACACATAATGAGATATAGGATGTTTGGTACAAGACCTAACTTCTTTCCGAATAGCAATAGGTATGTCAAGTTCATCAGTAGGCTCATCATTTTGTTGACTATCAGGTTGAACAGATTGAGTTGGAGCATTACCTGATGATTGTATGGAGTTTTGGTCATGTCCTGGTTCGGACTCATGGCACCCTAAAGGAGCAGAAGACTCATTTCTTTGAGTTTTGTTTCTTCTCGTGTAGACTTGAGCATAAGATGGAAGTTCAGCATTCTTGGTACTAGTTTCGCACCTATTACTCTCACAAGTAGGATGAGATGCCAAAATAGGTAGACCCGAACTTCCATTATTTGGTTCAAAATTAGGTATAAGAGTTGCTGGAAGAGGATTTTCAGATTCTGCAAGACGAAAAGACTCAATAATGGAGTTGTGCGAATTGTGCGAATCTACACTTTCTTTCCCCCCCTGAAGATGAGCTCCAAAAAAAGGTGTTAATTCGAAAAAGGTGACATCCATGGTGACAAACATTTTTTTGGAAATTGGATCAAAGCATTTATACCCTTTTTGGTTTGGTGCATAACCAACAAACACACATTTTTTTGCTCTAGGATCAAGTTTGCCCCGATTTCTATCATGTATGTGTACAAAAGAGGTACAACCAAATAGTTTTAAAGGCAAGGCTGCAGTAAGTCTAGAGGTTGGATAGGTCCTTTGAAGGACTTTCAGGGGTGTTTGGAACTTTAGCACTCTAGAGGGCATTCTATTGATAAGGTATGTAGATGTAAGAAGAGCTTCACCCCATAGGTATGTGGGAACTTTAGTGGTGAAGAGTAGAGCTCTAGTTACTTCTAAAAGGTGTTTATTCTTCCTCTCTGCCACCCCATTTTGCTGAGGCGTGTCAGGACAAGAACTTTGATGCATAATTCCTTTTTCCAAGAAAAAATGTCCCAGAATTTTATTGAAGTATTCTCTCCCATTGTCACTCCTGAAAATCTGGATTTGCACTTGAAATTTTGTTTGTATCATGGTGTAAAAGTTTTTAAAAACAGATTCTACATCAGATTTCTCTTTTAACAAGTACACCCAACTTGCTCTCGTATGATCATCAATAAATGTGACGAACCATTTCTTTCCTGAGGGTGTAGGAATCCGAGATGGTCCCCAAACATCACTATGAATTAAAGAGAATGGTTTAGACGACTTGTAGATTTGAGAGGGAAAATTTGTTCGATGATGTTTGGCTAATTCACAGAATTCACACTGAAATGAAGATGGACTTTTATTCAAAAACAACCTTGGGAACAAGAATTTCAAATATTGAAAATTCGGATGACCAAGCCTATAATGCCATAACATGATATCATCATCCTTATAAACAGTAATAGATTCGAAACAACTACCCTGAACTTGTCTAGCCGAGCTTGTTCCATCTTCAAAGAAATAGAGTCCTCCACTCTCTCTAGCACTGCCAATCGTCCTCCCCGAGGTCACGTCCTGAAACTCACAATGAGATGAGAAAAAATTAGCTCGACACTTTTGATCAGAAGTTATTTTACTGATGGACAGCAAGTTACAAGATAGCTTTGGAACATGAAGGACATTATGAAGCGTGAGGGCAGAGGACAGCTTGATGGATCCTAATCCAGCTATAGCCGAAAGGGAACCATCTGCAATAGTTATTTTTTTATTCCCTGCACATGGATTATAGGTGGAAAAAAGCTTTGAACAACCTGTCATGTGATCGGTTGCTCCAGAATCAAGAATCCATGGAGTTTTATTATGTGGATTTTCTATGAGGAAAGCAGTAGAAAAATGATTACCTTGATGGGCTACAGAACAAGAGGGATTTAAAGAAGGTTGTGGAGGTTGAAGGAGTTTGTACAGATGCTTTAATTGTTCCTTTGTGAATGGAACCAAATCTGATTTTATTTGCTCTTCCTCATTTGTCGCCTGGAACGCACGACCATTATTGCTCCTTTTTTTCCAGCCTTCTTTTTTCCAATTCTGCGGTTTCCCATGAATTTTCCAGCAAGTTTCTTTGGTATGCCATGGTTTCTTGCAATGTTCACACCATGGTTTCTTCCTCCTCTCTTCTTCAGAATCAAACCCCTGAGCTACAAGTGCAGATTTCTCGGATAGAGGGTTCTCATTTGTTTCTGAATCACGTAGCATGATTCGCCTCCGAGATTCCTCCCTTCTAACTTCTGAGAACGCCTCACGGATGGATGGTAGAGGTTTCTGACCGAGAATTCTACCTCTCACCTCATCCAAGTTTCGATTAAGGCCCGCTAGAAACATATACACTCTATCATTCTCTTCTCTCTTCATTTGTCTCTTGCAATCAGCCGGACTCTCCCATGTATCATCATAGCATTGGTCTAATTCCTGCCATAAAGTAACCATTTCATTGAAGTAAATAGTTACCTCACGGTCTCCTTGCCTTGATTGCCATAGCTTTGTCTTCAATTCAAAGATCTGGGAAGAGATCTCCAAATCAGAATATGTTTCTCTCACAACGTCCCACACATCTTTAGCGGTCGGAAGGAATAGATGCGGCTTTCCAATTGCTGGCTCCATAGAGTTGATCAGCCAGGCAATCACTAAGGAGTTCTCCGATCTCCAAGCCTTCCATCTCGGATCGCTTTTTTCTGGTTCTTTTTCCTCGCCTGTCAAGTGGCCGAGCTTGCCTCTTCCATCGATTGCTAGCTTCACCGATTGAGCCCACTCCAAATAATTTCGACCGTTCAATCGGTGAACTGTTAATAGCATGCTGGAATTGTGGGAGAATTGCTCTCCACCATTGCCCGATTGGCCAGAGAAATCAGTTGAAATTTTCTCTGGCTCGACACCTAAATTGGTGTCCTTACGAGCACCGGTCATCGCCGTTTTCACTATAGTGGGAGCTGGATTCAAAAACTCAGCTCTGATACCATGAAGGAAAAATCTGTATTTCCTTACATTTTCTTGAGTAATTACAAGGTCAATATATATATAAGAGAAAGGAGACCCTAGTTAGGCAAGAAACCTAATTTAGGTATTGACTCACCTAAGTTAGGTATAGACTCACCTAAGTTAGGTATAGACTTACCTAAGTTAGGTATTGACTCACCTAAGTTAGGTATAGACTTACCTAAGTTAGGTATAGACTCACAAAGTTTCAAACAACTTTACAACTTTTCAACACCGAGTTTAAGCATCTAGTTGAACAAGTGATGCTTTCAAGTACTTTCGTTTTCTATCCCAGCACTTCGACAATTTCAGCAGATATTGGTCAAGCTTCTTCAACTCTCAACCAGCTGGCTATGATCATAAACAGTTATCGACGGGGTCTAGTCACATCTCCTGGAGTCACTTCGCAAGATCTGGACTATTTCGAGCAAACAAAAGTGGAACTCGAGCAGTTGCACCAGAAATGGCAGACTATTTTTATGTGGCAAGATGGCCCTCTTGTGCAAGCAATGAGGGCTGGTCATCTCTTTCTTGTGGATGAAATATCTCTGGCTAATGATAGTGTACTTGAAAGATTGAATAGTGTCTTGGAGCCAGAAAGAACTCTGTCTTTGCCAGAGAAAGGGGGATCTATAATGGAGAAAGTTACTGCTCACAGTGACTTCATCCTTCTTGCAACCATGAACCCTGGTGGTGATTATGGTAAAAAGGAGTTATCGCCTGCTCTTCGTAACAGATTTACAGAAATATGGGTACCTTCTGTTGGTGATCCTAGTGAACTTAGAATTATTTCTCAGCAAAGTATATCCAAGCCAGAGCTTCTGTTTGTCGTGGATCCCATGATAAACTTTTGGGAGTGGTTTAACAGATTACAGACTGGGAGAACACTGACTGTGAGAGATCTCCTCTCTTGGGTTTCTTTTATTAATGAGACAGAGAGAAATTTGGGTGCCAAGTCTGCCTTGCTTCATGGGTCTTTCCTTGTTCTCCTTGATGGACTCACTTTAGGGACTGGAATCTCTAAGAGCGATGCAGAAGAGCTGAAAGACAAATGCCTGCATTTTCTTTTGGGACAATTACACGTAGATGACGATAGTGCTGACTACCGAAAGCTTTCAAGGATAGAAAATTATGGTTGGGGTGAAACTATTATGGCAAAAAATTTGTCTGGCAATCATAATGTGCAATGTGGTAATATATTCGGTATAGATCCATTCTACATTGAGAAAGGACATGAAAACTGTGAGGTTGGGGGGTTTGAATTTTTAGCACCAACAACACAAAGAAATGCCTTGCGGGTACTGCGGGCAATGCAACTTAGAAAGCCTGTTCTACTTGAAGGCAGTCCTGGTGTTGGGAAGACTAGTTTAGTTGTCGCTTTGGGCAAGTTCTCTGGGCATAGAGTCATAAGAATTAACCTATCAGAGCAGACTGATATGATGGATTTGCTGGGCTCAGATTTACCTGTTAACAGTGATGAAGGAATGAAGTTTGCTTGGTCTGATGGTATTCTCCTACAGGCACTTAAGGAGGGTTGTTGGGTGCTGCTTGACGAGCTGAATCTTGCTCCACAATCCGTCTTAGAGGGTCTGAATGCTATTCTAGATCATCGAGCTGAGATTTTTATCCCAGAGCTGGATCTTACCTTCAAATGCCCGCCATCTTTCAGAATATTTGCATGTCAAAATCCTTCAAGTCAAGGCGGAGGCCGAAAAGGCCTTCCAAAGTCCTTCCTGAACCGTTTCATGAAGGTTTATGTGGATGAATTAGTTGAAGATGACTACCTCTCCATCTGCAGTTCATTATATCCATCAATTCCAAGATCTCTTCTTTCCAAGTTAATTTTGTTCAACAAAAGATTATATGAGGAAACAATGATTTTCCGCAAGTTCGCACAGGATGGCTCACCTTGGGAATTTAATCTCCATGATGTGATTAGGTCATGTCAAATTATTCAAGATGCGCCAGTCAAGTCACAAGATGACTCTTTCCTTAATCTTGTGTATGTCCAAAGAATGCGTACAGCAACTGATCGTAAAGAAGTTCTACGCCTCTATGAACAGGTTTTTGAGGTGAAGCCATCTGTAAATCCTTTCCCGCGAGTGCAACTAACTTCTCATTACCTGATGGTGGGGAATTCTGCCATTAAAAGGAACAATGAGCTGTTACCTATAGTTTCAAATAAGCTGAAAATTGTACCTGGAATTCGTCAGAACCTGGAAGCTGCTGCTGATTGTGTAAAGTATCAATGGCTGTGCATCTTGATTGGTCCTTCCTCCTCTGGAAAGACTTCACTTATAAGAATCCTTGCTCAGCTCACTGGCAATGCTCTGAATGAATTAAATCTTTCATCAGCAACAGACATATCTGAACTACTTGGTTGCTTTGAGCAGTATAGTATCTTTCGCAATCTGCGCTGTGTTGCTTCTCAGATTGAACATTACATTAATGAGCTTTGCAGATTACGAGTAAAATACTCTATGGAAGCATTTATGAGTGGAAAGAAAGATTTGATTTCTGAATGGCGTTCATTCCTTTCTCATATCGACTCTGGTAATGTATCCAGATCTGATTTAGGGAATCTGGAGGAAAGAGTTTCCAGTTCATTTAGTGTGTTAATCAGAATTGCCGATCAACTTAAGTTGTATAGAGAGGCAAACTCCTTACCCTTGTCTTGGTCAATGGAGGAACTAGATAATATCCGGAATAGAATTGTGAAATTGAAAGAACTGCACCAAAGGATGACCTTTTCAGCAAAATTTGAATGGGTTACTGGAGTATTGGTAAGAGCCATTGAAAAAGGAGAATGGATTGTTCTGGAGGATGCGAATTTTTGCAATCCCACGGTACTTGATAGAATTAACTCTTTGGTGGAGCCTTGTGGGTCAATTACCATCAATGAATGTGGGGCAGTTGATGGGAAGCCTGTTGTTCTTCACCCACACCCTAATTTTCGAATGTTCCTCACAGTCAATCCAAACCATGGTGATGTTTCACGAGCTATGAGGAACAGAGGAGTTGAAATATTTATGATGCCTCCTTTTTGGCTACTTGATTGGAAAAGTGGATGTTATGTTAGAAAGGTGGAACTGAAAGACGTCAAAAGATTTCTTATTGAATCAGGCATTCCATTTCGCGCATTGGTGGATGCAATGGCTAAAGCGCATATTTATGCTAGGGATGCAGGTTTACGTATACATGTTCAAGTCACGTACTTTGAGCTTGCACGATGGATACAGTTATTCCAGCGGCTTCTTGCAGAGGGCAACCGGCCTTTGTGGAGCCTTCAAATAAGTTGGGAGCATACTTATTTATCTTCTTTTGGGGAGTCTGAAGGGGAAAATATTGTCAGCTATGCAAAGCATGAATTTGGGTCTGCTTTCCATATGGCCTCTCCTGGATATCCCCTATTTTTTCCTGGAGGGTGGCCATTGCCCTTGAACTTGGGGAACTTTGTCCACTATCCAAAAGAAACTTCAATTAAACAGAACTGCATGTATATTGAGTTCCTTGGGGCAAAGTGTGCATATTTGGAATATAAAACCACTAGTAGTGAGTGCTATGTGGATCAAGCTTTAGTTGTGAATGGCTCTGCGATGCCTTACTTGGTTGATATTGAGACATTGCATCAGATTATGTTTCCTAAGGATACAAAGCAAAGGCTTTTGTCTCATGGTAGAGGTATGTCTGATTTAGCTCTTTTCAGTAAGAAGCTACTTTTCGCTGCTAACTGGGCAATTGAGCAGGCAACGGACAGTGATCTAAACCTGTATCTCCTTTGGTTCGAATTACATCCTTTCTGTCGGACTTTTAGTTCCTTCTTGACTTCATTAATAAAGGAGTTGGAACACCCAATATGGAGATATATAAAACTGTGTGGTCACAAGCTTAGATCTCTTAATGAAATTAATACAGAGTGTCCCGGACCTTTGCTTTCATCTGAATTAGTTGATTTAGTTGCTATGAGTGATGCCTCGGCTTTGTCCAGTACCGTTCTCTGGAATGCTATTCAGTCTGTGGTCCTGCTAAGGCACAGTTATCAACAGTGGAATTATGAGAAAAGGCACGGCTTGACTGGTGAATTTAAGAATCTAAGTCCATTGTTAAAATCGTTGCGTGTTCTGGAGAAGCAGATTTTGAATATACTTATTGAGTCTCCATCCTTCGATGTTCTGTTCAAGTTATACAGTCGCCTTCTTGAAGATCATATGCAATTTTGGGAAAGTGTTGTATCATCCCAGTTTGAGACCTTGCTGGTCTTTTGGCGTTCCTTGTTGAAGGTTGCTGAGAAATTGCAGGTTTTTCATCCACCGGCTGCTTCAACCATAGCTGCTCTGGAGGAGAGTAGGGATCTGGTTGGAGCCTCTTCCTGGAACTTACGTCCCAACAAGTCCTTGCTATGGGTAAATTGCGGGCATCCTCTATTGCCACGTTCTGCCGATGTGTATCGTAAACAGCTCAAAATATTCAAGCTTTGTGAATCAATTTGGAGGCATTCTGGTGACCGCATCGACCTCATTGCATCTTCCTGTCTTGATCTCCGCGTCTTGGCAATGCAAGGTGTTTGCCTTGCATCACAGCTATCAAATAATCGCACTGAAGATCAAAACGTGATTGTCCAGCAATTAGATGAGATCCATGAGAAGCTCTTGGAAAGGTTTGGATTTGAGAAGCACAAACTGGAGACTAGTATGAGATCTGATGAAGATGCCTGTATTGAAGCAGTCTCAGCTGCTTGTTGTGCTCTCCTTCCTCAGATATTGTGGTCTGACTCGGGATTTTCTTGTTGGATGGAGACCCGTCCTATGAATGATTGCACTAGTTTTTTCCTTGACACTCAGTTGCTTCAAAATTTATCATCCATTGTGTTGATTGGTCCTGCAGAGTCCCACCAAGCTCTAAGCAGTGCTTCTCACCTCCTGGAATCTTCTCTGAACTTTTCTTTAACCTTCTCATCAAGACCTCCACAGATGTTTGCTCCACACCAAAAAGCTCTGTGGACATTGGATTCATGGATGTCTATTGACGCAGCGGATGTGAGAATCGCGGCTATTGTTCTCGAAATGTGGTGTATGTGGCATGCATCTCTGTGGAGTCTTTGCTTTCCATCCTTCATGAACTCCTTGAGACATGGTGGTTACGATATTCCATTACCTGATGTGATCATGCGGCCTTTGAGAACAGCAATGACATTGCAGATGCAGCAACGTTCCTTTAGTATCAAGGATTATTCTTCACACTATCTGAAGGTTCGAGTTGCTTCATCCAATATCTGGAGAAGTACTCCGCGAGAGCCTGATATGCCTACTTTTCTCCTATCTTCTGCTCGAATACTTCTATCACAGATTATATTTGCCCACCAGAAGTCTTTTCAGACAGAAAACTTTGCTGCGATCAAGTCTATTATTTCTTCATTACATGAAAGTGGAGTGAAGGAGAATAGCATTCAGCTGCTGAGCACACTTATTTTGTCGTCAAGCCATGAAGGACTCAGAAATTTGGTGCGAACTTCCATTGAGCCAGCCTTTAGAGAACTTTATGTTTGCTGCTCACATTCCGATGTTCAATACCTTGGACATGCATGGTTACATATTGGTGGCATGCGGTATCATCTCTTGGTTAACTCTGATGATTTGGATCCTGCTCTGAAGTACTCTTGTAAGCAGTCATCCATAGAAAAGAAGATTTCTTTGCTTGAACTGGAAATAGAGGTTCGAGAAAAGTGCAACTATTTAGCTGGGAGTTCCTCCACAAGACGGGATGATAAGCAGAGATTGCAACTTTTAGAGCATCTGGAGGGAGAATGTGACAGGATTCAAAGAAAGGTTGTGTTTCGCTCAGATCCTAGCAAATTCAAAAAGTTAAGAGGTGAATTAAATGATTTTTCTTTTCTAGTCAAATCATTGATGCTCTTGGTGAGCAATACTGAAGGGACAGATTCAGTTCATATTATCCACCAAGTCTGCGACTGGCAGAAAACTTCTACCTCCTTTATTGATCGATTGTCACGTGAGTACATTGAGTATCCTGATATAGTTCAGCCAGTTCAAGTTGCAGTCTACGAGATGAAACTAGGCTTATCTTTGGTTTTGTCGAGTGTCTTAAAGGAGAGTTTTCTGAAGAAACTCTTGGAGGACGAAATGAAGCGAGTTTTGGAAACTCTTCACTTTTTTATGAGATTCCCTAGATGTGGATTACATGAATTTGATGGTAAACTCATCAGTGAGCTGCCTGATGTCTCATCATATGAACTAGATTTTCCATCAATTTTGTCATCAGCAGATGTGGCTCTGCTCGAGAAGTTGGTTTCTGTTGCATGTGTCATTGATGCTGATGAAATGGACGTATGCTCCCAGCAACTTAAAGCCTCTGTTCAACACAACATTCTTGTTCGGATTGCTCATTATGTGGCTAATTCACGACTTATGAGTGACTCATCATTCATGATGATGGAGAAAATCTTTGCCACATTTGCCAACCTTTGGATGGCCATGAAAGTTCAAGCCAAATTAAAAGAAGAATCTTCTTCTCAGCAATTCAAATTTAAACCTCGAGCATTTGACATTGACACTGTTGTTGAAGTAAACATATCTAGTCTTAGTCAGTCACTTGCAAGCGAAATCTTTGTAGAATGGCAGCTGTTGGCGGCGGAAGAAGAAAGCACTGAAAGGGCTAATGAGGTTGAAAGTGTGGATGATGCATGGAGTTCCATTCAAGAACCTGTTTTGAGTGACATGGTTCAAATCCACAATCAGTTATTTGGGTCGATCGATCTTGTTGCTGCGCCTGGAAGTTTCACAATGTCTGATGAAAACATTTTGAGAAACTTCTTGGAGTCTTACAGATTGGGAGCAGGAATGATGAAAGGTTTAGGAAGTCCCAATCTTGCTAGTTTGGACACAAGACTTATGCCGGAGCACTTGCTTAATCTTTCTTTGAGCCATGTTTCAACCCCTCTCTCTGGCCGTGGATATAATTTTTATAAGGATTCAAATGCGCACGATATGGATAAAATGGTCAAGCTCCTGCTCCCGTTGGAAAACGTCATTCTTGCTCTTATGAGCGAGTGGGAAGGTCATCCTGAACTTCAGAAAATGTTGGATGCGATTAGAATGCTGTTGGCACTTCCTGTGGATACTCCCCTGGCTAAGGCTCTTTCAGGATTGCAGTTCTTGCTCAACAGGGCTCATGTGTTACACGAAATTATGCCCAGATTGTCTTTATCTGATCAACTGGAGCCTATTGTTGGTTTGGTGTCCTCATGGCAAAAGAAGGAATTTGAGTGTTGGCCAGTATTGCTAGATGAGGTGCAGGATCAGTATGAGATGAATGCTGCCAAGCTTTGGTTCCCATTATATACTGTTATCTATAGTCATTCTGGTGATATCTCTGGATACAATGAGTCTACGATACAAAGTTTGGAGGACTTCATTCAGACATCAAACATTGGTGAATTTAGAAGACGCGTCCAGTTGATTCTTGCTTTTTATGGTCAAATCAACACAGGTGTACGACTTGGAAATTATGCAAGTTCTGGTCACAAGGAAAATCTGAAAGTTCTGTACAATTTATTTGGACTTAACATGCAATTTCTGCCAATAATACTGGAGTATATGGAGGCTAGTAGAAGTAGTATTGAGAAGGAAATTAAAGAACTTACGAAACTGTATAAGTGGGAAGAACGTGTTGAGAGCTGCTTGTCCGTTGAGACATCAAAAAGGATGAGGCAAAGGTTCAGGAAGCTTATGCAAAAGTACAGCGATGTATTGCAGCAACCTGTGAAATCCATTCTGAACCAAAAAACTGCACAAAGTGGAATAGATGCTCAGTCTCTGCGTTCTCCAAACTTTTTACATGTTTTTCTGGATGACAACACGGGGATGCTGAATGCTGTGTTTGATCTGACAGCTGTTAACAACAAAGACCGATTTGTCTGGTACACAAATTGGAGGATGAAAGTATATGATGTTTCAGAGAATCTGCACACTGGGATGACTCCTGAATCTGTCAAGATGTTGCCATGCTTCAAGCATTCTGAAGAGGCCAACATTCTTAGGAAGTGTTCAGCTACTCGGATGGTTGTATATGAGGAAGAATGGAAGGATCTTTGGTCAACTCTTGAAGAGGTGTATAGGCATGTATTGGATTGCAGCAATATATGGAAAGATGCAACTAAAAATATGCAAAAGAGAACTGCTATGACTGGTCTCCTAAAGTGTTTAGAAAGCATGGGCTTATCAAAGCACATGTCAATGTTAATCGAGGATCAGCTTAACTCTAGCTGGTTGCATCAGTCGTCATATGCAATGGGGCATCTGCTGTCAACATGCTGTAGACTGTCATCAAGAGCTGTGGACATTTCTTCTCGTTTTGATTCTCAAGACATTCCAGTTGACACGTTGGAAAGTGAATGGAAGATAGCCAACGAATACTACTTCAAGAGCATTGCATCAATGCAGCTTCTACAGCATATTCGTTTGAACTTCCACAAAGATTTCACTCTTGATCAGGTCACACGATCATTCTCTTTTGTGTGCCATCTAATAGTTATTCAGGAAGAGCAGCGGGATTCGATGTATGATTTAGCTCATCATTTGAAGTGCTTGAGTAAATGCGTATCTACTCTCGAACATGTATATTCTGATTCGTCTCTGGAGTGCACCATTGCTAGGAATCAGCATGCTACATTGGAATGCTTGTGGCAACAAAAGCAACTATTTGACCGCTTGTGGGCCTTGTTGCACGATGGATTGCTGTTGCTAAAAGTGGTGGAGAACACTCATCTGAATAACTGTCAAAGTATTTGTGCCGCTGCAAATGAAATTCAAACCTTTTTTGAGAGGTCTATTCCGGCCATCCACAAATCCAAGGAAGCTTTGGATCATAGTCTTCTCGGTCATGATATAGCCATAAGCATACTCAATAGATCCTTGGATGCTATTGTAATTTCAACAGATGAGGAAAGGCTGGTGTTCCAGAATTTTGAGGTGCTAAAGGAGTTTGAGGAGCATCTCATTTCATTTCGCAATCAATGTCGTGATGGAAGCTCTGTGAGGTCCATACTGCTTGGTTGTTTGGATTACATACTCAAGCAGGGGAAACAGATGCAGGAACAGTTCAGATCCTCCTTAGCAGCGAGAATGGAGTCGACATCTAAACCCTACTCTGAACTTGAAGCGGAATTTCATGGGGCCTTAACAGTGGCATACGGACATGTTATGCACGTGTTGCAGAAACTTACCTCAGTCTGTGATGGTTGTGGTCTTTCCAAAGAACGGCCACCGAATATCACCTCATGGAAAACTCTGTTCAAAGCTTATGCAATAGATTTGGACATAGGCCCATTATGTGACAATACTTTTAGAGCAATTCGTTTGGCGGAAAAATTAATTAATTTCCCTGGTCAAGAAAATGCAGGGCTGTCATTGCTGAAGGAAAAAATCTGTATTTCCTTATCTTCTTGAGTAATTACAAGGCCAATATATATACAAGAGAAAAGAGACCCTAGTTAGGCAAGAAACCTAATTTAGGTATTGACTCACCTAAGTTTAGGTAAGAAACCTAAATTAGGTATAGACTCACCTAAATTAGGTATAGACTCACCTAAGTTAGGTATAAAATTACAAAGTTTCAAACAACTTTACAACTCAACACTCCCCCTCAAGCTGGTGAATAGATATCTTCCATTCCCAGCTTGGTAGTTAGCTCGTGAAAATTTCCACCATTGAGCCCTTTGGTTAAGACATCTGCCACTTGCTGTCCTGAGGGGACATACGATAAGCAAATTAGTCCTTCCTCAAGTTTCTCCTTGATGAAGTGTCTATCAATCTCAATATGCTTTGTCCTGTCATGCTGCACAGGATTGTGGGCAATATTAATTGCAGATTTATTATCACAGTACAACTTCATAGGACTCTGCCACTTAACCTTCAAGTCATCAAGAATGATCTTGAGCCATAACAGCTCACATATTCCTTGAGCTGCTGCCCGAAACTCAGATTCTGCACTAGATCTTGCCACCACATTCTGTTTTTTACTTCTCCAAGTTACCAAGTTACCTCCAATGAAGGTACAATAACCAGTTGTAGACCTCCTATCAACCACTGATCCAGCATAATCTGCATCTGTATAAGCTTCAATCTTGAGGTCTGGACTCTTTCTGAATAATATTCCTTTTCCTGGATTCCCTTTCAAGTAATGTAGGACTCGAAAAGCAGCTTGTAGATGTGATTCCTTTGGATTATGCATGAATTGGCTAATCAAATTTACTGCATAGGAGATATCAGGTCGAGTATGAGCAAGATAAATCAGCTTTCCTACCAATCGTTGATACATTTCTCGATCCACTACCGCCTCTTCTTTGGCTTCTGCTAGTCTTTGGTTCGGCTCAATCGGAGTGACTGCTGGTTTGCAACCAAGCTTCCCAGTTTCCTCCAAAAGATCCGTCACATACTTCCGTTGTGAAATAAAGATCCCTTGTTTTGAGTATGAAACCTCAATTCCTAGAAAATACCGTAGCTTTCCTAACTCCTTTATCTCAAACTCTCTGATCAAGTTCTGTTTTAGCCGTTGTTTCTCCCTTTCATCATTGCCCGTGACTATTATGTCATCAACATAAACCAACAATGCTGTAACTTTTCCTGCATCCGAGTGTTTTATGAACAAAGTATGATCTCCCTGACTCTGTTTATACCCAGATGCCTTCATGACTCTAGCAAATCGTCCAAACCAAGCTCTAGGTGATTGCTTGAGTCCGTATAACGCCTTTTTTAGTCTACAAACCTTTTCGGTTGTTTCTTTTCCTTCGAAACCAGGTGGCATGTTCATGTAGATTTCCTCTTTCAACTCTCCATGTAAGAATGCATTCTTTACGTCATACTGTTGAAGTTCCCAATCAAAATGAGCAGCTAAAGATAGCAAAATTCTTACAGTGTTCATTTTAGCCACCGGTGCAAAAGTCTCTTGGTAATCCACTCCATATGTTTGAGTGTAACCCTTTGCAACCAATCTCGCTTTGTACCTCTCCAAGGAGCCATCAGTCTTGTACTTCACAGTGAATACCCACTTGCAGCCTACTAGATTTTTCCCTTTTGGTCTGTCAACAATTTCCCACGTTTTATTCTTTTCTAGTGCCGTCATTTCTTCTTTCATGGCATTCCTCCATTCCTCTTTTGACATTGCTTCAGAGAAGGTGTTAGGGATGGCAATAGTGTTTAAACTCACAATAAAGTTTCGGAATGGTGATGATAATCTATCAAGGGACACATAATTTGAAAGTGGATAAATTGGTTTCTTGGTACATTCTCTTATCCCTTTTCTAATAGCAATAGGCCGATCAAGATCTGTCTCTGGTATATCACCGGGCTGCTCATTCACAGAAAGTTCAGGACTTACCATGCTCTCATTAGCAGTACCCGGAGTGGTAGATTGGACTTGCTTGGTTGTTGGAACGGCTGTCCTCCTTGAGTACACCTGAGAATATCTCATAGAATCATGAAAGTGAGTTGGACAAGTGGGAGTAGGACTAGTGGGAACAACAACAGATGGTGGACTAGAGGTAGGAGTCAAGGTAGGTTCATGAGTTACGGTGGTCGGGTTTGGATTCGCGAGAACATTGGATGATATATCCAGTCTATCAATAACACCAAGAGCATCATCTTCCTTATCTTCCATGAGTGAAATCTCCCCCTGAAGATAAGGTTTTGAAAAATATGGTTTATTCTCAACAAAAGTGACATCTGCAGAGAGATAGAATTTTTTTGAAGGTGGGTGATAACATTTATAGCCCTTTTGTGTTTGTGAGTAACCAAGAAAGATGCATTTGATGGCACGAGGATCTAGTTTTCCTCGTTGATGATGATGAATGTGGACAAAGGAACTACAACCAAAGACTCGAGGCGTAAGGCCGTTAGATGTACGAAAGTGAGGATAGAACTGAGAAAGAATTTCCATAGGGGTCTTGTGGTCTAATGTACGTGATGGTAGCCTATTGATCAGATATGTAGCTGTAAGAACAGCTTCCCCCCAATACGTTTTAGGAACATTTCCGTGAAACAACAAGGCACGAGTTGTTTTAAGAAGATGACCATTTTTCCTTTCAGCAATCCCATTTTGTTGGGGTGTATTCACACAAGATGACTCGTGGATAACACCTTCCTTTTGAAAATAAGAGGACAATGTTTGATTGAAGTAATCTCTAGCATTATCTGATCTAAAGACCTTGATTTTGACCCCAAATTGTGTTTGAATCATGGAATGAAAAGAAGGAATAATGCTACTCACATCAGATTTATGTTTGAGTAAGAAGGTCCAAGTGGCCCGAGAGCAATCATCAATTAAAGTGGCAAACCAACGATCTCCAGAGATGTTTGGAACCGTGGAAGGGCCCCAAATGTCACTGTGTACCAAGTCAAAAGGATTAGAGCTACGATGATTGCTAATTGGAAATGATACACGGTTATGCTTGGCTAACTCGCAAACATCACAATGGAGATCTTGAATATTCAAACCATTGAACAGGGCTGGAAACATCACACTCAAGACTTGAAAGGATGGATGACCAAAACGAAAATGATGAAGCCAAATAGCTTCTTTATTTGAAATACTAAGAAAGGATGAAGATGAATTATTCATGATTCTTCTCGTGGTGAGGGGTGTCTCAAGATAGTACAGTCCACCTTGTTCCTTAGCGAGTCCAATCCTCCTCTCCGAGCCCCGATCCTGAAAAACACAGTAAGATGAGTAAAAAACAGCTTGACAATCGAGGTCTTTAGTGAGTTTTTGTATGGAGATAAGATTGGAAGACAGTTTAGGGACATGTAGGACATTTTTAAGGACAAGGTTTGGTGTGATAGGGACATCTCCAACCCCTGCAACAGTAGCAAGAGACCCATTTGCCACAATAATCTTCCTATCACTAGGACAAGGTGTATAGGTCCTGAAATGTGATGAGATATGAGTCATATGATCAGTCGCCCCTGAATCAATAACCCAAGAATTACCTGAGAGTGCCATTGAGCATGCACCAGAGGGTTTATTAAGAGACCCTAACAAACCTCTTATTTTCTCAATTTCTTCACTATTGAATGTCGCTTTCCCTTGTTCTGCTTCATAATCAGCTTGCTCAATCAGGTGGGCCCGGGGCCTCGATTGCATTTCCCGGTTCACCCACTCTCGACTTGAAGTGGTTGGTTTTCCATTCAATTTCCAGCATTTCTCCTTTGTATGTCTCGGCTTCCTGCAATAAGTACACCACAAGTTGTCCCGGTTGTCTCTTCTTGGTAGATCACCCTTCTCATCAACCTTTCCGACTGTCAAGGCTGACCCTTCTATTGCTCGTGGTTCAAGCATGACGGATCGACGACTTTCTTCTGCCCGGATCAAGGAAATCGTCTCCTCCAATGATGGAACATCTTCCTTGCCAAGTATTTGAATTCTAACTTGGTCAAATTCAGAATTAAGCCCAGCTAAGAAGTCGTAAACTCGATCTTTGTCAATAAAATTCTTCAAAATGGCTGCATCTTCTGGACACCGCATGTGGAATACCCGATAATGATCGAGTTCGTGCCATAAGTTCTGCAAAGAGTTAGCATACTCAGTAACAGTCTTACCTCCCTGTTTTGTCCCACTGGTTTTCACCTTAATTTCGTACACTTGGGCTGCATCACGGGCCTTAGAGTACGTCCGTTGGATGGAATCCCAAATCCCCTTTGCGGTTGGTAGAAACATGCAAGTATCGCTTATGGCCGATTCCATGGAATTCCATAGCCATGACATGATCATGGAATCCGCTTCATCCCACGCATCGAAATTGGGGTCTCCTTGCTTGGGTCCTGTCCCCAGTAGATGGCTGAGTTTTCCTTTGCCCTTCAAGTACGTCTTGACGAATTGTGACCATTTGAGATAATTTTTCTCATTCAGTCTATAGGCTGGCCTAATATTCTGAAGGTCGCCGATCATGTTTGACGAGGCAACCTCCTCCGATTGGTTTGTGGTTGGAGAGGGAAAATTTATGACTTTGGGTGTGGTTTCGGATGTGGTCATTGTACCAAGAGAATATTAGCAAAAGTACGAGTCGTACAGCAGCTATAAAGGTTTGAAAATGCAGCAATGAAAGCTGCAAAAAACAAAACCAGCCTTGAAAATGCAGCAATGAAGGCTGCGGAAAAACAGAACCAGCAATGAAGGCTGGACTGTAACACTATCCCAGAAAAAATTGAGCCTAAAGCTCTGATACCATGAAGGAAAAAATCTGTATTTCCTTATCTTCTTGAGTAATTACAAGGCCAATATATATACAAGAGAAAAGAGACCCTAGTTAGGCAAGAAACCTAATTTAGGTATTGACTCACCTAAGTTTAGGTAAGAAACCTAAATTAGGTATAGACTCACCTAAATTAGGTATAGACTCACCTAAGTTAGGTATAAAATTACAAAGTTTCAAACAACTTTACAACTCAACAATTGCAAATTGGGTTGTATTTTAACAAATTGAGTGCTATGTTGAGCGTACTCTTGGATTCGGGAATGCTCTTCTGAAAGATCTTTTGATTGTGAACAGAAGAATCTCTCTATTGACTCATACACTTGCTAAAGATCTAGCTTTGCTATACTCAAGAGGGTTTGGCACAGCTCTCGAAGATCAGGTGGATGAGAGTGGCCATGCCACATCTCAGAATGCTAGAGGAACAGGTATGGGTGAGGGGGAAGGAATCAATGATGTGAGTGATCAAATAATTGATGAGGATCAGCTTCTTGGGGATTCTGCAAAGCCAGGTGAACAAAATGCCTCCACAGAAGTCCCAAACAAGAATGAGAAAGGGATTGAAATGGAGCAGGATTTTGCAGCTGATACGTTTAGCTTGAGTCAGGATTCTGCGGAGGACGACGATGACAACAGCGATGGTGAGGAACTTGAGTCTGCAATGGGAAAAAATGGGGATGACAGGGAGGTTGTTGATGAGAGACTTTGGAACAAGGATGATGATGATAACATCCCAGAAAAGGGAAATGAGAATTATGAATCTGGACCTTCCGTCAGAGATAGAGATGAGAACCAAAGGGAACTCAGAGCAAAGGAAGAAGATACAACGGCACCGGATGAAGCTCACAGTAATAACGCCGATGAAACAAATGATGCTGCCGCAGATAAGGATAATCTCGTTGATGTGGAGGATATGGACACGAATATGGATGACAAAAAAGCAGATATGGATTCTTCTGGATTAGAGGTAAATGAGTTGAATCAAACCTCTGAAGAGGGCATGCAGATTGATGATGAAGTAAAGGATATTGATGCTATGGAAGAGGCAGGTCAAGAAGAGCAAGATGAACCCGTAGAAAGTGAATCTCAGCAAGAGAAAACGGATGCTGTGGATGGAAGTTTAGAGGAGGCAGAAATTGAGCAAGCAACTGAAACTTCTCGAAAGGATGATGGAGATGCCGTCTCTGATGATAGTCAAGCAATGGATTTAACAGCAGAGAGAGACTTTCCAGGTAAAGAAAGTTCCAGGAATGATGATGATTATGTCCCTACGGCAGATTCAGGAGTACAACTGAGGTGTGACATAGGAGCATCGGATTCAGTGAATGAAAGGCCAGAAATGAACTGGTCGAATAGCAGCAATACTCGAAATGAAGTAGCTCCTGGCAGAAACTCACCTTCTGGTACTGAACCTGAAATTATGGATGCCGATTCATCACAAGGTGGTAGATTAAGTGATGATCAACCGAAACATCAGCTACCTATAGATGAGCCGTCACCTCTTCCAAGACCACAGCCGAATCCCTATCGCAGCATAGGGGATGCACTTGAAGGTTGGAAAGAGAGAGCAAAAATTCCTATTGATATTCAAGAAGACAAACAGGAGGCACAGGATGAGATGGAGGATGGTAATGCAGATGATTATGCTTTTGTTTCTGAGGGTGAGAAGGGGACGGCACAAGCTTTGGGACCTGCGACCGCCGAACAGATTGAGCACCAAATTGATGGCGACATGGTCAATGAAAAGAATTCAGCAGTAGACCATACTGAGGAAGTTGCTGAGATGGAAACTGAGATGCAGAGTTCGGAAGAGCCTAGACACGATTTTACTTCAATCACGAGAAAGAAATCTGAGGAGACCTCATTGCTCTCTGATTTGGACAAGTTGCCTGATGAAGGATCTCCTCACAGCCAGGATCCTCGTGAAAGTAATCCTGGAAATTTGTCTGAGAGCTTGGTTCGTATCAACAAAGTACCTACAAACGATGACATCCTTCAGCTCAGTGAAATGTCTATTGGTGTTGACGATCTGCAAAATGGCCCAGATTCCCAAGATATTTCCAACGTTGCAAGAGATAATGCTGCCTCTCTTTGGAGGAGATATGAATTGCGTACTACAAGACTGTCTCAGGAGTTGGCTGAACAACTGCGTCTAGTGATGGAACCTACTTTAGCTAGTAAGCTCCGAGGAGACTATAAAACTGGCAAAAGGATAAACATGAAGAAGGTAATTCCATACATGGCCAGTCATTACCGGAGGGACAAAATATGGTTGAGGAGGACTCGACCGGACAAACGTGATTACCAAGTTGTGATAGCTATTGATGATTCTCGTAGCATGTCAGAGAGTGGTTGTGGAGATGTAGCTGTGGAAGCTTTGGTTACAGTGTGCCGCGCAATATCCCAACTCGAAATGGGTAACCTGGCTGTTGCAAGTTTTGGAAAAAAGGGAAACATGAGATTGCTGCATGATTTTGATCGGCCTTTCACGAGGGAGGCTGGAATGAAGATGATCTCCAGTTTGACGTTCAAGCAAGAGAATACAATTGTGGACGAACCAGTTGTTGACCTGTTGAAGCATCTGAACAAAATGCTAGACGTTGCTGTCGCCAGAGCCCGTCTTCCTTCTGGGCAGAACCCCTTGCAGCAGCTAGTGCTGATCATCGCGGATGGGCGCTTCCATGAGAAGGAGAGCTTAAAGCGCCAAGTTCGGGACTTTCTGAATAGCAAGCGTTTGGTGGCTTTTCTCCTTTTGGATAGTCCGGAGGAGTCGATCATGGATCTCATGGAAGCAACCTTTCAGGGTGGGAATATCAAATTTTCCAAATATCTGGACTCTTTTCCTTTCCCGTTCTATATTCTGCTGCGGAACATCGAAGCGCTACCCAGAACTCTCGCCGATCTATTAAGACAGTGGTTTGAGCTCATGCAGTCTTCTCGAGACTAAGATCATCGCATACAAGTTGATGCCTTACTCGAGCGAAAGGGTCATATTTGTTGGCGTGAGCTGTAATTTCCTTTTTTATAGGAGATTTGATTTTTCCTCTAGATTTGTCGAAGATTATTTTTCCTATTTTGGTGAGATTTGACTTGCAGATCAAGTCCGTCTGATTGTATATTTGAGTCTGTACGCATACTTGATGAAATAACAAAGAAGAAAAAAGAAAAGAGAGAGAGGGCGAGGTGTTTGACAGAGAACGTAGGCACATTGCTGAACTCGTAAATTTGTGTGTTCTTCTATGATTTTCTTTGCTTTTCATCATGGTATTATTGCCTTAGGGTTTGCTTCCTGAGAGCACTGTAGTCAATCCCCAATTACGGCGGTCTCGCTGTGTCGTCGTCTCGTGCCTACTGACCAGCGTTGTCGTTCGCCTTGTTCTAACGATTGATCTCAGACCCATGGCAGATCAAAATCCTATAGGAGAAGTGGTTCCCCACCAAAATCAAGGAGGAAATTCGAATACGGAAGCACTGTTGGAGAATCTGACTATCAGATTGACTCGGATTCTGACTCAGAATTAGACTCCACCGACATCGTTGAATGATTCATCTTCTTCTTCGTAGATTACAATTAAGTTGGATGGAACCAACTATGGCTTATAGTCTCAGATTTTGAGATGTATATCACATGTAAAGATAGGATGTGATACATCAATGGAGACCTCCCTGAGCCTCTACCTACGGATCCTCAATTTCAAAGATGAAAAACTCAAGACTCCACCGTAAAAGAATGGCTGATAAACTCCATGGACCCAGCTCTTATCGGTAACTTTATTCTCTTTCCAACTGCGAAAGCAGTTTGGGATGCTGTGACTACTACCTGTTTTTATGGGACTAATGCTTCTCAAGTTTATGATTTGAAAAGGCGTATGACCCGAATGAAGCGGTCTGGATGACCTATTGAAGCATACTATAACAGCCTTCAAGGGTTAGGAAGAGAGACCGATTTGTGACGTCCGAATCCAATGGTATGCCCTGATGATATTGCGAGATACAATTCAGCCATTCAGAAGTATCGTGTCTATATTTTCCTTGATGGTTTAGATGATCGCTTAGATAAGATTAGAGCTGATGTACTACAGATGCAGCCATTCCCTATAGTTGAGTAGGCTTATGCAAGGTTCACAGGGAGGATATGCGACAGACAATGATGTTGAGTAATGAGAGTACTACCCATAGTTCTGTGACGGTGTTATCACACGGAGACAAGCTGAGCCTACGAAAAGCTCAAGAATCAAATTTACAGATGGCTAAACCAGGAGGGGCACAAACTAATACGGCCTTGAAACAGAGAATTCCTTCAATTGGTGGCTGCTCTCATTGCGGGAATGCTAAACACACTCAAGAGACATGCTTTAAGCTACACGGGTATCCTGACTGGTGGAAGGAACTGAGTGGTTGATCTTCTATGTCAGACAGAAGATCAACACCATGGTACTTTACCTTTATGGGAGGGATTTTGTTTACTTGGAGGAACAAAAAGCAAAAAGTAGTAACTCTCTCAAATGCAAGCAGAGTTTAGAGGAATGACTAAGGGACTGTGTGAAGTGTGAACTCCTATGGTTTCGGAAACTTATGACAGAACTCGATTTTGCTCCTATTTCTGAAATGAAGTTATTTTGTGATAACAAAGCAGCTATTGAAATTTCTCACAATCATGTCCAACACGATCGCACCAAACATATTGAGGTGGATCGTCACTTCATTAAGCAGAACTTGGAGTCTAAGGTGATTCAGTTTCCATTTGTGAAATTCGAAAATCAACTAGCAGATATCTTGACAAAGATTGTTTCAAGCAAGGCGTTCTACAGCTCACTAGACAAGTTGAGCATGCAAGATATCTACATGCCAACTTGAGGGGGAGTGTTGGCGTGAACTGTAATTTCCTTTTTTTTATAGGAGATTTGATTTTTCCTTCAGATTTGTAGAAGATTCTTTTTCTCATTTTGTAGAGATTTGACTTACATATCAAGTCCATCTGATTGTATATTGATGAGTCTGTACATATTTAATGAAATAACGAAGAAAAAAAAAAGAAAAAAGAGAAAGGGCGAGGTGTAGGCACATTACTGAACCTCGTAAATTTGTGTGTTCTTCTATAATTTTCTTTGCTTTTCAACAATATTTTGGGGGCCGACGGGGTTTGATCGTCATTTATCGCGTTAGGAAGGAATACAAGATTAACGTGATATCCTTGGCGCCCTTTGCCATATAATTTGGACGGATTCCTATTCCATAACAAGTAACTCAAAATATCCGAACTTAAGGAACACCTTCAGAAGGTTGTCAAGGACAAAACTCTCATTTTTAACCAAGTTGATAACACCCCACCGAACCCGAAGGATTCAAGCTTCTTGGAACGTCTTCTTAGCTATCTTTGACTGACTTTGTCGAAGGTTCGAACCTCCTTACTACTTATTTGGCCGCCTTGTTTGGCCTTCTTTTCCTTTTCTATAGCTGCATGCATAGGTTACATAGGTTCCTTTTTTGTATATGTGTAGCAGCTATCTTGCATAGCTTTTTGTTCTTTTGTTTCCTATTACCCGAGCTACCCTTACGCTTCTCACGACACTTCGGTAGTGTGCGGCGAAGGTTTGGTTGTAATTAGCGCTTTTCCCAGCTATATATCTTACTTTTACCCCCAAAAAAATTACAAATTTGACGTGATACCTACTCTTAATAGTGCAAAAAGATTGTTGGCTTGAGAAGATTCGGAATTTCGAAGAGCCAAACATGAACAAACATGTACATATATAGTCACTTGCACATGTTGATTTTCCACACAAATTCTTTTTATAATACCAAAGTGCTATGCATATCGAATGTAACTTGAAATGTAGATGCATTTCGAATGTAATTTATGTTTAAAGACTTCACTATCACTAAAAATTCATTCATTCGCTTATAACGATTATTTTAAAAAGATATATATTTGCAATGTAGATGCAGGATCGCGTTTGGGTATTAAAAACTGCTCACTTATTCGAATGTCATCTTTCACTGATAATCCACCATATGTTATAACTCAATTTACTGTCTCTATTTGATTTTAAAGGATCGTTACTAATACTCAGAGGCGATTTGTTGATCACACCCGGACCAGAACCAAAGGCCATTCTCAATTTGTTGCTGAGACCGGCTCGTAACCCAGGTCGAGTTCAGGCGTTTAAGGTGCGTATGGTAACGTTTCTGTTCCCGGAACAACTTTTGGAACAGAAATATTTTTTTGTGTTTTTGTTCCCGGCTACGATTTTTGGGAACAGAAATGCATTTGGTAACTGCAAAAAAATTATGTTCTCGGAACAAAAAAAGAACAGAAACACGTATGATAACCGCAAAAAAAAAATATATGTTTCAATTTTTTTTATTTAATTAAGGCGACTATATATATATATATATATATATATATATATATATATATATATATATATATATATATATGTAATATGTATTACACACACACATATATATATATATAAAAATTAAATTAAATCTCATTCAATTTAGTAAATCAAATTTTATGCACGGTTTATAATTGCAATATGGACAAGATCAGCTATAAAAAAAATTAATCACGTATAATGAAAGCGCAATCAAGTGCATAAATGAACTGTCAACGCACATCAATTCACAATAATGGTCTCCTAACATAACCCTAGAGGTTTAGAGAACCCATGATTAAAAGCTAGGGGTAAAATGGGAAGATTTGAGGACGACTTGCCCAAAAGGCGAAATCGTCATTTTTTGGAAGGTTTGGATATCAAATTACCCAAAATATTCCATGGCCAGCTGATTGTGGCCATTTTCCATTTTTGAGAAATTTTTTCGAAATTTCTTGATTTTCTTCAATTTTTGGGAGATAATTTGTTGAAATGGCGAAATCGTCATTTTTAAGAAAAATCGGGGATCAAAATATCGAAATAGGTCTTGGCCAGTTGATCGTAATCATTTCCTATTTTTTGAGATTTTTTTTATTTTTTATGAATTTTTTAGGAGACGATTTACCGAAGGGGTAAAACTGTCATTTCTAAAAATATCGAGGGTCGAAAGACCCGAAACAAGTCATGACCAGTTGATTATGGCCATTTTCTATTTTTTGAAATTTTTTAGCATTTTTTAGAATTTTTCATTTTTTTGACAAAAGTGTTCCAAAACCTTTTCTAAAAAATATTCCGGGAACACAAAAATACATATTTGTTGTTTCTCAATTCTGCTTCAAAAATGTTCTTTTTTCTTAAAAGTGTTCCCGAAACATTTGAAGAACATTTTTTTACCGTACGTATTTCTGTTCCCAAAGTGTTCCGAAAACACTTTGAGAACAAAAATACTTTTTCTAGAGCGTTTACCATACGCACCCTTAGCTATTGAAGAACCATCAAAAGCTTGAACAAGCATTCATATATCCCAGAGAATTTCCAGCTCCTCTGCCAAAATCTCCTGGAGGCAAATAAAGCCCTTAAGTCGGTGCTGATGAAAACTCAACGATTCCCGCTCTTCCAAAGGAATGCAGACCAGGGGATTCTCGAGGATCGACATGAGATGGTCGGACAGCCGATCTAGACATCATACAGTACAGACAATACAGAGCTTAAAAGATCTAAAATACCAATGAAATGTCATTTAGACAAAGCGTGATCATTTAAAACATTGCCATCCAATTTCTGTGATGAACTGCTTCTGTAAAGAGATTAAAAACAGGACGAGATAGCAGAGCGGAAAAGTTCCAAAAAGCTTTAGACCCCCAGCAAACTACAGAGAGCCTTCCATGTTCAGATAACCCCATGAAAGTAATCACCTCGGCTTTGTAACTACTTTTCGGCTCATTCTTTGCTCTCCTGAATTCTTCCCAGGTGAACATGCACTTCTATGGCTCCAGAGGAAGGATCGCTAACCTACCAAACACCAGCAGCAATAAGATTTTCATTAGAACCAATTATTCCATTCATAAGTTCACATTTCACAGATGATCGCATGTTGCTACAACTATTGCACAAGAATAATAACCTGACAGAAATATAATAACTATAGAAATCACTGCTTCTCCTCTTCATTTGGCCCCTTGTCTTCATCCTTTTTCTGCAATAGAGAGAATAGAGCAATTTGTCAAAGATGATATCATGGCTATAGCCATACGCTCATAGCATTTATGCTATAACATGCACTTCCTTGCATAAACTGAAGCTCTAACATAGGAACCCAAGTGCAAGGGAAAAAGTATAGCATTATCTACAGTACTCATGTAGTAACATCCGTAAATAAGCATGCAGACAATACAAGTCTGACCTAATCAAATTGAAGCCAATTTACACCCTCACTTTACATACAAATCCCAAAAAATGAAGCGTCAGACTGATGGATGATACCCTATATCAGATACACACCCAAGCAACAAAATATCCTACTTCTACCCAGGGTTCCATCACAGTCGAAATCGCACCTGAGACTGGTTTTGCATAGAAGCGAGCAAATCCTTGACAGAAGGATCATTTGGATCCACTCCAGGGAGCTGCAGGAGCAACAAATCATCATCATATGGAAGCTAGGCAACCAATTCTTTTCCATGTTAAACGTAAGAATTCAAGGGTGGGTTCAATGGAAGATGCATCAGATGTACCGATGCAATTATGGATGACACAAAGGATTGGTCCGCCAACAACTTGCTCATATCTGTCTGGCCTGATGAATCTTTGTCGCTGTCCTGGACTGACAATTGAAGAGCTGCAAGCAAGCACCATACAGTAATGTATTAAACCACCAACCAGCGAGAAGGAAAGACATTGTCTTTGATATGCTTCCGACAATCGTTTCAACAAAAATTAGAGATAATACGCCAATCCATATTTCTCTCCACAGTAGATGTAGCCAGAAAGGAAAACAATTCTAAGGGAATTCTCAGAAGGCATAACTAGTGTTGTGAAAGATGTCAACATTAGTGCAGTCTGTCTTCCCCAAATGATGCCACAAGGCCATGGAAGTTTCCAAAAGTACTTTGATACAGTAGCACACAAGACAGGTGAATGCCATTCACCCATCTGTAGGGGTGGGACTCAAGACACACAAGCAAATCACAAGATCTAACCTAGAGCCAAATCAGGATCATCTGTAGTAGCCTCTGACATGTCGGTATCTCGCACATCATGGCCAGAGGTAGTATCATCCATCGACATAGCAAGGGCCTGCTGTAGCAAAGCATTCTCATCATCCTGCCATTTTAAGCAAATATTAGTTCAAGTCCAATTAGTACATGTACTGAGTGGGGGCCAACAAACAAATGATCCTATCAGTAAAATTCAATTTTACCCCTGACAGAAAGTAGCAGCTGGCAAAGCAAAGTTAAGTACAATCCCTGAGTACAAAAAGAGAACCAAAGTACAAAAGCATGTTTTTTGCGAATTGCATCCCTCAAGTATGATACGTTTTAGTGAATTGCAACCCTTCAAAAATCAAGGTAACACGAGACAATCATGTGACCGTAGAGGATGAGCATAATCAGTTGCACCATCATGCAGTAAACATTGATAACTTTGTGAGAATCCGAAAATGGGCAGCCCCAATTGGGCATCAAAGCAAAATGCAGCAATTCTTTCACATGTAGACATTTAAACCATCAAAGCCTTCAGTCTGCTTCATTTGACAAACAGCACAGAAGAACAAGATAATCTGAAAACCTATGGGAATAACACCTTATTTCCCTCAGCATCCCAAAATGTGCTTCAACCTTGAAAAACTAATGAACCTCGTGCTATGATTTTGACAACATACAATAAACTTTGACGATTCAACACTAACAAAGCAAAAGCCCCATAATGTATGCAGACAGTTGAGACATTCTTAAAACACAACACAAATATCAAGGATGTAAACCAGATGGGAACATAGAAGCATCCACACTTATTTCTTTATCTAGATATCAAATCCCCCATAGAGACTCTTTCTCTTTTCAGATACTTGCATGAATTTTAATCGACAGTATAGTTATCCTGATGCATGGGCTAAAAAATCAGGGGAAGCTCCTATATGATTTTAAGAAACCACTTCAAATATCTCAGCAGGAAAGCTATGGAGCATCCATAATAGTTGATATATGAAATTCCAACCAACAAATGCATTTCATTAGCACGAAAATCGGACTTTTTCCTTCAAAACTGACAGCTTGGGATCTTTCTAGGTTCTCTAACTTAAATAAGTGAAAAATGGGCTTGATAACACCAGGCAACTTGAAAAGCTTAACAATGATACTGACCATTATATCATCTTTTTTATTATCTGCTTCAGGAGCTGAACCACTGGCACCTTCAGTCATGGTCGCATCTTGTGATGATGGCTGTTGTTCTCCTCCTTTCTCCTGCTTAGCAGCTTCCTCAGCAGCCTTCTTAGCTGCTGCTTCTTGCCTTGCTCTTTCCTCTTCCATGGAAACTCTAAGAGCAAGGGCCAGCTCAGGATCCAGATTGGGATCAACACCAAGATCAAAACCAGAGACACCACCAGCAGCTGCTGCCGCAGCCGCTGCCGCAAAACCACTTCCACCTTCCCCATCCCCGGTGAAGATAGGGGTGCTACCAAACAGTCAAATACATAAGGAAAATCACAACATGTGCCATCATTGACAACAAAATTTCAAGGATGAAATCAAAATGGCCTACCTTATCAGAACATCAGAAAGAGCATTTGGACCAGGAGGAACATGAACGATGTGGCTGGTGTCGTTATTATTCACAGCAGCAAGCAGCGCTTCCAGTTTCTCAGGTTTGCCTTCATCTTCGTCCCCAAAGTCGACAATATCAAGTGCTACACTGTTCTTCTTTAACTTCCTTCCGATCATCTCCAGTAACTTCTTGTCGTGTTTGATGGGACTAAAAGTACCCAATATCAATATCCAATTGAAGAAGTAAAATATGACACATTGAAGAGCGGAGAACAGAAAAAAACTTGCAGCACCTTCCAGCAAAGACTATAATTCTTTGTTGCTGCTTTTTATTTTGGCGATGCTTTAGTGCCAATTGAGCCACCTGGATTCCCGCTGCCAGATTCATCTCACCACCAATTTCCAGGCCTAAATGCTCCACATAAATAATACATAAAAATTGTTGTAACATAATTTTCTTGCTACTCCAACAAAATTTCTCAGGAAGGACCTAACTTCAACACCCCCCCCCCCCCCCCCAAAAAAAAAAAAACAACAACAGCCACCCCAAACAAGAAAGAAAGAAAGAAAGCCAACACACATAGGCAACAACAAACAAAATCCTATCAAAGGCCAATTTCCCAAAATACGAGGATTAAAAAGATGCCACCGAACTCCTCCCAAACCTGTTTAATCTAATCAAAGTATCTACTGAAAATACCCAATTCGTTGGGAAATACAATTGCTCAAGTCTACCTGTGGACACTAACACCATTCATGCAAAGCCACAGCAAACTTACGAACATAGTTGTACAGACAGACAAATTATTGAAGACCAGGGGTATTTCAATAAATGACCCTCATCTACCACAGTCCCAAAACAAACAGGACATTGAAAATGCAAATGGACACTCACCATGCATACAAGCCAATATCTTGCCGAGGTCACTAGTAGGAGTAACCAAAACTCGAACTCCTTTCCCCGCCATAGTTAGAACTCCAACAGTGTTCTCCGGATTCGACTGCACACAACACCAGGACAATGTCTCAAACTTTTTCCCTCTCATAACAACACCTAGTAAACTAAAATGAGCAGACCACAGATCTCTCGAAGGATAAACGAACACAGGGATGGAAGAAACCCTATGTGCACATCCCTCGTAAAACCACAATCGGTGAGCCCAAATTTGAATAAAAGTCGCTCAAAAGGATTCGCGTTTTCCCTAATTAAACTCCCCATGCCCTAACATAGTTAAACATGGAGCCAAACGAAAAGGACGCATCGTAACAAACGAGGCCACATCACTGCACCTGTGTTTTGGCGCCGCAAATAAGGTTAACAGCATCCGCTTGAGCTTGAAACCTGTTGGGAGAGTAATCGCCATTGCGCATCCACTCGGAGTTGTCGATACATATCATCGTCGCCTGACAGCAAAAATAAAAAATAAAAATAAAAGGTCCAATCAGCCACATAACATGCAAGGACATCGAAACCCTAATCTGCGAAGCGAACATGAACACATCGGAATCGTGAGCATCGGAATTGCGAAGAGAAGAGGATGCGAAGCTAACCTCGAGCACCATGATTAAGGATTTTGAGCTCAGAAAGCGAAGATCGGAAGTTGAATTTGCAGAGACAATGAAGGATGATGAATCAAGAAGCTCTGGGGGGGTTTACTTGATTAAGAGGGTAGCAGAAGCTGCGATCCTGCACGGTCGCCATCAGTATTCAAAAGCTACTCCTTCGCGTATCATCGAACCATCAGTTGCCACGTTTCAATCATGGGTACTAGGAATTTGCGAAAGTTTCCCTCGATCCCTGAACTTCAACGTATTTTGTTACCGCCCCAAAACTTCTCAAAATTTTGCACCTTTCACCCGATTCTGGTCATTTCTTACACCATTGGATGCGTCGTAAGACAGCCTCGTTTGGTTTTTCAATCACATTTTGTTTCCAAAGAAAATTTTGATTTCACAGAAATTTGAAGGTGAAAATAGTTCTTGGGCCTGTTTGGTTCAGCATTTGAGATGAGCATTGGAGCTCTAAAGTCCCTTGGCCAAATGCAAATGCTGTTTGGTTCATTTTTTGGCTCACTTTGGACAGATGCAATTGCATCTCAAATGCCCTCTAAAGGCCTTTAGGCCAAAGTACCTCTGGAGGTACTTTGGGAAGTTGCATCTCAAATGCAACTAATTTTTTTTAAAATTTTATCACATTCACTTGCCGCCTCCAACCGCCACCGTTCATCGCCGATCACCGTCACCGCCTCCCGTTGTCGGTGGCCGGCCTCGCCACCGGTCGACGGACGCCGCCGTCGGACTCCGGTGCCGAACGTCGATCGCCGGACGGCGGCCGTAGCCGCCACCGGTCGCCGGACGCCAATCGTCGGACGCCGCCCGCCGCCGGACGCTGAACGCCGGTAGTCGGACGTCGGCCGCCGGACGCAGCCGGACACCGTCGGCCGCCGCCGGTCGTCGGACGCCGGTCGTCGGCCGGCGACCGCCATTCGTCGGCCGCGATCGATCGGGGGACGACGGTCGCCAGACGCTGCCGCCGTCGGTCGCCGGACGCCGTCGGTCGCCGGACGCCGTCGGTCGCCGGACGCCTACGCCGCCGATCGCCGGACGCCGCCGCCGCCGGTCGCCGATCGCCGGTCACCGCCGCCGAACGCCGGACCCAACCGCCGCCGCCGGTCGCCGATCGCCGGACGCCACCGCCGGTCGCCGGTCGCCGGACGCCGCCGCCGCCGATCGCCGGACGCCGCCGCCGGTCGCCGGACGCCGCCGTCGGTCGCCGGACGCCGCCGCCTCCGAACGCCGGACGTAACCGCCGCCGCCGGTCGCCGATTGCCGGACGCCGCCGCCGGTCGCCGATCGCCGGACGCCACCGCCGGTCGCCGGACGCCGCCGCCGCCGGTCGCCGGACGCCGCCGCCGGTCGCTGGACACCGCCGTCGGTCGCCGGACGCCGCCGCCTCCGAACGCCGGACGTAACCGCCGCCGCCGGTCGCCGATTGCCGGACGCCGCCGCCGCAAGTCGACGGATGCCGCCGCCGCCGGACGCCGTCGCCGGTCGCCGAACGTCGGTGCCGTACGTCGATCGTTGGACGCCGGCCGTCGCAGCCGCCGCCGCCACTTTTTTTTATTATAAAAAAAGTAAAAATATTTTACAAAGTATATTTTTCACCAAACGGCATTTACGCCAAAGTTGCTTTCAAATGCATTTCTAAAAAATATTTTGCCAAACACTACTTGCATTTTGGAAAAGATCTTTAGCCTAAAGGTATTTGCATTTCCTCAAAGTCCCTTGGCCAAATGCTGAACCAAACAGGCCCCTTGTGTCATTTTTTCTATAAATTTTTAGGTCATGATTGAAATAAATACATAAGATAACTTAATGAGAATATTCTTGGAAAAAGTGTCAAAAAAGTCTTAAACATATTTCTTTACCAAAAAAAAAATCTTAAACCTATTGCATTAGTGAACAATTCATTTCTAAACCTTTTTTGATGTCAATTCAGTCCTAAATTTGCATTGATATCAATTCAGTCCTAAATATTTTACATTAATGCCAATTTAATTCTAAATATTTTGCATGTATGCCAATTGAGTCAATTCGATCAATTTTGACCGAAAATCGATGACATGGATGTCTATTATCCTACGTGGCACGGCTACCGCTGACATTGACATTTTTAAATTTTTTTGATATTCTAAATAATTTTTAAAAAAATGCTATAAAATTTATTAAATAATATTAGAAAAATATCCAAGTTAGCGTCAACCATACCACATAGGACAATCGACGTCCATGTCAGCGATTTTTGGCCAAGATTGATCGGTTTAACTCAATTAGCATAAATGCAAGAGATTTAGGACTAAATTGGCACATATGTAAAAAGTTTAGAACTGAATTGGCGCCAATAAAAAGTTTAAGACTTAATTGGCACCAATGCGAAAAATTTATGATTAAATTGGTACAAAAAAAATTAGGACTAAATTGACACTAATGCAATAGGTTTAGGACTCCTTCGACACTTCTCCCGAATATTCTTTCAATCACATTTTGTTTCAAAAAGAATTTTTAAATCGAAGCTGCCGCATTTCAAATTTTCAATAGCGAGTACTGAGAATTTGCGAAAATCGCCCCTGGATCCCTGAACTTCAACGTATTTTGTTATCACCCCCAAAACTTTAAAGTTTTGCGCTTTTTTACGTGGCATTGTGTGTCACGATCGAAATGACCTCATGAGAGACTTTGGTGAGAATATTTTTTTTTTTCACGACCATTTTCGCAAAATTCATGGGAGTTTCAATTCTCACGTATTATGACTTTTTTCTAAAAGAAATGATATGGAAACGAAAAGGGTCTTTGCTTCGATTTACATTCTGATAAAAGACTCGGACCTCGTGCATTATATTTGATCAAAGGGAACCAACTTGAGCTTCCCACATTAGCTTATGAATGCTGCAAATTTGGCTAGATTCCACCTCGAGCAAAACCATCAAGAGCGGTCCGAACAATGCAGCTACAGATTATACACACGGTACGATCCTCTCGGCATCTCGTGCTGTAGTGATCTCGCCGGGAAGAGATGCTCGCGGCGTTTGTCCGAACGCGATGAGCATGCACTGTTCTCTCATGGCAATCTTTGCTCCTCTAGACGTTCCTTGTTATCAACGACTACCAGATCGTCGGCATGGTCGAAGTGTATACAGGACCCGTATTTTGCCTCGCTACGTGCGTCGAGATCACAGTCCTCGTCGCTGCTGTAGATGTCAAAAATAGGACCTGAACGAGGCCGACCCAGGGCGCCGTCATTTCTAAGGCGGAAACTCTGTTCCTCCGGCTCGTCGTGATGCGAAAATGACGGATCTTCTGCATCCAGAGAGCTTCCTTCAATGCCGCTCTGGTGGTGGCCTAGGCCATCGAATCTGTCCATGTCGTCCGCCAAGGAATCCAGGGACGTGACTGACGTCGCGCTAAGGAGCGGAGTGGATGAGGTTTGCTTGGCCTTGGCCCTCCTCTGCCATCCGTGCAGCGATGTCCTCACGCTTTCGGACATCACCGACTTCTTGAATTTTGAACCCATCTGCACCACATGACCTCGAACGTCAGAGGCGTCACGCAAACGGGCTCAGGCTGATTACAGTTCAGAGAGAGAGAGGGAGAGAGACCTGTGTAACAATGACATATAGAGGGAAAGTAATGAAGCTACACCAGAACTGTGAGACAACCCTGCAAATATCCGCAAAATGTTTGTATGAGCTAATAATATCTCAGGATAGATCATAAGAGGAAGGAGGAGGGGAACGAAGGAAGACCCACCCGAATGTTAATCGGATCACCAGCAAGCTGCGATTATTCATGAAACAAGTAGTGTCCCTTATCTCCCACTGCAAATATAGATCGCGTCATTTCGGATAGTCGGTCGAATCAGCAAAATAGGAACCTTACAAGAACATGATGAGTATTTTGTTCTGGTGCAAAAATGAAAACTTGTTGGATAAGTTCCGAGATGACAATGCCATGTCAATTTGATTTCCCCATTCCCATGTCTCAACGAAAAATGCTGAACATATTTGCGTCGAGGAAACAGCGCGCTTAGATGCTGCGCAGATGCACTTCAAGGGATGATATAGATCGCATCATTTCAGATAGTCGGTCGAATCAGCAAAATAGGAACCTTACAAGAACATGATGAGTATTTTGTTCTGGTGCAAAAATGAAAACTTGTTGGATGACAATGCCATGTCAATTTACCTATGCAATGCAACAAAGACATGTCTAGGAACTACCTATGGCCAGAGTCAGTTTCTTACCAGGGACCAGATAAAAGTTGTCATCTCAAACGCATTCTGCAATATAAAGAAGGTTCCTTGAATGGATAAGCAATCAGGTGTATAATACAACTGCAGCAATCGATAGCTGATTTCCCTGATTGCTCACCTGGAAAGATATGAACTGTATCAACCATAAAAGAAGCTGCGGCTTCCCAAACCAGAAGAGCTCATCCCTCAGTTTAAATTTTTGATCTTCCATCGGGGGACGTGAATCCATGATTTCAACAGCTAACTTCACTACAATGTGGTGAAGCTTGGTACCGATCAGCAGGATCAACTTTTGAGAGATAGAGATAGGAAAGCGAAAGTTAGTCACCACCGCGATATCTTAATTCTAAAAGAGAGAAAAACAGAAGAACATATTAACCAATAACATGACAGATTACGACTTACAATCGATGGAAGGAAGGAAATCCAAAAGTAGATGTTGCTTCCTGACGAAAAAATAGAATCAACATGAGAGTAGTCCATTACGATAAATCCACAACCAAATGACACATTGAAGGATCAGAATTAAACGACTGGTGTAAAATCTTTGACACATCAGTAGCAGTCATGTTTCTCCTTCGAAAGTATAGCCACATGGTTAACTCCAACACTCCGTCGGTAGCTCAGCACTTCAGTAAAATGAACCAGCGAACATCTCGCAAATCTATCTAATAAGGCATCTAAACGCAGTTTGAGATAACCTCTGGCAATCCGCTCCATCATGAATTTGAAACAAGGTAATGCTATGTGGATCATATCTCCGTATGAAGAGACATAAATGCATTTCAGTGGACATTCATATCCTCCAATTTAATGCAGACATGACACTTCCCTAATACTGTCTCCATAAAGAACCATACTAGCTGACGCCATGAAAATGAAAATACAAAACTGACGGAGTATTGTGTTGAATTGCCAAAACAAAATGTAGCTTCAATTTTACCCTCCAGATCTAAAGAGAATTACCATGGAAGTCCAGGAACATGCAGAAAATGGCATATATCCAGAGAGGCACGCTGCAAAAGAAGCGCAAAATAAATGGCTGCATGAATGGCTGAAAAAGACGCAGAAACTTGGGACAGTTTCTGCGACCACAAGGGCAGCTGCCTCATAGAAAATGAAAAGTAGGAGTTGTGATCCCAAACTTCACACTTTGAAAGACTCCAGTTTTTGTCATATCTAGTTTGTTTATAACATTAGAAGCAGTCATAACTCCTGGCCATAAGGATTCATGTGCATCCATAATGACTTTAGTGAAGTGAACTGGATATTTGGCATCCGTTTGAGTTCGTTCATCAGTACACCAGAAACAAATAACAAAAATATCATCCAACTTTGAAATAAAGAAACAATTTAGCCCAGATTCCAGGGTGAAAGCCATAATTTTCCAGTAAGTCCATCAAACTTCTTTGTCGAGACCGATGAGATGCTTCATTGGGTCAAATATTGTAGATAAGTACGTTCTAGATACATCTTATACTTGGAAAGCTATATCTTCAAGCACGTGCACTTGACACAGATAACAACATTGGCTCGGCATGGTTTTGAGGTACAGTAACCAATCTACATTTGCCCCGACTAAATCTATATCTGAAGAGAAACGGCTTCTGTTCCTGCTATGACCTTTGATATGATGCGGAATAGACTCAGTAGGAGTAAATGCTTCATTTGCAAAATTCAAGGCAGGGCAAGGAGATATTACCTAATGCCGACAACATCTCGAAAATCTTCCTCCATGCTACGGAGCATATAATTATGGAAGTCATATGATAGAGGGAGTTCGTGAGTCTGTAACCCACAACACAAAAAAAATGGAAGAGTATTCGTGAATTTATGACAATGTAATATATGATGCCCTGTTACTCCCCTATCAAAGGCGTTCTCCTTTAGTAAAAAACAGCGATATCTTAATCCAGCGGACTAAATTTTCAGAAGCAGTCCCAATCTTTGACACCAAAACACAAAATCCTTCCACCATTTTCATGGTTAAATGTTGCTCAAATGGAGATTCTGCAACTTTTCTCCCCATCACTCAGCATACATAACACAACTAGATAAAAAGCAAATGAAGTATAAGAGATGCATGTGATAATTCCATTGTTGAAATATATAAATATTAAACCACACCTTCTTCTAACAGCTTAAGCTTTTAGAGCAGTTGGTTATGGTCCCACAAAATCTAATATGGTATCAGAGCAGGAGGTCCTGAGTTCAAATCTTTCCAGGCCCCTATTTGCCTCCCCAATGAATTTGTCCACGCTTAGTACTAGGCAAAAGACCAGACTAAGCGTGAGAGGGAGTGTTGAAATATATAAATATTAAACCACACTTTCTTCTAACAGCTTAAGCTTTTAGAGCAGTTGGTTGTGGTCCCACAAAATCTAATATCCATGTCCATTTAAAGAAAAACTAGAATGTAGAAATCCTTCAAGAGAAATCACCGTGATGAAGCCCAAGCGCAATGCCATGTAGTCGGGCCGGTTTATCGAACTCCAGAATTGACGACTAAAGCAAAGCTGACAACAGTAGGGTTCCGTATCAGAGTTCATAAAAAGTATTATCTGTTCGAAGCCTCGAATGAAAGAACAAATACGTGGGACACTATACAGAAGCATAATCTAGTATATAAAGCCATAATTCTCGAATCTATATTAAATCGAAATTAGAAAGCAAGAGAAGTTTGATTAGGATGCAGGTAAAGTAACTTCAAATATACAATTTTACTAGAGTTTCTTGCTTATAAAAAGTCTCGATTTGACTCTCCAGATGTACGAGAAGTACAAGGGACGCATCTACTGTCTAATATGCTAATCAACATTGAGCCAAGTCACATGACTATAACCTATAGGTAAAGATGCAAGTATTAGAATGATGTGACAATACCAGCCAAACCAGAAGCTTGTGTTGGCTCCATGGATGTGATGTGTGGTGAACAATGAAAGTAGATAGGCGCATCAATCTGATGTCTTTGGAAGCTTCTCCTAATAAATTTAGATAAGTTAAGAGCAAAAGTCAGGAAAGGGTGACAAAGTGAAACTATGAAAGGACAAGATCGGCAAAACAGTCAACCGATGTACAAATTAAAGATAAGTAAAAACACGAGATGAGAATACTTCATCTAAGCTGTTCAGAACCATCATATTTGATTATAAAGGTTCTCAAAAATACCAAAGGTATTGCCTACGACTCCATGAATCTGCTTTAGTAATGGCACACATGAAAGATATATCCGGACCTCTTAATCCCTGGATGGCCATTGTCTTTGCTTGGTTTTCCCATGTTTTCCAGCTATATATCTGAGTGACAAGTGACAACGGGAAGCACATTGAGTTCATTGGAAAAACGAAACCGTGTCGGTGATCAAGCATGATATACAACCTTAACCATAGCAAGCGCAATTGCCGCAAAGCTGTAAGAAACATGGACAGTTGCCAGGACAAACAAGAAACGGTGAAGCTGCTCAAGACTTTCATATGAAGCAAAAGATTCATGACCCTGAAAAACAGTAAAAGGTGGGTTAAAAGGGTCTTGAATATATTGTTGTATTCAGTCTTCCAGTCCTTTCAAGTGAGCATTACCAGTGTATGTCAACGAAATTTTATGGCTAATATCAGAAAAATCTATTCATAAGCCGTTCAAGAAGCATAGGATAATTCAACACATCTCAAAAATTGTCAGAATAAGAGCATATTGCCTGGGAAATGATAAGTGACTACATTCTACTAATTCCAGAGCCAGCAAAATATAATACCTGAAGCAAAACTGTTCAAACCGATTGGAAGTGATGCTTGGGAGATGACTTTCTTAAAAGCACCATCCATCAGTGACTAGAAAGGCAACAGACCAATCTACCTGACCTTGAATAACTTACGGTCTACCCGAGAAACATAGAATTGTACAATGACTTACTGCTTACACTACATGTGGCAGTATGTAAATTACAATTCATGTCAACATATTGAGTGCTTGAAGAAGCATAACTGCAGCTAAGCATCTAAAAGACTAAAACACCCTAGCTTCACCCCCTAAAACAACTAGCATTGGCATTTGGAGTTGAACAAGTAGGGACCTTACCTCAGGACAGAAATCATGCTTCCCAGCAATCACCCGTTCCTTCGAGTTATTCGGATAACCGGAATTCGGAAAGAGAATGTGGTCCCCAGTTCTAAAGTTACCTTCTCTTACGCATGGATAAAACCGGCTGCTTAAGGCCGAGGATTTGATGCAGATTTTTGCTACAAAACTTATCCAATGACCCATCAGCAGAGACAGGAGCCCGAAAAGCATAAGCTCTGCTCACAGATGACGACAACAACAACAACAATCAAACTCAGAGTTTCACAACTTCCAGGTGAAAAACAAGAGAATGTCATTCCCCGAACGTTTCAATTTCCTACCTTCTTTAATCTTCTCCAGAGCAGCAAAGAGAGATTTCCTCTTAGTCTTGTCTAACCACTACAATGAGACACGACCCCATGTCAGCCATTAATTCTCAAGAGCCTTTTCATCCATTTCCGTCTTTCTTTTGCTTTTTTCCACTCAAGCTAAAGGCCATTCTAAAAATTCAATCAAGCAAGAGGACTAACCTCGCAGCATGCTCACATTACATCGATTAGAAACAAACACAGCAAAAAATACTCTTTTTTGTGTGGGCGCGCGTGCAAGTATTCTCTGTTCAGTATACGGTGACAACTGGCAACACATTTTCATTCTCCTACTCTTTTCTTCTTCCCACTTTCCTCAAACATTCGAAGAACCACAAGGATAAAACAAAGAAAGCTCAGAGAAGAAAAGTCCAGACCTTTCCAACCCTCTTCAAAGAGCCATGAAAGAAGAAACCCAGAGCAACCAAGACACTGACCACGGTCGCCACTAAATATGTCGGGGTCTCAGCCAGTGATCTCCCTTCTCCTTCCATTTTAACACCGACCCAGAACCCTCACTCTTCCCTTTCTTTTAAACCTCCAAACACAAATTCAAACCCACCGATACAAGAAAGACGACACCCACCGTCTTTGACTCTGCCCGCAGCAAGAAAGGTCGTGACTTTTCAAGAGGTCATCACATTGATGGTGGGTTGTTGGCGTGAGCAGACAAGAGAGACGCGGACAGTGAAGATAAAAAGCACATTTAAGAAGACGTGCATGGGGGTGTTGGGGACGGAGTAGACAGGGTGGGTCCCCATTGGCGATCATCTCCACCACCTGCAACTGCGAGTTTGATTAACGTTACTCTGTTGTTCTCTCTCTCTCTCTCTCTCTCTCTCTGTAACAGTATACACTACAGAGTGTTTGGCTTTGGCCTAGTCTGAGGGTGAGGGAATATCACTTCTTTTGATGATTCTCTCCGAAAGAATGCTGAGGAAAGAGATTAAATATATGATGAGGAATGAGATTATATAAAGTTGGTTCAGGAGCAGTTTGATTAGTGCTGGCCATGTGTGAGCATGTGGTTTAATTTCCGGGTCATTTCTTTCGAGATGAGATCATGCTGGAAATCACGCGTTCCTCGTTAGGATTGACGATTCATTCGTGCCGTTTGGTACGTTTGTTGAGTGAAAGATAATTTTTGGGAATGAGTTTACCGATAATTTTTGGCAATGTGGTCACCGGACTTTCACGCGTATCGTTTGCTGAAAATGTTCGGTCCGACGGAAAATCATTACAGTCAAAGAACATATCCATACTTGAAAGTTATGAAAATTAATTCCCTAATTCGAAATAGAAAATTGCTTCAGGAAAATAATTTCCTTTTATCATGAAACTTTTTTTGGAATAAACACATCCTAAGAATGAGTCAATTTGTGTACTTTTGGATTTGTGTAATGGGATCGAATTTCCCTCGATAAGTTGTGACTACACTTGAGTTATATTCCTACATCATGTCGAGAATTATCGTTAGTATTCGGGAAAATTACTAAGAAAGCTTGACATATTACACTTGTGCCTATTCGGTCTTAAATATTTCAATTTGACAAATGTAGTAGTAAACTTTTTAATAATTTGCTAACGTGGCCCATTCGTCCAATTTTGGCTGGAATCGCTGACATGGATACCAGCCATCCTATTCGGCATCACTGGTTCTAACGTGGATAATTTGTGTAATTTTTCCAAAGGCTTTTCTGAAATTAGATCAAAATATTTAAAATTTAATTGTTTTCCTTTTTTTTCTCTTTTCTTTATTGCTATCGACCAAGGTCTGACTGTCATCGCTACGCTAGCAAGGGTAGCAACTCTCGTTGACCATCGGCTATGGCCAGTCGCCACCCATCGCCATAGACTGGTCATCGGCAAAAGGAAAAGGAAAAAAAAAGGAAAAAAGAGAGAAAGCAAAAAAAAAAATCCAGAAAATTTTTACATCAACACCACCCATACCACATCGGATGACCAGTGTTGACGGACCGCCATGTTAGCATTTCTAGTGAAAATTGGCCAAAAAAATCTACATCGGCAAATCGTCAAAAAAAGAGGTTTAAGCATGAATTAACACATTTAAATCATTCAGGACTGAATCGGCACGAGTGTAATAAATTTAGAACTTTTTGAGAACTACATCAATAAATTGTCAAATCACGTGTTAGTTTGGACAACGTTTCATGTAGGAGTGATCGATTCTTGATCCGGTCCGATTCTCCTTAAGAACTGGGAACCGAACAGTAGTCGGTTACAAGGAATCAATAACAAAACGACAAAATGTGAAAGAGAGAGAGGTGGTAAACCAGCCTAGCTCAGCCGTGGCAAGCCCTCCCCAAAGTCACACAACTCAAAGTGAGGGTTTCGCCTCAAACGAGCTGTGGGTTAGGTTGCACCGATACCGGCACCGACACCGACACTAACGTCGACACGACACGTCGACACATCATTTATCAAAAATAGAAAATCCGACACATGAGAGACACGTTATATTAAATATATATTTTCTAAATGTAAAAAAAAAATAAAGCCGAAATAAATATTCACCTTGATGAACTCGAGAAGTTGACCACGTGGCAATTTTGGCTACTAAGAAGAACCGGATTCATCAGAACTATTCAAAGCAAAAGAGAAGATGGAGTCCCACATCAGCAGACAATGTAAAAGACAAAGAGAAAACTCTATATAAGAGGCCACAAAGGAGAACGCCAGTCTTCAAAATGTCCCCCATGGGAGCCGAGTGATATGACAAAGGTTGATGGCTCCTTAAAATCCAACAAGGGACCGGGTGAGAGGCTTGCTCGTTGGGCCGTCCCTCTTTGGGCCGTGTCTTGTTAATATATTTAGTGAAATATTTCTTCATATTTCTTCAGACACGCTTGTCTGAAGAGTTGAATGCATGTCGGATTTCAGACACGCGTTGACCACGTGTTCGTGTCGAACGCGTGTCCGGACGTGTCATACTCGTGTCTGTATCCGTGTCCGACATGTGTCGAACACTAACACGAAAGCTTATGCGATGTGTCGGTGCAGCCTAGGCTGTGGGAGAGGGCGAATTCCAATTCTTGGAAAGTAACGAGTACCTTGGGGATTGGCTGTTGGATGACAGATTCAACAGCAACAATCATAGCGTGCACCAAATTATCACCACTATTTCAATAGCTGCATCACGGTTACTCTTTTTTTTTTTAAATTCGGTTTTGTCCTAGCGATCGATCCGGTCCTATATTCTTGGAACTGAGAATCGGACCGCTCGGCCACCGATTCCAATATTAAGAACCGGGAATCGGATCGGATCCATCTAAAACCGAGAACCGGACCCCGGTTCAGGCGGTCCGATTTGCTCATCCCTAGTTTCATGGTTCGTTGTTCGGCATGGCTCGGCTCGAGTAAGTATTCTTTTCTCCGGTGCACGATCCAACCATCGATCGGGGTTAGTAACCAAGAGATCGATATCATTTTCATCCTTTCTTTCTTTAGTTTCCTTAAGGAAAATGGCCACAGACTCATAAGCCCAAACGAAATCACACGACCAAAGTCCAGTAGATAAATAAAGACCTGGCTTCATCTCTTAATAGCAATAGTACTAAAGCCAGAAATCCAAAACGCGATTACAAAACTTGATCACATGAATGCAGATAGTACAATACTACCAAATCTGATATTAGTGCTTGCTTAATTAGCCAAATTAATTAACCACTTCAAGTTTCTCTTCCTTTGCGACTTCCTCAGCCTTTGGGCCGAGGTGAAGTTTCGTCTCCTCCTCAAGTGGCTTCTTCACGGGCAATCCCTTGTCAACCCAAGCTAGATGACCTCCTCCCATGTTCCACACATGCTTGTATCCCTGCCCAAATTCGCTCGTCGTCGGCCAAGTTTTCTCCGATTAAGCATAACCCCATTTTTATCGCACGAACACATAAGAGATTAGAGAGAGAAGAGCTGGGCGGGCGCGCGATTTTTGCTTAGATGCATGAAGAAGACGTCATGGTTACCGGAACACCTAAGAGTTTCTCATGTTGGAGACCCTATATGCCCGAGCGATGCCGGCATCGGATCATTTGAAGAAATCAAAGGGAACAAGCTGAAGAAAACTTACGGCTTTAAGCATGTCGGCTCCGGCAGATAGAGATCGGGCTCCGCTCCGGCATCCCTGTCAGGTTCGATCAAACCCCTCCATCACTTGACGAGTTCCATTCTAGAGCATGTGCAGCACTTCTTGACATTTTGAAACACCCAACAAAAGTTGAAACGGCAAAGGAAACATTACCACCACGATGCGATCTTCCAACCCATAGGCAGATGAAACTTGCTCCATGAACCGAGGATTGCTCACTCTACCTAAGAACCCCGCCAACAAGAAGAAGAAGAAGAAGAAGAGGAGGAGGAGGAGGAGGAGGAGGAGCACGTAACTCTATTAAAGATTTTCAAGAGAGCTTCAATATGAGGCAGTATCCAGAAAGAAGACGACATGCTCTCATTTCCACAAACGATAGCGCGAATACGATTCGTCACCTTCCGGGGTGGCGAAGAGGTAGGGAATGTTCAAGACGTCCTCCGCCTCGGGGTGACCCCCCTTGAATTCTTCTTCGGTCCTACGAATTCGGCACTCGACGATGAATTTTGTTCTTCCCATCATTTTGTCCGTGGAAAAGAAGAATCGCAGAAGAAAGAAGAAGTTTCTACTAAATCCTCAGAGTTAGGACGAACTCTTATCTGACCTCACGTCTAGCAGACGGTGGCCGGAGTTGACGAGATCCCTGGCTGCGAGAACGTCGATGGTGACCACTTCTGGTCCAGAGCTACAAAGGAAAACGCGATGGAAACCAGGAACAAATTGCAAATAAGAAAATTGAATGAGAACAACTCCTGTGAAGTTGAACGGGGCAACTTCGGAATTCCACCAAGTTCATGAGTAAAACTGATCAGATCATCAAGCCCTGCTTCGTACCTTTCGAGAGAAGCCATGAATACGATCGAGAAGCTCCCGAGTTCTTGTTCTGGGGAGAGTTTTCGAATCCGGGTCGCCGGGCTTCTGGGTCGGGAGGGGAGAGAGATGGTCACCGGAGCTCAGTTGATGTGTATGGCTGGATCACAGATACTCTCACACCTCTGCTGGTAGTCCGAGAGAGAGACACACACAGAACGAGATGAGAGATGAGGCTCGGGCTTCAAAGGAGAAGAGCGTGTTTCCAGCTGAGGAGGTACCAATCGTGTCACGCCACGTGGAGCCAGAGCAGAAGACTTTGATGTAACGTCCCAACTAACTGAACTTCTTGTCGGGACTGGGTTGTCCGGACCAAAATGCGCAGAGTCGAGGTGGAGCCCACGATCAAATTCGTGGTTCCTATAAGGTAGATTATGTTAAAATGGATCTAAAACCCATTTATAAACCTATTTTTCTTTAAATGGGTCATTAATGGGTCAATCTTATTTCTCTTGATAGCTATAAATGAGTCTTATAATAAGAAGGCAAAAATAGATGAACGACCCATTTAATTCAATCTATTCTTCTTTCCTCGATAGCCGAGGATCAGAACCGGGACCGAGACCGGGACCGGGATCGGGTCCGGATTAGGGCCTGGCCAAGAATGGGGCCCCGCCCGAGGGTCGATGCTGGGGTCCGAGGCAGGAACAAAGGCTAGGTCCGGGCCCGAGAATGGGATCAGGGCCGGGATCGGGGTTGGAGCCAGGTCCATGAAAGGGGATAGCCCCGGGGGATCAGGGCCGAAGCCGGGGACCGAGTCGAGTCAGGGGACGAGGCCCGAGCCGGGGCCAAGGCCGGGTCCGGGGTCGAGGGGTCGGGGTTCAGGGTCCGTGGCCAGGTCCGCAAAAAGGGCCAGCTCCGGGGCATCGGGACTAGGGTAGGGTCCGGGGTCTAGGCCCAGGGGCGGGGGTCTAGGCTCGGGTCCAAAGCCGAGGCTGAGGCCCGGGCCGGGGACCTCCGGCGCTAGGGCAGGGGATCGAGGTCGGGATCGGGGCTGATCTTATTATTTTCTATTAACATTTCTATCATACGTGACAATGAAATGGCTAAACTGTTGGGAGCGCGCAGCGAAAGTCCGATACTTTTCACCGATGGAGATCGCCAAGAGGGAGCCCAAGTTCGAGCCCATCAATATATCCAGCTTGACTCACCTTCACTCAAAAGCTTAAACTTATGAGTTATGGGCCAACTTGAATATATTAACTGCTCAACACCACATTAATTCTCCAATGTGGGACTTCTCTAACACAACTCACACGTGCATCCTAACAATCTCTCCCTCACGTGTGAGTTACAGTGTTAAGTTTTGCTCCTCCTTAATCAAAGTATCATTTCGCACCAACTTATCTCAACTTTATCTCAACTCGAATCTCCATCAACGCCATCAGGCACACGTTGCTACACCACAACGTCCACCCGGCCCGAAAATCGCGTTGCCTCCATCTCAACCTAAATCTCTATCAACGCCCATCGAGCCCGCATTGCTGCACTACAACGCCCACCGGCTCGGAAATCGCGTTGGCACCAGATTCCTCCTCGAGATGTTATCGCCAAATTTTTTCTTGAGATATTCACCGAAACAGATTGGAGGCCCACCAATCAATCATCAGCTCTGATACCATTTGTTGGGAGCTCAACAATCGGCTCTGATACCATTTGCTGGGAGCACGCAACGAAGGTGCGATACTTTCATTCGGGGAGATCGCCAAGAGGAAGCTCAAGTCCGAGCTCATCAATATATCCAGTTGGACCCACCTTCACTCAAAAGCTTTAAGCCAATGAATTATGGGCCAACTTAAATATATTAACTGCTCAACACCACATTAATTCTCCAACGTGGGACTTCTCTAACACAACTTACACGTGCATACTAACAAAAAACGACGTCTTTTTAGTCTTGATTTGATTTTATATACAACATTAATTTAAATTAAATTAAAATAAGCTAAATTTGAAAAAGAAAAAAATAGTTAAAAACCAGGCTCTACCGTCACCCACCATTGCTAGGAAGGGACGTTGATAGTGGAGAAATGGTGGGCGAGGGCAATTAACCCTAGCCAGGGGCTGGTGATCCTCGTCAAGTGCTACAGATCCAGCGAGGATCGTCGACCCTAGCCTAGTTCAGCCAAAATTGGGCAAGGGCGTACAAGCCTTTGCCCACAACAGGGGCCGGTGACCCCCACCGATCATTCTAGTATGGTGGGACGGCAGCCCCACCTGGTTTCTAACTTCTTTTCTAAATTTCAGCTTGTTTTTTATTTAATAAAAATAAAAATTATATTAAAAAAATCAGATTTGGACCACAACAATGTCGTTTTAGCCTTATATTTCATGCTTTAGCAACAACATCGCCACGTAGGAGAGAGAAAAAAATATAAAATGAAAACTATGTACGCATTTTCCGTTAATCAAGTTAGACGGGGTTAATGGAAAGAACTCGTTCGCATGAATAAGTTTTACGACTTGATTGCACTTCTTGCAAGTTTTAGGGTTCAATTGCATTTTCAAAACAGGTTTTTACAACTTTCAGTGCACTATCTCTTTTATGGAATGGAAATTATAAGGACTCCTATAAACCTAAAGTCTACTATGATCCAACGGTGGACATTACTTATAATAACTCTTGAGAATCTTCTAGAATACTCGTGAAAATGCTTAGCCATCTCGAAGCTTCTCGGTTATCTTGGCCCTCTCCTCGAGGCTCGATCCATTATGTCTCGAAGAACTCCGCTCCACGACACAATTAGACTCGTCACACGAGTCCTGCGATGGGATTGACTAGGGATTGTCGTGCTTGGCATAAGCGTAAGTCTTTTTTTTTTTTTTAATCAAGTTGTCCGGGTCAACTTACGCGCACCTCGACTATTCCTCGAGAGAGACTAGCACAGCAACCCACTGCTATGGCCCCCCACTTAAATTATAGGTGCTCATATGGGGAATCGAACCTGAGACCAGTGCGCCTAACTACACAATCCCAAGTGTGTCATAACCAACTAAACTACCCATGGGTGGGTATAAGCGTAAGTTTTGTTGGTAACCGTTTAAAAAAAAAAATAGGCAATTTTATTTTTGATTGGAAGGAATAAATCCTTATTGTTGGCACTATTCTATTATTGCGTGATTTCCGATTTTTACCACACAAAACTTAGTCTTCCGCATCCTCAGTTATCACTCGAAATTGTCAAAACGAAAATTGGTCCCGAATAGAAGGATAAAGAGTTGTCGATCTATGATTCTATATTTACTCATTAGAGAATACTCGCTTAAAAGCAAAAGCTGTTTTTTTTTTATTTGCGGGACCATTGTCAAATTCTCTGGCCTAATTCCCTATAAAAAAAAAAAAATCTCAAACTTTAAATCGAGTCTCAAATCAGCCCCGAACCTTGTTTTGCCTCAGAAAAATTCCTAAACTTTAGATTCAATCTCAAATTTGCGCCAAACTTTTTTTGTCTACGAAAAAATCAACAATTTTTACTCTAATCTCAATTTTACCCCATGAGCCCTCTATCCAAAAATTGCCATTAGATGTTCCCGATTTTCATATCCTAAAATTTTGGATAATTTCTTTATTGAAGGTGACTTTGTTATCCACATAAAAATGTCAAGCGGGTCCGTATCTTTCACCCTATTACTTTTCTAATATGGGTTTTTTATCGGCATGAAAATTTCACGTCAAGTTAGCACTAAACCACGTAGTAATTTGAGAATATATTGAAAATTTGTCATTTTTTTAGATAAAATAAAATTCAAGATAGATTTGAAACTTGACCTAAATTTGAGGATTTTTTCTGAGAAAAGAATAAAAATAAAATAGATTTAGAACTCTGACCTAAAGTTAAGGATTTTCTAGGAAATTAGGCCCAAATTCTCTTGTCATTTTGCGGCTCTTTTTGTAGGCACGGACAAAGACACAAATGTTAAGAGTAGCAGTGGAAAGCTACTCGCCCATTCTTAGGACAGAGAAGCAATAGCATGATGTACATAAAATTAAACTACCTCAAAATTATAAGTGGCCAGAGAAACATGCAAGTGGATTTTCCTAGCACAGAGCAAAAAAAACACAGTGGATCTGCAATGCCAAATCACCGTCCATTCAAGGCTTTTCGATTGAGATCGATAGACAATATGCGTATTATTGGACCGTGGATCACCTCGAATCTCCAACCGATGTCGATTTCTATTGATCTTTTTCTCAAATTCGCTCTTGCACCGGTTTCTTTATATCAACCCAAAGGCGGTTTTATTTTCGAGTCGCAGGTTAATCGAAATTACATCATGTCATGGATGCATACACTTCGTCTTCATGGGTACCCACTTTCCGACAATTTTCGGGGGCAATTATTACAAAAATATAGTCATGTGGGGGCTGTAGTAGTAAAAGATCTTTTGAGGCTCCATCCAATCGACAATATGGACAGATATACATATACAGGGAACTAGACATGACAAGGTCCTTTCTTGAAGGAACAGGATCATTGTTTCATCTAGGCTCAAAGGTCATGAAGGGGCTTTGTTGCTGCTGCTGATGACGTCAATATTGCCAAGCTTCGACTTGTAACAGCATCTTCAAAGAGAAGCCAGAGAAGATCCCATAAGTTGAGCGCACCGACACATTTCGAGCCTGGATAAAGTAAATCCTGGAGAAGAAGGGAATATGCGAGGAAAAACAATGGAAATGAGAGACAAGTAACACCATAGCTGAATAACATGAGTTGGACAAGGCGTCACTTGTCATGGATCAACTTGTAAATTCCCGTGTGCTCCAACATAGTCCGAGTGTTTGGGATCCACTAATCTCAAATCAACTTGTTCCACAGTCAAATAAATCAAAAAGACAACATGCAGACTAAGAGGAAGGGGGGGGGGGGGGGGGGGGGGGGGGGGGGGTGCGGCGCGGGCGGCGGCGGGGGGGGCTATTCATGGTGGGAGCTTTTCTCTTTCACCCAGCTCCTCCATCTGACGATGAAACGAGGTTCACTGCCATCCGTACACTCTAAACAACGATTATCTTTTAAAGATGCATCTCATACCTGATCGCCATTTTCCTTCTTGATTCTAAAGCCCAGTTTCTCTCCGTGTCTGCAAAACACGATTAACTTTAAACCTCGATAGACATCTCTGCTGGTCTCGAAAATTTTAAACAATTTTCACCACACGAGCATTTACAAAATTTCTCCATACATATTAATCCATTCAAATAACAGTTCCCCAAAATACATAAGGGTGGCAAAGCAGATACGACTCAAAAACCCTCCATCTCCATCTCCACCGTGCAACCCCATTATAAAACCAAGAAAAAAGAAGGATAACATCATTTTTTAACTTCTAAAAGTCTATTAAAAAAGACGAGAGTCAGTAGTTTTCTTTTAATTTCTCTCCTCTGTCTGAGAAGAAGTTTGGATGGACGAGATCCTATCACTTCCTCTCTGGCATAAATATGACGCTGCCGGTGGACTTCTGACAATTTACGCAGGCACCACCCATTTAAAAAACCTAAGCATTGTTCCCATTGAACTGTATTACTTCAGATTTGCATCTCTAATGCATGTCATTTCAAACAGTTCGCATTGCATGTTGCAACTAGTAGATTTGCATTGATCAGTGATGTATCTATCTAACAAATGTATCTCAGAAAGCAGTATGTAGCAGATTTCATTGCTCGATGATGTACTAAAAATAAATATAAGGTTCTAATGTATTCAATAGAAGACTTGTATTAGTCAAGAACACTAATACACTATCAAGGTGCCTACCAATACAAAACTCACAATATTCCACGACTTTCTTCAGCAGTAGTACTATCTTGCACCCAGCATAACTTTGTATCAAAGAAAATTACAAGGATCTCTGAAGGAGTAACTGGTGTTCAATCTAATGACAAGTGGTCACCATTAGCCTACGAGGGCAAACTGTCAAATGCAATGGAGATGCGTCAAGTAACTGTAACTCTCCAAAGTACTTTCCTATGGTAAAAAACTTGGACCGGATTTACCTCATGCCAACAATGATGCCAACTGGAAGAAGGCCCACCATTGTTAAAGCAAGCCATGGTTTGGTGTATTCATCTATCTTAACTTCCTAATATCGAATGATCCATCCGCATACAGGCATAAAGATACATGCCGCGCGCAAATTTTCCAGTCTTAAAAACAAGATGTCAAATCCGAATAAATTACAGGAACTCAAGTACATGCAGATGTATCCCCAAAAACATCCACACTCAGGCAAAACTATGTATGCAGTTATGCACCTCCATGAGCATACTGATCCCAAGCAGGATCATTTCAATTTTCACACTTGATCCTAATAGATAGTCCAAATGAATTTACCATAACTAGAATGGCCACAGAAGCAAGCCTCCAGTTAACTTATTCAAGACAGTAAGATGGAAATACGCAATTGAAGATAGTCACTCAATCAGCATGAGGACATTAGAGCATTGTACATTATTGAATATGTTGGAATGTATAAATATTAAATCACGCCTTCTTCTAACAGCTTAAGCTTTTAGAACAGTTGGGAAGTGGTCCCATAAAATCTCACAGAATAAACATTAGAAAAATTGCACCATCATTCATCAAGATGGCTCTAGAAAGTTACCTCATGACATACTCCCTTCGTCCTCACATCATGCTTGCACACAGGGCAGAACAATCCTCCCTTCTTCAACCAAGACTCCGCACAGCCTGAATGAAATTCTGGATGGAGCTCTCAAAGTTAAAGAAGTTCACATATACTATTTATCTTACTAGGAAAGAGGGGAGACATTGATAAAACCATGTTTCCAGAAAACAACATTTGCCAAATGAAAACACAACCTTGAACTGTTTTTCCTGAACAATTTGGAAGATGAATTATAACAAAGACACCGGTGATACTACTTTCGTAAGGACGTCATATAACAGTACGAGTCTCAATCTTTTCCCTGATCGATTTGTAATAACCCTTGAAGCAGATCACCCAAGTATCCTGAAATTCTACATAATGCAAAGTTGCAAGAAAGGAGTACAATAGATCCATGATGGCTTGAGCTTTCCTATGTAATCTAAATCAAATGAATGCAGAAAGCTCAACAGATACTACTTTCGTAAGGATGTCATATTACAGTGCGAGTTAAATCAATCTTTTCCCTCACCGATTTGTAATCACCCTTGAAGCAGATCACCCAAGTATCCTAAAATTCTACGTAATGCAAAGTTGTAACAAAAAAGCATCATAGATCGATGATCGCTTGAGCATTCTAATGTAATCTAAACTAAATGAATGCAGGAAGCTCAATGAAGAACTGGGCAATGTACTCTGACCAGGTTAAAATGTGAACTATAAATTAAATTTCTATGAAGGAGCCACATATAACAAGCAAGAAAGATAGCCATGTCGTACCGTGTTGGCAAGGAAGGGTTTTAAGGATCTCTCCATCTTTGTAATCCTCAAGACAGATGGCACAAACTTCCCTGGTGTACTTGTCACTACTTCGAGCAGAATTGAACGCAAAGTTGGGAAGTTCTGCGACGATTTTATCATCTACATGTTTAGCATGATGTATTCTTCCTCGCCAGTACAACCATGGTCTTGGAACAAACAAGGCCAAAGCTAATAAGCCAAATATGACAACAAGGGAGATGAGCGATATAGCCAGCACAGTCCAGCCGGCTTCGACACAAGATTCATAAATGCAGCATTCCCCTGTACCCACTTGGGCATGCTCCTTTAGACTCTGACCAGCTTCATTCGAAACAAAAACTGCAGGAATCGTGATTCCCTTGGGATTAACCATCACTGCATCATAGAGAACGTGCCATCAATCGATAATCTAAGTAACCATTCAACAAGGCTCATAATGTTTCTCGATATTTAAGCCCCCTGGACCGCCTAACATTTATGCGATAACATGGACCCAGAACGCTGATTTAAGTTTGCTACGAAAGACATGTCTTTGCTCCTTAATCTCCCAACTACTCAAGACAATGATCTTCAAATGACATGATAGATCTTCAATTTAAGAGAACTCGAGGTACCGGGAAATCTAATTGCAAACAGCAGATCGGGTTCTTGGAGGTTTTAAGCATTCTATGAACTGACCGAAAATGGAAAAAACAAAATTAATTGAGCTCAACTTCGAGAAAGGAAAGTCACGGTTCAGCATCAGCATGTACACCAATCAACTCATTCTAAATTAGCGTCAAGCATTCAGCGGACTAACAAGCACACTAGTTACGTGAAAACTTGAAGGAAAATGTGACTCACTGTACACCAAATCCGCCACTTCGCGGTCATCATACACAATGACCGCGTCAAAACCGGCAGTCTGAGCGCTCACTATCTTCTCCTCGAACGAGCAGTTACCCCTCACGATCAACGCAAACCTAATCAAATCGGTTCCATTCGACCGAACGCCGTCGCGCAGTGCAGAGCAAGCGTCCGCAGGATCACCAATCTCCAGCGATCCGCATATGCCCGTCTCATCCACGTCCACAGCTGCGGAGTACTAGATAGCAGATTAAACTCAAACAGAAAGAGCTCTTCATCGTCAAGTCAACCCTAGAGAGAGAGAGAGAGATACCGAATTTGGCGGGAAGGTCCTCGAAGGAAGTGGAAGAGGGCTTCAAAACGACGGTAGCTGAAGACCTTCGGATGGCAGAGCACAGGCAACAGATGGAGACCACAAGGCCGACCAATGCCTCCCTCATCTCTCTGACTCTCTCGCGGCGCGCGCTCCCTCGTGCTGTATAGCTCAAGAGACCAGGGACCACAGCGGCATACGGTACGTTGCGGGTTTAGACGTGTCGTGAGCGAGAAGGAATAGAAGGATCGGCATTATCGACTCCTCCAGAGGCGGTGGCGAGAACCGGCGCCTCAGAAACCCTCGGCGGACACGTGCACCAGTGGGCCGTGGCTCTATTCTGACACTGACGTCGACGGCGGCGCACCCTGGTGGGGACGACTCCGGGTCCGATTCCGTTGTTTTGGGCTAAACTTCCAAAAATAGAAGCTGATGGACAAATATAAACACTAGCGTGATCGATTCCAATTTCGCATCCACCGGTCCAACCGATCCAAACAACTCTCGTGACATGCGGTCCCACCGATAAAGAGATTAAGGAGTGAAGAGATGCGGGATTAGTTAGAATTCAATTCAATAATGTAGCTTGTAGGGTCAACTCAAAAATCAATTGAGATTTTTTTCGTTTCTATGATTCACTTTATTACATGCACAATGTGAATATGTTAAATATAAGGGTTAATACCATCAAAAACTTCAAATTGGTACACCTATAATAATTTTACTCCAAATTATTTTTTTGACCATGAAAAATTCCAAACTGGTATACCTGTGACAAATTTACCCCAAGCGGGTACAATTGTGACAAATTTACCGTTCGTTAGTTTTCTGTAAATTTTAACGTCGAATTGCTGAATTGGACGACACGCAGTAATTGTCAGGTGTACACGTTACGCTATATGTACTACTGGTGCGTCAATTTAAAATTTTTCATGGTATTAACTTAATTTAACGAAAACTAATAAATGATGAATTTGTTATATGTATACCAGTTTGTGATTTTTTATGGTAAAAAAATAATTTGGGTAAATTTATCACAGTTGTACCAATTTAGGGTTTTTGTGGTAAAAAAAAATTAGTTTAGGGTAAATTTATCACAAGTGTATCAGTTTGAAATTTTTGGTGATCAAAAAATAATTTGGGAAAAATTTATCACAGGTGTATCGGTTTAGGATTTTTCGCGGTATTAACCCTAAATATAAATGCAACCTTTCTATTAAAGAATATTTGTTGGAATTAACTTTACCTTAGAAAAGAAATAAAATAAGTTGTTTAGGATGAGAGTAAACCGGTTCCATTTTATGTTCTATTCGAGAATCGGCCTTCTAATTTCTCGGACAAAACTGGTCAATTTTGGGATAAAATCAAGAACCGAACTGGTCAAGGCGAGTTCTCAATTTTTGGAACTAGAAACCAGACCGATCTCTTGTGAATTAGTCGAGTAATGTCGATTCTTGGGTGAAACCCCTACCCTCTACATAATCAACATAATCATAGTTACTAAATTCAGGGCACTCTAGCGAGATCCACAAAATCAGGAATGGTCAGGGTGAATTGGTTCCCACCCTGAAATCTGGAATCCGCCTAGCCACTATTGGTCCCAGTTTGTGAAATTAAAAACTAGCCACATTTTTTTTTAATTTCTTCTTTTACTAACAAGTGGGAATTTCCAACATTAAAGGAAAAATAATAATAATGAAATAAGTATATTAGAAATACTAAAACTTATCGCGAAAGTACAATTGAGTACTCAAATATTCAAAAAGTGTAATCAATCTAAAACTTATCAAATTTGTGCAATCGAATCATTTCATTAACACCATCAATTTATGTAACAAAAAATACCGAAATGACATTGCTAAATTAATACCACTTTTCTATTAGGCATTATTTACTATTTTCTTCTTCAAAACTTGTTTAAACTAGATTTGAAAACAAACAAAAAAAACTAAACTAAACTTCTATCTTATAAGAAAAAAATTGAAAAAAAAAACAAAAAAGAATGGCCGGGCGTTGCCTCTTATTGCCGGAGGGTCGACAGAGGTCATCGACCATGGGCGATGGTGGCCGGCCCAAGCGAGGTCTCGCCCAAATCTGGACAACCTGATCCTCACATAAGGCAAGGAACCATCGTTACCCTGGGCAAGGCCTCGGGGCTGGTGACCCTAGTTAGGCCTAAGCAATGACCGGTGTCGCCGGGGGCTAGGGAGGGCCACCCCGTCCGATAATGGAAGGCGAAGACATCGCCCCATCGATGAGGATTGCCATTCTTTTTTTCCAATTTTTTTAAAATAAAATTTTAGCTTTTTTAGTTTTTTAATCTAAATTAAATCATATATGAAGAGGAAAATAATAAAGAAATGTCAAGTCAATATTTTCGTTAGATAAATTGACGATGCTAACAAAAGAACTTCAATGCACTATTTGAAAAAATTGTATGACTTGATTGCAAATTTTTAAAATTATAGGACTCAATTGCACTTTCGAGATAATTTTTAAGACTTCTAGTGCATTTATCGCAAAAAAAAAATACTAATTAAGGTTTTTTTAAATAAAAAATTAAGAAATCTTGGTTGATCCGTCAGTCCTATCCGAGTTGTCCATTCGATCCTGTTCCTTATACAGAACAAGGAATAATCTAGAACCAATCGGTTCGATCCAATCCGGTTCTCAGGTTTGATCAGGATCGATGCACACCCCTATACATAATCAATAATAATGATAGTACTTGTCTATATTGATCTGTTCGCTCGTTTTGTAACGGGAATATCTTTCACCGAAATTTGCTATTCGATTTTTATTAAGAGGGATCATACGGCTCAAGTATCAAGGAGAATTAAGGCGAAATGTGTTTGGATGGATGGCTATGTATGGAAAGATCGAATGTAAAACGGATAATGGAATGAATGACTATGTGTCAAGTATCTATAATTTACAAAACTCCTAAGGAAAGTAGTAGATTGCAGTAAAGTAAACTTGTTATTGGAAACGTAGGCACAGGAAATATGAAATGTGAGGAAAGTTAAATTGCAATGAAAATGAGCATTTTTTTTATTAATCAGTCTCCTTCATCCTTAGTGCATATAGTAACCGGTCAATCACTTATTCTAAGATCTTCAAATCTTGAATTTTTAGCGCTTCTAATAACTTCCATTTAATCCACAATCTTCATGGCATGTCCGCCAAAATTCAAATTACTTCTTTTTAATTCATAACCTCCACAATCAGTTCACATCTCTTATGATAATTTCTTCATGATCTTCATGATTTGCTCGTGCCCATTATTTTCGATTTTTGCTTGTAACTCCCTTGCTAATGCGGCTAAGTCGGCACATTCATGTTTAGTTGTATTGTTGTACTTCTAGATTACTACCTTTCTTTATGATTCTTTTTGCAAGTTTTCGCGTTGCTCTCAACTTACTGAATTTCGGGACCCAATAGCCTTGTCGTTCGTTCTGTACCTTGCTCTCAATTTACCGAATCACGGGACGCAGTGGCCTTGCCGTCCGTTTGTATCTCACTCTCAACTTACTGAATCTCGAGACACATTGGTCTTGTCGTCCATTCGGTATCTTGTGCTGGTTATTTCTTGATGTCGACATGATCAAATATTTATAAAATCTTCCCCATATATTGACAACATGATATGATGCAACAACAGAATGCTTAATTTGTGTAGCTATGAGAATCGAAGAAATCACAAATCAGCCATTTGACATGAATTTCAATTACAATCACGGAGATGGATTCATACATGTCAACACGAACCGTCGGTTGTACAGTGTTTTTAGAATCAGCTTTTACGTGTGGTGGGAATGCACGTGATTGATTGACACGTGACTTTTCAACGTCTCGCTCTCTAAGGGTGTATTTGGTTAAGTTTTTCCATTGGGCTTTGGGCCTCTAAAGCTCTTCAGGAAAATGCTCGGGGTTTGGCCCAATGTTAGTTTTGGGAATGTTTAAAACCCAATGGATCAATATTGAACTTTCAATATTTTCGAAATATTAAAGGCCTCATTAATGAAAAATGTATAAGTTACCTATTTTGTCCCCAAAACCTCACTAAAAATATATTTTTACTGCTTTTTAAAAGTGAAACCCTAGATTGTTGCATTTCATCTTCTTCTTCTTCAAGGTGAACTGATTGGTGAAGGGCTAGCGAAGGCCGTCCAGGTCACACGACCTCTGGCCTTGTTGCTTGGGGGTCGCGCAGCCCCTGGCGACAGTCGCCTTGGTCACCCGACCCTAGGAGGTTTGAGCCCTTTGTCGACCAGCGAAGAGTTCTGCTTATCAAGAAAATATAAAATAAAAAAATATGCAGCCAAAAGTCCTCTGTAAAAAAAAAAAATCGCCACACACTATTTAACGCAAAGTTACATTTCATAGAAATTTTTACCAAACGCTATTTACAGTTCTCCAAAGTTTTTTAGGCTAGACATATTTGCATTTGCTCAAAGCCAAATTTCAAAACTAAACCACACACCCTAAATCATTTAAACAATAAAATTTCTTTTTGGTCGTAAGATCGGTCCACATTTTGGCCTAAACTCACTATGCATTAAAAAAAGAAGAAGTTATCTACAAATCTTGAGATAGGTTTAGATTTTCTCACTAGATGCCATTATTCAAGTCTATTCGAAAATGCGTTTCGCCGTCGCCGACCGCCGGCCGCCTTCCGCCGTCGCCGGCCGCCGTCCTCCGGCCGCATGCCGCCATCCGCCGGTCCTTGGCCGCCGCCGCAGGTCGCCGGCCGCCGTCGCCGCCACGGCCGTCGGCCGCCGTCGCCCCCGCCGGTCGCCGCCATGGCCGTCGGCCGCCGTCGCCCCCGCCGGCCCCGTCGCCGGTCGCCGGCCCCGTCGCCGGTCGCCGGCCGCCGCCGGTCGCCGGCCGCCGCAGGTCGCCGGCCGCCGCCGGTCGCCGGCCGCCGCAGGTCGCCGGCCGCCGCCGGTCGCCGCCTTCGCCGGTCGCCGGCCGCCGCCTTCGCCGGTCGCCGGCCGCCGCCGCCTTCGCCGGTCGCCGGCCGCCGCCGCCGCCGCCTTCGCCGGTCGCCGGCCGCCGCCGCCGCCTTCGCCGGCTGCCGTCGTTGCCGGTCGCCGGCCGCCGCCGCCGCCATCGCCGCCGCCGCCGTTGTCGGTCGCCCCCGGCAGCGGCGGGCGATAGACGGCGGCGACCGGCGGCGGCGGCCGGTGACCGGCGGCCGGGGACAGGCGACGGCGGCGGCGGCCGGCGACTTCGGAGGGCAACGGCAGCCGCCGCCGGTCGCCGGCCGCCGTCGGCGGCCGCCGTCGCCCTCCAAACTCGCCGGTTGCCGGCCGCCGTCGCCTGTCCCCGGCCGCCGCCGCCGGTCGCCGCCGCCCATCGCCCGCCGCCGCTGGTCGCCGCCGCCCATTGCCCGCCGCCGGCCGTCGCCCACCTCCGATCGCCGATTGCCGGTCGGCGACTGAAAAAAGTGTTTTTTTTTTAAATTACCAAACGCGTTTTTTTCCTAAAAATCGTAATTTTGAACAGAAACCCAAAAAAATGTTTCTGTTCAAAAAATGCTCCCTGAAACAGAAACGCTACCGTACGCAACCTTAGTATCCCCACCGCCCATTCGTTTTTTTTATAGGGAAAAATATTTTTAATATTTAATGGGAGGTGGGGATCCACCTGCCTTACAAAAAGTAAGGCAGGTGATCCACCTCCCTATTTATACACGTGGTTGGCCAAATCCGACAAATGTATTTCGCGCTCAAGACGGGAAGGTACATTCTCTGTTTTCTGGGAAGAAGCCAAAAATTTCCGTCGTGCTCTGGTGGGCCCCACATTGACCTATGCCAGCCGTTGATCAGATAGATCGCATGCGAGCGGCACTTCATTTAACGGCCGCGATTCCATATAGAGATCCCTTCCCCCACTGCTCGTACGTCACCACTGACGCCAGAGAATCAAAATCTGGCGGTGGGTAACGAAAGCGCCCGTCGTGGCGAGGTCAAATCAAAGCCGTTCATGATCAACGGGCTCTTAAATGGCGAGAATCTGAAAGCGCACTTAGCGCAGACGCCGACGACGAGCCATGGCCACGTCCACGAGCCATGAAGAGGATGTCTCAGCTCCACTCGGTAAGAGCTGCTCTCTCACTTCTCTCTCCTCACTTTCCCTCCAACTTTCTCGCGGGATTTTCCTTCGCAGACCTCACCGGAAATCCTCCTCCTCCTCTTCTTCTTCTTCTTCTCATGATTCGTGAGCAGTCCAGAAGGAGATCGGAGCTCATGGCTCCTCTACAGCGGCGGCGGAGCTCGTCGGAGGCGAGAGCTCCCCGATCGAGCAGGTCGCACTCACGGTCCCGACCGGCGACGACCCTTCTCTCCCGGCCGTCACGTTCCGCACGTTTGTCCTCGGGACCCTGGCGTGCTCTCTGCTCTCCTTCCTCAACCAGTTCTTCTGGTACCGCCGCGAGCCTCTCTCCGTGACCTCCGTCTCTGCTCAGATCGCCGTCGTCCCCATTGGTAGGCCTCAAGACTCAAGAGTTCCGTTCAGTTCGGTCCGATTAAGAAGTCTCGGAGCAGATGGAATTTGACTTTCGAGGCGAAAGTTACCATTTTTCTACCGAGTTGGTTTTGATTTTGGACGTCCATGTATTCAATCGGACTAACGAGCATCCCTGCGTCTAGGTCACCTCATGGCCGGAGTGATCACGAAGAGAGTGTTCTTCGAGGGGCGTCAGTGGCAATTCACGCTCAATCCGGGGCCGTTCAACGTCAAGGAGCACGTGCTGATCACGATCTTTGCCAACTCGGGCGCGGCCACCGTCTACGCGATTCACATCATCAGCGTCGTCAAGATCTTCTACCGGAAAGAGATGTCGTTTCTTGTGGCGCTTGTCGTTGTCTTGACGACACAGGTCTTGGGGTTTGGCTGGGCCGGGCTGTTCCGGCGGTACTTGGTGGAGCCCGCTGCCATGTGGTGGCCCCAGAATCTCGTGCAAGTCTCGTTGTTCAGGTGCGTCGCTCGTGTGTTCATGGGCAAGTATGTTGCTTGATGAGCAAGTTTTGCCCTGAATAATTTGCAATTTTAGGTATTTTTGCTGGGTCATCGTTATTTGTCCCTCTTTTCGTTTCTTTTTCATTAGTTCTTGGCTGAATGTAGCTTGTTTCAGACTACTTTTTTTTCCATTTATATGTGAATGATGCTGGATAAAGGAGACAAGATGAAAGAAGACAAACTTAAATCTTGTCTTTTCCATTTTTTTTTTTCTGTTCCTATGAATTTATCTTCTACGATGTTAAACATGATCCTTTTCCATTCCCAAGTCTTGATTACATTGGTCGATTTATCTGAACCCGCAGTTAATAGCTATTGAAGTTTCGAACTCTCACAGCTCAGAGAGTTTTTTAATTTTAATTTTACTTCACTTCTCTTCGCATGCTGCACCAGTGTACTGTGTACATACTTATATTAGCAGCAAACTGTGTCTACAGTATAGTGTTTGATTTTAAGTGTCAAAGCTTCACAGTTGAGAACTGCAATCGCCAAATATAGCAAATATATATATATAAGGCGATGACATTCGCTTTTGTTAGCCTTCAAATATTTTGTTTCGTTCACTTTTCTCTTTTGTAGTTTCTCATATAGTTTGACGTCGGTATGATCAAATGCAGAGCACTGCACGAGAAAGAGCAGAGGCCAAAAGGCGGATTGACGCGGAACCATTTTTTCCTTATAGCCTTCATCTGTAGCTTCAGTTACTATGTCTTTCCAGGTTACCTCTTTCCAATGTTGACCTCTCTTTCCTGGATCTGCTGGATATTCCCTGCTTCAGTTGTAGCTCACCAGTTAGGTTCTGGACTCCATGGTCTTGGGATCGGTGCAATCGGACTTGACTGGTCCAGCATCTCCTCTTATCTTGGTAGTCCACTGGCTAGCCCGTGGTTTGCTACTGCGAATATTGCTGTTGGTTTTGCCCTTGTCGTGTATGTCATCACACCTATTGCTTACTCTCTCAACATATACAAATCCAGGACTTTCCCAATATTCTCAGATGGCTTGTTCACATCTTCGGGACAAAAGTACAACATTTTGACTATCATAGATGAACACTTCCATTTAGATGCCGAGGCATATGAAAGAGAGGGTCCTCTTTATATGAGCACCTTCTTTGCTTTGTACTATGGCATCAGCTTTGCCTGCCTTCCTGCTACTGTTGTTCATGTGTTCCTCTTCCATGGAAAGTAAGTGGCATTCTTCTTTTAAATGTTTGGTGCTGTTCAATTTTCATTGACTAAATTGTGAGGAGAAGAATGGGGTTTAACTTCTCTAGTGTGGTTGCACTCACCTGCCTTGCCTAGTAAAACTCAATAATGAAATGGCGGCAGTGAGTTTTTGTTTTGTGTCGAATGAAGAGAAGGCAAGTTCTTTGTTCATATGTTAGCGTTATTTTGGTCACTTTTGTATCCCATGTCTTTTCAATTAATAAAAAGGAAGAAGAATCCAAGTCAACTAGTCAAGTACTGCTTCAGTTCTTTGGAGATATGTGTTATAGTTGTCTTGTCCCTGGACCTCATAATTGGCCTCGTAGGAGTGTGTTCGTCCATTGTTGGTTGAGTTCTGCTACAGCTAACATTATTTTGTTAGGACACTACACACTTGTAACTAAACAGAGTACTTTCGGAACCCAAACCATATATATATAGAGTGATTTGGTTGTTCCCAATCCAGTTGAATTCCATTGGATTTTTACCGTGCTCAGATAGATGATCTTGAATTATGCTATTGTTTAGAGAAATATGGCTGCTGAGCAAGTCTGCCTTTAGTGAGAAGAGAATGGATATACACACTAGGCTCATGAGAAGATACAAGCAAGTCCCTGAATGGTGGTTCACCTGTATGCTTTTGGCAAATATTGTGGCGACCATATTTACATGTCAGTATTTCAAGGATCAGCTTCAACTACCGTGGTGGGGTGTTCTCCTAGCATGTGCTCTTGCCATGGTGTTCACTCTTCCTGTTGGAGTCATCACTGCAACGACAAATCAGGTGCAGATCCATCGTGTCAGTTGTACTGTTTATTCTCTACAGCAGAATACATAAACATGCGGGGCAATTATTAATATGTACCGTTTGCTCTTGCTCTGAATTTAATACTTTGCATATTCTCATGAATTCCACGCCTGTTGGCCAGACTCCGGGTTTGAATGTGATCACAGAATTTATCATTGGGTACATTTACCCAGGATATCCAGTGGCAAACATTCTGTTTAAAGTCTATGGGCACATCAGTATGAAGCAGGGGATCACATTCTTACAAGACTTCAAGCTCGGGCACTACATGAAAATTCCTCCTCGAGCAATGTTTATGGCACAGGTTAGTCTCGTCTTTTCCCGTCCGTGAGAATTGACAGAACTAAATACATTAGTTTGATGGGTTCCTAATGAGGGAAAAAAAGATTTCCCCAAAATTAATCTCTGCACTATTGAAATCTGCCCGAAATGTTGTAAAACTGGTCTTTCGTTCTTTTCCCTTTCTTTGCTTAAGGTAAGAATTGATCTTCTATCAGGTGGTCGGTACTATTGTTGCGGCATTAGTGCATCTCGGAACGGCGTGGTGGCTTATGGATACAGTCCCCGACATTTGTAACCGGGAGCTGCTTCCGGCAGGCAGTCCGTGGACTTGCCCTGGTGACCATGTATTTTTTGGTGCTTCAGTCATTTGGGGTCTGATCGGGCCCCGCAGGATATTTGGAGATCTCGGCCACTACTCCACCATCAACTGGTTTTTCTTGGTAGGGGCCATAGCTCCTTTCATTGTTTGGCTTGCACATAAGGCCTTTCCGGACAAGGAGTGGATTAGACTAATCACAATGCCCGTGCTCCTCGGCGCTACGGTAAGCATGCCTCCAGCTACTGCCGTTAACTACACTACTTGGATCATCGCCGGATTTTTATCGGGATTCATTGCTTACCGATACTATCGAGGTTGGTGGAGTCGCCATAATTACGTGCTATCGGGTGCACTCGATGCCGGTTTAGCCTTTATGGCCGTCCTCCTTTACTTGTGTTTGGGAATGAAGCATGTTAGCCTCCGTTGGTGGGGTGAAGATCCTGATGGATGTCCATTAGCCTCTTGTCCCACAGCTAAAGGGGTCGTCGTTGAAGGCTGTCCAGTCTTTTGATGCGGAGAATCGTTTGAATTGTGGAGTATGTAGTTTGTAAAAATCTATCAGGTGTAGTTCACGGACACTTATTTATTTTGTGGATACGTGATCCTGTAAATTTTGCCATCGAAAAGCTGTAAAATTGACGTTCATTATGGTTAATCTTTCACTAATCCGTTGTTTACATGGAGATGTGTGTAGTTGCCTATGTGATCTTGCAGTAGTGTTGGACTAGTGACCTCAATGCATTGCCGTCGAAAATGATCACACTCTTCTCCTCTCAAAACGGAGATAGATTAAACGAATTCGACGTTACTTGTCTTTTAATTCCGTTTACTCCTAATATAGATTATGCATGTGATATTCCGAATTCCGACCCCTCTCGAGGCTATTGAATGGAAAGATATCAATCGAGGTATTTCAGTTGTATTTCGCTCGGAGCAGGCCACTCTCGAGTTAACTGACCGAAAGGGATAGACTAACGCGAGGTCGGGTACGTGGACCTGGGGAATTTGAATGGGGAATGGCACTTTGACCACAAGGATTGTCGAGAGAATATTTTGGGCCAGCAGAGATCGATCTAGGAACGATCATGGAATGCCTTGCTAGCGTTATACGTTGGGACGCAGGTGATTTCGCTTAACCAATGTATAATTTGCGAGAATTTCCTAAATCGAATTCCGATGATCAGGACCGCAGGAGCTAGCAATAAACTCTCGCAATTACATGACAATCAAAGTTGTCACGGCTTGAGAAAAACCCCAAAGTCGATACGCGTAGCGCCTGCAAAAGTCGCCTGTCAGTTTGAGAAAAACTGAAATTACAGTCGACGAGAGTTCGACATGAAATTGAACCTCGAGATTGGGTATTAGACATTGATGAATTTCAACATTGGAATTGAAATGGACGTCGCCTCATCGAGGGCAATTGAAATTGAAAAAACGAAGTTTCGGACGGAAAATACGAAATGACCATTTTACCCCTCAACTCTTGCCATTGTCTTAAGAAATATAGAAGGACATTTTGGACCCCCCATGGCTGCCAAATTTCATGGTCAAAGAAGGTCAATGGTGAGCTGAGATCTTCTAGAAACAAGACAAGTGTCATCCAATGAGTGATTAAACATTAATTGCCATCTTGTCACATTTGGCACCAATTATTCAACATGCTTTGACTTATTGGGATTAAGCTAGCTTCTCTCCTCTCTCCCTCTCTCTCTCTCTCTCTCTCTCTCTCTCTCTCTCTCTCTCTCTCTCTCTCTCTCTCTCTCTCTCTCTCTCTTCATTTGGACGAGCAGCTCCCCCTCCTTCCTCTCCACTTTCATTTTTCTCTCTCTCGACTGAACTAGACCCGCCCGACCAGCACCAATCACCTCCCTTCCACCGGCCATAACTTCTTCGTCCAATATCGGATTGAGATGATTTAACCTCCATCTGAAAGATTGTCTTATCTTTCTATGGACATGTCGTGAGCTTAGATTGACCTAGCCATTTGTCCCGTCGGTCTGTTTGAATGAGCAAAGGTTAGGATGGAGGCAGAATCTGACCAGTTTGGGGGAAAAATCTATTTCGTGGGCTTCAAGACTTCAAATGGCCCCAAACTTTCGGTGAGACCTTATAAACTTATGGTACTAAGGTTTGCTGAGCTGTGGTTGCAAGTTTAGATGAGTTAAGATGGGTTTTCATGGCCGTTTTGCGATGGTTTATTGAAGGCAGAATTCTGACCGTTTGTGGACCGAAGGAAACCGATCCAATTGAAGGTCCTAAAGGCGTTATTTTGTTTCAAAATCTCCGGTAAGCTACTCTTAGACATAGTATTGCATGTTGGTGAAGGCTATGTAGAATTAGAATGGAGTTTTGATGAGTTATGATGGCTGGTTTGTGTAAAACTGCCCTACGCCGGTCAGTGTTTGGAATCGAAATTGTGGCTGCAAATTGTGGGATTTCACTTGCTTGATTTGTGGTAAGATGACTTCTAACCCTTCGTTAGGGTGTTAAGTTATTGATATGTGACTTGTGGTTGAATTGGAAGTGTTTGATGGGCTGATTTTGAAGTGAACCACATAGAGGCCTAGAGCAGTGTAATTTGATTTTAGAGCGCACTGGTTTTAAAGTTGCTCGTTCTAGGTCGTTTGGTATCCAAATTGAGCTCTGTTTTCACTCACACGTCCGTAAGACCTTGAAGGATAAGGTTATGAAAGTAGATTTCTCAAAAGGTCAACAGATCAATACCAGTTTATTCGGGAATGAATCTAGTCGTGGAAGGCCAAGAGTTGACAGCTTGGTGCCGCGACGATGCGTCGATCGTTTTATGGAATTGCTTGGCCTAAGCTCGAGGTAAGTTTTGCCTAAACATTTATTAGGATGTTAGGTTACTAAATGACGAAGTTTTTGAATTGGAATGAAAAGTTTTGTGGACTGATTTTGTAAGAGACGCGAGGAAACCCAAATCTGCCCAGTTTTGAGAGTTATTATTCATTGGCCTGTTCTTGATTGAAAATCAAATGTTTGAAGAGTCTTGCGTAACCGTGAGTGGATGCTTTACTGGCCAATTGATTGCCTTGAGTTGGGAAAGCTCGAAAAATATTTTATCGAAAGAAATGTCAAGCTTTGAGATGGTGAAATGGCCGTGAACTTGAGCGATTTCCTGGCACGAAACTTGTGAAATCAAGGTTGAATTGAGGAGTCTTAATCTGGTTGTTGTGTGTGGTTGGACCATTTGGCGTGCTTTGTGAAAATTCTTATTGATTTGAGTGCATTAAGCGGATTGGTTTACTAATCGAGTCTTGAGATGACTTGTGAATGACCAAATTTGAGATTTGCTTAAGTTGAGCTGAGAAAATTTTAAGTGCACAGGCGTGTGGGATAGCCAAGGGCGTGTGGGATCGACGGAAAAAATTATATGAGCACTGGCGTGCGAGATCGCCAATGGCGTGTGGGATCGCCGAGGATTATAATTTGGCCAACGTATTGGGTGAGAGTTACTCCCATTTGACCTAACGAGGTCGTGCGGCTAGAGAGTCCTATACTGACATGATTCATCTCGATTGAAAATGGGCGTCGAGAGTCGTATGGTGATCGAATCATCTCTAGGTCCAGACGCGAGAGTCTCATATGGACCGACGGGTTATATGGAGACCGAATCATCTCGCAGCCCTAGATGGGCGGCCCATGATGGGTGGATATGGAATGATGTGTTTTCTGGGAAAATCAAAGAATGATTTGTGAGAAAATTGATTATGCCTCATGTTTGGAAATTTGCCTCATGAATTGAAATTGGCCCAGAGAAGGGCGTGAGAGAAAAGAATGTGTTTTTTGGAAACTTCAAGGAATTGTACTTTTGAGAAAGAAGTGAAAGTTGCCTCATGTTTTTGAAGTGGCGTCAAGTGTATATTTGATTGAAAACCCTGCCATTGTACGAAGCTTAGAATCTTCACGAGTTATGACTCAGTCGAGTTGATTTGAAGTATTGAAATGCTAGGTTTTGATAAGTACCATATTGTAAACATGCCAATGTTTTGAACTCCAAAATACATCATTTTTCAAAAGTGTCTGGAGGTACTGGCGGCCTAGTTTAGGGTTAGGTTTGATTTACTGAGATTATATATCTCGCCCATTCATGGGACAATATTTTTCAGGTCTCAGGCGATGGAAACCTAAACTTGCCATGGGTTGGCATTTGAGGAAGTCGATTGGAGGAAATCAAGATGATTCTGATTGAGACCTTAGAAACCATATATTGTTTGGAATTAGATTTTTAACTGACTTTGACATTTATGAGATGTCTACATCTTTTCGTCCTAAGTCATTTTGTATTGTTTTATTTGTATGGGGTTGTTTCATGTTTCCGCATGCGTCCCATTTAGAAGCCTTGATTTCGTTATTGGCTGTTGGATCTTGGGTAATATCTTGATAAGAGGAACAGCCTGGTGGGATATTCACGTGCTCGCCGGGTTCGAGGCGTGACAATGCATTTTCAATTCTACCCTGAGATAATGACACAAATGGTCTCTGAATTTTGGTCCAATGTGAAATATAATTTATGAATTTTTAATTTATTTAATGAGGTTCCTGAACTTTTGTCTAATCTGTAATGTGGTCTCTAAATTTTTAATTTATTCAATGTGGTCCATGAACTTTTGGTACATGTTCAATGCAGTCCTTGAACTATATGAAAATGTTCAATGTAGTCATTCCATTAATTTAGGATCAGAGACAAAATTGAATATTTTCATGTGGTTTAAGGACTAAATTAAATATGGACTAAAAGTTTAGAAGCTACATTAAACAAATTAAAAGTTCATAGACCACATCGCATATTTGGATAAAGTTAAGTAATTACATTCAATAAATTAAAAGTTCAGAGACGATATTGCACATTAGGAGAAAGTTCATTGACTATCTGCGTAATTTTTCCTTATGTTTACTCCATAATTTAGCACCTTTTGTTCCTGTGTACTTTGTTCTCGTTTCTTGTTTTATGTAAATCTCTGTTTTTGGCACCAAATATCATGTATTCTGTCAAATCCATTGTTCAAGCATTTGGCAAGTGGGCCTACATCCGAGTCATGAAAGCAAACCAAGGCATAAAGTGGTGGGCGCTTCTTTGGAAAATTCAGGGGCATTGGGCAGTTAAGAGGAAGCTGTAATCCTAGGCTAGCTGACCTACTTTCTCTGCCTTCATCTGCTTCCGTTCCATTTAGTTTTTCGCATACATCATTTCTCTTGATCTATCAAACCTCCACTTGGATATCTCATCCTTGCAAGAACTGTTAGCAAAATACAAGATGCCGATATCCTAAGAGAACTAGGAAAATAAACACTTTCGTAGATGGTATTCTCGTCCTATTTTGATTAGATAAAGCGCTCGAGTTCCGTGTCGCTCAACATGACATTCAGATCAATCATGAGAAGTAGTAAGCAGGATTTGACTTCGAGAAAGGTTTCACGAGTCAATTGTTGGACAAAATATAAGATCTCGATTCTAGCTCACAATCGAACCACCCAAGATCATTTGTTTGGAAATCGGGAATCACATTTCTGATTGTTTCTTTGACACATCTTTTCAAAAGTAAAGATCTCCAAAAGGGGCAAGGTCACTTTCCAAGGACTTGATTTCAGTATATGTTCATCTCATACTAGCTCAAGCCCTCACCTTCTGTTTTGTGTTTGCTTCTTAACAAGATAGACCTCAGAAATATTAAAGAAAGACCAGGAGTGCCCACTTGTTATTTGGACTTTCAGCAACAAGTCCATCACCAATCCTGAAACTGTAGAAACTATGGACTGCCCTTTGATCCCAAAACCTTCTTTCTTCCAGTCAATCAAAACAGGACAAAACTAATCATTATCTCATTAATGGATGCAAAGCCAAATGTATAAATAAGCTTGTCAATCACTTCCTATTATCTCAAAGCCAAACAAGAAAAACCTATCAAGTCCTCTTCAATCTTCAGTGTATGTTTCCTTCATTATCTCTGATGTCTCCCGCTGGAAAATGGCTAGGATTTGTGACTGCAATTTGGGTCCAGGTCATTGCAGGCAACAACTACACGTTCTCCAACTACTCCGATGTGCTCAAATCTCTCATGGCGCTCACGCAACTCGAGCTCAACAATCTATCCGTGGCTAAAGATGTCGGCAAGGCTTTTGGGCTTGTGTCTGGCCTCGCCTCGGATCGATTTCCAATGTGGATTATACTTCTGATTGGATCTCTGGAGGGTCTAATAGGGTATGGAGCTCAATGGCTTGTCGTGAGCCAACGGATCAGCCCTCTTCCCTACTGGCAGGTAAACTATGTTCCTACCATTCCTGCATGGAAACCACAGGCTGCATCTTTTCAATAGTATTCTAAAACGTATCCTCATTTTAGTTAGGTCCAACATTTTCTTTCGGTTTAAAAGTGTGCATTACTGCATTTCTTGACCAAACTTATGTTCAATGACATTATAGGTACACATTCAACGTACCATACAAATTTCAATTGCAGCAGTTAATCATTTCGGGTCTTTTTACACGTTTTAAAGTCCATTTGAGTCATGATGACTGCTTCCGCTAACTAAGTACTTAAACAGTATCTTGACACAGAATAACTACAAGATTGTCAGCTCAAATGTGCTCCCAGGAGGGCAATTGCGATTCTCGCAAAAGCGACCGTGCCTCTAGTTTACCAAAGCACAAGTACACAAGAATAATCAATTAGCATAAGCACAGAATCAGCCAGAGCATTGTACGCAACTTGAAAATGAAAATTCAAAGTTATTTTGACATTGTAGATTCCAGAAGAACAATAGTAGCATTATCTTTGCTGGAATTTGGAATAGGTTGGTTTTGTTCAGAACTAAGTCCCTAGGGATGTCTATGCAGATGTGCATATTCCTGTGCATGGATGGAAACAACACGACATGGATGAACATGGCCGTTCTAGTGACATGCATGAGGAACTTCCCTAAGAGCCGAGGACTGATCTCAGGGATTCTCAAGGGATACATGGGGCTAAGCACAGCGATATTCACCGACGTTTGCGCCGCTCTCTTCTCCTCCGACCCATCTACTTTCCTCCTCATGCTCGCTGTAGTTCCCAAAGTAATTTGCCTGGTTGCTGCTGTATTCCTCCGTAAAATCGTGCCCAGAGAAGAAAAGCGAGAGAGGCAGCTCTTGAATGCCTTTTGTTAGAAGTGTCAAGGGTAAAGTGATCTTTTGGGTTTATAGGGTTACCAATGTATAAATACCAGCTTTACTCAATAATATTCTTTAAGCTTTTCCCTTCTACATGGTATCAGAGCTGTGTTGATACTGAGACCTTTACCTAGCCGTCGACCGCCAACTCCACAACCACCAAACACTGTCCACCACCACCAGCCACTACCGGAGTCTTCAGATCCAGAGTCACCCAGCCTAGGCGACTCCAAATTAGGGGTCGACTGACGTCGGCCAACCTGGGTGACTCAAGACCCAGGCTCGGACAGACCCAACGAGCCTTGTAGGGGGGTCGCTCAAGCTGGCGAGCCTAGATTCAACGTCGCCAGGCCTCCCGCGAGCTCAGATCTCGGCTCGGACAGACCTAGCGAGCCTTGCGGGGGGAGTTGCTCAGGCCGACGAGCCTAGATCTGGCGTCGCCTGAGAGATTCTGATGTTGCCTGGGTTCGAGTAGGTCTCGCAAGGCAAGTTCCAGCGTCGACGAGGCCTGGCGTGCTTTGCGGAGGTGTCATCCATCGTCGACGAGACACCTAGCTTCTCGGTTTTGGTTCTGCATCACCCACAGGCTCTCACAGCCTCTCTTGTTGTCTAATTATGACTCCACAAGTTTGATTCTCGGTGAATCAATGTTTGTTACAGCTTCTTATTGCTTGGTTATGGCTTCTCAACGTGGTTTTCTGGTGGGTTGATGAGTATCGAGTTTCAAAGTGTGGTTTTTTTAGTGGGTTGATGAAGTATTGGAGTGTTGGTGGTTATTACTGATCTGTTTGTGGGATGTTTCTGAACTGTTGGAACTGCTGTGAAGCTGTTTAGGTGAATTTCGAAGATTTTAGAGTTGATTATTTGGAGATTTGTTGGATTGGTGCGATATTTGTTAATTTTTGTTGGAGATTTTTGTAGGAAATTAGGTGAATTTGTTGGATTTATTGGAGTTTGAGAGTAGTTCTGAGAAAAATAATTGTGATGGCTGAGGTGAGTTCTTTCTCGTTTAATGGAATCACTTATGAGAAACTTGAGGGTGCTGTGAATTTTCTTCAGTGGAAGAAAATTGTGAAGATTACTTTGATGGGCAGGAATCAACATAGGCATTTGACTGAGCCAAGCCCACAAATGATGAGACTTGGGATGTTATTGATGCACAAATTCTTGGTCAAATGTTAAATTCTTTGGAAATGGATATAGCTGATTTAGTAGTAATTCATGTTGATACAGTTAAAGAACTGTGGGAGTATTTGGATGTATTGTATTCGGATCAAAATAACCTCTCACAGGTGTACAAGTTATCGCAGGAATTTTACCGTTCTGAGAGAAAGGGCAATCCTATCACCCTTTCACAGAAGTATGAGTTATCACAGAAATTTTATCATTCTGAAAGGAAGGGGCGTTCTATCACGCAGTACTTTGTTGATTTTAAGAGAATGTATGAGGAGTTGAATGATGTTCTTCCTATTTCAGCCAATGTTCAACAAATGCAACTTCAGAGAGAACAATTGGTTGTAATATGATTTCTAGGAGGTCTTGGTCTTGAATATGAAACTGTTAGATCTCAAATCCTTGGAGGAGAGACAATTGCATCCCTCACATACGTTTGATCGAGTTCTTCGAGTATCTCGTGAGTCTTTTTAGGATTGCACATCTATGGTAGATAATTCAGCTCTTATGTTACGCTCCAGCATTGATAGTGAAATTGGGAGAGCTGGAGGAAATCATGGAGGATCCGATGAATGTGGGGGTAAGATAGTGGTTATGTCTGAAGAGGAGTATCAGTCTTCAAGTTCCAAGTCTACTTCTTCCACTGCTACTTTAGCACAGACAAGTAATGCTACTGCGTGTTTTTCCGCTGCTTCTCGCCCTTGGGTCATTGATTCAGGGGCTTCTGATAACATGTCAGGTCTTTCAGGTATATTTTCCTCTATTACACCTTCTTCATCCACAGTTACATTAGCCAATGGTTCATCAGCCAATGTTAAAGGCGTTGGCACAATTCATCTAATTCCCTCTTTACCTTTGTCCTCAGTACTTTATCTTCCACAATTTTCATTTAATCTCATGTCTGTCAGTAAGTTAACTAAAACCTTTCAGTGTTCAATCACATTTTATCCTGATTCTTGTGTATTCCAGGATCTGGCTACGAAAAGGATGATCGGTAAAGGACGTGAGGAAGGGGGGCTATATGTGCTTGAAGATTCAACTTCCTCTGCATGTTCTGGTGTTTCATCTTTGCGTCAGATCCATTGTCGACTTGGTCATCCTTCTCTACAAAGTCTTCAATGATTAGATTCCCGTTTTAAGTCTCTTTCTAGTTTAGAGTGTAAGTCATGCCAATTTGGCAAATTACATCGTGTCAGTTATCTGCCTCGAGTCATTAAACGAGCAGATTCTCCTTTTTCGTTAGTTCATTCAGATGTATGGGGTCCATGTCCCGTGACTTCAAATTTGGTTTTTAGATATTTTGTTACCTTTGTTGATGACTATTCTAGAGTTACTTGGTTATATATAATGAAAGATCGTTCGGAGTTGTTTTCTATATTTCGTGCATTTGTTCTTGAAATTTTTACTCAGTTTGGTGTGCATGTTAAAGTTTTACGTTCTGATAATGCTAAAGAGTATTTTTCTACACCTTTTTCGGATTTTATGACACAGCATGGTATGATTCATGAATCTTCTTGTCCTGATACACCACAGCAGAATGGTGTTACTGAAAGGAAGAATAGACATTTGTTGGAAGTTACTAGATCTATGTTATTTGAGATGAAGGTCCCTAAAATCTTTTGGTCTGATGCTGTCTTGACTGCATGCTATCTCATTAATCGCATGCCTTCTTCTGTTTTACGAGGTGGTATTCCTTTTTCTACTCTGTTTCCAAATCAGCCCCTATTTTCCCTTCCACCTCGTGTTTTTGGTTGTGTTTGTTTTGTTCGTGATCATTGTTGACACCTGATTTTTTTTACCATTTATTATTGTGATTTTTATTCTTTAAAATTAATTAAAAATATAAAAAAAGGTCATAAAATCACAAAATCAACTTTGGAAGCCTTGGTTTAACCTTAGGAACCAATTTTGAACAAAAAATAGTTTTTGGTATTTTTAATATTTTTCGAGTTTATTTAATTATAAAAATACCCAAAAAATCAGAAAAATACCATTCGTGGTCAGAAAAATACCCAAAAATATTCGATAATTTTTTTTAATTTCCTCTTCAAGTGTGTCACTTTAAATCTCAAAAATTCGGCTCGGGTCAATATGTTCCTTCACAAACATAAACCTGAACCGAGCCTAAAAAAAATCATTTTCGAGTCTTTTAGTTTTCAATTCTCACTTTTTATAAGCTATGACATTGGATTCTAAAGTCTTAAAGTGCAATTAGGTCAATTTGCCCTCCAATTTAATCAATTTTTACCAAAAGGGCTTAATTGCACATTTTTCTTTCAATTAGTCCCCGGTTTCACGGATGTATACGTATGCTCTACGTATTTATACGTCATATGTATTTATATATTATGCATATTTGTACTGTTTGGTAACCTCTTTAACTCTTGTAATAATAATAATGGTTATTATTTTTAACACCTTTGTTAGTGCCTTTTTTTTAGCATTTTTGTATTGTGAGTGCTATTGCTAGTGCTATTTTTAAATAGCATTTTTTGTATTATAAATTGTGAGTGCTATTGTTAGTGCTATTTTTAAATGACATTTATTTATCATAAATTGTGAGTGCTATTGTTAGTGCTATTTTTAAATGGCATTTATTTATCATAAATTGTGAGTGCTATTATTAGATAGAATTTATAATTGTTAGTGCTATTTTTAAATAGCATTTTTGTATTATAAATTGTGAGTGCTATTGTTAGTGCTATTTTTAAATAGCATTTTTGTATTATAAATTGTGAGTGCTATTGTTTGTACTATTTTTAAATGTCATTTATTTGTGAGTGCTATTTTTAGATAGAATTTATAATTGTTAGTGCTATTTTTAAATACAATTTATTGGAAGGTATTTTTGGCTATAAAAGGATGGCAAGAGTTTTGAGGTTGGAGGGGGAGACATTTTGTAGAGTGTGCAAATTTTTGAGAGCTTAGAGAGAAGAACACAAACACTCTATATATTCTCATCATCTTGAGTGAGCAAAATATACTAAGTTCGGAATATTGATTCCGCATATTGCTAGCACAATTGTTGTGGAGTTATTAGTCGTCTCCCCGTTCGTCAATTGGTGGTGCGTCCGAACTAGATGCCTAACACTTGTGGAGGCTGAGATCGAAGAACATCGAACCGACACCTCCGTTCAAGCACGCTACGAGAGGTAATCTATTTACTCCCTTTGAGGCTTTGTGATTTTTTTTCGATTGAAATGCACGAAGTACGCCTCTGGAGATACATGTATGGGTTGTTATTTATTTCCGCTACGTGTTACGTGGATCCCAACAGTGGTATCAGAGCCAATCCTTAGGCGTTTTCGTGCATTTAATTGATTTTTGCAATTTTTGCAATACTATGGCCAATATGTATTAACGAATTGTTCGTCTTACATGGCTAATGGAGGTTGATTGTTTTTATATGATAAATTAATCAACGTAGCAAAAATTGAGACTAAATCAATTTTGAATCGAAAATTTATGGCTATCTTATTTTACGTAAAAATTCTGAATATGATTCAACGTAGAATTTTTATTGTGTCTTCCTAAGTTTTAAATTGTGAATTTATTACTTACGTGGAAGGGTGGTGATCATGGAAAAATCCCTAATCAATGTGATTGATGTATATATGAATGTATGATGATTATTTATATATTTGGGGTTGTAATTATTAAATGGAGGCTGCGTACTCCTTTTATTTTTCATGTAATCTTTATTTTTAGCATAGTCAATTGTTGATGTAAATGCTACGAGGATTACGTGGGGGAGCCTTTTAAGTCGGCGAGCTCTTTGGGGCCCAATTCTTGAAGAGTTCAAGAAACCAAGAAGAAGCGAAGAGCGGCTCTCCGTTATTAAAATATTAAAATGATTAAATGTGGTCTCATTGGCTCGAGACCCATTAAATCATAATTCCATGATCACCACGTAGGATAGATGTTTATGTGATTGACATCTATTTATTTATTATGATTACGTGAGCATGTTAAATTGGTTAATGTGCAAAGTCAGACTTACATCACCCAAAATTGCGCCTGCATGAAATCCTAGTTAGGAAAATCACTCGCGTTAGGTACCGAAAGGGCGTTGGTAACGACACCAGCGTAACCAAGTCCCCGAACCCAAAAACTCTGGTTCCGTAGAACTGATCGATCTCTCCCAATCGATCAGTAAGGTTTCCGGTCTACCCTCCAAGAAAGACCGGTGGCGACTCCAAATGCATGCACAAGTTGCACATGCCACCACGACCACACTAAGGTCGAAAGCGATCGACTCTTATCGTCGAATCCTTCTGAAAAATACTCCCGCCGCGATTTGGTATGGGCCTGGGAGGGCCCGCGCCGATCCAAGACCCGCGATCGGTAATCCATTAGCCGCGTCCGCTTTCGGACGGGTCGCGACAGCTGGCGACTCCGCTGGGGACACTGTGTTCTAGAACCTATGGTTCTAGACCCCAAGTGGACTTAGGCCGTAATTAAAACGCTGAGTGATTTTTCTAACCATGCAGGCGCTCGTGAAGGTGAGGTAAGTCCGCTTACGATAGGTGTTATATGTTTTTGCAGATTGGAGAAATAAGGGGTGTAGTCCGTGATTAACATTGTCTTATGCAGGTTGGGCGTAGGAATGTATGTTGTGTGGATGATTTGAAGTGCTGATTGATAAACTGCTATGCATGAATTGCATTGTGATGATCACAACACGTGGACACACACAACCGCGCCTAAAACCCCGAGCGTCGCCTATAGGAACACAATAGAAGGAATTGAAAATGGAATCTCCGTGAGGAAAAACGCGGGGTAATCCACTTTTCAATTCCGCTCGTTTCGAACTATGGATCGAGTCCCAATGCAACGATAGCTGTGCAATGGAATCGGCTCTTTCTAGAACTCGAAGTGGGAACCTTAACCTTAGGTGCCAAACCCTCTGATTTTTAGAAGTTCACCATAACTTGTCTCATGCGCATGTCTTTGGGCGGTTGGTACACCTAAAACCGCACATAAGTCGACGAGTTTGGTTGGTAAGACTCTCTATACCTCGAATCTATTATAGTTCATATAAATATAGGCATTTCATTCATTGCATTCTGGTGATTAGATTAAATGCCATTTCAAGGATAGATGTGTGTGTTTTTCCCAAACGTCCTTGATAGAAGACGAAGAGGATGATATCCCATGACAAGCACCGAGTGAGCAACAAAGGAGCCTACTATGGACATTATTGAGATATCGTCCAATGAAGATGACGAGTTGGGGCAAGTGATCCGGAAGTCACAGATCGAACTTGGGGCATCCTTAAACGTTAGGATCACATTCCTTTGTTTCATTTTCCATTGCTAGTCCTCTTGTATAGGGTTTACTTTTATCGAGGCTTTCTCTATCTCACCCCTTAGAGTGATTGTATTAGGGATCTATTGGTGTATACATTTAGATGGAACTTGGTTGTATTTCTTTTGACAGGTCATGGGAATGTGATAGTGGCATTTTCTCTAATCATCCGAATACTCCCAAGTCAAGTTTATAATTCCTTTAGAGAAAATTAAAATTGGAAATCTTGCACGACCTTTTTGGTCATATAGGGTAATCCAACCCCAATTTCGCTAGAAGGAATTATACACTTGAATTGGTCCATGCATGTTTTACGTCGCTGGTAATCCACGATAATTGATCGAGAATATCGGCGTTGTTTTGAATTTAATGACGAGATAGATGTCCAAATTACTCTCGTTCTTAACAAAACGGCCTTGATTTGGATGCCGTATTTTCAATTAAATTTAAAACACGTTATTATGCCTCGCACTTTTGAGTAATTCGTTCCTCTCGAAATTGATCAAAAGCGATTATTGTGAATTACATTCCTTTCAATAGTATGCTTTCTTTCGAGGAATATTGATAAAAACTTTTCGCGCAAGATTAAAACCCTTGTAAAAGTTCTTGTCCTTATTAATCATGGGCAAGCATAGGATTGAAAGGGGTTTTTGATTTCTTTTTCAAATTATTTCTTCTGATTCTGTCTTTTTATTTGCAGGTAAAAAAAATAGGTAATAGAGAGAAATCTTTTCCTGGACAAGTCTAAGGCTATTATCTCATCTGATCATGAGCGAGTTATAAAATCAGGACATATTTGCTCGGCTTACTGATATTATGGTTCGGCTCACCCAAGTTGAAGATGTTCGGATGCTCGAAGAAATGAACCATACAGAAGTTAAAACACACACACAAGAGTTCTCATTTATTTTGCTCAGTGGAGGGTTTTCAAAAGCAGGTCATACAATTCGGGGTAGAAAAGTAAAGCCGAAGTGAGCCCTAATTAACGACACGAAGGAGCCCAACTGACCCTCCATGTTATTAATGCTCTGCTCATACTCCCAACTCCGCATGTCATGGTCGGCAAGCCTGAGGAGAAGACTTTTGCATTCTCCCTTAACTTCGGCGACCTTGGCCTCATGTTCTTCGGCGATTGTTTCCAGGTCTCGAACCAGTCCATTCCCGCGAGCTATGTCCGCGGTTATTTTGTCGAGCCGTTCTTCCTGCCAGTCGCTCTGAAGCCTCAACAGGACATTGCGGCGGTCATGCTCGCCGGTGGTCAGGGATAGGGCCAATTGCTCCACCAGATTTCTCCTCTCGCGAAGCAACGTCGCGACCCGCTCATTAGCAAACTCGACGGCCTTTTTGTAACTATCGGCCAGATAGTTGGTCAGCACCAAATGATCAGATCGATCCTCATAACGAGCTCGCAAGGCGCGAGCCACGAGAACCTCCCGATTAGCAGCACGGTAGGCCTCTAAGGAGTGTGCAAAGAGAGTCGGGAAAATTCTATATTCCCTCCCCAGTGTAGTACCTTCGAGAGAAGTGGTATCAAGGTCCTCGAGCAGGACACGGATTTCATCCTCGGTCGCAGAATGATCGGTTATGTGTGCGTAACCGCGACCCAGTAGGTTATAAAGCTTTTCCCACTGGGCCAAGACATCAGTTGAAAAAGTGCGTACGGGAGAGGAGGCCATTTGCGTTGGGTTGGCTTGAGAATAAGACGAGTTTGACAGAGAGATTAGAAGGAAGAAGCTGATTATGCGAGAACGTTAACCTTCCATACATTAATTCCTCATTTTATAGCAACTCGAGGATGATGAAGGGTCTCAGTAATAATGCCGGTGGAGCCCAGTTAGGGGGTAAAGCAGGAGGTCCCCTCACGAGAACCATTGGATTCGTTTCGGTTCGCGATTTCCGGCTCATCAATTAAAAGATGTAAAAGATTTGTCGGGATCACCATTATTAGAGTTAGGTGGGAGGTAAGCGCAACTATCGAAGAGAGCCCTAACAGGATTTGGCAGTCCCATCACGATTGAAAAGCTAAGCGAGAAATTCAAAGTCTTGAGGGGGAACGTTTGCCTAATGATGCTTGAAGAGCGTCTCCTGAACATACGAAGTCACTCGAAGAAAACTTTATAGGGAGTGAGCATACATGAGAGAGTGGAGAACTCTGAGTGGGCAAGAACCAATCAAACATTTCTCAATCCAACATATTTAAGAGGTTATTGTCAGCTGCTAGAGGCGACTGACTCAAAAATCTCAGAAATTGAACTACAGAGGGATCTCGAAGATTCCAAGATCAAGTCTAACGCCAAAACCATGGAGCCCAACACTTCTGGCAACGGAAATCAAGATCACGGCGACGACGACAACGACATCCACGATGTTCAACTCGGGAAAAGAAGACGTCCTCACCAATACTCTCAGGAGGAAACCCAAATGCTGGAAACCCTTTTCAGTAAAAGCCATTACATGAAAAAGAAGTGGAGAATTGAATTAAGCCGGGAGTTGGGGATTAATCAGTCGAGGATCCAGTTTTGGTTTCAAAATAGGAGATCCAAATCGAAGGCTCAACGCAAACGTCAGGTGGTCGAGATTTTAAAGGAAGAAAACCAAAAGCTGCGAACAGAAAACATGAGGTATGAAAAAGCTCTCAATATTACCGTTTGCCCTCATTGCGATAACCTCGTCGCCCTCGGTAAGATATTCCCCGATAAGCCTCACGCGATGATTGAAGACGTTCATTTACCACCCTACTCCCTCGGGGCATCTCCTGCTCAACCAGATTTTGCCGGAGTCACGCATGAGCAGGATGATCCTACGAAGATGATACAAATGCCTCCTGGGGGATGGGATTTGCATCGCTTTGATTGGAGTTACAGTTTCAAGAAGCTGGATGTTACCGCCGACCAGCTCAAAGCATATCAGCCTCATGCACAACAATTTTCGATAGGGTCGGGTCCTGCTGGAGATGAGTTAATCAGTCGTCAAGCCATCGATGCAATTTTGGGCCACGATAAGAGGAGGTTCGCTTGGCCCCCTGAATTGCATTCCAGATTCCTAGACGTGGTTCACCAAATGGGGATCGACTCAGCAACTCCGACGCGCATATTTAAGGCCATGAATGTACCAGGGCTTAGTAAGGAGCTGGTCAGGAATCACCTTGCTGCCTACAGAAAGCTATTAAAACAACGTCGAGCGGAGCTAAACCGGGAGGAATCCGTCTCGAGCTCAAAAGCTAGGGGCGACCGCCATTGTAATGCTCAGGCATCAAGAGATACCCGGCCAAATCTAAGCATCAATCAAGCTAGCAACCCGACCACCGGCAAACTGAAGGCTGATCAGAATGTCCTCCCGGGCCATTTCAACATTTCTCAAGAGCGCGTGTCACAAGTACAGCGAGTGCGAACTCCTCCATTCGAGCAGCAGTCGGCTGGTGCTCTGCCTGCCGCTGGTCAACCCATGACAGACGATTTCTTCGATGAGGGGCTCGATGCCTTGTTCAATCAGTGGGAAGCTGGCATGCTTGGACAGCCATGATCTAGCACCTGACTCGGGGCACGATGGGTCGGTCACTACGAACACCCATAGAAAGAAGAACATGTTCACGAGTAGATCACTCATTTTATCGTTGTAAAGTTCCTACGGGAACATTTTTCTTTAATGACTATAGTTAAACCAACGCTATCGACGAACATCGTCATGCTCAGTTGTGATGATCCCTTGTTAGATTAAGTCTGAAACCAGAGACGGTCTTTAAAATTTTGAGTGGCCACGAACTCATTCCTCACCAAGCGCCCGGGATGCTGAAATGAAGAGTAACAGCATGCACAGGGAAAATGCCACTTTCGTTTGAACGATGAAAAGGGGTTGAGAGAAGATCATAGCGTTAATTCCCATGGAGCTAAATGAATTAAACGGAGTCATTAATTGCGGGTCCACCGCTGCTCCCCACGTTCTCGGGCCTAGCAAATCATAAAAGGCGCCGAAAGATTGTAGACCCACCACTTTGAAGACTGAACTAGGGGACGAGCGCAATACTCGATGAAACCGAATCAATGCAAGAGAGTTTGTGATCCTATCACGAGGAAAAAGAAAGGGGAATACAGACGATGAGTAATTGCAGGATCTCGGGAGGAGCGCTTGCTTGCTGGTCTTCATATGCAGCCTAAAGGATGGTTCCAGGACACGCACAATCACTTGAGAAAATTTCTAGAGTGAGCAAACACGTAAGAGCGAATTGAGAAAGCTGAGTGAACTAGATCAGCCCGAGATACCCCGATCCATCATGTTTAAAAGTTATTCCCATCTGCTAGAAACGCCCGACCTGGACATTTCTGAGCACGAACTGCTGGGAGACTTTGAAGATCCTGGAGCTGAATCCTGCCCGAAGGCCATAGAGACTGACTCCTCCAGCGATGAAATTCTAGGTTTCAGCTACGAAGAAGGAGTATACAATGATGACCGGAGTCGGAAAAGGAAGCAACTACAACGCCACACTCCAGGCCAAATCCGAGAGCTCGAAGCTTTCTTCAATGAATGCCCCACTCCAAGCAGACAACAGAAAATGGAGTTGAGCCGAAAAATAGGATTGGAGCTTTCGAAGGTCAAGTTTTGGTTCGCCAACAAACGAACCCGGGTGAAACAGCAATACGCAGACCATGAGTTACTGGTCCTGAAGGAGGAGAATGAGAAGCTTCAAGCTGAAAGCGCGAGATATAAGGAAGCTCTGACCAAGGCCACCTGCCTTAATTGTGGTAATCCTGTTGTCCTCGGCGAGGTGTTCCTCGATGAACCGTCCCTGTTGACGAATAACGCTCAGCTGTTACCGTATTCTCCACAGCATTTTCCGACACAACCAGATATCGCCGGAGATCTGCATGAGCAAGTCAACACCATAGGATCAACACCAACATCCTCTGAGAAATGGGATATGAATCATCACAGGGGGAGTTCTCTCAATGACGAACTCGCTGTCACAGCCAGCCAATCCAAAGTCGGTGAGTCCCTCCCTGGACAACTTTTGAAACGACTAGATCCCGTAGAGAATAGCTACCGAAGTATTGACGATATTTTGGGTGATAAGAGAACAAGGTTTTACTGGACCTATGAACTTCACACCAAATTTGTTGATGCAATTCGAGAGCTGGGAGTTGATTCGGCTAGCCCACTACGCATACTCGAGATTATGAATGTGCCGGGGCTCTCTAGAATTAACGTCGAGTCTCACCTCAAGTACTATAGGAGATTGCTAAGGGATGGAAGGATAGCGTTAAACCATCATAAAGCCAGTTGGAGCTCAAGTGCCGGGCAGAGTTACAACCACGATGATTGGAGAGCCGAGAGCACCCAACCGTGTTTCAGCAATGACGGGACTAGCAGTCGTGTCAGCGACTCCTCTAACCCAAATCAGAATGCTCCGCCGAGCTATCTCAATACTCCTCAAGAGTATATACCGCAGTTCCAGCACATAGGGATTCCTCAGTTTGAGCGCGATTCGGTCATTAATGCTGTCCCTGAAGCGGATCTGGCATTGGTAGAGAGTGCACATATAAACCTGCCGGTCATTGGAGGAAGTTCCAATTCGAGGGGTCAAGTTGCTCACGGCGAGAGCAAAGAGAGGAATCCCTCGCCTGCAGTCGACGACAGCCAATCTGGGCACCAAAGGCTAGAAAGAACAGGCGATTTCCTTGAGGAGGAGCTGGACACTTGGATCAATACTCTTCAGGAATGTATGTCTCGACCCCAACAGGGCAATGATGAAGGTTCCAGCTCAAAGACTCCAGTTCCTCACAATGAAGGCGATGAAGGAAATCTGCCCCCAACAATTGTTGATACCCAACTTGAACATCAATGGCTCGAAGACCCGAGCAATTTCCTTGGCGATGAGTTCAATCTTTGGCTCGATCAATTTGGAGCCGGAGGGCCATCGCAGTGGTGACGCAAGGCAGGTGACCAAACGTCTGATGCAAGGCATGGTTACTCGATGAAAAATGCTTAGACGAAAGGGGTGGAACACTCCTATTGAATATGTTGTTGATCGCACTGTAAGGTTCCCACGGGAACATCTTTCATTAATGTCTAGAACTAATTGCGCGTGAGTGTCAACATCACCCTTTGAGCATCTTCAAGCCGAGGGCCGTGGATTAATCGCTTAATCCGTGGAGCAAGTTCCCCGAACAATGACTATCACCCGCGGAGTATAATGGGATCAACCCTTCAATACGAAATACGTTTGGCCGCGAAGCCACCTATTTGGTAAAACGATGTATCGTTCCTAAACGATCTTCAATCGAATACCGAAGTAATGTCTCATTTCTTTCCCTTCTCAGGTGATAAACGTGGATAAATCACTCAAGGAGCCATTTGTTCGAATAACAGAACAGACGTTGCCTAACTGGGGGCAGATGAACCATTGATGTTGCAAACACTCCAAGAATGGATAGGCGGATTTGATAGATGTTGTTCATATCAATACGCAATATCAGAACGGGATGAGAACTAAGAGTAAAGTTGTATCGTTCCAATTTGTCTTGAATTTGAGAATATGAATTGATACTCGTTATTTATCCTTGACAGGGGAATCGCCTTACAGACGAACAGGTTTTCACATCCCATGTATTACCCGTTAGAATACATGACCAAGGGTAAATTGTATCGTTCTAATTTTTTGAAAAATTCGTGAACGTACAATAACATGTTTCTTCCGCATTTTCAGGATCTCCAGCCGCGGGGGACAGGTAAGTATCCCTTTCCCCAATCCATTGAAGATGTTAAATAAAAAACAGAGAGAAAAAGAAAAGCTTTCAGAATCTAATGTCTAGAAAAGACATAGAATTCAAACTTCATTGGCATTCATGTCTTAAAACAGGAGGTTATCTGAACATGAATAAGAACATGCATGGTGCATCATAAAATCCCCTTGACGGGTAAAATTTTTGGAGAAAATGAAAGAGATTTTTTCCAATCAAAAGTTCAAAACTTTTAAAAGGACGTTTTCTCAAAAGAAAAGAGGCAAAGCCTAGTCCAAACACGTCCTACACACACTGGAGAGAAGTGGAGCGGATCAGATAGCAAAATCTGGACCTACGGAAGTAGGGATTATTCGCAACGATTACATGGGTTGGGATGACGGAGGCATTCGTTTCATATCCCTCAAACACTACAGGTGACCGTTGATAAACCCTTTGAACGACGGTTTTCATTCTTAACCCTGTCAAGAACCACCCCACATCGGGGCAAAATGGAGGTGAGTCCAGCGGTATCAGGAGAAAATGGTTAGAAATTTTCTTGCTCGGACTAACATCAATCTTTGTGTGTTGTTTATATGGTAATCCAAGTGCCATAGGATGACGAGAAGCATTCATTTCTCTATCCCACACACCATATCCTTTGCACAGCCAAGTTGAGCCTGCAAATTCATTTCATAAACCCCTGTTGGTGATCATGGGATGTTTCAAGATGGAAACTGCATCACTCCAAGAACGGAAGAAATCAAGAGATGGGATTTATAGAAAAATCTCATATCGGCGTTTAAATGTGCTATGATTCAAGTTGTATATCTAGCACAATTTTCTGAACATCGTAGTTCCAAAGGAAAAGAAAAGGCGGGATTTCAACAAAGAAAAAAATCCCCAGCATCAAGAAAAAGCAAAGTGCCTGGTAAAAGCAAGGCCGATGCTCGTGAAAACTGTTTGATTGATCCCCAATAAAGCCTAGTTGGGAAGAGAGAAAAACCCATAAAGGAGTCAAATCAAGAAGACTGCTCCCCAAATGATGTCAGCCGTGGTGCAAAAACACGGACAGAATTGTTAATCTCTTAATACCACAAGAGACGTTCTCTAAAGGACTTGTGCACACCTCAAAAGCGGTTGCACACCTCAAAAATGGAAGATGCAGAATGGAAAAGACATGTGACAAATTGGCAATGATCACCAATGTCAAATCCTTCGTGATTTCTGGGCCAAAAACAAGCCTTTTTCGGTCCTCAATCCTACCAATGTTACAACCCTGAAACAGTCTTCTCTGACTAAGACACTTGGGTTAACATATAGCTTAGCTCGAAGAAGTACGAGCAAGACTCTTTCTTTCTCATTTTGCAGGGTTCTTGACTTGTAAACCCGGAGCAGATGGTGAAGATTTTCATTCGATGGCCTCGACTCCAAAGCGGGTCCCCCTTGAAAACCAATATCCAAGCCCAACATTACGGTTCCGTGGAAGACCTCCCGACCGATCAAAATGTATGCGCTGCGAATGAGCCTAAAACCTAGGCACAGGTCAGTAGGGAATTGAGTGCATCCCCTAAAAATCATCACCTCAAAACAGGTGAGATGGCCTCCTTGTCGAGAAATATTCCAATTGATGTTTTGAGCAAACTCTTTTTGGAAATTTTCAAACTGTTGATCCAGATTTTCCATACAAGGGATTTGTGATCACATTTGCATGTTGCAAGAATGTTTTGGATAACCTCCAGCATCAAAATGCACATCTCATGACTAAAGCTTAAGTCATAAAATTTTGTCAATTGGACAATTGCTGTCTTCTCAAAAATTACCAATATTTTCTTGGGGAAGAGAAACCCTTAAAAAAAAAATCCTTTTCAAAATCAGACAGTCTCATTGGACGTGGAGAACCCTCGTCATGAGACTCATTTTCAAAATTTAGGTAGTCTCATCGGACGTGGAGAACCATCGTCATGAGACCCCTTTTCAAAAATCAAGCAGTCTCATCGGACGTGGAGAACCCTCGTCATGAGACCCCTTTTCAAAATTTAGGTAGTCTCATCGGACGTGGAGAACCCTCGTCATGAGACCCCTTTTCAAAAATCAAGCAGTCTCATCGGACGTGGAGAACCCACGTCATGAGACCCTTTTTCAAAAATCAAGCAGTCTCATCGGACGTGGAGAACCCTCGTCATGAGACCCCTTTTCAAAATTCAGGTAGTCTCATCGGACGTGGAGAACCCTCGTCATGAGACCCCCTTTTCAAAATTCAGGAAATCTCATCGGATGTGGAGAACCCTCGTCATGAGACCCCTTTTCATTTAGGCAGTCTCATCGGACGTGGAGAACCCTCGTCATGAGACCCCTTTTCAAAGTCAAAACTGATGGTAGACACCGCCTAAAGGGTCAAACAAAGGTAGATACCGCCTGAAGGGTCAAATGAAGGTAGATACCGCCTGAAGGGTCAAATCAAGATAGATACCGCCTGAAGGGTCAAAATATGGTAGAAACCGCCTGAAGGGTCACATATGGTAGAAACCACCATAAGGGTCAATTCATTGGTAGAAATCGCCATAAGGGTCAACTCATTGATAAATATCGCAGTAAGGATCAACACAAAGGTCTGATCCACCATACGGATCAAAATCCTTGGCAAATCCCAAAGCGTGGGATGCGCCTTCCTTAGGTTCCTACAAGTTAGGAATCCCATCATGGTATGACCTACCATACAGGTCAGAGCTTAATCTCCCTAGGATATTCTGAATGACGAGTCCTAGGCATCTTCTTGAAAGTCGTCGCAACCAGCAGCATCCGACAGGTGAGCTTCAGGTAAGCCTCTCTCACTCCGGCCCATGTTCAAATTGTTAGAGCAAACCGGGGATTGATTTGAGCTTTTATCAATAGGCTTAAGGATCCGATGTCATAACATTTCTTCTCTTATTTTCCCAGTTGAGTCGGTTAGGAATCAGGTGCCACCTTATCTTTGAGAGAAACCTCTAACGAGATTCCTCTCAAAGAGGGGCAGCTGTTGACACCTGATTTTTTTTACCATTTATTATTGTGATTTTTATTCTTTAAAATTAATTAAAAATATCAAAAAAGGTCATAAAATCACAAAATCAACTTTGGAAGCCTTGGTTTAACCTTAGGAACCAATTTTGAACAAAAAATAGTTTTTGGTATTTTTAATATTTTTCGAGTTTATTTAATTATAAAAATACCCAAAAAATCAGAAAAATACCATTCGTGGTCAGAAAAATACCCAAAAATATTCGATAATTTTTTTTTAATTTCCTCTTCAAGTGTGTCACTTTAAATCTCAAAAATTCGGCTCGGGTCAATATGTTCCTTCACAAACATAAACCCGAACCGAGCCTAAAAAAAATCATTTTCGAGTCTTTTAGTTTTCAATTCTCACTTTTTATAAGCTATGACATTGGATTCTAAAGTCTTAAAGTGCAATTAGGTCAATTTGCCCTCCAATTTAATCAATTTTTACCAAAAGGGCTTAATTGCACATTTTTCTTTCAATTAGTCCCCGGTTTCACGGATGTATACGTATGCTCTACGTATTTATACGTCATATGTATTTATATATTATGCATATTTGTACTGTTTGGTAACCTCTTTAACTCTTGTAATAATAATAATGGTTATTATTTTTAACACCTTTGTTAGTGCCTTTTTTTTAGCATTTTTGTATTGTGAGTGCTATTGCTAGTGCTATTTTTAAATAGCATTTTTTGTATTATAAATTGTGAGTGCTATTGTTAGTGCTATTTTTAAATGACATTTATTTATCATAAATTGTGAGTGCTATTGTTAGTGCTATTTTTAAATGGCATTTATTTATCATAAATTGTGAGTGCTATTATTAGATAGAATTTATAATTGTTAGTGCTATTTTTAAATAGCATTTTTGTATTATAAATTGTGAGTGCTATTGTTAGTGCTATTTTTAAATAGCATTTTTGTATTATAAATTGTGAGTGCTATTGTTTGTACTATTTTTAAATGTCATTTATTTGTGAGTGCTATTTTTAGATAGAATTTATAATTGTTAGTGCTATTTTTAAATACAATTTATTGGAAGGTATTTTTGGCTATAAAAGGATGGCAAGAGTTTTGAGGTTGGAGGGGGAGACATTTTGTAGAGTGTGCAAATTTTTGAGAGCTTAGAGAGAAGAACACAAACACTCTATATATTCTCATCATCTTGAGTGAGCAAAATATACTAAGTTCGGAATATTGATTCCGCATATTGCTAGCACAATTGTTGTGGAGTTATTAGTCGTCTCCCCGTTCGTCAATTGGTGGTGCGTCCGAACTAGATGCCTAACACTTGTGGAGGCTGAGATCGAAGAACATCGAACCGACACCTCCGTTCAAGCACGCTACGAGAGGTAATCTATTTACTCCCTTTGAGGCTTTGTGATTTTTTTTCGATTGAAATGCACGAAGTACGCCTCTGGAGATACATGTATGGGTTGTTATTTATTTCCGCTACGTGTTACGTGGATCCCAACAGTGGTATCAGAGCCAATCCTTAGGCGTTTTCGTGCATTTAATTGATTTTTGCAATTTTTGCAATACTATGGCCAATATGTATTAACGAATTGTTCGTCTTACATGGCTAATGGAGGTTGATTGTTTTTATATGATAAATTAATCAACGTAGCAAAAATTGAGACTAAATCAATTTTGAATCGAAAATTTATGGCTATCTTATTTTACGTAAAAATTCTGAATATGATTCAACGTAGAATTTTTATTGTGTCTTCCTAAGTTTTAAATTGTGAATTTATTACTTACGTGGAAGGGTGGTGATCATGGAAAAATCCCTAATCAATGTGATTGATGTATATATGAATGTATGATGATTATTTATATATTTGGGGTTGTAATTATTAAATGGAGGCTGCGTACTCCTTTTATTTTTCATGTAATCTTTATTTTTAGCATAGTCAATTGTTGATGTAAATGCTACGAGGATTACGTGGGGGAGCCTTTTAAGTCGGCGAGCTCTTTGGGGCCCAATTCTTGAAGAGTTCAAGAAACCAAGAAGAAGCGAAGAGCGGCTCTCCGTTATTAAAATATTAAAATGATTAAATGTGGTCTCATTGGCTCGAGACCCATTAAATCATAATTCCATGATCACCACGTAGGATAGATGTTTATGTGATTGACATCTATTTATTTATTATGATTACGTGAGCATGTTAAATTGGTTAATGTGCAAAGTCAGACTTACATCACCCAAAATTGCGCCTGCATGAAATCCTAGTTAGGAAAATCACTCGCGTTAGGTACCGAAAGGGCGTTGGTAACGACACCAGCGTAACCAAGTCCCCGAACCCAAAAACTCTGGTTCCGTAGAACTGATCGATCTCTCCCAATCGATCAGTAAGGTTTCCGGTCTACCCTCCAAGAAAGACCGGTGGCGACTCCAAATGCATGCACAAGTTGCACATGCCACCACGACCACACTAAGGTCGAAAGCGATCGACTCTTATCGTCGAATCCTTCTGAAAAATACTCCCGCCGCGATTTGGTATGGGCCTGGGAGGGCCCGCGCCGATCCAAGACCCGCGATCGGTAATCCATTAGCCGCGTCCGCTTTCGGACGGGTCGCGACAATCATCGACCCAGAATATCAAAACTTGATCCACGGGCTATCAAGTGTATGTTTCTAGGCTATTCTCGTACTCAAAAGGGGTATCATTGCTATTCTTTATCACTAAAGAAACACTTCATCACTGCTGATGTCTCCTTTTTTGAATCCACTCCTTATCATGATGTTCCAATTAATGTATCTGAGTTGGATGAAGACTTCTATGTGACTACCGTTAGATCAACTGTTCCGGTTGTTCCACTTGCATCTACACAAGAATCACGTCCTCTACAAGTTTATAGTCGGCGTCCTCGGGTTCATACACCTCCCCTTTCTCCTGTCACAACTGTGTCATCTTCCGTTCTAGATCCACCTACTGATCTTGATCTCCCTATAGCTCATCGCAAAGGTACCCGTGCTTGTACTTAGCATTCTATTGCGAACTTTATTTCATATTCTTCTGTATCTCCTTCTTTTTGAGCCTTTTTATCTACTGTTGATCAGTATACTATTCCCAAGTCTGTATCTGAGGCATTACAAGTTTCTGGCTGGAGGACAGCTATGGAAGAAGAATTACAGGCTTTACATGTTAATCAAACTTGGGACTTGGTACCTCTGCCTTCAGACAAAACTGCTATTGGTTGTAGATGGGTGTATGCTGTCAAGGTTAATCCCGATGGTTCTCTTGCTCACTTAAAAGAGAGACTTGTTGCGAAAGGGTATGCTCAAGTGTATGGGGTTGATTATCTGGATACTTTCTCTCCTGTTGCCAAGCTAATTTATGTTCGTGTTTTGATCTCTCTTGCTGCCACCTATAATTGGCCTTTGATACAACTTGATGTAAAGAATGCGTTTTTGCATGGTACTCTACATGAAGAAGTTTATATGGAGCAACCTCCAGGGTTTGTTGCTTAGGGGGAGTCTGGAGGAATGGTTTGCAAACTGAAAAGATCTTTGTATGGATTGAAGCAGTCTCCACGGGCATGGTTTGGAAGATTCTCTGATGCTGTCCTTTCTTTTGGATTGTCTAGATGTAGCAGTGATCATTCCTTCTTTTATAGACATTCAAGGAAAGGAAAATTATTCTTGATTGTATATGTAGATGATATTATTATCACATGAGATGATTCAGTTGGTATAGCTGAACTAAAGGTCTATCTTCAGAAACAGTTTCAGACAAAGGACCTCGAAAAATTGAAGTACTTCTTAGGAATTGAAGTGGCACAGTCGCAGAAAGATATTGTTCTGTCACAACGAAAATATGTTCTTGATTTACTCACTGAGACTGGTATGCTGGGATCAAAGCCTTTTGATTCACCCATGGAATCAGAAGTTAAGCTGGTTGCTGAGGAGGGAGAGTTATTCGATAATCCTGAAAGATATAGAAGACTGGTAGGCAAACTAAATTATCTTACAGTTACTCGACCAGATATAGCCTTTCCAGTTAGTGTGGTAAGCCAGTTTCTCTCTTCTCCTCGTACTTCTCACTGGGATGCCGTAACTCGAATTTTAAGGTACTTGAAGAAGACTCTAGGAAAAGGGATTGTTTACAAAAATCATGATCATAGCAGAGTTGAAGGGTTTTCTGATGCTGGTTGGGCAGGGTCTTCAGATGACAGGAGATCCATTACAGGCTATTGTACGTTGGTTGGAGGAAATCTGGTGTCATGGAAGAGTAAGAAACAAAGTGTTGTTGCCCGTTCCAGTTCTGAGTCAGAGTATAGAGCCATGACACAAGCTACATGTGAATTAGTGTGGATTCAGCAGTTGTTGACTAAGTTAGGCTTGAAAGCTTCAGTTCCTATGCCTTTGTGGTGTGATAATAAGGCTGCAGTGCATATAGCTTCCAACCCCGTATTTCATGAGAGAACAAAACATATTGAGATTGATTGTCACTTTATTCGAGAGAAGTTGCAAAGTGGGATGATTCTTCCTAGTCATGTTAGAACTGGTGAACAACTCGCGGATATTTTTACTAAACTTTTGGGTCGCGAGCGGATAGAATATATTTGTAACAAGCTGGGCATGATTAATATATATGCTCTAGTTTGAGGGAGAGTGTTAGAAGTGTCAAGGGTAAAGTGGTTTTTTGGATTTATGGGGTTACCAATATATAAATACCAACTTTACTCAATAATATTCTTTAAGCTTTTCCCTTATACACCTTTAACGTGATTGCGATTGTGCTGGCCTCCTATCTATTGGCCTTCGACATTAGTGGAAGTCATGGTCGCGTTCTTTCTGTGGCATTTGCAATAAGACTAATAGTCTTACTTGCTCTGCCGTTAGCGGTCCCTTTTTACTTAGTTATGTCCGTGTCGAAACCAAATTCTGATATTGAACAAGCAATCAAACAGCCACTTATTGCCCCACCAACGAGGCAAGAAGATTTGGTGACCATGACCAAAACTGACGCTCGAGGATCTGTCCAGGCAAAAAGCCGGCCATTGATCGGGAGGATCACACAGTTTTGGAAATGGTGAAGGCGGTTGATTTCTGGATACTTTTCGTGTCGGTTCTGTTATGTATGTCTTGAATAGGTAATAGGCTTAAGTTATGGGCCTTGGGCCAACATTAGGGTTTGGGGGGTAATACTATAAATATTGCTCCTTACTCATTCTGTCTGATAGAGAGAAGCTTACGTTGCCTCTTTTGTAATCCCCTTGATTCTCATAGTGGATTTTGCCTCTCCTCTCTCCCGTGGTTTTTCCCGCAAGGGTTTCCACGTAAATCTTGGTGTTCCGTTCTTCGTCTCTGTCTCAATTTCGTTTTAGTTTCCGCATTGTCGTAACAAACTGGTATCAGAGCACAAGGTTCATTCGTTAACGAAAGAGAGACACGAGAGAAAGGAGCAATTGACTGCCCAAAGGAATTTTGCTGGTTCCAAGTTATCCGTGCGAGGATCGGTCTTTTGGTTTGCTGCAAAGCTTTGATTTTGATTGACCACCTTCAAACGGATAGCACGGTTCTTTGACCAAGCTCCATCGTCCATCATCGAAGGGTCGATCGTCGATCGTCCTCCTTCAAACGCGACGTAGGCTCACTGTGCAGTTTGCTGGATTATCGCATTGGAAAAGATAAAGAATTCTTCGGCGATTTTTGAGAAGTCAATTGGTCTTCTCAGTGGGGTCTTCTCAGCAATCGTTTTTGAGGAATTCTCAGTGGAGGAATTTTTTGGCCGACTCAGCAATCTTTTAGTCCGAAGAAGTCCAGAGAAGCCGACACTTGACGCGGACTCGAGCGTGGATTCGGCCACCGAAACTTAATTCAGCAATTGATCTTCTACAATCTTCTTTTCTTCTCAGTGGGTTTAACTCGTTAATCTCCACCCCAGAAGCAAGATCCAACACTGCACCGAAACTTAATTCAGCAATTGAATTGTTTGACTTGGTGTTGGCGTCTTCCGCTGGGATTGATTTTGTGGTGTTTTTCTCAGTGGCGTCTTCTAAGCGATTTCGACGAATTGGGTGATTTCGGCAATTTCATTAGTGGGCGATTTTCTGTAATTTTATTCTCTTCGAGAATAAGCCTACCAATCTTCGTCCAGTGTTGTCCACGGAGTTCATGCACATTTTTTCCACTTGAAATAAGTTATGGCTTCGAGTTCAGCAACGAAATTCGATATCGAAAAGTTTGATGGGAGCGGCAGTTTTAACTTGTGGCAGGTTCGTATGTTAGCCGTTCTTACGCAGCAGGGTTTGAAGAAAACTTTGTTTACTAAAGGGAAAAAATCGGAACAGTCAGATGAAGTATGGGAAGAATTGGATAAGAAAGCTTTGTCCACTATTCAGTTGTGCCTCACGAACGAAGTTTTGCAAGAGGTACTAGATCAAAAAACAGCTCCAGGTTTATGGACGAAGTTGGAGAGTATTTTTCTGACAAAGTCTCTCACAAATCGATTGAGACTCAAGCAACGACTCTTCACTTTTCGTATGGCTGAAGGTACTTCTCTCAAATCCCATATTTCTGAGTTCAATGCTCTTATCGCTGAATTAAGAAGCATTGATGTTAAGATTGAAGATGAGGATCAAGCTCTTTTATTGCTAGTTTCACTATCTCCCTCTTATAAGAATTTTAGAGAGACCATGCTTGTTAGCAAAGAAACTATTGATTTTGAAGATGTCAAGACTAGTCTGCTAAATAAGCAGAAACTTGATACAGAATTGACTTCTGATAGTAGTAATAATCATGGGGCTGGTTTAGTTGCTCGGGGAAGGTCTGTTGAGAGAAGAAATTTTGGCAGGAGCAGGTCAAAGTCTAAGCATAGAGATATGATTTGCAACTATTGTAAGTCCCCAGGGCATATCAAGATAAATTGCCTAAAATTGAAGGCAAAGGAGCAGAGAGAAAATAATTCGAATCAACAGAATCATGGGAATGTCAATCGTCATAACAATCGCAACCATCAGAATAGACAGAACAGGCGAAACGAAAATCCTGCTCAAGCTGATGTTGCTAAAGAAGAAGACAATGATTGGCTATTGATTGCAGATAATAAAGATAAATTCTGTGATAGTTGGATTCTTGATTCAGGCTGCTCATATCATATGTGTCCTCATCGAGATTGGTTCTCTACGTATAAAGAACATGATGGTGGAGTTATTCTCATGGGTAATGATGCTAGATGCAAAGCTATTGGGATTGGCACAGTTAATATTAAGATGCATGATGGTATGATCAGAAGTTTAGATAATGTCAGGCATGTGCCTGATTTGAGGAAAAATCTAATTTCATTGGGTACACTTGACGCCAATGGTTGTAGATTTACTGCTGAGGGTGGAGTTCTGAAAATTTTGAGAGGTTCACTTTTGCTGATGAAAGGGCTTAAAATTGGTACTTTGTATCAGCTGCAGGCCTATACTGTTACTGGTTCAGCTGCGGTCTCTTCTGATCTGACAGATTCAGATAATACAAAATTATGGCATATGAGATTAGGCCATATGAGTATTAGAGGGATGGAGGAGCTAAGTAAAAGAGGTCTCCTGTGTGGTCAGAAAATTGGAAAACTGGATTTCTGTGAACATTGTGTTTTTGGGAAACAGAAAAGAGTCAGTTTTAAAACAGGAATTCACAGCACAAAGGGCACTCTGGATTACATTCATTCTGATCTCTGGGGGCCTGCTAGAGTTCCATCTAAAGGCCTTGGTTCCAGGTATGTACTCACTTTTATTGATGATTTTTCAAGAAAAGTTTGGGTATTTTTTCTCAAGGAAAAAAGTGATGTTTTCGTTACTTTCAAGCAATGGAAAACATTAGTTGAGAATCAGACCGGTAAGAAAATTAAGCGGCTGAGAACAGATAATGGGCTAGAATTTTGTGGAAGCGAATTTAATGAGTTTTGCAAGAATGAAGGAATTGTGAGACATCATACTACAGTGTATACTCCGCAGCAGAATGGTATTGCAGAACGTATGAACAGAACCTTATTAGAAAGAACAAGGTGCATGTTGTCTAACGCTGGTTTGGGCAAGGAATTCTGGGCTGAAGCAGTCAATACTGCTTGTTGGTTAATAAATCGTTCTCCTTGCATGCCTATTGATAACAAGACACCCGAGGAGGTATGGTCAAGTAAACCTGTTGATTATTCTTCTCTTCGAGTTTTTGAATGTCCAGCATATGCACATGTTAGTGAAGGAAAACTAGAGCCTAGAGCGAAAAAATGTATTTTTCTTGGTTATGGTTCTGGTATAAAAGGTTATAGGCTTTGGTGTTCTGATTCATCTAAGATTATAATTAGCAGAGATGTTACTTTTGATGAGTCTGCTATGCTTCATCCTGTCAAGAAATCATTAGATACTTGTCAAGAAAATCTGCAAAGTGCATCAAAGAAGGTGGAGTTTGAAGTATCTTCTTCACAGCCAGTTCAGTCAGTGACTGATAATATTGAGATTGAAGAATCTGAAGAAGAAAATTATTCTATAGCCAAAGATAGACCGAGAAGAACAGTGAAACCTCCACAGATGTATGGATATTCAGATTTTGTTGCTTATGCTCTTTCAGCTGCAGATTCGATAGAATATGCTGAGCCTAAAACGTACAAGGAAGCTATTTCCTCCAAAGATTCAGCAAAGTGGTTAGTTGCTATGAATGAAGAGATGGAATCTCTTGAAAAGAATCAAACTTGGGAGCTTTTCAAACCACCAAATGGAAAGAAGATTGTCGGTTGCAAGTGGGTTTTCAAAAGAAAGGAAGGTATTCATGGAGTTGAAGACATTAGATTTAAAGCACGTCTAGTCGCTAAAGGCTATAGTCAGATTGAGGGAGTTGATTTTAATGATGTGTTTTCACCCGTCGTTAAACACAGCTCTATTCGGGTCTTTCTTGCGTTAGTTGCTATGCATGATTTAGAGTTGGAACAACTCGATGTGAAAACAGCTTTCTTGCATAGTGAACTTGAAGAGAAAATCTATATGGGTCAACCTGAGGGTTTTCAATTTGAAGGTAAGGAAGATCATGTATGTTTATTGAAAAGATCTATCTATGGCTTGAAGCAATCACCTAGACAGTGGTACAAGAGATTTGATTCTTTTATGCTGCAACTTGGCTATTGTAGAAGCAAATATGATAGTTGTGTATATCTGTGCAAACTTCCAAATGGATCTTATATTTATCTGCTATTATACGTTGATGACATGTTGATTGCAGCAAAAGATAAATTTGATATACATAATTTGAAGGCACAGTTGAGCGCTGAATTTGATATGAAGGATTTAGGTTCTGCGAAGAAAATTCTTGGCATGGAAATTCAGCGAGATCGAAAAAGAGGAAAATTGTATCTTTCCCAGAAAAGCTACATTGAGAAGGTGTTAGATCGTTTTGGCATGAAAGATGCCAAACCAGTCAGTACTCCTCTTGCTGCTCACTTTCGATTATCAGCTGATTTATGTCCACATACAGATGATGAAATAAAATATATGTCAGGTATTCCATATTCTAGTGCAGTTGGTAGTGTTATGTATGCTATGGTTTGCACTCGACCTGACATATCACATGCTGTTAGTGTGGTAAGTAGATATTTATCATGCCCAGGTAAAATTCATTGGCAAGCAGTAAAGTGGATTTTGAGATATCTGAAGGGTACTTCAGATTATGGTTTAGAGTTTGGAAAAACTTGTGAAACTCTTACTGGATATGTTGACTCTGATTATGCTGGTGATCTTGATAAAAATGAGGTCTTTGACAGGGTACATATTTACTGTTGGGAGTTGTGCAGTTAGTTGGAAAGCTTCTTTACAGCATACAATTGTTCTGTCTACTACAGAGGCAGAATATATGGCTATTACAGAAGCAATCAAATAAGCTATATGGCTAAGAGGCTTATTTGGAGAGCTCAGTGTGGATGATGATGTGACTGTTGTGCATTGCGATAGCCAGAGTGCTATACATCTTACTAAAGATTAGGTGTATCACGAGAGAACAAAGCACATTGATGTGCGGTATCATTATATTCGAGACATTCTTGCTGATGGCGATATTAAGGTCTTGAAGATTGGTACAGAAGACAACCCAGCTGATATGTTGACAAAGTCATTGCCCTTTACTAAATTCAAGCACTGCTTGGATTTGGTTAATATTTGCAGCAGTTGAGTTTTATGCTGGTGGGAGGAGAAGTTTGTCTTAGTACTTATGTCTACTTGGAAATTCAAGGCAATGTGGAGATTTGTTATGTATGTCTTGAATAGGTAATAGGCTTAAGTTATGGGCCTTGGGCCAACATTAGGGTTTAGGGGGTAATACTATAAATATTGCTCCTTGCTCATTCTGTCTGATAGAGAGAAGCTTACATTGCCTCTTTTGTAATCCCCTTGATTCTCATAGTGGATTTTGCCTCTCCTCTCTCCCGTGGTTTTTCCCGCAAGGGTTTCCACGTAAATCTTGGTATTCCGTTCTTCGTCTCTGTCTCAATTTCGTTTTAGTTTCCGCATTGTCGTAACAGTTTCTATGTGGGGTGGGCACGGGAATGTGCTTCATGAACAACATGGGACAGATGGGGCTCGCGCTAGGCTACGTTGACGTGTCGATCTTCGTTTCTCTTACCAGCATCTGGGGATTCTTTGGGACGATCATCTCAGGATTGGTGTCAGAACACTACATCTGGTATGATTCTACTCTTTAGCTTTATACGTGTATGAAGTTGGATAGAGAGGGCTTTCAATTTATCAATTGAGGACTGAACATTTTCTTGAGGATGAGCTTTCTGTCAACATTTTCGTCATGTTTTGTTCGGCTGCAGGAAGCATGGAACACCGAGGCCTATCTGGAATGCGGCTTCACAGATACTGATGACTCTCGGATACATCATCATGGCCTTGGCCTTGCCAAGATCGTTCTACACTGGCTCGATTCTGGTGGGCATATGCTACGGTGTCCGCCTCACCGTGACCGTTCCAATTGCATCGGAGCTGTTCGGCCCCAAATACTATGGTCTTCTGTACAACATCCTAATTCTTAACCTTCCCCTAGGTTCTTTCCTCTTCTCTGGCCTGCTTGCTGGTTATCTTTACGATGTTCAAGCCACCGTTAGCCACGGAGGCAGCAACACTTGTGTCAGGCCGCAGTGTTATATGCTCGTGTTCGTGATCATGGGCCTGGCTTGCGTGTTCGGTTGCGGGCTCGACGTGTTGCTCACGATTAGGACAAAGTGCATATATTCCGAGATATGCGCCGAGCACAAATTCAAGGCTCGAATGGTGGATGAAAATCAACCTGCTTCGAGCAAATTCTGAAAAATCTTCTTCTCTTTTCCATGACTGTATTGTCGTCAAAATGACCTATTTGTGACCCTGACTTGTGGTTCATGCTTGGCCAACTAAATTGCAAAGCACAGAGATCATATCATATTCAGTCAATTCCGCTTTATGAATGTAGAAACAGGACATGTGAGTGCACCTAAAGCTATCTATGATCATAAATTTTCAATTAGTCATGAACAAGCAAGACCCTTCACCTGGCTAACCTAATATCTCTGCTTATTTCTCCTTTGGGACAATGATGGCGAAAGCGCATACCATATTTTATATCGTCGTAATCATGGGTTGTCGCACACGGTGGATCTTTTTTCCTGGAAGATCAAAAAGCATGACGCTGAATCCAAATCTAGTGCAGAGGCAGCAGGCTATTGCACACACACCATGACCGTGGGCATCCACCTTCAAACCGAGTGCTTTACAGAGCCGAAGCACTTTGGGTGAGCTGGGTTTAGCTTTTCCAAGGGGCTTTGGGCCTCTAAAAGCCCTTTGGGAGAAATATAAGGTGTTTGGCAATCGTTTTTGGGATTCCATTGGCCAAATGCTGGCATGAGAGAGCATCCCGAGCCATTCAATCAGTTGAGCTCCACAGTTTCAAGGGCACACATAGTATAATCTTGATGTGCTGAACATAGTTATTGAACCAGAGCGACGATGATGAGGTAATACTGAGCTACTGATGAAATCAGTCATCAGATTGTCCTACTTCCTCCATGCACATGCGATCAAACAATATTGGTTCATTCTGCAAAAGGTCATAGACATTGAATACGATTGCAAGCCATCTCTCTCTTATCTACAACCTAAAAAAAAAAAGTTGCTGTTACCTTGATTTTTTTTTTCTTTTTAGCTTGGT